>JASDDO010000329.1:1200000-1800000 GCA_030015575.1 Agapanthus africanus
ACGGTTCTACGAATAAAGTCATATATTGAACCTATGTATACCTGTGCGATTGCATATGGGATCGGTGAGTACATTCCCGCAGCCTTCTCTCGATAAAATACTGTTCTCTCCACATCCACAATAGGCTGTACAGTTTGAGAATTCTGCACCCCAATGAACATAACTGCAGCATAAATGGAGCCCATGGCATTGAACAAGTCCTGTTGAGTGCTCCTGCATAATGTAACCAACATATAGATATAATTCATGTTAGTGTCACCACTGATTTTTTGAAACAGAAATGAAGATAAGTGCTGAGATTAAAAAAAAGGAAACAAGCTTGCTTATCGACATACGTCTTGGATCCAAGTCTCCAGAAGATACTCCCGAAAATTAAAGCTATAGCTGTTGTGAACAACATTCTAATGGCAACGTATGAAGGATTTCGCCAGTATGATTTGTACTGTTTCCAAAAGCAAGCCATGCATTGGAGGAAGACGGATTGAGAAAATTTTGTGGGAAAGTACATATCTTTTGATCCAGGGGGAGGTATGCTCAACTCACTGATCAATTCCTTGTTTCTCCTTCATTATTAGCACATGCATTTAAATTAGTATTTAAAAAAAATACAGTTTCTTGTAACGTATTCTTGTAATTTATGAATTCTAAATACCTGTATAGATCTGAGTTCTTGTATACTTCAGCAAAATCGATCCCCAAAGTCTGTTCTTGTGCCAAAGTAGTGATATCTAGCATCCATGTTGCTGGATTGTGACCATCTTTTATCTTTCTGACTCCACTTATTACCTGAATCAAATGCAATTTAATGTTATGGGCATCTGTGTCTTGAGATCTGCCTTGGTCTTTATCGAGACATTACCTCAAAATATTCGATCATGTGACATGAGTTGTGCCCCAGTGGTCCTACATATATCTCTTCTCCTCCTCGTTTCATCAGAAAGAGCTGCAATTATAAGTAAAACCGATGTGTCGATATATCAATTCCTTAAAAAAATTGATAATTTGCTAGACTTTAGTGTATTTAATGAAAAAAACTCTCTTAAAACAAAAGTTAGATGGAATAATTAAACTTTAAGGTGGTTTAATGAAAAACAACGATAGCTATGGGTAGTTTATAGTAATTTTGCCATTTTATCTTTTACCTCATCAAATGCTTCGAAAATGTCGATGCTTGGTTGGTGAATCGTGCACACGACTGTTCTTCCTGTGTCAACTGTGTTCCTGACTGCTCTCATCACAATGGCGGCTGCACGGGCATCTAGCCCGGAGGTTGGCTCATCCATGAAAACTATTGAAGGGTTGGCAACGAGCTCGACCGCAATTGTGAGACGCTTGCGTTGTTCAGTTGACAAACCACTCACACCAGGCAATCCAACTAATGCTTCCCTTAATGGAGTTAACTCAACTAGTTCCATAACCTCCTCGATGAACATCTAGAAAAACATCATTCCACGATTGTTAATAACAACATTTTAGTATTATATAAATTATCATCTAATTTGGAGCCGGCTCTAAACGTTTGATTAAATTTATGGCTTGTCGTTGTGTTATGTGATTGGGACTCATGATGTAACTAGGATCAAGAGACTGTGGCTTAGCATATTAAGTTGAGTATTGTTACCTCTCATACGCAATGTGGTTCAGGATATTATTTATTTCTGAAATCTGGTACTGTTAGGTTATTCATCCATCAATATTTATAGGGAGAAATCAAGTATTTTAATGTGGTAAGCCCTGAACTTTTATTCCTTGTTACATTGGCAGTCAAAATCACTTAATAATTTAATTTCTTTAATAATATAATTTATATCAACCAGCGTCTGACATTGCATTGCAGTGATATCTATAAGAGTTGATGATTTATTATGTAGATTAATTAAATGAAGAGAGAGATGACCTTGATAATTTTGATGTTGTCATTGACATCATTTTAATGAGTACATTGTACCCGTCATTCGTCCATTACATCACTGATTGGAAATACAGTTTTAACACGAAAAATCCGGAGCTAAAGCTGGACATATAATGTAAATTATAATGCTTTGTTCCTTTGGCCGTTTATTAATATGTCATTTATGCAAGAGATATATTAAAGATGCAGTGGATACTTATACAATTATATTATATACTACTGGTTCCTATTATTATCTCTCTGAAGAAAATGTAAGTTGCTGAGGGTCAAGAGATATGACGTAAATTGTAATGCTTTGTTCCTCTGACAGTTTATTAATGCCATTTATGCAAGAGATGTATAAAAGATATAGTGCATACTATACAATCATATTACATACTACTGGCTCCAATTATTATCCTTCTGAAGAAAATGTAAGTTGCTGAGGGTCAAGAGATGTGATTTTATAATCTAACATGCCCCTACAGGTTGAACGCCCTTTTTTATGTGCCAAGACTGACACCATCTTAAAGTCGTGGTGAGGATCAACGGATGAATTTATATTCTAATAAAGACTTATCATTTGCAAACCTTTCTTGTTGTTTGATCAACTTCGGGAGGTAAACGTAGCCATGCGGAGTAGGCAAGAGATTCATAGACCGTAACATTTGGTGAGTGTATGTCGTTTTGTTCACAATAGCCTGATATTCGAGCAAAAGTATCTTGGTTCTTCGGATAGCCAGAGATACTAATGTTCCCTTCGATATATCCGCCAGTTTTTCTTCCAGCCAAGACATCCATTAGAGTAGTCTTACCCGCTCCACTCACGCCCATAAGCGCAGTTAGAATTCCCGGCCTGAAAGTGCCACTTACTCCCTTCAGTAGTACTAACTTGTCTTCGGGTATTCCCTGAGCTTTCATTTCCTGCGAGTTGATAACCATTTCAAAGAAATATAATTATCTCTTGACTGCAGGTTTCTTAAAGTTTTTGCCGTTGCACCACAACTCTGAAGTAATGGTGAGGGTCGATGGAAGTATGTTATAGTCTAACTTGCCCCTATATGTTGAAGGCCTTTGGAAGTCTGCTTTCTTTTTAAACGAACATCTAGTGGGATTTGAATGTGGGCAGTTTTGATACTATCTTAGAGCCTGTGCCACTACGACCTTACTAGGAAGTTATGTTGGGGGTTTAGGGTAAAACTTTTCTAGTATAACATAGTTAAATATTTGTAAACTTAGTGTTACCTTTGGCATGTCCACTGAGTATCTGATATTGTCGAAAGTTATTGAGAGGGGAGCAAATGGAAGAACCATGCCCTTCTTTTTACTCTGCGTGGAGTTGGTTTTTGCATCTGTAGTCATGCAATTTTTGTTTATCTGAATATCGGAGTTAATCAGAAACCTGACAGTAACTATTAGATTGAGCTTACCTTCTGATATATTGCTAAATTCCCTTCCTCTCGATGATAGCTCACCGGTTCTGTTAGCCCTTTTCTCCTCCAAAGCCTCCTCGGATATTACTGCTTGTCCTTTTCTGATTGCTGTAATTGTGAAGTGTTAGAATACAAAACTATTTCTCTATACCCCACCGTCACTTTGGAGTTTTGGTGCAGTCATCAGTGGTAGGGACATTTAAGATAGTATGAGAGCAACCCATGTTCAAATGCAACGAGGCGTGCATTTAAATAGCAGACTGAAAAAGATACCAATGCACAAAGTAGTTCAGGTTTCGGCCCACAAAAAGGCACTCAGCCTGTGGAGGGGTGTTTGAATATAAAATGTACCTCTCAACCCTCACCATAAATTCGGAGTTTTGGATGTAGTGTTTGGGGCTTGAAAAATAAAGATGAATTTGAATTTGGTTATAAGGACTTACGGTTTAGATAAGTAAGCGCAGCCGTGAAGAGGACATTAAAGGTCAGTATATATCCGATTAAAGCACCTGCACCAATCCAAAACCATTTTGCTTCTGCAAACAAACCACGGGACTCTAAGATTTGGACTCCTAATGTCTTGTGACTTCCATTTATATTGACCTGTAACATAGAATTCTTGATTGTTAGCCTAAAATATGATTCACATTGAACATATGTATAGGGGGAAAGCAAACAACAATACTTACCACATGTTGCCATTTCTTTCCTAAAAATTCATTTACTGCTATGGCGTTTTGGGCATACATCAACGGCGATGACCAATAACCCCATATCCACCATTTCTTCACGTCCTCTGGAAAAAGGATTAGATTTTTAGTTATGTGAAGAAGCTTGGCTTCTAAATGCATGTGTTATTGGTGATTATCATACTTCGTGATATGATGAAGCCTCCGAGTACAATAAGGAGTAGCTGTGCAAAGGAACCTAATGTCTTCGCAATAACCATTTCTCTGCCCGCTGCAGCAAGAAACCGAAAAAGTCCAGAAGCCATTTGGCTAAGCAATGCATACATGAGGAATTGCTTGAACATCCTGTGAAAAAGAGAGAAATATGAATTATTTTGGTTTTGGTTTCAATCTCAAAGAGACTCCAATGAGATCAAATCTCACCTTTCGACACTTGGGTCAAAGCCGATTACATAGTATGTCAAAGAAACATAGACACCACATTCGATAAATGAAATCGGTATTTTCAAAATCCATTGGGGGAGTGCATATGCCCATGGTGGAAAGAATAAGAGATCTCTTTGTTTGTAGAAAACCGGAAGTTTCACAACGTTCATTGATAGTTCGGCAAATCCATTGAAAAGATGTGTGATGAGACCGATGAAAAGTGCGCCCATAGAGATTATGCCATCATTTAGGAAATCATGGTGCATCTTGGTACGCAGGAACACGGTCATTGCAATAATTGCAACTAATGTTAGCTGGAAGAGTTTAAAGATGTAAATGAAAGAGTTTCTTTTCATCAGCAACAACTCTCTAGCAAAGCAAGCTTTAAATAACTCCTTGTTGCTGATTCCGTATGTTGAAGTGGTTAAAGCTGCGGGGTGGTTCTTGTTCTTGTCAAACGGGGTGCTTAGTTCTTGTGCCAACTGATGGCCCACATGGAATGATTGGAACTCATCTGCAAATTCCTTAACGGGGATGAAATGATATGGTTCATCTCTCCGTGCCCAATATTGCTCCTGATCTTTCCTTGATGTCACCTATAATTGCACGTGCCAATTGATTAGGTCTTAATGTCTTTTCTACCACTGCACCAAAACTCTGCACTGTGGTGAGGGCTATAATATATAGTATTGAATTTTAACACGCTCTACAAGTTGAGTGCCTTTTTTCGGTTTTTTTTTTGGTGGGGGTGGGGGTTGACAGAAGTTTTCTTGGCTGTATTTATACTATTCTACATTGGTTTTTCTTTTTTAAAAACTCCTGCCTGATGAGATTTGGAACTGGGTTACTTTGAAATTGCCATCATAAAGTCGCTGTGAAAACTTGGAAGTTTTGGTCTGGGTCGAAGGATATATTTATATGGAAAAATGGGGCCTAAAGTGTCACTGTACAATGCATCCTACATCCTATAGTGACGTTGACGTGGCAACATTCAATTAAATGTCACCTAATATTCAAAGTTATATGATATCTCTCTCATTTAAATGTTGGATCATATGTCGCATCATGTTTTGTAATATGCATCACCTAATAAGTTGTTGCCATGTCAGCTGCACTATAGGGTGCACTCTACAATAACACTTTAGGCACCGATTCCTCTATTTACATTCTAACATTAGGAACACTCAATAAGTTTTTTTTCCTTTATAAATCATGTACGGGATGTTTGATACTTACTTCCTGTAAGAAGTCGGCAACTCCTTTTCTCTCAGGGCATTTGAACCCCATCAACTCGAAGAAGCTAAGGACATGCTCACGAGGACCCTGATACACAATCTGCCCCTCTGATAAAAGAATTATGTCATCAAAGAGGTCATAGGTCTCGGGAGCTGGCTGAAGCAGAGCTATGAGAGCAGTGCCGCCGAGGATGTGAACAGTCTGCCTAAGCGAGTTCACAATTTGATAAGTTGTGGAGCTGTCTAAGCCCGTTGATATCTCATCCATGAATAGCGCACGTGATTGGCCAACGAGCATTTCACCTATCAAAGAGTAATTTTTTTAATTGACATCTTTATTGGTGTTGAGGCACGAAGTTACAATTCGGTTTTCTTTGCTTCTTTAATTTTACCTGTTGTTACTCTCTTCTTTTGCCCGCCGGAGATTCCGCGTATCATATTGTTGCCAACCATGGCATCGGCACAAAGGTCCAATCCTAAAACCTGCAGTTTTAGATGTATCGGTTTGTTTGTGAGGATTAGTGCCTTGGGTTTGTATAACATTTTGATTATTGGTGGCTTGGCCAATGAGAGAGTCAAGTATCGACTATAGTTTCTGTTAAAGTTATTTTTAAAGTAAAGTAGAGTTTAAAATTAAAGAAGAGTTTAAAATTAGAGAAGAGTTGGAGGAGTGATGGGTTTTCACATATGGGTTTTTAATGATAAGTGGGTTTCAACAATAAGACTCAAGCATGAGGTGTGATCTATTTTATATTTTATTCCCACGTGTTTTTTTGTTGTTTCTAATATGTGACTGTCTTTAAAGTCCCATCATTTGTTTTTTTTCACTTTCAACGCCCCCTTCACGTGTAACAATTACTTTTTTCCTTAGGTGTGCCTGTCACGTAGGAATAAAATATAAAATGGGTCACACTCCAGACTTTATTGTTGCCAACCATGGCATTGGCACAAAGGTCCAATCCTAAAACCTGTAGTTTTAGATGTATCGGTTTGTTTGTGAGGATTAGTGCCTTGGGTTTGTATAACATTTTGATTATTGGTGGCTTGGCCAACGAGAGTCAAGTGTCGACTATAGTTTCTGTTAAAGTTATTTTTAAAATAGAGTAGAGTTTAAAATTAGAGAAGAGTTGGAGGAGTGATGGATTTTTACACACGAGCTTTTAATGATAAATGAGTTTCAACAATAAGACTCAAGCCTGAGATGTGACCCATTTTACATTTTATTCCCACATGTTTCTTTTGTTGTTTCTAATATGTGACTATCTTTAAAGTCCCATCATTTATTTATTTATTTACTTTCAACGCCCCTTCAGTGTAAAAATCACTTTTTTTCCTTAGGTGTGGCTATCATGTGGGAAGTACACCACTTGGTAGTATTGTCGAGTCGAATTTTGATCGAGCAACACTTGGTAGTATTGTCGAGTCGAGTTTAGATCGACACCTTCATGTGTAACAATCACTTTTTTCCTTAGGTGTGGCTGTCACGCGGGAAGTACAATACTTGGTAGTATTGTCGAGTCAAGTCTTGATCGAGCAACATTTGGTAGTATTGTCGAGTCGAGTTTAGATTGAGCTATTGGTTCTGATACCATGTTAAAGTTATTTTTAAAGTAGAGTTTAAAATTAGAGGATTAGTGCCTTGGGTTTGTCAAGTCGAGTTTTGATCGAGCAACACTTGGTAGTATTGTCGAGTCGAGTTTTGATCGAGAAACACTTGGTAGTATTGTCGAGTCGAGTTTTGATCAAGCAACACTTGGTAGTATTGTCGAGTCGAATTTAGATCGACCCCTTCACGTGTTACAATCACTTTTTTCCTTAGGTGTGGCTGTCACGTGGGAAGTACAACACTTGGTAGTATTGTCGAGTCGAGCCTTGATCGAGCAACATTTGGTAGTATTGTCGAGTCGAGTTTAGATCGAGCTATTGGCTCTGATACCATGTTAAAGTTATTTTTAAAGTAGAGTTTAAAATTAGAGGATTAGTGCCTTGGGTTTGTATAGCATTTTGATTATTGGTGGCTTGGCCAACGAGAGAGTCAAGTGTCGACTATAGTTTCTGTTAAAGTTATATTTAAAGTAGAGTAGAGTTTAAAATTAGAAATAAGTTGGAGGAGTGATGGATTTTTACACATGGGATTTTAATGATAAATGTGTTTCAACAATAAGACTCAAGCCTGAGGTGCGACCCATTTTATATTTTATTCCCACGTGTTTCTTTTGTTGTTTCTAATATGGGACTATCTTTAAAGTCCCATCATTTATTTATTTGTTTACTTTCAACGTCCCCTTCAGTGTAACTTTTTTTCCTTAGGTGTGGCATTGTCGAGTCGAGTCGAGTCGAGTTTTGATCAAGCAACGAGCAATATTTGGTAGTATTGTCGAGCTATTGGCTCTGATACCATGTTAAAGTTATTTTTAAAGTAGAGTTTAAAATTAGAGAAGAGTTGAGGACTGATGGGCTTTTACACATAGGCTTTTAATGATAAGTGGGTTTCAACAATAAGACTCAAGCCTTGTTGAGGTGTGCGACCCATTTTAAATTTTATACTCATGTGTTTCTTTTGTTGTTTTCAATGTGAGACTTTCTTTAAAGTCCCATCATTTGGTTTTTTTACTTTCAACAGTTTCTAATCTCTCTATTTGAAGATCTTAGGAGTCTGAATTCTGATACCTAATATATACCTTCAGAATGTAGTCCGTGACCACAACTTCCTGTCCTTCAAATGAAGTAGCCTGCAATGGTAAAAAATATGAAGAGAATAAAGATATCAATTCCAGATTTTTGAAGAGTTTTCTTTGAATATTTCTGTCATTTACAAGGAGAGAAATATTCCTGGCTTCCTGCTATATTCTAAATAGAGCTGGTGATTTAATAGCAAGTTCAAGAACTTAGTCTAGTATGATGTTTTTCAGTGGGTAGGCCCGTTTGAGGTTTGCGTATCCATCTTGTATTTCTTATTTGTAAGATTAGGCTATGTAGAATGATTTTTTAGATATTAGCGTGGATCCAATATTTAGCATGATTTTGTCTTTTCTTTGAAATTTGCCTGATGCAGATCTACTTTACATTTTCCCCCTTGTGTTGGGAGTTTTTTTAAAAAAAATAATCCATTTAAACATAAACAAAAGAATCAATTGCTGCGTTTCGCCATTTTTGCAAATAGAAATTCTACCAGAGATTAATAAAACCATTACAAATAACAACTGGTCACAATTTGTTCATTCCCAACATTCCACATACTAATTTTTTCGATTGGCGGTTTTCTTTTTTGAGGTTGTAAGAATGATGTAGTTGATTGACTTATATCTATTTATGCTTTATTATTATATACTTCAAATTCTGATAATCTTTTCTATAAATATACAGACTTATGATGTCAGTGCTAATAATTGTAATCTCTTACATTTATTTAGGAGAAGTTATAAGATTAATATGCTAACTTTGATATTTAATTTACCTATATTAAAAGATAATTATTCCGTTACTGATCATTTACCTTCATGAACATGTCAATGTCAGGATCTGGCTTAATGTTTGCTGCCTTCTCACGCCTTGTTAGCTCTGTCAACATTTCTGCGGTTCATCGCAAAATTCCATTTTCAATAAAATCGCGGGAAGAAAATGATTGACTAAGTGGTTTCGGGTTCATTCAACAACATACCATAGCGAGTTCCCACGCCTTGGCATCTTGCAGAGAAAGCAAAGGTCTCTTTCACTGTCATTTCTCCCAAATGAAGATCATGCTGACTTATGTATGCCGAGGTTCTTTGAGGCACAAACTCGTTCATTTCGTGGCCATTGTAAGTCACTCTTCCAGAAACCTTATATATACATGAAGATGCTAATTATATTTTTCATTTACAGAAACACCCCCATAATCTCATTATTTTATATTCATATTTAAAATATTGTGTTCATTTTGATATTACAAACCATGTCCTTCTTATCGTTTTCCTTAATAAAACGCATACATCAAGCTTCTTTTAATAGTCAACCAACTATATAGAAACAAGAAAATATCTTTCAAAGTTTAAATTTAGACTATTCAACGGTGTTAAGAGATCTTCTAAAAAATTCTCAGCTTAAGATAATTAGAATAGAAAGCTAGAGTAAGTTGAGATTTAATGTGAAAGTTATAGGGTCTTTGTTTTATATATATATATATATATATATATATGAGAATAATTGAGGAAAGAGACCATAGGAGGGAATTTCCTCTTATGGTGTCGAAAAAGTACGCCCTCCCTCATTTTTTCCGACGATCGGCATCCATCATCTTCATCGTTATAATCTAAGATGTGGGTACACCAAATTTCATGTGATTCTACAACTTTTTCACCGTTGATTTAGCAATGTAAAAAGTTTTGTTATCGGTAAACCGTTAATTTTGAACCCACTAAATCAACGGTGAAAAAGTTGTAGAATCACATGAAATTTGGTGTACCCACGTCTTAAATGATAACGATGAAGATGACGGATGCCGATCGTCGGAAAAAATGAGGGAGGGCGTACTTTTTCGACGCCGTAGGAGGAAATTCCCTGCTATGGCATCTTTCCTCCATTATTCTCTCTCTCTCTCTCTCTCTATATATATATATATATATATATATATATATATATATATAAACTTGAAATAAATATCTGATGATTTACCTTCAAATCTGAAGTTAATTTTCCTGCTAAAGCCAGCAGCAATGTAGTCTTACCAGACCCCGGGGGGCCTAAAAGCAAGCTCATCCTATGGAAAGATCTCGCAAAATCAGTTCAAGCTAGAAAGTTAAACTTTAATTTTCCCCAAAATATATCACATGTTTTCTCTACCTGCCAGGCTTGATTATTCCATTGACATTGTTAAGGACATCTATGGTTCGCTTTCGACTCCGAAGAATATAGAGACTATTTAGTATCCCCTTTGATCCAAAACAAACATTTCAGTACTTAAACTTCTCCTGAAAGCTATGATAAACTAAGAAAAAGTGTTACCTCAATCTTGTTGGTAAAGAAGTTAATAGCTGTAGGGACTCCTCGGTTTCCTACATATACTTCTGCAGAGATATCCAAGTTCTCAAACCGGACCTCAATCGTTGGGTTTTCAATCCCAACACTTCAATTCAAGATTCAGCATAATTCAGTAAAAGCACCAGTATAGATATTTGGTTACTTACTCTAACTACCCTCAAATATCGCCTTTTTTCACTAAACTACCTAAAAATATCTATATCATGGTAAAATCCCTTAAATTGTGTTTAAGGAAGGTTTTCCCCTCACTATAATGCCCTTAAATGGATCACTTTTTATGGGAGCAATAAAAGAAAGCTTTAAGGTATTCAACTGAAAAGAAGAGACAGTTAAGGGTAGTTTAGTGTAATTTAGCCTATAGATTTATTATCAAGCTTACCGATCTAATCTGTTCTTCAGCTTTAACAAGAACTTCTCATTATCTTCTTCTGCAACTCGAACGAGCCTCTCCATTAGCATCTTTTTCTCCCCGGGGCCGAGATTTCCGACGTCGACTTCATTCTTTTCGCCCATTAGCCCCATAAGGATCCCCTTCCGCACACGATCATAAGTAGGCAGCTTTTCGAGCGCTGCCCATTTGAGCGCTTCTTCATCATCCTCGTCCCTTCGAGACTGAGAAAACACATCGCTACGATTGCTAGCATTCCGCCATGTCGAATTACTTCTCATCACACTTGTCATGATCCCGTCTTCCATCGGATTGTCTGGTGAAACCTCTCACTTCTAAAACATATTTAAAAGCATCAGGGTTCTGGTTGACTTGTGTCAGTAGACTTAGGAGATGAAGAACGAGCGATGTTCAAGCTTTGAAACGGTCCTAAGAGGAGGGAGGGGTGTGTTTGTGTAAAAGTATAGATTGAATTTCCTGTTTTTGAGTGAGAACCACATATAGAAGCAACTTGTGGCATCCTATTTCTTTCATTGACTGACCCATCTAGAATCCCAGAGTCTGGCAGAGTCAACAAGTCTTATGTTTGATCCAAAAGATGTGTGCCACATGGATTAGGAAAATAGTAAACTTAAAAATGAACCCCCCCCCCCCCGCACCCCCCACCAAACACACACAAAGGAATATGTCTTCTAGAGGTATACATTTTATCCTATACATGTGAGACAAGATGGCAAGCTCCACATTACATCAAGATTCATGCTTTAAGGTTTTATAGGCATGCAAGATTGGGTGGGCATGAAGTATTTCTTAATTTGTGTCTCCTTTAATTTCTCTTTTTCAGTAAATGGATTGGGTCACTAAGACCCTAGCCTAATAAAAACATTTCATTTAGTATGAAACGAGAAAAAGTTACAATTACAAGAAAACTAAATAGAAAAAATAATTTTCAAATAAAATCCATCCCTCAAACGAAAAACTAAATATTGACTGCATAGCAATCAACCATTCATCCACCAATATCTTCAAGAAGCGTCGGCAAATTAAGCGGATTTCTTCTTCAACGCACTTGCCCAAAAATCCAACAGAGTACTAATTTTATAAAGTACCACCAAAGAAGCAGCTTTTTATCACAGAAGATCTTGATATATTTTTTTCTCTCAAATGCACCAACAAAATGCCATGACAAACATATCCCAATCATTCCTAATATTCTTCTTGACCCTTTTTGTCACGCCCCACCTCTAATACAGAGAATATCGTCCGCTCTGGCCGAAGCTGCACGGTCTTGTCCTTCGGAGCGAACCGGACCCGATCAGGGGCCATTTCCCAGGAGGGCATCCATCCCAGAACTTCCCTGACTCGAGCACGCTTAACTACGGAGTTCTCAAGCTCCTGTAGCGCCGGTTCACTTAAAAGTCGCCTCTGTATTGAAGAGTGGTATCATTCCATTTATAGTACAGATCTGCTATCTTTTGGAATGTATTCCGAAAAGTCCTCATTGTTCTACAATGGGTCCCACGGACTTAAGAGGTGGCCCCATGGATTCAAGAGGTGGCCTCCGCCCACTTAACACGACACTTGGTGTGACATTTTATTCCGTGTGGCACTTTGTTCCGTGAGCAAGAACCGGGTCCCCACACTTTTGGCTCGCCACTTCGTCTATAACGAGAACATTGATGCTGGCTTTCCTTTAACTCCTTTAATATTTCTTAATTTGATTCAATCCTACCTACGTCACAATGGTAGACACATCACACGTTATCTAATGGAAATAACATAGACGTTACTCATTATTTTTAGTTATTTTTAACCTTTTAATTTCTATTTTCCTCATATAAGTGCCAAGAGGCGTAGGATTTGAATGGAGAGATGAGAAATTTAAGAGAGGTAAGTATCGAGAAAACATGTCTCTATGCATGCTACCGCTTATCACATGTGCCATTATGCCGCCTTTCATCAGAATGTTCTGTGATACTTTGAACTTTTGTAACTTGTTTTACATCTCAAGGCATTGGTTCCCTTGAATGTAACACACTTGGGAGCTTAAGAAGATAAAGAAAGATGAACATGTTAGTTCCCTTATTTGACTTCAAAGAAAAGAGTTGAATAGACTAGATAATGTGTATATATCACTGAATTTGATGGTTCTTGTGTGCTTCGACTCGTGCAAAGCCCCAAAATGGCAAATTGAACGAACATATTTTTTTATCGATATATTTATGAAAATGAGATGAAATCCGCCACAAAAAAATTATCATGCCCCTTTGTTACCAAATTTAATTTTTTTTGAGGTTCTACCCACATATAAACATCATGCCCTTTCTTACCAAATTCAATATTTTTGAGTTTATAGAGACACCCCCACTTCTAAGTAATTATGGTTAAGAGATATACTAATGATATTTATAGTAAGTTAAGAGATAGAGTAAAGATATTTTTGTAGGTGAAGAGGCCATCAACTTGGATATAGAGAAGCATTATCATATACTTTTGGTATTTCTAATTTAAATTTTATAGATATCATCATTCACTGTTATACTATAGAACTGAATACATGGGTCCATTAGATCTAAAAAGAGCGTTTCTTTCATTTATTAATTCCTTCTTTTTGCTTAGATACATGTTAAGGGTTTCAAAGGGTCTTACATGTTTCATGACTCATTAAGGAGTCGTGTGATATTCAAAGAGATCTGTGTGTTGGATAATTTCAGTGGCCAGGTTCAAACTGGAGCTTCGTTGGCTAATTTGATCACATGTCGCTAATGGGGGTTTTGGAAGGGGGAAGATGTAGCTTGAGAACGATATGTGCAAAGAAAGAATAGAAATTTTCATTGAATATATTTATTTCCATATAAATTTAATTACAATATTTAAAAGAATAATTTGTCATGATCATCTAGTTCTTAGTATACATCAACCACATTCCATACATAAAAAGAAAATTCCTAACTCCTCGCAAAAATCTCATCTTCTTTGGAAGTTCAGGAACTTGATCCCGAACGCATACACAAGGGCAAAGAGCACCGTGAATGCAATTTGAGCAACGGCAACATATCCCAAGAAGTCGTGCTTGTATCCGAAATAATCTTTAATGAACTCCTTCACCGATTTGCCATTTTCCAGCAAATTGTCTTTGTCCCCAAATTGCGAAGCACACAGCCCGTACAATGTCCATGATACCGGGCATGCCCAGAAGTACCATCTCCACCATACCGGTATCCTCTGCACCCGACAAGCGTTTAAAGTCAGTTTTCAGATACAATTAAAGGGGGCATAATTTCACTAAACTACCAAGGACTCTGTAAAATAACAAGAAACCACCAAAAAGCTTCACTACCCGTTGTTTTACTTGATTATACCCATATTTTACTAAAGTAGCATAATGGCATCAACAAAATTTGTAAAACGCTGTTATGGTAGTTTAGTGAACATTGTGTAGTGTAAACATGAATGTTTTCTGGTAGTTGCTTGAAATTTAGCCCGAAAAGGAAAATAGTATTGAGTTCTTAAAGCTTACAGGTCGAGGAATAACAAATCCCGCAAAGAGATTCCATATCGCGTAGAATGCAGTGGCAACGATTGCAGCTATGTCCGAATTAGGGGTCAGAGCGACTGCCATCATCCCGTAGTAAGTGAAGTACAGGAAAGCGGTGAACGTGAAGAACGTGTACCAAAGGAATTTGGTGACGGTCCAATCAAAATTTATCATTGAGTAAACTAGAACACAGTATATAACGGCCTGGAAAAGATTATATGGAATCTCAATGGCAACTTGAGCGAATGCATATGGTATCGGGGAGTACATCCCCGCTGCCTTTTCTCGATAAAACACCGTTCTTTCAACATCGACAACAGGTTGAACTGTTTGAGAATTCTGTACCCCGATGAACATTACTGCGGAATATACTGAACCTAAGGCGTTGAATAGATCTTGTTGGGTACTCCTGTAATATATTGATTTTTTTAAATTTATTTTAATGTTAGTATCGCTGTATTGAAATTTTTGAAACAGACATGAAAGATGAGATACGTACGTCTTTGAGCCAAGTCTCCAGAAGATTGTCCCGAATATTATAGCAATGACAATTGTGAAGAACATTCTAATGGCAGTGTATGAAGGATTGCGCCAGTATGATTTGTATTGTTTCCAGAAGCAAGCAAAGCATTGGACTAAGAAGGACTGAGAGAATTTTGTGGGGAAGAAGAGATCTTTTGAGCCAGGAGGAGGTATGCTCAATTCACTAATTAAAGCCTTGTTTCTCCTGCAACAATCATCTCATGTGTTGAATGATTAAACTTCATTTTATTTAATTTTATTTGAGATTTATACTGATTGATTTGACTATTGAATTTTAGATACCTGTATAGATCTGAGTTTTTGTATACTTCAGCAAAATTGACCCCCAAAATTTCTTCTTGTGATAAGGTTGTGACCTCTAACATCCATGTTGCAGGATTGTAACCATCTTTTATCTTGCTAACTCCATTGGTTGTCTGAAGAAACACAATTGGTTGTTAATATCGACATCCATATCATATTCGAATGATAGGGTAAAATCCCAGATGCAAATATGCGTGATACAATTACACATTACCTCAAAGTACTTAATTAGATCACAAGAGTTGTGCCCAAGTGGTCCTACATATATCTCTTCTCCTCCTCGTTTCATCAGGAATAGCTGTGAATTTCTAAAGCCTATCAGCACTTGATTATTCGACAAAACCTTGTAATTTTGTGTGTTTTTTTTTATATCTTTTACGGTTTTACCTCATCGAATGCTTCGAAAATGTCGATGCTAGGTTGATGAATCGTGCACACAACTGTTCTTCCCGTATCAACTGTGTTTCTCACCGTTCTCATCACAATAGCGGCTGCACGGGCATCTAGCCCGGAGGTTGGTTCGTCCATGAAAATTATTGAAGGGTTGGCGACAAGCTCAACAGCAATAGTCAAACGCTTGCGTTGTTCAGTTGACAGCCCACTCACACCGGGCAATCCAATTAATGCATCCTTCAATGGAGCCAACTCAACTAGGTCCATAACCTCATCAATGAACATCTAAAGCCATAATTTTTTATTCATCAGTATACGGATAAAGGAAAGAAGCATAAACAATATGAAATTTTAATTTTTAAGGAAGGTTGTGAGCTTGTAGGATAATAATGCATATCAAGCTAACATATAGCACTCCCCCTCATGTGGGCTTTGAGCCACGCGGGGAGGCCTCCAGTGAAAATTCTTTCTACTGAAGGCCGGATAAGAACTTGTCTTAAACAAATATAATTACAGAAAAACACGAAAATACCCTGATGGACAGAAAAACAACTGTGATCCATTTCCATTTTATATTTTATAAAAAATATGTGTTTCTTTTGTTGTTTCTAATGTGGGACAATCTTTGAAGTCCCATTAATTTTTTTCTTTTTTTGGTATGATTGTCACATGGAAAGTACAACACTTGATAATATTGTGAAGTCGAGTTTGGAGCTTTTTTACACATGAGCTTTTTAAATAAGTGGGTTCCAACAATAAAACTCAAATCTTGTTGAAGTGTGACTCATGTTATATTTTATACTCATGTGTTTCTTTTGTTGTTTCCAATGTGGGACAATCTGTAAAGTCCCATCATTTTTTTTTTACTTTCAACATTAACAAAGTTGCTTTCCTTATTGCCTCTTGCTACGTTAAATATCCTTTTCATGAGGTAGGAGAACTAGAGGAGAGACGGGGTGGCACTAATGGACTTTGTATCGAGGAGTTTGGTAGGAAACGATGACACGGCTGATGTAGAAAAGGAGGACATGGTGACAGTTGGGGAGAGGTGAATGAGATGGAAGAGAGGAGGCAGAAGCGATGGAGTTGTGGAGGAGGAAAGTTAGTGGTATATGAGATGAGGTAAGGAGGCGGCTGAGAGGAGGATAGAGAGGAAGAAGAAGGGGAGGGAAAGAAGAAAGAATTGCCAAATAATCACTTATGTAGGAATATTTTTGTCCTGAATCCATGCCACCAAATAAGGACTTGATTGGGCGAAATGCAGACGAAGGGTATTTTAGCGAAAAAAGTCGATGCTAATTTTCTGTAATTAAATCGGTTTCGGTATTTCAGTGAAAAACAATGATAGTTGAGGTGTTTTAGTGTAATATACCCATAAATATATTTTAAAAGTTAAAATGATGAGGTTTGAACGTAGACCTCTTAAAACCTTAATACTACCATGTCAAGAACCATTTTACCCAAAATCTTAAGTTGTTAAGTTGTTGAATAACAATTATATCAAGCTAACATAACATTAACATACAATAGCCTTCATCTAACTTATTACCGCCCGACACCCTTGGAGTCAATCATTTAAGTGCAGTTTAGACTAATCCTTGTGGTTTCGATTGGTAATAAGCCAGTCCAATGGTTATAAGTGCTGGATCAGGTACAACTCAGGATGTTATATACTATATGCCCTGATGTTTATTTACTAAATAGCATAAATAATTATCATTCTGCATACCTTTCCTGTTTTCTGATCGACATCAGAGGGCAACCGTAGCCATGCAGAGTAGACGAGGGACTCGTAGACCGTAACATGAGGCGAGTGTATATCATTTTGCTCGCAATATCCTGATATGCGAGCAAAAGTATCTTGGTTCTTTGGATAACCAGAGATACTAATATTCCCTTCTATGTAGCCACCGGTTTTTCTTCCAGCCAAGACATCCATTAGAGTAGTCTTACCCGCTCCACTAACACCCATCAACGCAGTTAGAACTCCGGGTCTGAAAGCTCCACTTACGCCCTTCAAAAGCACTAATCTGTCTTCCGAAACACCTTGAGCTTTCATTTCCTGTAATATAAAAATTTAACGTTCAGAATTTTTTGGGGAAAAAGGCTAAATACACCAACTACTAATAACTATCATTTTTGTCCATGAATGTTTAAATTTTTCTGTTTTATGGAAAAGAATACTGTAAGTAAATTTTTTAAAGAAAGTTTTGTGAAACAATGATAATCAAGGGTAGCATAGCTCCTTTTGTATTCAAAATTTTGTTTACCTGTGGCATGTCCACCGAGTATCTGACATCATCAAAAGTTATTGAAAGGGGCGCAAATGGAAGGACCATGCCCTTCTTCTTGTTCTGATCTGGTACGGTTTCTATTTCTGTGCTCGCTCCGTTTTGTCTTCCTGCATATTGCAGTTCTCATTTTTTAAATATCAATGTGTTGCGCATTATTATCTCATATATGATTTTGCACTATTTGTTTAAAGCTCACCTTGTGATCTATTGCCTCTTGACGATAATTCCCCTGTCCTATTAGCGTTCTTCTCCTCTAAAGTTTCCTCAGACACGACAGCTTGGGCTTCTTCGAATGCTGCATTTAGATTTTTATTATTAAGCATGAAGGTTTATTGTCATAAAGAAGAGGGTCTTAATTTTATTTAGAGACGAGAAAACTCACGGTTAAGATAAGTGAGTGCGGCGGTGAAGAGAACATTAAAGGCAAGAATGTATCCGATCAAAGCACCTACACCGATCCAGTACCATTTTGCTTCTGCGAACAAACCGCGGGACTCTATGATTTGGACTCCCAATGTCTGGTTACTATTTGTTTGATTAACCTACACCATATGGTTATATACCATTAGCCTTAAAGATGATTTCACAATGAGCAAATGGTATGGGAGAAATAAGCCTGATTACTTACTATATGTTGCCATTTATTTCCTAGAAACTCGTTTACTGCAATCGAATTTTGGGCATACATCAAGGGTGATGACCAGTAGCCCCATATCCACCATTTCTTGATGTTCTCTGCAGAAGGAGAAAGAAGATTCCAATTAGCGATGAAGTTTGATTTTGAATCGTATCCGCTGCTATCTTTTCACTACTCTTTTTAGCTTAATTTCAATAAACTACCAAAAACCATAACCCTTTTTCATTTAAATACCGAAAACTACATAAATTACAGATAACTACCAAACTTCCATATTAACCCTATCCATTTTTCACTAAGCTGCCATAACAGTGTTCAACAAATTCCATTGACGCCATTGTGTTATTTGAGTGAAATACATGTAGTTACTTTTAATATTAAACTTTTTGGTAATTTCTTGCAACTTACAAAGTTGTTAGTTTAGTGAAAAACAGATGGTGTTTAGGTGGTTTAGTGTCATTAAGCTTTTTTCTAGGAGATGCTTATTTTATGTCGAAGATATATGCTGTATTGCTACTAAAATAGCATTTTTTTTTTGTGAATACATACTTCGGGATATGACAAAGCCACCAAGCACAATAAGGATGAGTTGAGCAAAGGACCCGAACGTGTTTGCAACAACAATCGATCTACCGGTTGCAGCAACAACACGGAAGAGCCCAGAAGCCATTTGGCTCACCAATGAAAACAAGAGGAATTGCCTGAAGAATCTGAAGGTAAGCAAGAACTTTGGGTTAGTATCTCTAGTTAATTATTTCCTTGAAAAGTTCAAATTAAAAGTGGATTCATTATTCATCCAATATTTCACCTATCGACACTTGGGTCGAAGCCGATGACATAGTAAGTCAAGGCAGTATAGAGTCCACATTCAAGAAATGATATCGGGATCTTAAGAATCCATGTAGGCAGTGCATATGCCCATCCCGGAAAGAACAAGAGATCTCTTTGCTTGTAGAAAACTGGAAGCTTAGCTATGCTCATTGCTAGCTCGGCCATTCCATTGAAAAGATGAGTGATGAGACCAATAAAAAGTGCCCCCATATAGATTAGTCCATCATTAACATCATCATGTCGCATCTTGTTTCGCAGAAAGACCGTCATCGCGATGAATGAAATCAATGTGAGCTGATCATAGAGAAGAATAGGTCATATAAGCTATAAAACATCCAAAGATTGTTAGAATTTCGGGATAATTGCACGACGCTCCCTTGTAGTATATCCCATATAGCACATACATAGATCAATAACCCTTAAAAACGCCCAGATTCAACTCTGAACAACTCAAACGATTATCTAATTTAACTTTAGAACTAGTTTAGAGTTGGTAAAGTAAAATCTGAGTGTTTTAAAGTTTTTGATCGATGGACAGAGGAGGTGTTTTCTATATGTGGAGTAAAGTGGAGGGGGTTTAGTGCAAATTTATAACCCTAAAATTTATTGAAGTCTTATGAAATAAACCTGGAACAGTTTGAAGATATAGACGAAAGAGTTCCTCTTCATCAGCAGATACTCTCTAGCGAAACAAGCCTTTAGCAACTCCATCTTATCGACACCATATCTTGAAGTTGTTAAAGCAGCAGGGTGGTTCTTGCTCTTGTCGTAAGGGCTGCTTAGCTCTGCTGCGAGCCTACGACCCACATGGAATGATTGAAAGGCATCTGCAAATTCCTTAACAGGGATGAATCGATACGGCTCATCTCTCCGTGACCAATATTGTTGCTGATCTTTCCTTGACGTCACCTATAGAGGTAATGTGTCAGTTGATATTTAGATTGTTTGCACCAAAAGTTGTAGCTGTGACGAGGAAAATACTTATATATTCAAAGGCTCCTACATAGGCTGAGTTTCCATTTTGTGCGCCTAAACCAAGTTTTGTGCAATTATCTAATCCATTCTTAAATGAGCTATCAGTCCGTCACCTAGAGTGTCATTGTAGGGTGCACTTAATAGCTATTGCCTATTAAATAAAGTGATGAATCCGATATTTAGTATGAGAGATGTTATATCATTTTAAATAATGGATATCATCCAGTAAAATGTTGTCATGTAAGCATCATTGCTGGGTGCAGGCTACAGTGACACTCTAGGCCTTGTTTCCTCACCTTGAATTTAAATATATATTTTTAATTCTAACACGACCCTACGGATCGAAACCTAGGTTGGTCTGATAATGGTATGGTGAACATTGAGGAAAGTACTTCTATAGCCTAACAAGAGATGTTTGATGCTTACTTCTTGCAAGAAGTCCGCAACGCCTTTCCTCTCGGGGCATCTGAAGCCCATCGACTCGAAAAAGCTAACCACTTGTTCACGCGGGCCTTGATACACGACTTGTCCTTCTGAAAGAAGAATTATGTCGTCAAAAAGATCGTAAGTCTCGGGAGCTGGCTGAAGAAGAGCGATAACAGCGGTGCCTCCAAGTATGTGAATGGATTGTCTGAGTGAGTTCACAATCTGGAAAGTTGTAGAACTGTCTAAGCCTGTCGATATCTCGTCCATGAAAAGCGCCCGTGAGGGCCCCACGAGCATTTCGGCTGTTGTTACTCTCTTCTTTTGTCCACCAGAAATACCGCGTATCATATTATTGCCCACCATGGTATCAGCACAAATGTCCAATCCTAAAATCTACAGTTTAAGAAGTAGTTAAAACCTGAATTTTGGTAAGAACCGCATTTTGCGCAGGAAATTAAAAACTATCATCGTACCTTCAGAATGTAATCTGTAATTACAACTTCCTGACCTTCTAGTGAAGTCGCCTGCAAAAGTAGAGAAGTATAATTAAGCTTGTGAGAAAAATAAACTGATTCTATTTTTTTCAATTAATGATCTTTTATATATATATATATATATATGAGAATAATGGAGGAAATGTGCCATATGAGAGAATTTCTTTCTATGGCATCGAAAAAATACACCCTCCATAAATTTTTTCAACAATCGGCATCCATCAACCTCCATTGTTATCATCTAAGATGTAGATATATCGAATTTCATGTGATTCTATAACTTTTCACCGTTGATTTAGTGAGTGCAAAATTAACGGTTTACCGATAATAGAACTTTTTACATTGCTAATTCAACGGTGAAAAAGTGGTAGAATTGTATGAAATTTGGTATCCACATATTAGATGAGAAAGATGATGATGGATGCTGATCGTAAAAAATGATGAAGGATATAGATTTTTGACGCCACCTAACGAAAAAGTCTTCTAGGGCCTCTCTCTCTCTCCCTTATATATATATATATATATATATATATATATATATATATATATATATATATATATATATATATATATATTGCTCTGATGGAAATTTGTGAGATGAATATTAGTGCCATGATAAGGAAATACAGATACTAGAGATTAATGCTCTATAGCCTCTATTTATCCGCATTTTCTTCATTTAATGATTTTTTTGATAGAAAAAATATCATTTAATGATATTTGGTTCTATACATTTATATTACGGTTCAAACTTCTTACGGATGAATATACTGACAAAGATTTTGTTTCACTCTTATTTTTTTCAGAATGGGAAATGCACACCTTCATGTACATATCAATGTCAGGATCCGGCTTAATATTCGCTGCCTTCTCTCTCCTGGATAGCTCCGTCAACATTTCTGCAGTTCATCGCAAATTGGTATATCGTCACGTCAGCTCCAAAAAACTCAACAGAAATAAGAAAGAAATTTGACTCGTTGTCTTAAACCATACCGTAACGAGTCCCGACACCTTGGCATCTAGCTGAGAAAGTCAAGGTCTCTCTCACAGTCATCTCTCCGATGTGAAGATCATGCTGGCTTATATAAGCCGAGGTTCTCCGAGGGACAAACTCGTTCAGGCCGTGCCCATTGTAAGTCACTCTCCCATTAACCTGTATTTTTTTTTTAAATTATAAATTTGTTATGATAAAAATAATAATCAGATGTTAGTTTCTGAGTTTATAAATATTTAGTAAAGATTGTTTACCTTCAGTTCTGGACCTAGTTTTCCTGCTAGAGCCAGAAGCAGTGTAGTCTTTCCTGAACCTGGAGGTCCTAAAAGCAAGGTCATCCTGTGCAAACCAATCCAAAGAATCCATTTCACGCCGATATTTCTCAATATAGAATTTAGGCTAAATTACAGTAAATCGTCCTCAACTAAACTTTTTGTTGCAGTAAACACCTTAGACTTTGATTTAAAGTGAGTTTTTCCAATGAAAATGTAGTAATGATGATGATGACGACGACGACTTTAAGGTAGTTTAGTGAAAAATATCCATAATTTCAAGCAGTCTTGTATAATTTGACCTATTATATTTATACTGATTCATCTTATAACCATCAATTTCAATTTCTTTTCTCACCTGCTGGGCTTGATTATTCCACTGATATCATTCATGATTGCTACTGGCCTCTTTCGAGTCGGAAGAATATGGAGACTGTTTAGCACCCCCTACAAAATCACATCAAGATATACGGAAACGACGACGTAAGAACTTCATCTACTCGGAAAGAACATATCACGAGTTTAACATTCGATAGGATTTATACCTCAATTTTGTTTGTGAAGAAGTTGAGAGTCGTCGGAACTCCTCTGTTCCCGATATAAGCGTCCGCGCTTATGTTCAAGTTCTCGTATCGAACCTCAATTGTTGGGTTCTCAATCCCAACCCTTTAAGAACAGGAAACAAGAATTGTTAGACCCAATTGAAGAAATCGGGCACATCGTAAAACTGATGAAATAGGTTAAAACCCATATGACCCAAAAAAGGATATCCTATGTTTTAGCGTTTGGAGAAAATTATTCAGTAAATACTGGGTGCAACGCAACCTGGCAGGAGAGAGAGAGAGAAAGAGATGTCATTTTTCAAGCTGTTATTTCTTTCTCTTTCTCTTTCTCCGTCGAGACCAGGCACACATGCACCCCCATGGAAGGATTTTTCCGTGTTTGGGGCGATTTTTCTTCAATCTTCTTTTATTTGTGTGGTTCTCAATCCAAAATCCGTTGTTGCTCCAAATTCGATATTAGAGAGCATTTAAAATAAATAAATAAATAAATAAAATCATACCGATCTAATCGGTTCTTGAGCTTCAACAAGAACCTCTCGTTATCCTCCTCCGCAACCCGAACCAATCTCTCCATGAGCTTCCTCTTCTCTCCGAGCCCGAGATCTCCAACCTCAACCTCCCTCCCTTGCCCTGTCGACGCGGTAAGAATCCCTTTCCTAACTCGATCGTAAGTAGGCAGTTTCTCAAGAGCCGCCCATTTAAGTGCCTCTTCATCGTCTTCGTCCCTCGAGGATCTCGAGAACACGTCGTTACGCCCGCTGGCGCTTCTCCAAGCCGACCCGCTCCGCATAACACTGGCAACAATGCCACTGCCTTCCATTGCCCCCCCCCCAATTTTTTTTTTTAAAAAAAAATTATTCAATGAATGGACTGAATATGATGTGTTATATTAAATTTGGATACAGAGAGCAATGGCTTTGGTGTTGCTCTCTTATTTTCCTTTGAGAGGGAAGCAAGGGTTTAAATGGAGCACAAAGGGTATGGGACTATTAATAGAAGTTTGACAGGGGAATGGGATTGCGAGGCTATTTTTATTATTGTTTTTTTTTATAAAAAAAATCGGTGAAAAGGTGGAGGTTGGACTTGACTTTTATGAGCATCTAGAAGTTGTTGACTAGGAAAAAACGGGTCTTGGTTAAATTTCTAGTGTTTTTTAATTTGTTTATTTATTGCTTTTGGGGAAATGAAGAGGCATCGAGAAACGTGATTCACAAAAAAAAGGGTTGATTTGGGATTGACTGCAATTTTATTTTATTTAAAAAAAAGAAAAGAAAAAGGGTTTTGGGTTGTTAGAGACATCTATTTTGACCATAACTTGAACCCTCCTAATATATATGTAAAAAGATACCAACATGCATCAAAAGCTGCATTTTAAATACACACAGAAAAAAAGTTCGATCAGAACAAAACAAAGAAAACTTATAAAATACGAGCAAAGTACAAAAATTTAGTAAATGGATGCGTATACGCATATCTCAGCGTACATAATTAGGAGCAAAATACAAAAACATTAGATACCACATCCACATCAAAAGAACATTAGCTCTAGCAAAACATCATTTGTTCTTTATTGCTTTATTATTATTATTATTATTATTATTATATATATTTAAGTCTTATAAAATTTTACAAGAAAAAATCTCCAAAACAAAAGGTAAAATATCCAATTCGTTGAACATCCCTGATAAATATCCAATTCGTTGGACATGTACCTTTTGGTCAAATTACCCCCACATTGCCGACTAATTATTAACAATTTAACTTGATGATTTCATGGCCCAACTAATCGCTACTAGTCTAATCGTTTAGATCTTCTATCTTTTTGAAATCCAAGATCCATAAGGGCCTGTTTTGCTGCAGGATTTTATAGGATTTGGATTGTGGAATCTTAGGATTCCATAATTTTGTGTTTGGTTGGAGAATTAGAATTTCTAGGATTCCTTTGTTTTTTGTGGAGGGCCAACCACAAAACATAGATTTCTGAATCCAAAAATATTTTAAGGATTTTCAAGGATTTGACAATATTCATTGTATTTTTAGATGGGACCCGTGGTACTTTATTTATTTAATAATCATCTCTCTATCTAATCCTCAAATCCAAATCCCATTTTTTTCCACCAACCAAACAAAGATTATAAGGATGCACAAATCCAATACTAGGAAATCCAAAGCCGACCGAACAACAAATTACCAAATCCAGAAATTTTCAACCGTAATATTTTGGAATCCAAATTTCATAATCAAGCAACCAAACAGCCCCTAACGATCGCACCACGCTCTTCTCGTTCTCCTTGGTTTAGAAAAATCCACTCCCCAAAACTTCAACTGTTGACTATTAAAAAAATAAGTTTCGTACGTTTTGGATGCTATGAGTTAGGTGTGACAAAGAAAAGGAGGCCTCCATGCACATGACCCTGGCTAATCTTCTTGAATTTTCAATATTCAAATACAAAAAGGGAAAAGGAAAAAGAAAAACTTTGGGTATGGGTGAAGTCATATATATGAGATGTCTAATGAGGGCGGCCATAAAGAAGAAGAGCAGCCATCGGTGGAGACTGAGTTCCAATCCTTGACCCAATTTCTAAAATTTTGATAATCTTCCAAGAACCATGCGTGTAGGGATGGTCGTCTGACTGGACCAAATAGTTGCCCCTTTGGATCCATATGTTACCAGAATTCCGAGTATAGAATGCATGGGAAGGAGTTTTTTTTTGGGGGTGTCCAGACGGAGAATGTGGTCCTTGCAAATACTAGAACTCATGCATGTGCGGTGCACGTAAATGATAAAATAGAATAGAATAATCATAGTGAATAGACATAATTTAAATAATAATGCGGGGGTTATGCATAATTTTTCGTTTCAAGTTCCAAGATGCATGCATAGGTGACTTTTGAGAGAGAGAGAGAGAGTTCCAAGATGCCTTAGAGAGAGAGAGAGATGATGTGGGAGCTTTAGATATAAGAAAAAAGTCATAGAAATTTTAACATGTGTTTGAGTTTGCCTTAAAAAAAATTATAGGGTTGTTCTCGAGCAGAGTGCTAGATGGGGAATGTGGTCAATACTAGAACTCATACATGTGTGATGCACGTAAATGATAAAAGCGAATAGAATAAGCATAGTGAATAGACATAATTTAAATAATAATGAGGGGGTTATGCATAATTTTTCGTTTCAAGTTCCAAGATGCATAGATGACTTTTTAGAGAGAGAGAGAGTTCCAAGATGCATGAGAGAGAGAGATGATGTGGGAGCTTTAGAAATAAGAAAAAAGTCAGAAATTTTAACATTTTTTTTCGGTTTGCCTTAAAATACGACAAAATGACACATTACAACCCTTGATTTCTAGTTGTAATAGTAGAGATAAAGAGACGGTTTTAAAAGTTCATAAGAATGGTGATGTTATGATAGCTTTGGATAATGAGGATTTGAGAGGGGAGGGAGATTTACAAGTTTGAAAACTTGAAGATGAGGTAATATATCTAAATAGCTGGAAACCAGAGAATTTATTTGAGAATTGTTCTAATTTTTAATATTCTCTTTCTTAAAAGGATGAATTACACCGAAATATCCTCAATATCACATTTTTTCTTGAAATAACTTTAAATAATTTCAACTACGGAAAACACCTTTGTTACACTTAAATATCCTGATAGGGTTATCAATACTTTTCGTTTTACCATTTTGTCCCTTGCTAGGTCAGATATCTTTTTCATTAGACGCAAGAACTAGAAAGAGAATGAGATAGCGGTAATCGACTTTGGCATAAACATTGGTGTCGAGAAGTTTTGAGGAAAAGTACGGGTCGGCAGATGAAGAAGAGGAGGACGTGATGATGTTTGAGAAAAGAGGTTGAGAGGAGAAGAAGAAGAGAGCGGAAGCAGTGGAAAAGACGCAGAGAAGAATGGTGGAGGAGGAAAGGAAGAGATGGAGGAGGAGAGGAACGGAAGCGGAGTGGAGGATGGAGGGGAGAAAAGAATTGAGAATATTCAGATCATCATTTAGGTAAGAGTTTTTTTTGTCCATATAAAAGTCACTTTAACAAAAATAAATTAAGTAATTGGATGGAATATGAAGTGTATTTTGCGAAAAAATTGATGGTAATTTAAGATATTTTACTATAATAAAAATCATGTAAGGTATTGTAATGAAAAACTAATAGTAGAGGGTATTTTAGTGTGATTAATCCTTTTCAAGAGATAAATCACCAATTGATGTCGATTATCTACCCCCTTTATAGTTTGTATTTAATGGCAGAAATATAAAGTTTAGATAGATTAGTTTTTACCGTGTTGATGTATGGTAGGTATTGTATGGTTAAAATCAGTACTATTTATATAAATATTATGAATCAATCTAACTGATTTAAATATTATGATTTTAGAATGAAGTTCTAACAATGGCTTAAAAGTAGATGGATGGATGGCGGGAGGAAGGAAGAGGGAGATAAATGAGAGAAATTATGGTGTTTGAAATTTAAATTAATAAAAGCAATTAAAATGGTAAGTATGATGATGACAGTGAATAATTTGAAAAGAGAAATAGATTAAAAAATAGTTCTTATATTTAAAATTCTTTTATTAAAGAGAAATGACCATTATATAATGGCATGATCTACATTCTTAGAGTTTGTATTATAAAAGTAAAGATCCGTGTATGAAGATGCTTTATATAGAAAATATGCTTTTATCTTTTCCAGTGTAATCCAAAATAGAGAAATAAAAATCCGATTCTTGAAGCTGGATAGCTGAGCCAAAATAGAAGGTTTTCCATAGCAATCAGCGAAATTAATGGTGCCTGGGACTTAAAATGGTACTCAAACCATTCAGGTATATGAAAGTTTCTTGATCATGTGAATCCATTACTATAATGCAAAAACGAAGGGAGTCTTTTTATTTTGATATTGATTGCTGAAGCAGCTTTTCTCATTCTTCAATAAAGATCAATATAGAAATATTAAAAAATCCAACCAAGATTCATAACCGTAATCAATCTCTCTTCAAAAATCCAACCAAGATTCATAACAGTAAAGACACAAATGCATTCACATCATTAATTTCGATCATCAAGTGTATATGTACTCTTTGGTAAAATCATAAATGATTCACTTGGATCCATCTAAAGAGGATTTGACAAATTAATATAAAAATCATTTTCATGCGTGAATGAGAAATCTTGAAAGTATGAGATTTGTTAGAAATGGGTGTTTGACGCAGATGAAGAACGCTTAGAAGATGTTGAAAATTTCTTGATGAAGGCAGCCAATACAACCAAGTCTTGATTGTTTCTGGAGGGAAAAGTACAATGACTGGAGTTTTAATTAAAGATGCTAATAAATCCAAATAATTAGACTAATCGCATATGAAATACTTTTCTTTTTTCAACCTACCCTTTGATTTTGGAGATGTCGGAATCCTTCTCATATAAGAAGTTAGTCATGAATTTGATTCTAGCCGAGTCAATATCCAAAGATCCTTATGAGTAAACATCTCATTCTAATAATCCTGTCTCGATCAATGAGCGATAACTCAGTAGGTATGGCACTTTCCCGGTTGAGCAGAGTGCCGTATATAATGATCACGGATCCTACTAATACAAGAGTTGATAGAGAATGTAATGATTTCTCAATTGCACATGAATATTTCGATATGTACAAGATGGCTAGGCTTCCAAGCATTATACCTGGCCCATTATTACATGGATACAATAAGCTTATATCCATGTTACCTCTCTCAAACTCAAGCTGGAGCAAATATCAAGAGTGTGGATAACAGGGACATATGGCGTTTGGAGATGCGGCTTTTGATAAAGAAATCTGAAATCGGCAATTTTGTTAACATATAAGGAAAAGAAAACTGCTAATTGGTCCAGACTGCAGTGATGACATACTATCTCATGATCAATTTCGATTTGCTTACCGCGGTCATGAGGTAGCTGGTTTGTTATAATTTTGATTGTCGTGATAGAAAGGGATAAATTGGTAGAGAACAAAATATTTTCTCTCTATTGAACACACCAACACACCAACAGATATATACAAGATGGTTTGGACATCAAATATTGACAATAAGATCATAACCCTGATAACCACTACTTTGTTGTAAATTTTCCATTTCTTCCACTCTGAGTGTCTTGTTCCCGGCATCACCAAATAACTACTCGATGAAGATGGCGATGAGTTTACTAAAAGATGGATGAAGTCTCAAATTCAACTATTAGTTAAGAAAATAATAGAATAAAATAAAATATATATTGTCATTATACGAGGTCATCATCAAGATGCATTAGTTACCACCGTTGCTTTTGGGATCAAAATATCTGGACATGGATGTCCCCCTTTGAAACTTTGTAAGATAATGCACGACTTGGAAATCAAGAGGTCATTTTCTTCTCTGATCTTAATTTTGTCACATATCTTTCACTTCTTTTAATAACCAATATCCTTATCCTTGACTTAGGCTTATTTATGTGGACTAACTAATCAAAATAATCCTAAGTTCACAGTCAATAACGTCGGTATATTTCATTGGTATATGTGAGCTTCCGAGAAAGGAACCCTATTCCCTTGGTTTTGTTTGTATGCTATGAAGTTAAGTTGAAAAAAAGACCCTTGGATATTTTATTGGGTTTTTTTGATCCCCTTCGGAGTAAAAAATAGAGAATAATGGAGAAAGGATGCCATAGGAGGGAATTCCCTCCTATGGCGTCGAAAAAATAACCCCTCCACCAATTTTTCCGACGAGCCCCATCATCTTCACCGTCATCATTTAAGATGTGGGTACACCAAATTTCATGTGATTCTACAACTTTTTCACCGTTGATTTAGCAATGTAAAAAGTTCTATTGTCGGTAAACCGTTAATTTTGAACCCACTAAATCAACGGTGAAAAAGTTGTAGAATCACATGAAATTTGGTGTACCCACATCTTAAATGATGACGATGAAGATGATGGGGGCCGATCGTCGGAAAAATTGGTGGAGGGGGTATTTTTTCGACGCCATAGGAGGGAATTCCCTCCTATGGCCTCTTTCCTCCATTAATCTCTAAAAAATATTTACTCCCAAGAAAAATATACACTCATAAGAGCATTTAGTGAAACATAAGCCAATGGTAAAAAATGATCATATTAGGTCTAAAGGCCCATAAAAGAACAAGTTAAATACTTGTTCATCCTAAATAGGGTCCCTATATGTCTTGGACAATCCACTTAGACAATTCAAAATTGAATTGTTTTCAAGGCATCTCAACCGTTGGGACGTCCTTCCTCCTATCGGAAGACCCCTCCCAAGAAAAATATAAACACTCATATGAGCATTTAATCAAACATAAGCCAAGTGATAAAAAAAAAAGATCATATAAGATCTAAATACCCATAAAAGAACAAGTTAAATACTTGTCCGTCTTAAGTGGGAGTCCCTATGTCTTGAGTAATCCACTTAGACAATTCAAAATTGAATTGTTTTCAAGACATCCCGCTATTGGGAGGCCCCTCCCGCTATCGGGAGGTCCTAAAATAGGGTGTCTCGACACGCTCATTCTTAGAGCAGGGTCGAGACCCCTCTCTGAATAGTTGTTTTGACATACTCTTAAGAAAATAGTAGGGGGATTTTCTTCCCCCCCCCACCCCATTTCGCTGATATCTAAAGAGTAGTTGTGTACTACTCTCCATTCACAGCTACCTCCTTATGAGCAACAGAGAAAGGGATCGATTCCTTTTGAAAAAGAGATTAAACTTTGATAAAAGTTCTCTGAAGAGAAGATGGAGAAGGAGAAGGAGAAGGAGAAGGTGAGCAATGGGAACAGATTCTTTATTCCTTCACCCATTCTCTCTCTCTCTCCCCTTCACCCATTCTTTCTCTCTCTCTCTCTCCTTCTTACTCTCTCTCTCTCTCTGTGGCTAAAGAGGGATTCATGAAAACTTACAAAAGTTTTCAGCCTTAACAGAGGAGCTTAAAAGCCATGGTCATGACTTGAAGAAGATGGAGAATTAGAACACAAATCCATGTGTTCTTCACCAATATGGACCGTAGGGTGTTTTTCGTCACCCCATTGAGATTTGAATACGCGCGCGTTTATCAGACGTACTACAGATTCTTCATGTCTAGGGAAAGCCGGGATTTATTGATTATGGGGATCCGCATTTCCGGCAGCCGCGGACTAAGCTGCTGTTAATTACCCATCGCTTTTGGAGCGAGAGCGAGAGAACCTCCGATTGATGGGTAAAACTGGTCATGCGACCTCAATGCGATGTATTGGTGTGTTTTTTTTTATAACAATAGGGACGTGCTTATTTTTTTGTTCCATTTGTAAAAATAAAAAGAAGGATGTATATATTTTTTTTATAAAAAAAAAATTTAAAGAAACATTTTATTTTATGCAGTTAAAATCCAAAAGATTTTATTTGGAGTTAAACTCCAGAAACAATTTTATTTGGAGTTCAACACCCAAAAATTTCTGTATAGAGTTAAACTCCCTTTTATTCAAGGAAATATTTTTTATGGAGTTAAACTCCAAAATATTTTATTTGGAGTTAAATTCCAGAAATAAATTTATTTGGAGTTAAACTCCTAAAAGTTTCTGTATGGAGTTAAACTCCAAAATTTTTTATTTGGAGTTAAACTTCAAAATTTTTATTTGGAGTTAAACTCCCAAAAGTTACTGGATGGTGTTAAACTCAAAAAAAAAAACATTAAAAAGAGAGAGAGAGAGAAAAAAAGGGCACGTGAAGGGGAGAAAGAGGCTCCCACTTAGTGAGAGCTTTTCTGTCACGACCCGAAATTTGGCACGTGACGGCACTTAAACTACGTAACGTCTACAGGCGTAACGCAATTCAAGTAAGCCGTAAACCCAGAAATCTAAACCATCAAAAGTACTAAGTGATAAGAACATTGTTAAAACTTTTGGAAATCTCCAATGAAAATCTTTAACTTAAGTTTCTTTCTTAAAAATTTCGGCAGCACCTTCTTTGTAAAAACTAGCCCTGAAACGGGTACAGCATAAAATATAAATAAAGCATCCCCAAACGGGAGCAAATCCACACCCAAACACGGAAACAACCACCAAAACAGATATACGACGCCGTAGCGAAGAAAATGGACGATATAATGTGACAACAGCAGAAAAGACATCCAAAGTCACAAAATAATATGCAATATCGTCCTCACAACTCGTCTCTAAGTTAAAACATGAAGTAGTAGATGGAGAGTACTAGATACAACGAATATACAAATGAGCATCATCGGATAACCGTAAAACCCATCTATAGCAAAACTGCACACAGTCATCCGTAGTGGTATCCGCTGCAAAAGATGATACGATGTGATGAAGAAGCCCTGCCGCGACTGCAGGGACACCTGCCAGGGGGTGAGTTGCCAACTCGTGAATAGTAAATAACATATGCAGGTAATCGCAGGTATGCACGTACTGCGGTAATCTATCACATGCAAGCTGATAGCAATAAATAGTACTATGTATATGCAACAGTCATGAAAGGTACTCTATCAGGTATTGCTAAAACATGAAGCAATGCATATCAAATAAATGCCGAGTATGGGATTAAATATATCATCAAAATGGAATCCTCATCGTGGAGAAGCTAGTGTCCATCAATGACACTCTAAATCCCAATACCATAGGCACCGCATCCTTAGGTCAGCCCTCATATCCTGTAAGTCTCATGGAACCTGAGTGTCCAATATCGACACCCGAAAATATCATGAAAACTATACCTGTGTATATATATATATGTGTGTGTGTGTGTGTGTGTGTCCCTCAATGACACATCAAAATCATGGAACCTGAGTGTCTAACATCGACACTCGAAACATCATGAAACCCGTGTCCAGCATCAACACGTAAATACTCATCTGTCAGGTGCCGTCACCACGAATGGCCCTGATGTCATGTCCGTACATCTCATGACTCCGGTCGGTATCCCCATGATAACCGCCGAATCCAAATACTATCACCGGTAGGTACTAGCCTAGCCTGCCAGGCTCATCGCCATCATCTGCGATCTTCTTGCCCCGGGGAACCATACCGGGCTCCACCATGTACTCGCACACGGCCCACTCCACTCCTCGCATCGGGTATATATCACAATCTCAGAACCGAGAAATCTCATGGTGGACGCATCGAAATATCATTGTTCCCGCCAAAATTTTTTTTTCTGCGCAAAAGAGTCCAAGGTATCAAATGGCAGCGATACGCTTAAGGAAATGCGATCCAGTATCTTCCGGCCTGTATTTTGATAAACTCCCGAAGGATGAACTGTTAAATTCTGATGGTATCGAAAGCATCTCGATAAATCCTTCGATTTGATATATTATGGGCTTCATAATTCATCCGGGATCAAAAGTTATGAGCAAATATGCTATGTACTGTTCCCTGATTAAAAATCATGAATTATCTCAATGAGGTATCACATGCTCACACGTGATCAATGGCCACGTGTTGACACGTGATAGTTAAAATAGAAATAAAAACAAACGGCTGAAGAAGGACCCAATTGGGGGTCACGTGCTCACACGTGACCAATGGTCACGTGTTGACACGTGATAGTTAAAACAGAAATAAAAACAAATGGCTGAAGAAAATACCTCAATGAGATGTCACGTGCTCACACGTGACCAATGGTCACGTGTTGACACGTGATGGTTAAAAATTAAGCGTAAGTAAACGCTGAGAAAAGGACTCAATTGGGGGTCACGTGCTCACACGTGACCAAGCAGCACGTGACTGGCTTCGAAAGCCTTACAGTTTAATAAAATTAAATTCTAAAAGGTTCTAAATCTTTCCAAATGGAAAAGGATTATGGGGACCATTGGATTAAAGATCCAAGGGTGATTAAAAATCACCAATTTATGGAAAAATCTTAGACAAGGAAAGATTTCTCCTAAATCTCACCGAAAATAACAAACAAAATATCTTTGGATTTAAAATCCAACGGTGAATAATTCATTGTGTGATTTAAAGGCTCATATTAAATATGAAAACAAATCAAATCTTTCAATGAAAGATTTATTAAACAAATTGATTCTTTTCCTTCTTCTATAAATAGGAGCCAAGAAGAGAAGAAAGATATAGAATTTTAGGATCTTGAAATTTTCAAAAGGAAAATAGCAGTGAGAAAAGAAAGGAGAATTTAATTCTCAAGAAAGAAAACCCTAGGTGAGAAAAGAAAGGGAATCAAAACTTCAAACAGATAATTTAATTCTCAAAATCTAAGAGTTTAACTCTTCTGCACAAAAGAACTTAGTTCTTCCTCTGGTTGAAGATCTGCAAAGAGCACATCTCCCCATAAGTTGAGAATTTAATTCTCATCGGGTTGAGATCCTGCCATGCAGATCCGAAACTTAGAGGGGGAATTGAGTTTAGAGAATTTAATTCTCCCAAAACAAGATTTGGGTTTAACCCTATATGAGAATTTAATCCAAACTCACAGGAATTTAATTCCTTCAAGATGGACATAATTAGGGTTTAACCCTACTCAAGAATTTAATTCTTTTACATATATGGGAATTTAATTCCTCTAAAAAGAAATTGGGGTTTAACCCTACTTAAGAATTTAATTCTTGCACAATAGGAATTTAATTCCTCCAAAATCATAATTAGGGTTTAACCCTACAGAGAATTCAATTCTAAAAATAAAGAGACTTAAAAGATCTCTGTGCATGAAAAGAACTAAGGCCACGTGCCCCCACGTGACCCCTGAAGAGATCCCCAAAAATGAGGAGGAAAGCTTTGAGGCAATGCCTCACGTGCTCCCACGTGACCTACAAAACACAGAAAGAAAAAGCAAAGGAAATATGAGCTTTGGGCGCTCTCACGTGTCCCCACGTGACCCCTTAGCAAGTACTTTAATGAGCAGTGCATAGATCTCCATCACGTGTCAATACGTGAGGCTCAAAAAATGAAAAAGTGTTTAACACTTAATTGCAGAACGAGGAAAAGGGATCTGGTCCCACTTTTGGGCGCTCTCACGTGTCCACACGTGATCCCTCTTTCTTTAGTGTTTAACACTAATTTGGGGATTATATTTCCAGTGTTTAACACTGATTGTTTCTAGTGTTTAACACTAAATTGAAGATTATATTTCCAGTGTTTAACAATGATTGTCTTTTAGTGTTTAACACTAATTTGAGAGTTCTACCTCCAGTGTTTAACACTGTTGTTCTTTAGTGTTTAACACAACTTTTAGCCAAATTGGCTAATTTTCCAGAGGCAAAAGTCCCTCCTCCAAATGAATCTTAAAATTGAGGAAATCAAGGACAAAATGTTGTCAGAGCCCCCAAACCTCTTTTTAGCACTGCTGAATGATGAGGGGCTGAACCCAGACAAATGTCTAATGGCCCAAAGGTCCAATATTTCAAACATAATTGGATTTAGCCCAAACTGGCTATAAGTCCTCAAATCATCTTGAACTGAGCACATCTGCTCTCTCAACCAACTCATTGGTTCAAGGGTACATCTCTGAACTCCTATGATATTTGTCATTGTAATCCTTCAACGTCTTTAGAGAGGTGATGGGTCTCGACAGCCATACATTTTATGGACCACTATGTCCTTAAACTGGTATTGAACCACCATGTCCTTAAACTGGTAATCGACCGCAATGTCCCTAAACTAAACAATAGAGCCCAAATGCTCTTTTGTTGGATCTAAACGATCCTGTTAAGTTGATTTTAGTATAAAATTAGACTAACGTATCCTTAACGAACGTTTAAGTTGATCTTAGTTTCAAATGAGACTAACGTATCCTTAAACCCAACCCCCAAACCCAAATCTAAGAAAATACGGATTTGGACTAATCCACGTCCTACGGGCGACGACATAAATTAATCTCCGTATACAATCCACGGGCAACCACAAACAAAACAAACACCCACGACACGAAGTGACCATCTGAAGAAGGAGAAAGTTGTTACCGCGATGCGGTAGCGTAATTAACTGCAGGGGATTGCGCCTGCAGGGAAAAGCGTCCCCACAATCAAAACCCCCTCAAACGAGGGGGAATCTGACGAAGTCTGCTACATCGGCCGCATCCGTTTAAACCTTCGATATACGGTGCCATAAATTAACTTGGTATCTTCGGAGAGATGTACGGATAGCACCAATTAGCATCTGCCCCGAATTTCAGGCAAGACGTTTATCGCGTCTCCGCCGCGTCTTTCGGAGGGGAACAATCATATCAAAAGAAACCGGGTTTTTCAAAAATACATAATTTTATGAAAATACCACGGTCCTCAAATCCAGAAAACATCAAGTAATGAATAAGAATACTTGCATAGATCATTATGATATATATATATATATATATATATATATATATATATATATCAGCGTCCCATACCACTGATATATACCCTCAGGAGTAAAACATACAGAAAATATCATATGAAATCCATATCTTAATGCGAAATCCATGAAATATAATATATGCAACATAAAACAGTAATATGAGCATATAAAGGAAAACCGCTATTTAAATGAAACAAGTTATTAAATATATCATGCGGTTCCTATTTTCTCCAAAATTCAACGCAACATCATATAAACGTGAACATGTGGCTATAGCAAGGTATATGTGTGTACATGTAAGTATGTATGCAAGATGTACATGTAGCTATATCTCATATGTGCATATACCTGTCAATAATGATGTAATACCTGTTAGTTATATGTATGCCCTAGAGGCCATTACTGTACATAGGATGTATATTGTAGTGGATGCTGGGACATATATAGGGAGGACATTCTTGCTCGACATGATAGTATGCTATCTGGTTACCCTTTACCTTAACGTGTATGCTAATTGTCTCTCTGTTACATGTTGGTAAAGCCCTTAGGATCTGTACTTGACTACCTGGACTATGATGCGGATCATACTAGTGGGGACATGGTAGTCCATAAGTACATCCTTCAAAGTCCCTAGTCGAGGGTGTATCGAGACGGGGCATCGATATACCAGAGTAGACTAGCGTGTACCTTCTCGACCCATACAGATGGGCGATGGATGATCCCATATCCATCGGTGTTTGACATCAGAGGAGATATACGGGTGCTCAGTAGAGACTGGGTACACTGGACGGACTCGCCGAGAACTCCCAGATGGTATTATACCTCACGTCAGATGGCAGTTCTCTGGTGACACTGGTACAGAGTAGTCCGTTGACCCGAGATCGTCATAGAGTCTTGTGTGGTTCCCACTGTGCTTTGATTTCCATCTTACCACGTCCAAGAGGGCGTGCAAAACGGTGGTTTTTGGGTACAGTCCCGAGTCACATGGAGGCAATGAGCGATAGGAGGGGATTCGTCTCTCCCGGTATAGGGGGTTGATGTTGCGCTGTGTTCGATTGGCTATAACAGGAAATCCCTGGCCAGGGTTGCTGAGATTTACTGGTAAGTGTTACCAGTAGTTTCTCGAACAGTTATAGACCTCATATCGACACGACTTATTGAGCTATTGGGGTCTGACGTTTACCACCCCTAGGCGAGATATGCGACATATCAGACGATCAGACCGGACTGTACGGTAGTGTTACTGGTCGGATTCACTGGAGTGTGAGCGGGCTTGCTCGTCGATCTTCAGATCGCTCAATACCCGGGTGGCCGTTACGTTTAGCAGACCGCTTGCGGCTTGTGGATGTTTGATATGATCATCATCCGCTGCCGGCGTATTGACGAGTCTTTAGAGTCCTACACAGAGGTTTCCTGGCTCAAGCGAAACGAAATAGGAGCGCATATGAGATATGTGCGGGACCGAGAATAATGCGTGTATGTGATACCGTATTCTATTCTCGCGATAAATGTATCGAATGGTTGTATGCGATATAACCTAGTTATCGATTCAAGCGTTGATTCGATAAGCCGATATATTGTATACTAGTCGGTTGTGTGCGACATAACCGGATCATTGAATCAAGTGTTGATTTAATGATTTAATGCATATTTATATATTTGATATATTACTTTGCATCAACTAGTATCGGTTTACTTAAGATGGATTTTCTCACTCGGATGTGCGCATTACTTATGCGATATGATTTTGTGCATTTGATTGTATCATGTTTGATGATACATATTTACTTGGTTAAGTGCAAAGATTTAAACCATGGTTAAAAGAATGGTTAGGGTTTCATTTCCTTTATTTATCTATTTATTTATTTATTTATTTATTTTCTTTTTGGAAAAGGAAATGAGGATAATGGTGGCTTGTTTTGGATTGTAGTTGAAGATTCATGAACCTTTGACTTTGTCCACCATTCTTATCTCATGCTTAACCTAACCATTTGTTTTAACCCTAGTTGAATCTCTACACTTTACCATGGTTTAGTCATGATAAGTTTTGATTATTCTTTTCTTTTTCTTTTAACTTATCATAACATTTTCTTCTTCTTCTTCCTTACTTCAAGTGAAGAAAAGCTTACCTCATCAATGGTGATTGATGTTTTTGAGTGAGAAATCCAATTCTAAAGTTAACCCACTTCCTATTTCTTCATCCTCTACCTCTTGCCAAGTAGTAGAGTGTGTTTACTTCACAAGTTTCTTGACTTGGTGAAGTCGGAGCTTGATTTAGCGATGCCTCGACGTAGATCATCTTCGGCATGGACATCGACGACCTAGCTTGCCCATTCTCCGACGAAGCCGATCCTAGAGCCCGGATTTAACATGGACAGCGGAGAGGACTTCGTTGCGGAGCTATGGAGGTGGAGCACCGGATCTACAAAGGTTGTATTTCCGTTTTCTCATTAGTTAAGTGTTAACTAGTTCATGTTCGCCTAGACATCTAGTTATCGATCCGTAGTTTAGGGTTTGTAGGCACCATAATTTTTGAAATTGCCATGGTTGATGGCTTGGGAGACCTCACTAGAGTGCCTAGGAACCCTACAGTGGTATCAGAGCTACTAGGCATTAAAAGTCGACCTATGGGGGGTTCTCACTGTGTGACAGTGTGGCGAAGCATAGGCTTTTACCCCCAGGGTGTCCCGAGACCGGAAGGTGTTCCGGCGGGTTGTAGTCCTCGCGAGGGGGCATGCGTAAAAAGTAGTTGCTGAGGGACCCGTTGGTGCCACGGCGACCCCATTCGATGGGGTGGCCGCCTGACCTACAGTGGTATCAGAGCCTAGCTAGAGCCTTAGGCGAAGTCTAGACGGAATTTGAAGTCCGATCGAACCCGAAAGTCCAAAACAAACATGCTCTCTGTCCAAATTTTAAAATCTGGGATTTTTCAACATTAAAAATATTCAGAAAAATCAGCAGGTAATTCTATGAGAAACTGTAAAATTCGGTTGCCTAATTCCAACAGTGCGCCGCGTTTCCGCGGCACGAGCATGGCTCGTGCGGCGGAAGCGCGGCCAATTTGTCGTTTTTCGCATCCAAATTTCTACAGTAATTCATATTGTGCTGTGCTGGTTTTCCTGGGTATTTTTGATATTTTTTCAAGAGTTGATTTTTCTGCAGTTGTTTTGGGAATTCGGTGTTTCGATCGGGATATCAAATTTTGTCTGTGTGGTTTTCCGGATAAATTTTAGAATATGTTAAAAAGTTCGACCGGATATAAATACCCAATTTTTCCCCTGTCGGGAAATTTCCAAGTGTTGGATTTTCCCGTAGTTTAACGACGTTCTAAGTAGTGCAAGTAACGCGATGGTCCCTCTAGAAGACACAAACCTTAACTCGATTATGTGACCGTCTTGAACTGCCCTTTGAACCTTCGGGTTTGGGGCAGTACGGCGTGCCACATGTGAGGCGTTGGCTTGACCCTTCTACGGCTGGACCGTTGGTACTGAGGTACGAACTGAATGTTGTTAGACTTGTTTCATGTGTTGATCTGTATCGGGAAAACTTGGGTGTTCGATTGTTCGATCGAAAAGTTTAGCATTTTCTATTTATCTGGAATGGGATACAATAATTGGAATTCACAAGAAGTTATGAGATAACTAAATGAATGTTATAAACGTAGCAGTTTAGTCTCACTTGATCGGTTGCCACGGAATTTTGATGTGATCAAAAGTCCGTCGCAATCACGTAGCGTACGCGGATACTCGCCGGGTAAACTTAATAGACAGCCTCACTCCATAGCCCCGACCAAGTGACTGTAGGAGAACCCCGTCGCCGAAAGCATCCGTTCGGGTGCTCGCGGCAGCGGTGTTCCGCCTTGGTGCACTTCGTCGACGGTATCGGGGGTGCGGCCGCCTACTGAAGTTTGCGACGAGCATTCGATCAGTTTTTCGGGAATCTTGTTGAATTACCCGACTTGATATTGAAAAGTGTTTTCGATAATGAGACTAAAATGCGGGGTTTGTAATTGTTAGGCATGCGATGTCTAAGTAATTCATTTCGTCAGGCATGCGATGTCTGAGGTGGTTGCGGATTCCAACTGTTGTAGTTTTACACTTTCTTTTCTGTGACCGTAAGTGTAATATGTGATATCGCCGGTTTCGTTGCTATATGTCAACGACAATTGGGATGCGCATATTTACTTACGTTGATGACATGTGATGTTATGTGTTGCTGGATATGTTATATTGGATCGTCGTGTTTGAATAGCCGGGGGTTTTTATGTGAGATGAGTGTTTTTCATTTTCATTCATGTAAAAACTTGTATGTAATATTCTTTTATTGGGGCACTTCCAGGTTGCGGAAGTTGTCACCGTTTGTATATTATTTACTTTTCCGCACTAGGATAGACCCAAGGAGGGGAGCACAAGTAACCGGGTTCTGGAGTCCAGTGGGAGACCAACTCGAGGAGTCGAGTCCGGGTCTCCTAACTCTAGAATTGGTAGGGTTGCTTGCCGCTCTCGTAGGGGTCTAGGGGTGTGGGTTTGGCTATTCATCACGACCGTGGAATCCGTGTTTTATACTGGCTCGTATTGAAAACACGGACGTCCTAGTATATCCAATATTTCATATGATTCTTCTGCTGCGATATCTGTGATGTGATCATGTGATGTTCTGTGATAGATATAGTATATAGTATATATGATATATTATATAGACGTTACTTATGTTTTACACCCGCGCTAGCCCTGCCCTGCTCTGTCGTTAGTTACCTAACCTAACGGTGCACGAGGGGACATCGAGGCGAATGCGGATGACATAAGTGTACGTCGTATTTATCTGTGATGATTAGGTACTTAACTGATGGGACTTCATTAATGTGATTAATGAAATAAAAGAAACCTAAGATGTTGTAGAATCGAATTTCAAAATAAAACAGGTAGCTACAGTTCTTGCTTTGCACAGCGGTATATGTGATATATCCTGCACCTCATTCGACGAGGAAAGGACCGAGATCCCTTCACCGGGAGTGACTCCTTTAGCAATAACTGGCAGATGCTACACACTCGGTTTGTCTTTTGATTGCTTTTAAGTGTTTTTGCTTTGCACAGTGATATATGTGATATATCCCGCACCTCATTCGACGAGGAAAGGACCGACGATCCCTTCACCGGGAGTGACTCCTTTAGCAAAACTAGAAAAGCCTCAAAAACACTCCATTTCAAAATTCATTCGATCCTACAACGATATCAAGTTCATTACGCAATAGGTTTTCAGAAAAACCTGTCGTAGCCCTCCGTCATTTCAGATAAGTACTGGTTAGTATTCGTGCTACGTTTGTTGACCTTAGCCAAGGCGTAGTGTGCGGTAGCTGATTAGTGCTTATCTGTATAAGCATATGATGCGATTGAGTTAGGGTAGTCGTGCGACTTTGTTGACCTTAGCCAAGGGTCGTGCGGGTGGGTTTAATTCAATCGGGAAATGACGGGTTGAACTTGGCTAGCACTTATGATTTGTTGACCTTAGCCAAGGTCATAAGCTGCTGGGGGCAAAATATTATCGGGAATTTCAAGTGTTGAAATTTGCAATGAGATTGCATACCTTCTATGAGATAGTTGGATCCCGATACCCGCTGCGAGTAAGAGTTACTCCTGGGAGAGTTTTATACATTACAATTAGCCGATCAAGTAGGTGTCTAGAAAGGTGTTAACGAGGTTACGCCTCTGGGAAAACGAGGTTTACATTAATTAGGTCCGTGCGAAAGCACGGGGCACCTCCCTCAAAGTACCGACACTGGCCTGGCTGAAAGATTGGCGAACTTGTAGTGTGTAATTAATCCCGGCTAGTCTTTCCTTTTAGGGTTTGAAGGAAGATTTGATAAAAAGCAGTGGGAGCCATCCTGATTAGATAAAATAATAACCAATCTATTCTTGACAGAGCGCACGCTGAGTGTTTTCTTCTCTCTCTCTCCAGGTAGCGACCATATCACGCCTTAATCAAGATAATAATACGGATTATTGACTGAACCCGCTTGTTATACTGAGCTGGGGAACGTTGGTCCCGCTCCACCTTATAATTGTTATAAGACAGAGCAGGAAATTGGGGAATACCAGATTTCCCATGCCGCCCAAACGAAGAGAGTGCATGTTGATGCATCATCTTCGGGTGTGTTCATTATACAGAACTGTTTCTCAGTATCCTTTACGTCCTGGGTATGTGATACCAGATCAGGATCCCAGATATGTAATCTGTTACATAGGGCTACAGAAAGGTAGAGAACTGAGAACGGGTGATAAGTTTCATGAGGCAGAAAACGGGGCAAATATTGCAGCCAAGTCTGTTGGTCACTGTCACCCTGTATTACCAATACATTGATTCTGAACGTATGTTATTAGATACCGAACCTGATATACAAAATCATATCAGTCTCTTTATTAGTAAAGAAAGGATATAATTTTGTATTGTTGGATAATGTTTTGAACATTTCCTATATCAAAAGTTGATCGGTTCAGGCACGTTATCTAAAAGCATTGATGTTCTAAATCAAACTACAGTTCTTAAAATACTGAACACACACAAGAGGAAGAGTTCAGAAATGAACGAATCCTTCTTGAGGCATTGTAGACTAGGTCATATCAATGCGACCCGACTGGTTGAAGTTACATTTAGATGCATATTTAAATTAGTTTGAATTTACATCTTGTGAAACTCGCCAGTCATGTCACAAAGATAAGATGACCATAGCTCCGTTTAATGGAAACAGAGAAAGAGTTAGTGAACTCTTGGGATGATACATGTTGATGTATGTAGATCCCCAGTCTACACATACCAAGACTGGTTCTTTATACTTCATTACGTTCTTTGATGATCTCTTTAGATTCAGACATATGTTCCTGTTGAAACACAAGTCCGAACCTTTTGAGATATTCACAGAATATAAGTTAGAAGTAGAGAACCAAAATAAGGGTACAAGTATTATGTCCTTTGATGTGATCAGGGAGGAGAATACTTGAGCACGGAATTCCTGGACTATTCTAAAGGAGAATGAGATTCTCTCTCAGCATTACTCCTCCGTATACACCATAGCACGATGGTATATCGGGGCGGAGCAATCACACCCTATATGATATGGTGTGCTCTATGATGAGTATTACTGAGTTACCTATTTCCTTTTAGGGGTTATGCACTTGAGAAGCTGCATACCTATTGAATAGGTTCGAATCAAATCAGTTGCCTACCACTCCATATGAGATATGGAAAGGGAAGAACCCATGTCTTAAGTTAGTTAAGATTTGGGGTTGTCCGGCCTATGTCTGAAAGCAAAATCCGGACAAGCTCGAGGCAAGATCTGTTATGTACAACTGGAAATGTTCCAGCTATACAAAATACAGCAGATGATTTGATAAAACCAAAGGATTCAATAGTTACCAACGAACCTCAGCCTCTCCGACGATCTAGTAGGGTTCCTCACCCACCTGAGAGATACTTCGGTTTCTCTATGACAGTGGGAGCGAGGATTGCATCATGAGATGATGACCCAATTAGTTTCGAGCTGGCCATCAGGAGTGAGACTCTGTGAGAATGGCTGGATGTTTATCGATCTGAGATGGAATCCTTATACACCAACAAAGTATGGACTTTGGTTGCTATATCTGAAGGGTTAAATCCCCTTCAGGAGCAAGTATATCTTGAGAAGATTACTTGGTGTACATGGAAAAGTTGAAACTTTCAAAGCTAGACTTGTTAAAGGTTTTCGTCATTGACCAGGCGTGGATAATGATGAAACCTTTTCCCGTACCTATGCTTAAGTCCATCCAGATCCTACTTGTCACGGCTACATACCATGACTACGATATCTGGTGGTTGGGTGTCATGACTGCTTTTCAAAATGAAGTTTTAGAAGAGTGCGTCTATAAGTACACAGCCAGAGGGCTTCGTAGACAGTGGGAGCAGCGGAAATGTGTGCAAGATGCTTTATAGGATAAAGCAGGCATCGCGGAGTTGGAACATCTGTTTTGATGAATTAGTCAAAGAGTTTGACATCATCAAAATGGTAGATGAACCTTGTATAAACAAAAAGGTAGTAGGGAGTATGGTGACGATCCTCGTAGAGTACGTGGATGACATACTCTTGATAGGGAAGGAGTTTCCTATGCTACGATCGATCAATCTCCGCTTATCATAATGATTCTCCACTTAGGATCAAAGTGATACCTACTAAATCCTGGATTTTGGATCTATGAGATAGATCTAAATGGATGTTAGAATTCTCACTAGATGTAGTGAGACGGTATCAACCGATCCTGGGGAGAATCACTGGAAGGGTTCCAGGGTGATAAGGACGACTGAATGTCAGTCGCAGGCATTGTCTTTACCCTCAGTAAAGGGACGGTATGTTGGAAGAGTTCCAAGCTAGATACCGTGACATACTAGATGATAAAGGCTGGATACATCGCTACTTAAGATGCTACCCTAGAAGCTGTTTGGGTGTGTGTTGGTTCATGAGATGAACTATGTTCCTACCATTGTGAGACAATGGAGTTGTGGCTTATGCCAAGGAACGCCGGTCCCATCAGTGATCCAGACTTATTCTAAGGCAGTATCACCTGATCATGGAGATGGTTGATCTCCAGGGTGATCGAGGTTTGGAGAGTAGACTAAGAGGACAACACAGCGGATCCACTCACAAAGTCCTGTTCCCAGAGAGAGATTTTTATGGGATGGTTGGGTATGAGATACTGCAACCACTGCTACAGATGGCCCTAGTGCAAGTGGGAGATTGTTAGTTATATGTATGCCCTAGAGGCCATTACTGTACATAGGATGTATATTGTAGTGGATGCTGGGACATATATAGGGAGGACATTCTTGCTCGACATGATAGTATGCTATCTGGTTACCCTTTACCTTAACGTGTATGCTAATTGTCTCTCTGTTACATGTTGGTAAAGCCCTTAGGATCTGTACTTGACTACCTGGACTATGATGCGGATCATACTAGTGGGGACATGGTAGTCCATAAGTACATCCTTCAAAGTCCCTAGTCGAGGGTGTATCGAGACGGGGCATCGATATACCAGAGTAGACTAGCGTGTACCTTCTCGACCCATACAGATGGGCGATGGATGATCCCATATCCATCGGTGTTTGACATCAGAGGAGATATACGGGTGCTCAGTAGAGACTGGGTACACTGGACGGACTCGCCGAGAACTCCCAGATGGTATTATACCTCACGTCAGATGGCAGTTCTCTGGTGACACTGGTACAGAGTAGTCCGTTGACCCGAGATCGTCATAGAGTCTTGTGTGGTTCCCACTGTGCTTTGATTTCCATCTTACCACGTCCAAGAGGGCGTGCAAAACGGTGGTTTTTGGGTACAGTCCCGAGTCACATGGAGGCAATGAGCGATAGGAGGGGATTCGTCTCTCCCGGTATAGGGGGTTGATGTTGCGCTGTGTTCGATTGGCTATAACAGGAAATCCCTGGCCAGGGTTGCTGAGATTTACTGGTAAGTGTTACCAGTAGTTTCTCGAACAGTTATAGACCTCATATCGACACGACTTATTGAGCTATTGGGGTCTGACGTTTACCACCCCTAGGCGAGATATGCGACATATCAGACGATCAGACCGGACTGTACGGTAGTGTTACTGGTCGGATTCACTGGAGTGTGAGCGGGCTTGCTCGTCGATCTTCAGATCGCTCAATACCCGGGTGGCCGTTACGTTTAGCAGACCGCTTGCGGCTTGTGGATGTTTGATATGATCATCATCCGCTGCCGGCGTATTGACGAGTCTTTAGAGTCCTACACAGAGGTTTCTTGGCTCAAGCGAAACGAAATAGGAGCGCATATGAGATATGTGCGGGACCGAGAATAATGCGTGTATGTGATACCATATTCTATTCTCGCGATAAATGTATCGAATGGTTGTATGCGATATAACCTAGTTATCGATTCAAGCGTTGATTCGATAAGCCGATATATTGTATACTAGTCGGTTGTGTGCGACATAACCGGATCATTGAATCAAGTGTTGATTTAATGATTTAATGCATATTTATATATTTGATATATTACTTTGCATCAACTAGTATCGGTTTACTTAAGATGGATTTTCTCACTCAGATGTGCGCATTACTTATGCGATATGATTTTGTGCATTTGATTGTATCATGTTTGATGATACATGTTTACTTGGTTAAGTGCAAAGATTTAAACCATGGTTAAAAGAATGGTTAGGGTTTCATTTCCTTTATTTATCTATTTATTTATTTATTTATTTATTTTCTTTTTGGAAAAGGAAATGAGGATAATGGTGGCTTGTTTTGGATTGTAGTTGAAGATTCATGAACCTTTGACTTTGTCCACCATTCTTATCTCATGCTTAACCTAACCATTTGTTTTAACCCTAGTTGAATCTCTACACTTTACCATGGTTTAGTCATGATAAGTTTTGATTATTCTTTTCTTTTTCTTTTAACTTATCATAACATTTTCTTCTTCTTCTTCCTTGCTTCAAGTGAAGAAAAGCTTACCTCATCAATGGTGATTGATGTTTTTGAGTGAGAAATCCAATTCTAAAGTTAACCCACTTCCTATTTCTTCATCCTCTACCTCTTGCCAAGTAGTAGAGTGTGTTTACTTCACAAGTTTCTTGACTTGGTGAAGTCGGAGCTTGATTTAGCGATGCCTCGACGTAGATCATCTTCGGCATGGACATCGACGACCTAGCTTGCCCATTCTCCGACGAAGCCGATCCTAGAGCCCGGATTTAACATGGACAGCGGAGAGGACTTCGTTGCGGAGCTATGGAGGTGGAGCACCGGATCTACAAAGGTTGTATTTCCGTTTTCTCATTAGTTAAGTGTTAACTAGTTCATGTTCGCCTAGACATCTAGTTATCGATCCGTAGTTTAGGGTTTGTAGGCACCATAATTTTTGAAATTGCTATGGTTGATGGCTTGGGAGACCTCACTAGAGTGCCTAGGAACCCTACAATACCCTCTAGGTATAGGTGTAACTATGTCTAGGTATGTGTATATACATGTCAATAATGATGCAATACCCTCTAGGTATAGGTGTAGCTATGTCTAGTATGTGTATATACATGTCAATAATGATGTAATACCCTCTAGGTATATGTGTAGCTGTAGCATAGCAATGTATGTGTATATACATGTCAATAATGATGCAATACCCTCCAGGTATATGTGTAGCTGTAGCATAGCAAGGTATATGTATATACGTGTCAATAATGATGCAATACCCTCCAGGTATATATGTAGCTGTATCAAGGTATAGCAAGGAATATGTGTAAGCATGCAGGTATACAGGTATACTATATCTCATATGCACAATGGAAATAAGGATCATGTCTTAATGTCCCTAACCAATACAATATTACGTATGTATAGGTGTTGTGCGTGTCATGGCAATTATCGACTGTGTGGGTGTAGCATACAATTTGCGCTCGTGCAACATGAACCGTCAAAAATGGTGTTATGCCTCATTAATACTATGTCCATATACAATAGGAAATGAGATATGCAACAATGGTTCACATGCACAATCAATATCCATTTACTTGTAATAAATAGTCATGTCATATAATCTAGCCCAGACGCATAACGCCATGCGAGCGATTCCCCTGTAGATGTTAAATCTACTCACAGATGATCTCGAGCTAAGTAATCCGACCACCTGCTTCCCTTTTTTCGTAGTGTCCGAAGTCCTTACCCGCGATCCTCAATTTCACAAACACAACATATAAGGTTAAATATCCTGTGCCGATACAAAACCAACGAAACGCAAGGATAACGTCCACAAGATATACACACTGTGCGCTCAGTGCACAAAACGCATACGATATCGGCACAACCCTAACTAGGATGACACAACCACCAAGCCTAGATCCCGATCGTACCGATCGCGCATTCACAACACAATATATATAGTATCGCAACGTCAATAGAAACCCACGCCTAAATTATCCGAAAACCCAGTAAGCATATTTTTCATCATTTTAGCTCAAGTCTAGAAGTTTAACTAAATCTAGCAATCACAATTATCACATAATAGCTTACTTAAACCACACAAACCTTTACTACAATTTTAATCTCACCCATATAAGATTTAGTAAAATTTTAGTTGCACTTAAGCTTAATTAGCCAATTAGGAAAAATAACAAATAGCATTCTCACAATTAGGTTCAATTGTCAAAGTCTACACTTCTCCATTAACCATTTTAAACAAATCAAACCCTAACTTGATCTTCACAACTCCTTTCTAGAATTTCTAAACATGCAATTTAAAGCTATACTAAACATCTAAAAAGCTAGATTAAAGTATTTAAACCACAACTAAAGTTTAGGGTTAGGATTTTATACCTCACTTTGATCCAAAAACTTGCAACTAGATCCACAAAATAACCTCCAAAAAGAACACTTTCATGAAGATTCAAGCTTGTTTAGGGTTGAAGAACAAAGGGTATGGATTTGTATTTGAGTTTGTGGGATTTATTTATGATTTTAGATGATTTATTTGAGCTTTAAAGAGTGAAAATGGGGCAAGAAAATGTTTGGGGCAGCGGGGCGGAGGGGGGGAGGGGGTCAGCCAAAATAGGGAGAAAAGAGAAGGTTGTGGAATAATCTAGGTCAAAACTCATTAAAGCACAATTAATACCTCTCCCATCCATGTCACCTCTTAAACATTTAAATAAAATTTCCTTTAATTTCAACAAATATCCAGATATTTTCTAGGATATTTTGCAAGGATGGTTTAGTGTTTAATCTTGTGATTAAGTTAGCATAGATTCAAATTAGCTTAATTAACCCAATCCAAAAAGTAATTACCACTGATTAAGTGCATAATTAAAAATTTATAATAATATTTTAATTAAGAAAAAATATTAAAATGAACCAAAATTTTCAAGTGACCACTAAAAACCGCAAACTAGCAATTTTCTAGTTAAACTAGGTGCAGTTAAGTCTATACTGAAAAATGGTCACTTCCGGGTTTTTACGGAAAAACACAATTTATTTTATCTACTATCGAAAAATTCACCTGATCGATTTCTAAAATATTACAATCTTCCCCCTTAAAGAAATTCGTCGCCGAATTTAAAATTCTTACTATGCATACCATCAAAAAGATGAGTGCAAAACTCCCACATCTCGCTCGCAGCCTCCCAAGTGATCTCCTCACTAGACGGGCTACCCAAAAAAAACCTCCACAGATGGCAAGACCTTTGACCGAAGTTCCTCCACCTACCGATCCATTATCACTATCGGCTGCTGGTTGTAATACCCGGACTTCATCTACGCCAATACCTGTATTAAAATAAAATATTTTTACCCATTTTACATTTTACATTTTATTATAATTATTGTTGCTTTCCTACAAACACAACCCTAAGCCCAACAACCCAATGCCTTATTTTGATACAACAAACTATATTCAAATTATTTACCTCCTCCTCTCTTTTCAAAATTTAAAATTTTTATATTCTCATTTAAACCCAAATCTTACCCAATTAAAATCTCATCAAATTATATTCCCGTTACCTCCTTCTTTTCTTTATTTTCAATTAAAACCCACGTTTCTCTAAATTCCTCACGTTTCCTCTCTCTCTCTCCCCCCCCCACATACGTTCTCTCTTTCCCTCTATTCTCACCCTCCTCTATTTTTCCACCCTCTTCCTCTTCCTTTCTCCTACTCTCCTCCCGCTCCCTCCCTCGACCCACACCCATGCCCACACCACACCGACGCTGCGCTCGCCCCGCCACTATCTCCGGCATCACCCTCGCCTCTCTCTCCTCTCTCCAAAACCTGAGCCCCACTTCACCTCCTCCCCACCTCGCCTTCACACCCGAGCCGACCTCTCTCCTCACCATTGTTCTAACCACCACCGGGCTCCCCTCATGGCCGCCTGCCAAGCTCCGACCACCGCGCGACCTCCCCCGATGCACCCACCACCGTCGACGACCCCACCACTTCTCCCCACTCCTTTCTCCATTCACAGCCGCGACACCCCAATCACGACCGAGCTCCCTGCAAGCTCCGGCCATCCACCAGCGCAACCACCAACGTCGAACTCCCCGCTGCACAACGCCGATCCTTCACCCTCCCCCTTTCTGCACCCGAGCTCACCTTGCAGCCATCGCAATCGCCGTTGCCATTGTCGCCGTTGACAGCGTTGTCTCTGTCCAAGCCGTCGCCTCTGTCACCGGGGATATCACCGCCGTAGCTGTTGCCGCCATCATCGTCTTCAGGCAAGTGATTACCACTTGCTTTACATGCTATTAGCTTTCTTTTCACATAGTTATATATATTGTATTTAACGATCTAGTTAATTAGAAAATCATGGATTTTGGATAAGTCTTACAATTCCCTGTTTATACATAGCTTGACATAGTTTATAAGTCGAGCCTTTTATTCGGCTCTAACCACGTTACGAAAGTATATTAACCGATTAAACGAAACCAAAGCTCTGATTACTATACATGTAAACAAGTGGTTGATACTAAACTTTACGTGAAAACCTAACTGTAAATGGCGAAACTTATGATCATTAAACCTGTTTACTAATTACATAGGTACTGCAGAAATTTGGTTGAAAATCAATAACGTTTCACCTATAAAATGTTACCCCGATAACCATTTCGAAATCAGAATCTTCCTGAACACGCTAGACCGTTAAATTTATATTAAATCTTTTACAAATAGGATTTGAGCGTTCCATGGCTCGTATCGAAGCTAAAAGATTAACCTACAGTAATATATAGTTTATTTCTAAATTTGAACTAGTTATGATAGAGAAAACTGGGGAGAATTACGATTCTGGACTGCAGTCCAGAGCAGTAATCCCAGCTAACCCTTGTTTTGAAATCACAGTATAACCTTTCTTAAATGCGAAAATGTGCGGAACCCTATACCGTTGCATAGAAAATTGAGTTATCTTTCTTACTCCACTGGTTTTACTAGATTCCTTAACCGTATGATATTTTTAACATATTTTATAATGACGATGCGTTCTGTTGAATTCTGCAGTGATAGATTTTACACATCGAACTTAACATGACCATAACTCCTTGTTGATATAGGATGTTACTGATCCTCCAATTGTATTGGAAACCTAACTATTAACCCTAAATATTGTTCAACTATAGCGTCACCTAATTTTGATCCCAACAGGGTGAAAACTGTGTTGCGAAATGGACTTTCAGTTCAGGAACTGAATTTCCAGTAGCGAACACTTAAAATGAAACGACTGTAATTTGCGAATCCGAAACCCGTTTGACTTGAAATAAATTTCTTTGAACTGCCGACTGAGTTTAATTGTTACCGCTTTTGTATTATTTTACTTAATTCTGAACGTATGATTTAATGTGATTTGTATAAGTTCATAAGACGCATAATGACTTGCATTGTACATGATTGGTTTAGCGGCATAAATGCACATATTATACCCGGCCGTAATACCTCTAGTGATAGTGCGTTTCATTATTAAGTTTAAGTGTATCATGCATTGTCGAGCGTGAATAGTATAGGTTTAGGAGTGTCAAGTACGTCAGGGAAAAGTGAGTGATTCGTGATAGTGACAATACAGTGAATAATGAATAAAACCGTGTTATTGGTGCATACTTGTACAAAACTAGACCATACTCATAACTAGTGAAACCTGAGGAAAAAGGGGAAATCGAAATGGAAAGGAAATTTTATTTAGCGAGGTCGGTGATTTTAGAGGATGATCATTCGAACAACGACTCTTATATATTAGATTGGACCTAGCGGTCCGGCTGATAGGGTTATGTCCCGGGCATCGTGGGCCGTAGTTTCGGGTACGTACGAGACCCTCGTTAAACATGATCACTCCTTTCCGCATCTCGATTTCAAAATGACTTAGAGACCGATAGGGATACAGATCATACATTACATCAACTAGTGACATATTGATTGCCTGCATTTATTTATCTCCATCGTTATTACTGTTATTTTCCTTGTCCTTTGTGATTATTATAATATTGCTATTGCGTCACCCTGACGACCTGAGTATGCATGCTCAGAGTTTGAAGAAGACCGGATTCAGGAGTCAGACCTACCTTTCGAGCTCACAGAGATCTAGACGGTCGTGCCTTCAGTATTATTACCGCTTTCAATAAGTCAACATTGTATTCACACTTGGTTAGTAGTTTCTTTTATTTCATTCTATTGTAAATTATGAACAATGAAAGATGGTGTAATAAACTAGTAATGTATTTCCTTTACTTCTGTGCTGTAATTACTGATTACCATGTAATGCTAGAATCCGAAGTGTGACTACGGCGGGATTATCCTTGACTATAGGAGCATGGCTGGTCTAGTCGCCTCCCGTATTCCGTATTTTGGGAAGCGGGGTGTGACATGGTTTTGTTGGTATCAGAGCCAGGTTTAATATTAAAGGATAACATTAACTACGCTTTATTATATGTTCACTTCATTACTTCTCACTTTCATCCTTAAATCTAATCATATCCGTTCATCTACTTTCAGCAACATGACTTCACCGAACGATCTCTCTTCGGACTCTAGTTCTCAGGATCGAACAGAAAGGATCCTGAATGCACTAACGACTCTTGCGGAAGCCCAAGAGAGAAAGACGGACCTATTTACTGAAGGACTCAGGGCGATTACCGCATTAAGGGGATCCACCTCTCTCATTACCGCTCCCGAGGGCACCGCTACACCAGTTTTGCCTGCCAGGACTGGCACAGTGTCGGATTTTCGGAGGTTGCACCCAGCTGTGTTTACGGGACTAGCCGAACCACTCGAGGCCGAACAATGGCTGGTCAATGTGGAGAACCTACTGACGGCCGCATGGATATCTGATGAAGAGAAGGTGAATGTAATAAAGATTCAGCTGGAGGGCGAAGCCCGTACTTGGTGGTACGTCGAAGAGAGCAGACTCGATGGGCCAATCGAGTGGAGCAAGTTCAAAGAGTGCTTCTTGGACCACTATTTCCCCCACCGCCAAGGCAGAGATGGAAGAGAAATTTATCTTACTGAAGCAGAACGGCCGTCCTGTTGACGTGTATGCGGCAGAATTCAACCGGCTAAGCCGATTCACTTCATATATGGTCACTTCAGAGGCCACCAGGGCCAGGCGTTTCTTACAGGGACTTAACTTTGAGCTATAACAGTTGATTGCGTCACTCGAATTGCAGACCTTCGCGCAGGTGCTCAACGCTGCACGAATTCAGGAGAAGCTAATCAGTAAATTTAGGGGGCCCAGCTCGAGTGATAGGAGGCACCCAGTTATTCCGGCGCGTACTCACACACCGTCTGGAGGGGTCATACCAGTTCACAGGCCAGGAACGACACAGATGAAGCGTCCCTTCGTACCCCAGCATCGTCCACAGAGTAATGCCTTAGTCTGCGGCTACTGCCATAGGGATGGACATACCCAGAAGGACTGTCGCTGTGCCAAAGGAAAGTGTTTAATTTGCGGATCCAACCAGCACCGGGTGAGCGGGTGTCCTCAGCGAGCAGAGCTATAGGGAGGGCCCGGACCGCAACAGCAGAGGTCACTAGAGCAGAGGCAAACCAACACAGGCCGCGGTCAAGGGAGGGCTTTCACCCTGACCGCTGAACAGGCAGAGGCCTCAGGAGAAGTTGTTACAGGTATTCTACTCATACATTCTATGCCAGCTAGAGTACTATTTGATTTTGGAGTATCACACTGTTTCATATCTACACATTTTGTAGATACGCACTCCATACCATACGAGCCATTGACCAAGGGATGGGAAATACATATGGGTAATGGTATTATAGTATCCAGTCGAGAATGTAGATCTTGTCCATTAGTAGTTTGTGGCAGGGAATTCTACGCGAATTTCCTTTTAATCGGAACGGGAAGCTATGACGCAATTCTCGGGATGGATTGGATGAGTACATTCCACACGATTATTGATTGCCGGGCCAGGAATGTGACTTTCCGCATTCCCAATCTCCCAGAATTTGTCTTTGAAGGAGGAAGCGAGTCTTTGGAGCCAGCCAAGTATAGAGCCAAACCGAAAGTATTGACGGCTATGGAGATTGATGAAGACCCCACACCAGCAATCGTTCGGGATTTTCTTGACATGTTTCCTGAAGATTTACCAGGTCTACCACCTCCACGCGTTTTGGGATTCTCGATAGATTTGATCCCGGGTACATCTCCAGTTTCCAAGGCACCGTACAGAATGGCACCAGTGGAGTTAGCTGAATTGAAGAAGCAAATTGAAGAACTCATGGAGAAAGGATTTATTCGCCCAAGCGCTTCGTCGTGGGGTGCACCAGTTTTGTTGGTGAAGAAAAAGGATGGATCGCTACGGATGTACATAGACTACCGGGAGCTGAACAGAGTAACGATAAAGAATAAATACCCCATTCCATACATCGACGATTTATTTGATCAGTTGGGTGGTGCCAAGGTATTTTCGAAACTGGACCTTCGTTCGGGCTATCACCAGATCAGAGTAACGACCGAAGATATATGTAAGACGGCTTTCAGGACCCGATACGGACACTATGAGTTTCTGGTGATGCCGTTCGGTGTCACAAATTCCCCAGCTATATTTATGGATCTGATGAATAAAGTGTTTGCAAAATATTTGGACACTTTTGTCGTGGTATTCATCGACTACATACTAGTCTACTCTAAGACTCAAGAGGAGCACGTCGAACACTTGTGAACGGTACTACAAATTCTTCGGGAAGAGAAGCTATACGCGAAATTGAGCAAGTGTGAGTTCTGGCTCGACAAAGTGCAATTTTTGGGACATGTTGTTTCAGGCGAAGGCATCTCAGTGGACCCAGCAAAGATAGAATCTGTTAGAGATTGGCCGACACCGAAGTCAGTGGCCGAGATCAGAAGCTTCCTGGGATTGGCGGGATATTATCGGTGGTTCGTTCAGGATTTTGCACGAGTCGCTGAACCTCTGACAAAACTGACACGGAAGGAAGTACCGTAGGTATGGACGGAAGAATGTACTCGGGCTTTTGAAGTACCGAAGCAGATGTTGACCACGGTACCTATTCTTACCGTGCCAGACAATTCGGGTTGTTTGGTGATACACAGCGATACTTCAGGAAAAGGCTTAGGCTGCGTTCTGATGCAGCACGGTCGAGTAATTACTTATGCCTCATGACAGCTAAAGAATCACGAGAAGAACTACCCAACACACGACTTGGAGTTAGCCGCAGCGGTTTTCGCATTGAAGATCTGGAGACATTACCTACTGGGCGAAAAGGTGGAGGTGTACACGGATCACAAGAGTCTGAAATACGTGTTCACTCAAAGAGAACTGAATATGAGACAATGCCGATGGCTAGAACTAATGGCGGACTACGACTTGGACTTACAGTATCATCCAGGAAAAGTAAATGTCGTACCCGACGCCCTCAGTCGCAAGCCAATGGTCATGATGTTGAACAGGCAGAGGAGCATCATTGAGGACTTTCAGAAGCTCGAACTAGAGGTTGTTACACCGAGCGCAATCAAGCGGTTTTGGCAGTTACAGGTGCAGTCTTCTCTTGTAGATCGTATTAAGGCTGCACAAGCTGATGATCCTTGACTGCAGAAGTTCAGAGAGCAGGTGGAAGCCGGACTGAGGACATACTTACTTATACATCGAGACGGTTCTTTGAGATTCGGTAGCAGACTCTGCGTTCCCAAGGGAGATGTTAGAGAAGAAGTACTAGCTGAGGTTCACAGTTCAGCTTATTCTGTACATCCGGGAGGCACGAAGATGTATCGAGATCCGAGGCAGCATTACTGGTGGAACGGGATGAAGCGAGAGATTGCACGGTTCGTATCTAAGTGCTTAGTGTGTCAGCAAGTAAAGGCTGAACATCAAAGAACGGCTGGACTATTGCAACCACTTCCAATACCAGAATGGAAATGGGAGCACATCACTATGGATTTTGTGATTGATTTACCGCGGAGTCCACGAGGCAACAACGCCGTTTGGGTTATCATAGACCGACTTACGAAAGCAGCACACTTTATGCCCTTCCGGGTGGGACAATCGACAGAGTCGCTTGCGGAGAAATACATGCAAGAGGTAGTGCGACTACATGGAGTTCCAGTGAGTATAGTATCAGATCGGGACACTAGATTCATTTCGCACTTTTGGAAGAGATTACAGGAGAGTCTGGGTATACGTCTCAAGTTCAGCACGGCATACCATCCACAGAAGGACGGACAGTCCGAGCGGACTATTCAGACACTCGAAGACATGTTGAGGGCGTGCATGCTTGACTTTCAAGGTTCTTGGGAGGATCACCTCCATCTAGTGGAGTTTTCTTATAACAACAGTTTCCAAGCGAGCATCCAGATGGCCCCATTCGAAGCACCGTACGGACGGAAATGTTGATCTCTTGTTTGTTGGGATGACGTGGGTGAGCGAAGACTTTTGGGTCCCGAACTTATTGTTCAGACGGTAGACAAGGTTCAGATGATCAGATAGTGCATCAAGACTGCTCAGGACCGACAGAAGAGTTGGGCGGATGTCAGCAGAAGAGCACTAGAATTCGAGGTCGGAGATCATGTGTTCCTGAAGATTTCTCCTACCCGCGGTGTTATCAGGTTTGGAAGTCGCGGGAAACTCAGTCCCCGATTCATCGGACCATTCGAAGTTTTGGAACGGGTCGGAGAAGTGGCTTACCGGCTTGCCTTACCCCCTTCGTTAGCAGGCGTACACAACACATTTCATGTGTCACAGTTGCGGCGCTACGTTCGAGACGACGGTCATGTTCTCGATCATTCTGAATTGACCTTGGGTGTCGATTTGACTTATGTGGAGCAGCCTACTACTATACTCGACCGTAGAGAGAAGGTACTGAAGAATAAAGTCATTCCGTTAGTCCGAGTGTCTTGGGGCGGCCGTTCACCGGGGGAATCTACTTGGGAACGTGAGGAGGATATCCGTTCACGATTCCCACATCTTTTCGAGGAACCGTGTTGTATCTCCGTTTTCTTTTCGTCTCTTTAATTTCGAGGACGGAATTTTTGTAAGGGTGGTATGATGTAATACCCGGTCTTCATCTACGCCAATACCCGTATTAAAATAAAATATTTTTACCCATTTTACATTTTATATTCTATTCTAATTATTGTTGCTTTCCTATAAACCCAACCCTGAGCCCAACAACCCAAGGCCTTATTTTGATACAACAAACTATATTCAAATTACTCACCTCCTCCTCTCTTTTCAAAATTCAAAATTTTTATACCCTCATTTAAACCCAAATCTTACCCAATTAAAATCTCATTAAAATCCTATTAAATTATATTCCTGTTACCTCCTTCTCTTCTTTATTTTCAATTAAAACCCACGTTTCTCTAAATTCCTCACGTTTCTTCTCTCTCTCTCTCTCTCCCCCCTTCTCTCTCCCCCTCCCCTCACATACGTTCTCTCTTTCCCTCTATTCTCACCCTCCTCTATTTTTCCACCCTCTTCCTTTCTCCTACTCTCCTCCCGCTCCCTCCTTCGACCTACACCCACGCTCACATCACACCGACACTGCGCTCGCCCCGCCACCATCGCCGGCATCACCCTCACCTCTCTCTCCTCTCTCCAAAACCCGAGCCCCAATTCACCTCCTCCCCACCTCGCCTGCACACCCGAGCCGACCTCTTTCCTCATCATTGTTCCAACCACCGCCGGGCTCCCCTCACGGCCGCCTGCCAAGCTCCGACCACTGTGCGACCTCCCTTGACGCACCCACCACCGTCGACGACCCCACCACTTCTCCCCACTACTTTCTCCATTCACAGTCGCGACACCCCAATCGCGACTGAGCTCCCTGCAAGCTCCGGCCATCTACCAGCGCAACCACCAACGTCGAACTCCCCGCTGCACAACGCCGATCCTTCACCCACCCCCTTTCTGCACCCGAGTTCACCTTGCAGCCGTCGCAATCGCCGTTGCCATTGTCGCCGTTGACAACGTTGTCTCTGTCCAAGCCGTCGCCTCTATCACTGAGGATATCACCGCCGTAGCTGTTGCCGCCATCATCGTCTTCAGGCAAGTGATTACCACTTGCTTTACATGCTATTAGCTTTCTTTTCACATAGTTATATATATTGTATTTAATGATCTAGTTAATTAGAAAATCATGGATTTTGGATAAGTCTTACAATTCCCTGTTTATACATAGCTTGACATGGTTTATAAGTCAAGCTTTTTATTCGGCTCTAACCACGTTATGAAAGTATATTAACCGATTAAACGAAACCAAAGCTCATATTACTATACATGTAAACAAGTAGTTGATACTAAACTTTACGTGAAAACCTATCTGTAAATGGCGGAACTTATGATCATTAAACCCGTTTACTAATTACATAGGTACTGCAGAAATTTGGTTGAAAATCAATAACGTTTCACCTATAAAATGTTACCCCGATAACCATTTCGAAATCAGAACCTTCCTGAACACGCTAGACCGTTAAATTCATATTAAATCTTTTACAGATCGTATTTGAGCGTTCCATGACTCGTATCGAATCTAACAGATTAACCTACAGTACTATATAGTTTATTTCTAAATTTGAACTAGTTATGATAGAGAAAACTGCGGAGAATTACTATTCTGGACTGCAGCCTAGAGCAGTAATCCCAGCTAACCCTTGTTTTGAAATCACTGTATTACATTGCTTAAATGCGAAAATGTGTGGAACCCTATACCGTTACGTAGAAAATTGAGTTATCTTTCTTACCCCACTGGTTTTACTGGATTCTTAACCGTATGTTATTTTTAACACATTTTATAATGACGATGTGTTCTGCTGAATTCTGCAGTGACAGATTTTACACATTGAACTTAACCTGACCATAACTCCCTGTTTATATAGGATATTACTGATCCGCAGATTGCGTTGGAAATCTAACTATTAACCCTAAATATTGTTCAACTATAGAGTCGCCTAATTTTGATCCCAACAGGGTGAAAACTGTGTTGCGAAATGGACTTTCAGTTCAGGAACTTAATTTCCAGTAGCAAACACTTAAAATGAAACGACTGTAATTTGTGTTGGATATAGTGCCCTCAAAGTCAATTATTGGATCGCAGGTTTGTGATTGCAATGATTGAGGGAGGACCTATACCGATAAGACAGTCTTGCTCGAGATGATAGTATGCTATCTGGTTTGTCTTTATCATTTTTTACATGCTTTAGTTCACTATTGCATGTTGATAGAACCCATAGGATTCTTGCTTGACTGCCAGCAGTATGATGGCGATCATATACGTGGGAGCTGGGGTCTATAAGCACATCCTTAAAGTGTTCCTAGTCGTGCGAGTTTCGAGACAAGGCATCGATACTCCAGAGTAGACTAGTGTATACAGTCGAGACCTCGACGAGGGGCGGTGACCGGTCTCACAAGCCATTGGTGTCAGTTGGTTCACCTAAGATGTATACAGATGCTCATTGGGTTATGAGTACACCGGACAAGACTCGCCGGGAACATGCTAGTTGGTATTATACATATCGTCAGATAGCAGTTCCCAGGTGATATGTGTACAGGTTAGTCTGTCGACCTGAGATCGTCATTTGTCTCGTGTGAGTTCCCACTGTACTTTGATTACTACTCTACCACGGCTCAAAGGAGTCGTGCAAATAGGTTTTAGTTGGGTATAGTCCCGAGCCACAGGGAGGCAGTGAGCGGATCGTCGGGGATTCTTCTCTCCCGGTATTGGGGGTGAGATCGCGCTGTGTTTAGGAGAGCCATTACACGAAATCCCTGACCAGGGTAATCGAGATTTACTGGTAGGTGTTCCAGTAGTATCTCAAGGTGTTCTGGGCTACTCTCCGACACGACTTATACCGCTATTGGGGGTCTGACGTTTACCATCCCCCTAGGCCCTATATGCGATACTCGTAGACGAACGGACCGGACTGTACGGATATTGTCACTGTCAGGCTCAGTAGGGTTTCTGCATGAGTTCGCTCGTCAGCTCCCTCTTCCTTCAATACATAGGCAACCGTTACGTACATCTAGTACCTTTGACGTGCTAGTGGTTATACCCAGTGCCAATATATTGATGAGTCATTAGAGTCCCCCACAGACAGTTTCCCAAGTTCGGGCGAAACGTTGTAGAGGCCGTATTGTTTTATGGTAGGGTTCGATCATATTCGTGCACTTGTGTACGGATCATGATCGGACGGATAATACTACCGGACTTTGGTTTAAGCCGGATCCTAGTATTATATTGCAGGAATATTTTTGTCTCATTTTCATTCGTATTCGGTCGGAATACAAATGCGGGTATGTATTTACAGTTAAGGGGTAATCTCGTAATTCGTTACGGGATTGCTTTCGGAGTTGCCACTTTCCTTTTCCGTCTTTAAACATCTTGATCCATATTTAATCATTGTGAGCCATTTGACCTTTGACCATTTTGGCTTTTCCCTTGCACTGATTTTTTTGTGACAAGGGGGCTGCCCATTTCGAGCAGCCCATTTCGAGCAGGCGGGCAGCATGGGCATCATTGTGAGGTGGCTGTTTTTGGAGAGGGGAGCGGGGTTTCTGCAATTAAGCAAGCTTTTCTTTTGCAGGGGGTTAATTGTGGTGGTGGGTGTGAGTTTTTGGAGTGATAGGAATTAACATGTGGTGATATATTTTTGGACTTGCATCATTTTCCTACACACCCTCTCTTCACTTGAAAATCCCCAGAAGACTTCCTCCTTAGCCGAGCTTTTTTTTTTCATGGGGCAAGCTTGATTTTCCCTTTGCCAAAAATCTTTTGCTCACATTACATTCTAGTGGCAACTCCAATTTACCTCCATCCAATCACTCGGGTGCCTTGAGACAAAGTATTCTACATCTTCTCTACTTCAATCTTGGACATGTCGGCTAGCAAACTTCATGTCCGAGTTGCCTCAGTTATGAGGCGGGAGCCCATATAAAGATTCGTTGATGTGGTGCCCTTCCGACGAGGAGACCGGAGAGCGGATTTCACCGGGACAGCCGCAACAAGCTATAGGAGCGAATTGAAGACCGAAGGACACGGATCGATCGGTATAATCTTGTTAACTCCTTTTACATATTTCTAGTTTACGGTTAATGGAACGATCCGGGATTTGAGTTGCGGTGGCGCCGGTTTTGTAAAAAGTTTTTGTTCCGCATTTGGCCTCGATGAGACGGCCGGGGCGCAGCCGCATCCCAACATGGTATCAGAGCCACCCATTAACCGTATACTAGATTGTTCTAACATGTTTAAAAGCTCGATCGGACAAAATTTCCAAAACCGCATTTTCAAGTTCAAAGTTTCTGTCGAATTATTTTTGTGGTATAAAAAATTATTTTGAGTGTTTCAGAAAATCAGGCAGGCTTTTATAAGACAACTGTAAAATTTTGGTAGCATGATCCCTCTATAGCGCCACGGAACCGCGGCCGTACCCACGTTTTGGTCACGGATCCGCCGCAGTGTTGAGTTTTCAGTGCACTAAATTTTTTATTTGGGTCTTTAACTTGGAATTGGGGTTTCTGGAATATTTTGTTTGGGCCCAAATTTTATTTTGGGTACTGGATTTGTACTTGGGGCCCACTTCGGGAAGTTTTGTCGATCGAGATTTTAAATGTGTTAGTTTACAGTGGTTACATTATATCTGCGACTGTGAATGTCATTTGATCGGTAAATCTTGTCTAATCGCTATAGTCCTTTTAGACGGATTTACGAACGTGACATTCACGTTGATGTTCTGTGTTGTGCTGTGATGTTGCGGATTTGTCGTGGTGGATAGCTCCTGTGCAATGGTAGTGCTATTTGGTTATATTTGTATATTTTTTATTGCGGGGCGAGCGTCCGACATGTGGACTGCCGTCACTTCCTGTTTGTATATTATTCTTTTGGGGCACGACCGGGATGAGGTCGATGTACCCGCTGCATATATTTTCTTTTATGTACTAGGATTACCCCAAGGTGGGGTACACGGATATCCGGGTTCTAGAGGGCAACGGGCCCGTATCTCATGGCGTTGAGACGGAGGGGGCTTCACTCTAGAATTGGCGGGCTATTCGCCGCACTCGTAGGGGGTACAGGTTGACCCAAGGTGGAGTGCTCAAGTTACCGGATTCCGTGAAGTGCTGGGTGGTCCATTCACTTTGCTGAAGGGGGCTGCCTCGCTTCAGGTTTTGGCGGGTAACTTGCGGCGCTCGTAGGGGTCTAGGTTTTCATTGCACAGGCTATCCACACGATCAGGGGAACGTCGGGTTTCATTTGCGGCTCTATGAAACCCGGGGATCCTAGATTATCTGTATTGTTCTGTGATGCTTATTACTTTTCTGTGATATTGCATTTATCATACCTGGAGCGATTATTATATATTGATATATATACTAGTAGATATTGTATATGTTTTGCACCCGCGCTAGTCTAGTCCCCGCTCTTTCGTTAGTTAAGTAACCTAACGGGTGATGATGGGCCCCGGTGGCAAATGCGGATGGCATATACGTACATTTTATTTTCGTTCTTTTCTGGTGTGATTAATTGATGGGACTGCGTTGATTCTTATCAATGCAAGGAAAACAAACCTATATTTGATGTTGTTGGAACCAATTTTTCAAAAGATGTTATTACAAGGGCGTTCTCTTTTGTTTTGCACAGTGGTATTCGGTTATGAATATCCAACACCTCATTTGACGAGGCAAGGGCCGAGATCCCTTCATCGGGAGTGACCCCTTGGACAGAGGTTTGCGTCAGGGTAATAACTTCACTATAGTCAATTACTTTTTGCTTTGCATCGTGGTATTCATTTTGGAATATCCTGCACCTCATTCGACGAGGAAAGAGCCGAGATCCCTTCACCGGGAGTGACCTCTTTAGCAAAAGTTTTCGCCACTATATATTTATAAAACCTCTTGGATTCCTTCAACGATATCAAGTTCATTACGCTAAAGGTTTTTCGCCAAAAACCAGCTGTAGCCCTCCTTCATTTCTTATAAGTACTATTTAGTATTCGTGCTATGTTTGTTGGCAAGCGTCAAGGCATAGTGTACGGTAGCTGAATATTACTTATTTGTAGCATGGATACGATTGATCGGGACAGTCATACAGCTTTGTTGGCAAGCGTCAAGGGTTTGTGCGGGTGGGTTCGAGTTAATCCAGGACAATGACGGGTTGAACTTGACTAGTGGCCTATGACTTGTTGGCAAGCGTCAAGGTTATAGGTCGTTAGGGGTAAAATCACATCGGGAGTTTCAAACATACAGGAAACTTGCTAAGCTTGCGCATACCTTCTGGAGTGTGATGACGTGAGTGGCTTCCATCACGTTATCATGCGATGATAGTTGGATCTCGATTTCCACTGATGAGTTGGTTTACTCCTCGGGTGACCCCGACTAATTCTTCTTTCAGGTTTGGAGGAGAATTTGAGGATACAGTGGGAGGTTTCCTAATTAGATAAAATGATTAACCATTCTGATCTAGGTTAGAGTGCACGCAGAGTGTTTCTACTTTTTCTCTCTTTGACTGCGACCATGACCCGACCCTAGACTATAACTCAGTGAATAAGTTAACCGAACTTTCTTAAAACACTGGCTTTTGGATTATCTGAGTTGCATATATCATTGCCACTCCTTCTCTTACCCTTTGAATTTCTCCAGAACACCTCGTATCACTACGAACATCCACTTCCATTGGATAAATCCATCGTATGGTTATATACAAACTCGAAGGAATTTCTTCGAGGATGGATTCTAGTTCTGGAGAGATTGAATAGGACTATTCAGTTGTCTTTTCCTTTTACTTTCTCTCAGGTTGTGAGGGCTCCTAGGATTAGGAGAGGGTACACCTATTACGCTTATTGTATAGTCTTCTTCCAAACCATAGGCAGGTGCCGAAAGGTAGGGAATGAAGAAAACCAATTAGCCTAAGTTGGATGTACAGAAGGTAATAAGTAAAGACAAATAAAGGGATCAGAAAGAGGGCAAAGTAAATTGCGACTATTAACATTCACGACCAAACCATATATTTCATCGCCACTCCTAATTCACCTTTGTATTTCTCCAAAACACCCCGTATCACTACGAACATCCAATTTCATTGGATAAATCCATCGTATGGTTATATACGAACTCGAAGGAACTTTTTCGAGGATGAATTTTGGTTCAGGAGAAATAGGAATAAGGTTTATTCAGTTGTCTTTTATCCTTACCTTCTCTCAGGTTGCGAGTGCTCCTAAGATTAGGAGAGTACACCTATTATGCTTATTGGATAGTCTTCTTCCAAACCATAGGCTGGTGCCGAACGGTAGGGAAGGAAGAAAACCATTAAGCCTAATGATGGTGTACAGAAGGTAACGACTAAAGACAAATAAAGGGATTTGGAGAGATGGCAACGAAATATACGGTTACAGTCATGAATCTGATAATGGAAGAGGCATTACTATGAGTACTCGGATACCCCTTCGAAACATATTCATGTTTTAGTTTCACTGTGTATTGTTAATAAAAACTGATTTCCCAATTAGACACTTGCTCCAGGGTATGTATTTACCAGGTATGATTCTCATATATGTATGGTTTTACAGATGATGAGTGGGAGTGAGTTATTGGGAATTAGGTGATCATCCTCATTATATCGGAATTCGTTGTAATTGGTGATATTTGAGGAAATCGCCTGGGTACAGTTTTCAACCTATGACGCACAGAGTTTGAGTTATTCAACTCAGGAGACTTATACAAAGTATTGTATGTTGTCCAGTGTCCATTAGGACAAAAGGGGTTGGTCCTCGTACTATATTCTGTTTACTTGTGACTTCTCAAGTTTTAGACAAGTGTTTTGTAGAAATACAATGTCCTAGTTTGAGAAGTTATAGGTACATGAATAAAGTAGAGAACCATGTGTTGCAAGTATCGGGATTCTTCAAGGTGATCGAAAATATAGATATTTGTGTTTGGTATTCATTTGATAGTAATTGGTTTTGAGAAAACTTGCTTCTCTTTTCAGGTTACTCATAATTGGATGCACTCTTAAGTTGAGTAATGCTGATCGTCCTCTCTCCATTTAGTTGACATGCACTGGAGACAACTGCATGTTTTGAATCTGGTTCCAATTAAATCAGTGCCTCTATTTCTATATTGTATATACAATGGTTCATATCTTAACGTTGTTAAGGTACGGGGAGTTGTCCGGCTTATGCTTAAAACCAGACTATGGATAACTCTAGGCACGTTTCTATAATGGCTGTTTGTGGGTTAACCCGGGCTTTGACGAGGGTTGACTTTCTACCATTTGGAAGATCAATAGTGATATTGTTCTTAAAACTCCACATAAAATGGACTTTTTCAAAAAACAGTAGTGTGAGTATGGTAGAACTGGAAGTGATTCCAGAACCACAAACGATTACGGAAAATTTAATAGGACCTAAAAATTCAATCAGGATTGACATTCCATTAGCCACTCCGCAGATATGGTGGGTAACCTCAGGCTCCCGAGAGATACTCCGGTATCCTCAAGGACAGTGACAAAGAGGTTCTTATTCACCCATACTTGATACTACTGTTGTTCCAGACTATTAGACCCGGCAGGAGGATAACTCTGCCAGAGGGTTGTTGTAGTCAGTGGGAGCAGCGGAAGCATAGTGGACAAGTAGCTTATGTTTATTTATAGACTAAAGAAGATATAGCAGAGATAGATCATCTATTTTTGATGTGACAGTCATGGGCTTTGACTTCATCAGAATAGGAGATGGATATGTTAAGAAGGTAGCAGGGTGTGATGTCCTGGTACTTGGATGACATACACATTGCAGGAAGTGAAATTCCTATACTACGATCGGTCATACTGTGGTAGTCACACAGTAGTTTCTCCACATAGGATATGGATATAATATCAGGCATTCTGGTTACTGGATCTATGGTTTTAGATTTAGATTTGGGTAGTTTCCCAATCTGGGTAATTTGACAGCATTCTAAAGGTATTTTAGAATGAATGACTCCTGGCATGGTGGTGGACCTGCAGGTGATGGAGTCACCCTCTCTAGAGGTGTCTTACAGACTAAAGAGGAGAGGGATGTGCATGATTGGCAGATCACTTGCTTAGGCAATTGAGTTGATCATGAGATGTCAAGTACCACACCAGATGTTGTTCTTGCACTAGGTGCAATAAGTTAATATTAATCTAATTCTGGAGAAACGTTCGGAAGCAGTTTTAGAATATAAGTGGTTGTTCTAGGGATTTGATAACGACAGCCTCCTTCGGGAGACAGTTATCATTCCAGGCTTCCAAGGTGACCCGGATGACAGAGTGACTGTCAGAGTTATAGTTTTCCCTCTGACGAGGGGCAGTAGTTTGGACAGGTGGTCCAAGCGGATACTGAGGGATGCATGGTGCAGGATTCTGATTAAATTCAGTTGAAGATACAGTTTAAGAAATTTGCTGGATTTGTAGTTCATTTATGAACCGGGTCCCATCAGATATCCAGACATATTCTAAGACAGGTATTGCTCATTTCGGGAGATGGTTTTCTCAGCGAAATTGAGACAAAGAGAGACATAGAAAGAAACATCAGGACGGATCCACTCACTCAGGCTATTTCTCGAACACAATAGTTTTACAAACGAGGTTTGTGAAACTGATTAGTAGAGGAGTTGGATGTTCGGTATCACACGAGCTGTGAGTACGCGACATCGCAATAATTAGCCTTAAGTGCAAGTGGGAGATTGTTGGATATAGTGCCCTCAAAGTCAATTATTGGATCGCAGGTACGTGATTGCAATGATTGAGGGATGACCTATACCGATAGGACAGTCTTGCTCGAGATGATAGTATGCTATCTGGTTTGTCTTTATCATTTTGTACATGCTTTAGTTCACTATTGCATGTTGATAGAGCCCATAGGATTCTTGCTTGACTGCCAGCAGTATGATGGCGATCATATACGTGGGAGCTGGGGTCCATAAGTACATCCTTAAAGTGTCCCCAGTCATGGGAGTTTCGAGACAGGGCATCGATACTCCAGAGTAGACTAGTGTATACAGTCGAGACCCCGACGAGGGGCGGTGGCCGGTCTCACAAGCCATTGGTGTCAGTTGGTTCACCTAAGATGTATACAGGTGCTCATTGGGTTATGAGTACACCGGACATGACTCGCCGGGAATATTCTAGTTGGTATTATACATATCGTCAGATAGCAGTTCCCAGGTGACATGTGTACAGGTTAGTCTGTCGACCTGAGATCGTCATTTGTCTCGTGTGAGTTCCCACTGTGCTTTGATTACTACCCTACCACGGCTTAAAGGAGTCGTGCAAACAGGTTTTAGTTGGGTACAGTCCCGAGCCACATGGAGGCAGTGAGCGGATCGTCGGAGATTCGTCTCTCCCGGTATTGGGGGTGAGATCGCGCTGTGTTTAGGAGAGCCATTACACGAAATCCCTGGCCAGGGTAATCGAGATTTACTGGTAGGTGTTCCAGTAGTATCTCAAGGTGTTCTGGGCTACTCTCCGACACGACTTATACCGCTATTGGGGGTCTGACGTTTACCATCCCCCTAGGCCCTATATGCGATACTCGTAGACGAGCGGACTGGACTGTACGGATATTGTCACTGTCAGGCTCAGTAGGGTTTCTGGATGAGTTCGCTCGTCAGCTTCCCCTTCGTTCAATACATTGGCAATCGTTACGTACAGCTAGTACCTCTGACGTGCTAGTGGTTATACCCAGTGCCAATGTATTGATGAGTCATTAGAGTCCCCCACAGACAGTTTCCCAAGTTCGGACGAAATGTTGTAGAGGCCGTATTGTTTTATGGTAGGGTTCGATCATATTCGTGCACTTGTGCACGGATCATGATCGGACGGATAATACTAGCGGGCTTTGGTTTAATCCGGATCCTAGTATTATATTGCATGAATATTTTTGTCTCATTTGCATTCGTATTCGGTCGGAATACAAATGCGGGTATGTATTTACAGTTGAGGGGTAATCTCGTAATTCGTTACGGGATTGCTTTCGGAGTTGCCAGTTTCCTTTTTCGTCTTAAACATCTTGATCCATATTTAATCATTGTGAGCCATTTGACTTTTGACTTTTGACGCTTTAGGCTTTTCCCTTGCACTGATTTTTTTGTGATAAGGGGGCTGCCCATTTCGAGCATGGGGGAGGGGGCAGTATGGGCATCATTGCTTGGGGCATGGGCATCATTGTGAGGTGGCTGTTTTTGGAGGGGGGGTTCTGCAATTAAGCAAGCTTTTCTTTTGCAGGGGGTGAACTGTGGTGGTGGGTGTGAGTTTTTGGAGTGATAGGAATTAACATGTGGTGATATATTTTTGGACCTGCATCATTTTCCTACACACCCTCTCTTCACTTGAAAATCCCCAGAAGACTTCCTTCTTGGCTGATCTTTTTTTTCATGGGGCAAGCTTGATTTTCCCTTTGCCAAAAATCTTTTGCTCACATTACATTCTAGTGGCAACTCCAATTTACCTCCATCCAATCACTCGGGTGCCTTGAGACAAAGTATTCTACATCTTCTCTACTTCAATCTTGGACATGTCGGCTAGCAAACTTCATGTCCGAGTTGCCTCGGTTATGAGACGGGAGCCCGTATAAAGATTCATTGATGTGGTGCCCTTCCGACGAGGAGACCGGAGAGCGGATTTCACCGGGACAGCCGCAACAAGCTATGGGAGCAGATTGAAGACCGAAGGAAATGGATCGATCGGTATAATCTTGCTAACTCCTTTTACATATTGCTAGTTTACGGTTAATGGAACGATCCGGGATTTGGGTTGCGGTGGTGCCGGTTTTGTAAAAAGTTTTTGTTCCGCATTTGGCCTCATTGAGACGGCCGGGGCTCAGCCGCATCCCAACAATTTGCGAATCCGAAACCCGTTTGACTTGAAATAAATTTCGTTGAACTGCCGACTGAGTTTACTTGTTACCGCTTTTGTATTATTTTACTTAATTCTGAACGTATGATTTAATGTGATTTGTATAAGTTCATAAGACGCATAATAACTTACATTGTACATGATTGGTTTAGCGGCATAAATGCACATATTATACCCGGCCGTAATACCTCTAGCGATAGTGCGTTTCATTATTAAGTTTCAGTGTATCATGCATTGTCGAGCGTGAATAGTATCGGTTTAGGAGTGTCAAGTACGCCAGGAAAAAGTGAGTGATTCGTGATAGTGACAATACAGTGAATAGTGAATAAAACCGTGTTATTGGTGCGTATTTTTACACAACTAGACCATACTCATAAATAGTGAAACCTGAGGAAAAAGGGGAAATCGAAGTGAAAAGGAAATTTTATTTAGCGGGGTCAGTGATTTTAGAGGATGATCATTCGAACAGCGACTCTTATATATTAGGTTGGACCTAGCGGTCCGGCTGATAGGGTTATGTCCCGAGCATCGTGGGCCGTAGTTTCGGGTACGTACGAGACCCTCGTTAAACATGATCACTCCTTTCCGCATCTCGATTTCAAAATGACTTAGAGACCGATAGGGATACAGATCATATATTACATCAACTAGTGACATATTGATTGCCTGCATTTATTTATCTCTACCGTTATTACTGTTATTTTCCTTGTCCTTTGTGATTATTATAATATTGCTATTGCGTCGCCCTGACGACTTGAGTATGCATGCACAGAGTTTGAAGAAGACCGGATTCAGGAGTCAAACCTACCTTTCGAGCTCACAGAGATCTAGACGGTCGTGCCTTCAGTATTATTACCGCTTTCAATAAGTCAACCTTGTATTCACAGTTGGTTAGTAGTTTCTTTTATTTCATTCTATTGTAAACTGTGAACAATGAAAGATGGTGTAGTAAACTAGTAATGTATTTCCTTTACTTCTGTGCTGTAATTACTGATTACCATGTAATACTAGAAGCCGAAGTGTGACTACGGTGGGATTATCCTTGACCGTAAGAGCATGGCTGGCCTAGTCGCCTCCCGTATTCCGTATTTTCGGAAGCGGGGCATGACACTGGTGAACGAAAAATCGCGTCCCAATCGAATGGTCTGGTGCTGAATCATGTGAGAAATGTCATGAAGGTATTTGCGAAGTATCGACATAAGGAATACGGGGTGAATACTCAAAAATCTGGGCGGAAGTGCCAACTTATAGGCAACTGAACTAACTCGCTAAAGGATCTACAATCTGGGACTAAACTTCCCAAAACTCATCACGCCATTTCATCGGAAAAATCCGTAGGAATACATGATCTCCCACTGCGAACTTAAGTCTGCGACAACGACGGTCGGCATAAGACTTCTATCTGCGCTGGGCTGCTCTCATCCTGACCTGAACCAACTGGATCTTCTCCGAAGTCTCTTGACTAGCTGGGGTCCAAAATTCTGCTCTCGCGGAGTCGGTAAAACAGACTGGCGATCGACACAACCTACCACACTGTAACATTCCAAAATAATAAAATATTATTTTTAGGAATTTTTATAATTTAATATTATTTTATTGATTATTTTAATATTAAATTTATAATTAAATATCGATAAATGGGAAAAATTTTGAAAAAAATATGGAAAATTCAAAAATTATGTATTCTATGGAAATTAGTCATTTTAAAGTTTTTATGAGCATTTATATACTAATTTAGTACTAATCGCGATTAAAAATCGCTAATCGGATTTTTTGGCTTTTTGTGCAAAACATACACATATCTTTTTCCTACACTTGTGTTATATTTTCTTACCATGGCTATTACTCTGGGTTTACTATTTGAATGAGAAGGTTTTGGAAAAGAAAAGAAAAGAAAAGGATTTTGATTAAAGAAAAGAGGTATGGTAAGAGAGAGGGGTAGGTGAGGGTGTTGACTTGGCTTTTCTCTTTATCTCTTCCTCTCATTTTCTCTCCCCATCTTCCTCCATCTCCTGCTGCTACTGCCCTCTTGCTCTCCCCCTTCACAAAATCATCACAATCACACACAAAACAAACTTAAAACCCCATATCGGTTTCACAAAAAATGCACACAAGCTCAAGAACTACGCAATGGACCAAGAAAGTTGATGTTTTGGTGCTGTGGGATGATTCATGAGTCTCTATAGAGGTAATTCCTTCACATTTGTTGTAGCATTTCAAGTGATTTAGCCTCTTTTAAAGTTTAGTGTCGTTTTGTCGAAATTTTGTACACTTTGGACAAAACTAGACAGGGTTAGGGTAAAGTTGAGATGTGGCTGTGCAATTGGACCCTAATGGTGACCTTAGACCCCATATTGACCAAAACACTGGCCTAGCACAACCTGAAACCCAAAAATACGGAATTACGGAACTTTTCATGTCGGTTTGTGTGATCTGTGAAGGTGTTTTGGAATCTGGAGCAACCCGGGGTCACCAAAAATAAAATTGAGCTGACAGTGAGTCATGCAGGCACCTAGGAAGCTACCACCAAGACCCGAGCCCCTAACTCAAAGTCCCGGCCGTAAATTTAATCCCCCTGGCCGCAATTTGCGGCCAGAGCAGTGTAAAACTGCCTCGTTTTGCGTGCACAGTCCTTTTTCATGTAAAATTGACCCCCGGTATGTCTAGTTTTGACTGTTTCCTGTTAGGGTAAAATCTGGGTTGATTTTCTTGAGTTGGCGTATGATTTACGACGTGTTTTCGTATGGATTTTCGTATTCGATGATTCGTTTCTGTCGGGTGGCGTTTGGATGTCAACGACAGTGGATATTGGCTGCGTTTGCACACGAGGCCACAGGTTTTTACCTATGGGCGCAGTGTGCACCATTTTGGTTTCATATGTGATTTTCATATGTTTTCATATGTTTTAGCATGTGATATTCTTGTAGGAACTCACGTAACGTCGAGGCGTTGGATATGCAAACGGCGACATCGGCACCGACACACTGAGTGCAGGTGAGTAGATTTATATCTACGGGGAGAAGTCGGGTGGATGGCGTATAGCACCCCCGCAGTTCGTGGTGATGCATACAAATGCGTAAACACACAGATATTGATTATTTATGGTTTGAGATTATTGATGATAGAGATGGATATTTGGTATATTGGATTGGTTTAGTGTTGCGAAACCCTAGAGTAGTGGTTGCATCACACATACACACACACATACTTGCATACATTCTTCTTTCATATATGCGTACATGGGATTACATATTGATGTGTATATTTACACATGGGTATGGGACTATGTGTTTATATACTGGATTTGAAGATAGTAATTGGGATTTGAGATGAGTCGATGAGATTGGGCTTGAGGCCAGGAGATCGGTGATGTGATTTGGTTCGTATTGAGATACGACATGATGTTTTAGCGGGTCTTCTGACGTAGTAATTCTTACACCCGCATGCATACATAGATGGTATCAATATTGTACTAGACGTAGGACATTATTCCGGGTCATGATATTTGATAAAGAAGATACCAAATGAATAGTGTGATTGATGTGACTTTGACCCGTACCCAGATTTGGGGATGCCGTACGACGGATTTACGTACGAGCTATATCTTGATGATTGATCCGCACTCTTGATTTGGGATGTCTGATTGTAGATATGGTATCGGATATGATATTATTGAGGCGGGATCACCGACTAATATACATACAGGTATGTATATGGATCGACTCAGATGTTAGGCGGTTTCCTCACCTATAGTCCAGCTTGTTAGCTTAGCCCTTTAGTTTAGTTTAGTTGTTAGATTAGATTCGATTCTTACCTATTTCAAAAACTAACGAATCATGGGTATTTTAAAAGGCACCATTTGTAGAACTTATATTAGATTAATGCAGATTAGTTATAGTTGCATCTAGTATTCAGCTTCCGCTCATTATTGTGGTTCGCTTCGCATCGCATGCTTATATTATGTTTCATACTCCATTATTGATATCATGCTGTTAGGACACCAGCACCATTACCGATGATGCGTATGTACCACGTACACTTACTTGCCGGCTCACACACATCTTCATCGGTAATTTCCATGTCACGTACACCTTAGAAAATATTATTGCTTGACATAGCCTGTTAGCTAATAGTTTAGACATTGTAGTTATTACCTGCTACTTCATGCATACTGTTATTCATTGTTATGCCGCATTCATGGATTCTCAAGCATATATTCACTATTTTACGTGTTATTGAGGTTTTGGATTCGGATTTCCATGAGATTTTCTGGATTTGGAGGAAAACCGCAAAAACATAAATAAACATTTTCTCTCTTTTAAAATAAAAAGTGCGGTTTTCCCATGATGTATGAGTCGTCCACCATGAGTTTGCTGATGGATTTCGAGACCCGATTCGAGGAGGCGGATGAACCGTTTCGGGTACATGGTGGACCCGGTAAGGTACCCCGGGGCAAGAAGCGCGTGATGATGACGATGTGAGCCTGGCAGGGGAGCACTACCTACCGGTGATTTTACCCGACGCGTCGGATATCCGGAGGATACCGTCGTGGTCTTGAGATGGATGGTAGGGGCCGGTCTGAACTGACGGCGCCCTAGATATTATGATTGAGACACAGAGATATCGAGATATTGGGATTACGTTTAGTGCCGATGCTAGGCACTGTTTTATGCTGATTTCATTATGATACCTCATTTTAAAAATACAAAGGAAATCTCACTAATTTATGAAAACAGTTCTTCATTTAAATGTATTCTGTTTTCATGCATTCGTACCTCATTCATATGATATATTGCTACCCTTGGGCACTGACACGGGCACATGAGATTACACTCGGGTTAGATATTTACCCTAGCCTTATTATAGGCTGCTGATTATATATATTTGAGGATGTATATTGATCGTATGACCTAGGATTGCGTCATACATGCGATTTCTATTCGTAGATAGTTTTTTATTCACGAGTTGGCAACTCACCCCCGTTGTGCCCCAGTTTCTTACAGGTTTGCCGTACAGGTTTCATTACGGCTTGCGGGCATAGTTTCCTTCGGGTGATTTGCTAGTAGGTGGGTTTACTTGTATCGTACCCCCATTATATCTTGTATATTATTATTCTGTTGTATCTAGAAGTTCCATCAACCAAACATGTATTTATTTTTGAGATAGAGACCAGTGATGTTATTCTTTCGACCTTAGAGTCGCGCGTTATATTTCTGTGGATTTCTTGTGGTTTTGAGTTTCCTTTTGAGTTTTGATCCTCGCCGTTGGCGTTGTATATTATATTGCTTGTATGGTTGTGGCCGTCGATTGACGAAGAGCTAGCTCCCGCTTGGGGATGCCTTTTTATTGATTTCGTATACTATTCATGTTGTATCCCATTTGGGGGCCAGTATTTATAAAGGAGACTCTGCCGAAATTTTCAGGAAATTTTTGATGTTTTTAAAAACCGCATAATTTGGCTTATGCTATTGAAACTACTTGCTTTAAGTTGGTTTTTCCTGCACTCTGCATCTTTTCTTGGTTTGGATTTCTAGGTTTTCGGCTTACTTAGAATACGTACGCCTTGAGACGTTCGTAGTTTAAGTGCCGGTCATATTCCGTACTTTCGGGACGTGACACACACAAGGCCTAAAAGGTTGCCATCTGAATCGTCTCCTGATAACTGTTATTGTAGGAGAACTCCATCAATGGCAAGTGACGATCCCACAGCTAACAACAATTAGTACGTACGCACAAGTATATCCTCTAGAGTCTGTATAGTCCGTTCTGTCTGACCATCGACCTACGGACGGAAAGCTGAAGCTTCTGCCAACGACAGCTAGCGAACTGGATGCCTCTATTGGATACAACGCATGAAGGAACTCCGTGCAAACGTACAAACTTATCGAAGAACAATTGAGCAAACTGAGCATACTGAGCATAACCGGACAACAATCACCCAAATGGAGTCATACCCTCGACTAGACCTGGGTAGACCTACAACGAATTTCATGGAGATCTGCCCCCATTCCCACTCCGGAATGGTTAAAAGTTGCAACTCTCCTGCCGGTCTCAAATGCTCAACCTTAGCTCGCTGACAAGTCAGGCACCTCAAAACGAAATCTGAAACATCACACTTCATCCTTGCCCATCGTAACTAACTCTCAAGTCATGTTACATCTTGGTGGCACTTGGGTGAACACTGAAAGCTGACTGATGTGCCTGCTCTAGGACCTCGCATCCCTACCCATCAGTATCAGGTACACGCCAACGAGTCCCTAACATAGCACACCCTATTTATCAATCAAGAACTCCGAATCTCTACCCTGCCGAACATGCTCAAGAATCTCAAACAAACGAGCATCGGCGGGCTGTGCCTCACGAAAACGATTAAGTAAAAGTGGACGGGCGGGAACATGATCAAGCTGTCCCCTCAGTCGAGGCGAACTTAAGCTGTACTCAACGGTCGCACAAGAACTGCAAATCTGCAAAAGACTGTCTCTGAACTGGGCACAACTGGAACAAGCTACCCCGGGCCTACGACTCAAAGCATTAGCTACCACAATCGCCTTGCCCCGGGAAAATAAAGGATCTCACAATACAATCCTTTACAAGCTCCATCCAACGGCGCTGTCTCAAATTTAGATCCCGCTGCAGGAAGATGTACATTAAGCTCTAGTGGTCTATGAAAATCTGACACGACTCTCCGTACAAGTAGTGTCTCCAAATCTTCAACGCACGACCACCGCGGCCATCACCAGATCATGAGTGGGATAAATCCTGCTTGTACTTCCTCTAACTGTCGGGAAGCATAAGCGATAACTCTATCATGCTACATCAGTACACAATTGAGCCCTACTCGCGAAACATCACAATAATCAACCAAGTCGCCCGATCCAGAAAGAAAAGGTAGAACTGGTGCAGTCGTAAACCGAGTCTTCAACCGCTGAAAACTTAGCTCGCATGCCTCAGTCTAAGAAAGGTACTCCCTTCCTGGTCAGTCCAGTCAACGGTGCAGCGATACACAAGAAATCCTGCACGAAACGGCGGTAAAAACCGGCTAAGCCAAAAAAAGTTGTGGACCTCTGTCACCGATGCAGGTCTGGGACAAAGCTGTACGGTCTCGATCTCCCTCGGGTCCATACGAATACCGTCTCCCGTAACCACATGACCTCGGAAGTCAACACTATCAAGCCTGAAGGAACACTTCAAGAATTTAGCAAACAGCTGGTACTCTCCCAATGTCTGCAAAGCAATCTTCAAGTGCTGCTTATATTCCTCACGACTCTTGGAATAGACCAGAATGTCATAAATAACACAACAATACACTGGTCAAGGAATGGCCTGAAGAATCTGGTTCATCACATCCCTGAATGCTGCTAGGGCATTGGTGAGTCCAACGACACCACCAAAACTCATAAAGTCCGTAGCGCGCACAAAAGCAGTCTTCGGAATGTCATCACTCCGAACCCGCAACCAATGATGACCTGATTCCAAAACAAACTTAGAAAAATGTCTCGCACCCTAGAGCTGATCAAAGAAATCGCCAATGCGAGGTAAAGGATACCTAATCCGCACCGTAACTCGGTTCAATTGACGATCAATCAATACACAACCTCAAACTGCTGTCCTTCTTCTTGACAAACATAATAGGAGCTCCCCAAAGCGAAACACTTGGACGTACATGTCCCCCTATCTAGCAACTCTGCAGCTGACCCTTAAGCTCCCTAAGCTCCGCCGGCTCATCTGGAACAACGTCGGAAAATCTTGCCCAATAGAAACCCGGTCCAACGAATCCACTGTGGCTCTGGTATCACGAATGAAAGCCAAGAATCCTCGACATCCTCTCCTCAAAAGCTGACTAGCGTAACAAGCTGAAATCAAGCTATGAGGGACGACACCACAGTCCCCCTGCACTACAAGAGCTGACTCGCTAGGAAAACAAAACCTGACTGTCTTCTCGCGGCAGTCCACAAACGCATAGCACGTAGCTAACCAGTCCGTGCCCAGGAGAATGTCAAAGTCCAACATCTCTAAAAGGATCAAATCGACGGATGAATCTCTATCTCCTATCTGATTGGTACATGACCGAAACACGTGTCGCGCAACCAAAGGATCGCTAACAGGATTAAACACAACTACGGCTGATCTAGTATACACGACTCTCGGCCCAACCCCGGCATGAAGTGTGTAGAACAAACGAGTGCATAGATCCCGAATTAAACAACATACACATCAAAGGATCATACAAAAAAGAATGCCTGAAACCACTACATTGGATGCCCGCGCATCCCGATGAGTCGAAACAAAAGCTCGTGCCTGTCCTCTACCTGCAACAGGCTGTCCTCCTCCTCCGCCATCCTGTACTCTCTAAACAAACCCTCCGCGACCACGACCTCTCTGAACATAAGTCTGACGCGGATCAACAACATGCGCAAAAAGGCGACTCTCCCTGCGGCGAAGGTGATAAGGTATCATATGGTACTACTGCCCTCCTCTGGCATACCAAGGTACAATTTCTGATGAGGTGATGGAAACTCCCGCACCAGAAACATCCATACAATGACTGCTGATCCTCCTAGGGATAAGAGCTAAACCACTGACCTCGTCCCAAGCCTCTGCTGCTCCCGCAACGTAAACGAAAACTGTCACGATGACCAAACACCTGTCTCTGGGCTGATACACCTGTACGAGCCCTCCTCGGTTCCGGAACTCCCAAAATCTCGGAAAGATGTGCCTCATCTAGTAGGGCTGCGTCCACTGCTACTGTATGCGTAACATAATGCTGTGTGCTGATAGTAAGGAATAACTGGGTAACAGGGGTGGCAACCTCCTATTACTGTGCTCGATTGGCCTTAACCATCGATCTCATCATCTGGCGCAAATCCTGCATATCTATCTCTAGCCTAGCGATACGAACTATCGAAGGCGGATTAATCTGCTCCTGTACAGCGAGCGTACCGTCCTGGTCATCCTCATCCCAAATGAGTCAACTCTAACCTCTGCTCTCGATGCCTCTCTCTAAGCCCTCATATTCATCGGCGCCATAAAGGCTAGAAATGGAAATAGGATTCGATATGAACACGAAAATCGAATCACAAAGATATGTATCATCATGGAAGGAATTTCAAGCAATTAGTACTCAGGTCACTTAGGCGGAGTACCATGTCGTAAGTATGCCGCGGACATACATATGCTACATCACTTTACTTAAGCTGCCTACTCCATCATACCAAGGTCATCCTACACTCCGAAAGATAAAACCTAGCGCTCTAATACCAACTTTGTCATGACCCGAAATTTTGCATGTGACGACACTTAAACTACGTAACGTCTACAGGCATAACACAATTCAAGTAAGCCGAAAAAGCTCAGAAATCTAAACCATCAAAAGTAGTAAGTGATAAGAATATTGTTAAAACTTTTGGAAATCTCCAATGAAAATCTTTAACTTAAGTTTTTTTCTTAAAAATTTCGACAGCACCTCCTTTGTAAAAACTAGCTCCAAAACGGGTACAACATAGAATATAAATAAAGCATCCCCAAACGGGAGCAAATCCACGCCCAAAGGCGGAAACAACCACCAAAACAGATATACGATGCCGCAGCGAAGAAAATGGACGATATAAAATGACAAAAGCATAAAAGACATCCAAAGTCACAAAATAATATACAATATCGTTGTTCCCCGCCGAAAGACGTGACCGGGACGTTGGGACGTCCGGGCCTAAACTTCGAGGGCAGATGCTATTTGGTGCTATCCGTCCACCTCTCCGAAGATACCAAGTTGATTTATGACACCATGTATCAAAGGTTTAAACGGATGCGGCCGATGTAGCAGACTTCGTCAGATTTCTCCTCGTTGAGGGGTTTTTGATTGTGGGGACGCTCTTCCCTGCAGGCGCAAGCCCCTGCAGTTAATTACGCTACCTCATCACGGTAACCACTTTCTCTTTCTCCAGAGGTCACTTCGTGTCGTGTGTGTTTGTTTTTGGTTGCCCGTGGATTGTATACAGAAACTAATTTATGTTGTCGCCCGTAGGGCGTGGATTAGTCCAAATCTGTATCTTCTTAGATTTGGGTTTGGGGTTGGGTTTAAGGATGCGTTAGTTTCATTTGAGACTAAGATCAACTTAAACGTTTGTTAAGGATACGTTAGTCTAATTTTAGACTAAGATCAATTTAACAAGATCGTTTAGATCCAACAAAAGAGTATTTAGACTCTATTGTTTAGTTTAGGGACATTGCGGTCCATTGTTAGTTTAAAGACATTACGGTCCATGGACTTAAGGACCCCACAGTCTAAGGTTAAGGACATCATAGTCCATGGGCTTAAGGACCCCACAGTCCAAGGTTTAAGGACATCATAATCCATAAGTTTAAAGACCCCACGGTCCAGTTTAAAGACGTCATAGTCTATGGAATGTATGGTTGTCGGGACCCGTCACCTCTCTGAAGACGTTGAAGGATTACAACTACAAATATCAAAGGAGTGAAGAGATGTACCCTTAAACTAATGTTGGTTGGGAGATCTGTAGTCCAATTGGGACTAAGATCTGAGATTTATGAGCATATGGGCTCAATTAATCTGAATGAGGGGTTTATGGCCAACTTGGGCTCAGCCCACTCAGTTAAAATGTTAAACATTTGACAATGCTGAGCATTGATTTGAGTTCTGACAATATTTTTGTCTTTTATTGAATACTGAGCATTCATCATAGCTCTGAGCTTTATTTAAAGAACAGTTTATGTTCTATCAGCGCACACGTGAGGAACACGTGGCGCGCTTGGCGCTAGCGCCAGTTTATGAGCGCATTGCGCTTCTGCTGAGTAGCGCACACGTGAGGAGCACGTGGTGCGCTTGGCGCTGAGCAGCAGATTATGAGCGCATTGCGCTTCTGCTGAGTAGCGCACACGTGAAGAGCACGCGGTGCGCTTGGCGCTGAGCGCCAGATTATGAGCGCATTGCGCTTTTGCTGAGTAGCGCACACGTGGGAAGCACGTGGCGTGCTTGGCGCTGAGCACCAGTCCAAAGAGCGCAAAGTGCTTCTGTTAAGTGGCGCACATGTGAGGAGCACGTGGTGCGCTTAGCGTTGAGCGCCAGTCCAAGAGCGCAAAGCGCTATTTGATCAGCTTTATGATCTGAGAAATAAATTCTCGTTTATAAGAGACTTTGTCTCAAGATTCTAAGAACAAAAGTTCTTATTTTATAGGAGATATTTCAATCTCTTATTTTGATGAAAGGCTTTCCCTTTATGGATCTGTGATCCTAAGAGAATTGAATCATTCTCCTCCCTTTATTTTATAATGAGATGTTTATGATCTCTTTGTGTAAAAGACCTTAGTCTTATAGATCTATGATCTATGAGAGGAATTATGTTCTTCTTCTTATTTTTTATGATGAGATCCTTTGATCTCTTTATGAAAGACCTTGGTCTTATAGATCTATGATCTTAGAAAAAGAAGTAAATTATTCTTTTTATATGAGACGATTTCGTCTTTCTATTCTTTTTACCTTGAAGAAAAGTTCTTCTTCTTCTTCCGAGAACTTTGCTCTTCTTTCTGAGATTTCTCAAAGTTTATAGGGAGGGTTCCTCTCTTTTTTTTTTGTATATCTCTGAGACTTGAAGTCTTAGGTCCCTTTTATAGTGAAGGCTGATTTGTTCAATCAGTTAAAGGGATCTTGTCTCTAATTGATTTGGGGATTTCCCCATCGTTGGATCTTTGATCCAAAGGCTTCTGTTTTACAGAAGGCAATCTTCTTATTTTTAACAAGATTAGGAAATCTTTTCCCACACAGAATTTATTCTGTATTTTGGTGATTTTTAATCACCTTTGGATCATTGATCCAACGGTGCTCTGATTTACAAAGCACAATCTTTTTGTTTGGAAAGATTTTGAGGAATCTCTCCTTAACAGAATTTTATTCTGGTTAATTGGTGATTTATCATCTTTATTGGATCTTTTGTTAGTGTATATGCCCTAGGGGCATTATTGTATCATACTAGGTTGTATATTACTTAATGGAAGCTTGGGATATTCACAGTTGTATATAACGGTCTTGCTAAAAATGGTAGTATGCTACTTGGTTTGTGTCTACTTTAATATGTGCATATGTTTCTTGTAACGTATCACTTATACATATTGGTAGAGCCCATATGATCTTTTCTTGATTACCAGCGTCGTGATGGCAGTTACATTAGTGGGGGCTGGGTAGTCTGTAAGCAACATCCTATACAGGTCCCTGGTCGTTGGATTATCGAGATAGGGCATCGATATTCCGGAGTAGACTAAGTGTGTACGCTTCTCATCCCAGTTGGGGAGATGGTCTGTCCCACAGCCATCAGTACTTCGTACTGGAGATAGTATACAGGTGCTCGTTAGGTTACGGGTACACCAGACAGGACTCGCCGGGGAACTGATTGGTTGGTATTATACCCATCGTCAGTTAACAGTTCCCAGATGACATGAGTACAGCATAGTCCGCAGACTTGACACTGCTATTTCGCCTTGAGTGTGTCCCACTATTCTTAGATTGCTACCCTACCACGGCTCAAAGGAGTCGTGTAAACAGGTAGCAGTTGGGTGCAGTCCCGAGCACTTGGAGGCAGTGGCGGATAGATAGGATTCGTCTCTCCCGGTATTTGGAGTTGATATCGCGCTGTGTCAGAGAGCCATTACGCAAAGTCCCTGGCCAGGGCAAGCGAGATATACTGGTAGGTTCCAGTAGCTTCTCAGGTTGTAATGGGCTTCGCTCCGACACGACTTATACAGCTATTAGGGGACTGACGCTTGCCTCCCCCTAGGCTTGATATGCGATAGTCTTAGACGAACAGACCGGACTGTACGGAGATTGTCACATAAGGCTCAGTAGGAGTTCGGATGGTTTTCCTCATCGGCCTTCTTATCGACATCTACCTGGGGACCGTTACGTAAGCTAGTGCCGCTTGCGGTCTGTGGTTAAACCCATTGCCAGCGTAGTGTCGAGTCTTTAGAGTCCCACACAGAGAGTTTCCCTGCTCCAGGCAAAACGATATAGAGGTCGTATAGTTTTTACGACAAGGGTTCGGACGCGTACGTGTGTTTACGCACGTACGACTTTTCGGACAGTTTTTACTGGCCGGGTTTGGTTTAAGCCAGAATCCAGTATCGGGTTATTGGATTTATACAGTCTAATGTTTTTTCGTGTTTTCACGGATTGGAGGGGCGTTCTCGTAATTTTCCGGGAAGCTTCTAGAAGCATGGTGACTTGGGGGCTAAGGTGGCATTTGCATTAATTGGATTAGTGAGTCATATAGTGATTCATGCAATGAGTTAATGATTCATTTAATGATTTATATGACTCATATGATGAATCACTTAGGGTATTAATGAAACATGATGATAATGCTTTATTTATTATTTACTTAATAATATCATATGTTTCATATATACAAAAATGATTTCATTCATCCAAAGTAATTCACTTTCTCACCTTCTCTCTCCTCAAGCTCTCATTCTTGAAAACACTAACCCTAACCTCTCATGTGTTGAGATCAAGGGTTATCTAGACTAATACATCCATAACCTCACTCTATATCCCCTAGGTAGCTTAGATTAGCACTTTGAGCAACCTAGTTATCTCAAGTTGGAGATAAAGCTTGGCGTAGGAGCTTTCGGGTGGATCATCTTTGATTCGAGGAGGCCGTTGAGGTGCCGATGTTCCAAGGAGCCTACGAGGAGTGGAGGACCACGATGAAGACCCGAAGGACAAGTATCGTGAGGTATAACTTCGTATCCGAGTAGTTAAACCTTTCGTAGTTTGCTAGTAACGGTTTAGAAACGATTCATGCGCTCAAGTCCGTGTTACGAAGCTTTGATAATCGATTTTCATATATTCCGCCTCCCCGCAAGTTCGTGGGGTGCGTGACATGGACTTACAGTGCTATCAGAGCCAACTAAACCATTACTAGCTTGTTAGCAACTAATTAGAAGTTCGATCGACGGAAAACACGAAAACAAAACCTAACCCCTTTACAGTTTCTGTTAATTTTAAAAGTGTCTGAAAAAATATTTGACATACCTTAAAATTCACAGCAGGGAAATTAATGAATACTGGGAAAATACGAGCCAGTAACTTGTCAAATCGGCTGCGGATCCGCGGCAATAGAGTGCTTCTGCCGCGGATCCGCCGCCGAGTCAACGCCGAGTTGACTTGGAGTTTCACAATAATTCATAATTTCTGGTTTTTTGTTTTCCTGTATGTTCTGTTTCTACCCAGGTTGCTTCTTTCCTGGTTTGCTTTTGGGGTAAACACGAAATATGGTTATCGATCGATATTCTAAGATATTTGCTAATCGGGTTATTATCTGTAATGTTTAATGTGTTCGTAAACTTCCCCTAACTGCTAGTATGTCGGTTGGCAGGGGGTTGCACATTTCTGTAATGTTTACTGTTTGTGTATATGGACTTGATTGGAATGTTGTGATGATTAGCCGGGGTTTGAGATGGGTTTAATATTCATTTATTCGATGTAAATGTAATATGATATAATATTCTTTTACGGGGCACATCCAGGTTGCGGTTGTAGCCACCGTTGTATTATTTCTTTTTACTGTTTCTTGCTCCTAGGATAGACCCAAGGCGGGGTACACAAACTACCGGGTACTTTGAAGTGTTTAGTGGCCTACTCACTTTGTTGAGGGAGATCGCTTCACTTCGGGTACTTGGCGGGTGGTTTGCCGTACCCGTAGGGGTCTAGGGTGGGGTAATGGCTATTCATCACAACTGTGTAATCCGTCTTTTATTGCAGGCTCAAAGCAAATGCGGATTGCTAGTATATCCAATAAAGTTCATCAGTGATCTGGAATGCTTATTATTGCGTCTGACGAATGTACAATATCTATATATGATAGCTATTAGACGTCGCTTATGTTTTACACCCGCGCTAGCCCAGCTCCCGCTTTGTCGTTAGTTAAGTAACCTAACGGGTGATGACAGGACCCCGTGGCGAATGCGGATGGCATAAGAGGACGTGGTATTTTCGTTGTTTTCTGCAATGATAGGTTTAATGATGGGACGCATTGTTATAATGCAAAGAAAATAAACCAAAGTTTAAATCGTTGGAACAAATTTAAAAGAAACCACTCGGTTATTTTAAAAGAGCAGAATTTTTAATTGCGGAGCTTTAACCACTCGTTTTAAAAAGTATCAGGTTCCTTCGATTATATCAAGTTCACTACGTTCACGGTTTTGCCAAAACCATTCGTAGCCCTCCGTCATTTCATTTGGATATTCAGTAGTATTCAAGCTATGCATTTGACCAACGCCAGGGCATAGTGTTTGGTAGCTGCTGGGGTATTTTATTTGTTTGCATAGATAGATGTGTTAGTTTGGGACAGTCGTATCATCATTTAGCCAACGTCAGAGATATGTACGGATATGTTCAAATTAACTAGGACAATGTTGGGTAGAACTTGACATGTGACTTATGACATTTTGACCAACACCAAGGTTATAAGAGCATGGGGCAAAAATCTATATCGGGAATTTCTAAAGAAACTGAAATTTGCAGAGCCATTTTGGAATTTGATGAATGTTGGTAGGATTCCTTCAACATTATCATACGATGATATTTTGGATCCCGATCCTACTGTGAGTATAAACTACTTATCAGGAGATTCGTCACTTAACGATCAATGCTATAAACTAAGTAGGTGCCTAGAAAGGTGTCAGCGGGGTTACGCCCCCAGAGAAAAGAGGTTATTTAATTAAGAAACTTCGCGAAAGCGTTGGAAAACCTCCCTCGAAGTATCGACACTGACCTGGCTGAACGGTTAAGCAAGAATTGTACGGTGAGAATAGTCTTGGCTAATTCTTCTTTTATGGTTTGAGGAGGGATTCGAGAAACAGTGGGAGCCATCCTGTTTAGATAAATTAAAAACCACTCTAAACTTGCAAGAGCATCATGCTAATAGTATTTTCTTCTCTCTCTTAAATTGCAGCGACCTTGTGACCACACATAGGTTACATCTAGATAATAATTTGACTGAATCTTACTTATATGACTGGCAAAGGTCTGTCTAGATGTCCATTGCCTATGACAAGCTGGACCACCCTATTACTACTCAACATCTCGCCGTCCCAGGTCCAGTTTCCACTGTCGCGGATATGGATATTCTTCAGACAAGGGAAAAAGATAAAGCGAAAGCTAAGTGCGTTGAGTTAGCTTCAGTTGATGGTGTATACCAGAAGCAGCACGAGAAGATGGATTTAGTTTCCATCTTTCTCCATAACAAAGATTTATATGGAGAGCAATCTCATATCGCAAGATATGAGACCTCGAACGAATTAATTCAAGCGAGGTTGGCTGACGGGTCATCTGTAGGGGACAACGTCCTTACAATGACTAGCTGTATTGATGAGCTCCAGGACCTGGAGACCGCATTGGGAAACGAGTCAGATACTGACTTGATTCTACAGTCTCTGCCTCCTACCCTGAAGGAAACCAGGGAAGCAGAAGGAAAGAGAACGGCAAAAGTTTCGGGACTGGATATAGTAAAAGAGGGACGTTCCTATTGTTACAGGAATGAACATTGGCAGAATGATTGCAGGGCTAGCAAAGCCAGTAGCCAGGATTCGAAGCATGTTGTGGCTTCAGCCTCAAGTGTATTTGTTATTGAGAACTGTTTGTCAATTAACTCTACTTCCTGGGTACTAGATACCGGAGCAGAATCTCATGTCTGTAATTCAATACATGCTTTGAGAAACCGTAGAGTTATAAAAGTAGGTGATTGGTCTCTCAGAATTGCAAACGGAATGAGCGTGGACGCTGAATCCGTCGGAGAATATCGCCTAGGTTTGACCAGTGGGCATATATTGATTCTACGTAACTGTTTGTATGTACCTAGTATGACATGTAATATCATATCAGTGTCCTCACTTTCGAGAGAGGGATATGATTTTACATTCGTAAGCGATGTAATTAACATCCACCTAAATCAAGTTATGATTGGGTCCGGTACATTAGATAACGGTATATACGTATTAAGTCAAGCTCAGGTTTTCAATATCCAGAACACACTTAAAAGAAAGTCTCCAGAAATAAATCAGGCTTTCTTATGGCATTGTAGACTAGATCACATCAATGAGAGAAGGTTGACTAAGTTACATAGAGAAGGATATTTGAATCTGTTCGAATATCAATCTTATGCTACTTGTGAATCTAGTCTCAAAGGAAAAATGACAAAGACTTCGTTCACTGGACACGGAGTAAGAGCAAGCGAGCTCTTGGGACTCATACACAGTGACGTGTGCGGTCCAATGTCTACACATGCGCGAGGTGGTTATTCCTACTTCATTACTTTTACAGATGATTTCTCTAGGTATGGATATGTCTTCTTAATGAAGCATAAATCTGAGGCTTTTGAGAAATTCCAAGAATACAAGAATGAAGTGGAAAAACAAACAGGCAAGAGTATAAAGACACTGAGATCTGATCGAGGTGGTGAATACTTAAGTGCCGAGTTCCTGGGTTACTTAAAAGAGAATGGAATTCTCTCTCAGCTTACTCCTCCATACACGCCACAACATAACGGTGTATCAGAAAGGAGGAATCGAACCCTATTGGATATGGTTCGTTCCATGATGAGTAACGCTGAGTTACCGCGATCATTCTGGGGATATGCGCTAGAATCAGCGGCATATCTTCTGAACAGGGTTCCTACCAAGACGGTGCCTACCACCCCATATCAGATGTGGAGTGGGAAGAAACCCTATCTTCAGTATCTGAAGATTTGGGGATGTCCGGTTTTTTTTAAAAAACAGTATGCGGACAAGCTCGAGGCATGATCAGTACAGTGTAAGTTTGTAGGATATCCCAAGAACTCCAAGGGGTATCTGTTCTATAACGCAGAGGAACAAAGGGTTTTTGTTTCTCGTAATGCCCATTTTTTAGAACAACAAGTTTTAGAAAAGGATACAAGTGGGAGCGAAATAGAACTGGAAGAAATTCTAGAACCACAAACTACAACTGAAAGTATGGTAGAACCAGTAGTTCAAGAAGAATTGGACATTCCCACACCCCTCCGCAGGAGTAGTAGGCCATCTCATCCGCCTGAGAGATACTACGGTTTTCTCATAGATGGGGATAGAGAGGATTGTGTCATTGTTGAAGATGACCCTACTAGCTTCCAGCAAGCCATTCAGAGTGGTGACTCAGTAAAATGGCTGGATGCAATGCGGACCGAAATGGAGTCCATGTACACTAACAAAGTATGGACTTTGGACGTTGCTCCAGATGGGGTAAAACCCGTAGGATGCAAATGGATCTTCAAAAAGAAGATTGGTGTAGATAGACAGGTTGAAACCTATAAGGCTAGACTTGTTACAAAGGGTTTTCGTCAAAGACCTGGTTTGGACTATGACGAAACCTTTTCTCCAGTGGCTATGCTTAAATCTATTCGGGTCCTTCTTGCTATTGCTGCCTTCCACGATTATGAAATCTGGCAGATGGACGTAAAGATGGCCTTTCTAAATGGTAATTTGGAAGAGAGCGTCTATATGGATCAGCCAGAGGGATTCATTCAGAGTGGGAGCAGTGGTAAAGTATGCAAGCTGCTTAAGTCCATTTATGGACTAAAGCAGGCATCGCGGAGTTGGAACATTTGTTTTGATGATGCTGTCAAAGAATTTGACTTTATAAAAAATCCAGATGAACCTTGCATATACAGTAAGATTGTAGGGAGAGCTGTGGTATTCCTCGTCTTGTACGTGGATGACATTCTCCTAATAGGAAATGATATTCCTATGTTACAATCAGTCAAAAGATTTTTATCACATAAATTCTCCATGAAAGACCTGGGTGATGCCACCTACATTCTGGGGATCCGGATCTATCGTGATAGATCAAAAAGGATGTTGGGACTTTCGCAGTCCAGGTACATAAACACCATAGTGAAGAGATTCAGTATGGATGATTCTAAGCACGGTAATCTACCGGCTTGTCATGGAATCACCCTCTCCAAAGAGATGTCTCCCAAGACTGATTTGGAAAGGGATCGCATGTCGATTATACCCCACGCTTTTGCGGTAGGCTCTATAATGTATGCGATGTTATGTACCAGACTAGATGTAGCATACGCATTAAGCGTTGTAAGCCGGTATCAGGCAAACCCAGGGGAGAATCACTGGACAGCAGTAAAGAACATTCTCAAGTACCTAAGGAGGACTAAAGATATGTTCTTGGTATATGGCGGAAAAGACCTCCAGATTGAGGCCTTTGACGACTCCGGCTTCCAGAGTGACAAAGATGACTCCAAATCCATGTCGGGTTATGTCTTTACCTTCAATGGAGGGGAAGTCTGTTGGAAGAGTTCCAAACAGGAGACCGTTGCTGACTCAACGATGGAAGCAGAGTACATAGCTGCTTGCGATGCCGCAAAAGAAACTGTCTGGATGAAGAAGTTCCTCACAGAACTTCAGGTGGTTCCTACCAGTGTTTGTCCAATACCTCTGTATTGTGACAACAATGGCGCTATAGCTTTAGTGAAGGAACCAAGGTCCCATCAGAAGTCCAGATACATCTTAAGGCGGTATCACCTGATCAGGGAGATCGTAGATCGCCGGGAGATCGAGGTAAAGAGAGTAGAGATGGAGAATAACATTGCTGCTCCATTCATAAAGGCCCTTCCTCAGACGCAGTTCGAGAGGCTATTCGAGATGATAGGTCTACGATATGCCAGCTCATGGCCCTAGTGCAAGTGGGAGATTGTTAGTATATATGCCCTAGGGGCCAGTATTGTATCATACTAGGTTGTATATTACTTAATGGAAACTTGAGATATTCACAGTTGTATATAACAGTCTTGCTAAAAATGGTAGTATGCTACTTGGTTTGTATCTACTTTAATATGTGTATATGTTTCTTGTAACGTATCACTTATACATATTGGTAGAGCCCATAGGATCTTTGCTTGATTACCAGCGTCGTGATGGCAGTCATACTAGTGGGGGCTGGGTAGTCTGTAAGCAACATCCTATACAGGTCCCTGGTCGTTGGATTATCGAGATAGGGCATCGATATTCCGGAGTAGACTAAGTGTGTACGCTTCTCATCCCAGTTGGGGAGATGGTTTGTCCCACAGCCATCAGTACGTCGTACTGGAGATAGTATACAGGTGCTCGTTAGGTTACGGGTACACCGGACAGGACTCGTCGGGAAACTGATTGGTTGGTATTATGCCCATCGTCAGTTAATAGTTCCCAGGTGACATAAGTACAACATAGTCCGCAGACTTGACACTGCTACTTCGCCTCGAGTGTGTCCTACTATTCTTAGATTGCTACCCTACCACGGCTCAAAGGAGTCGTGCAAACAGGTAGCAGTTGGGTGCAGTCCCGAGCACTAGGAGGCAGTGGCGGTTAGATAGGATTCGTCTCTCCCGGTATTGGGAGTTGATATCGCGCTGTGTCAGAGAGACATTACGCAAAGTCCCTGGCCAGGGCAAGCGAGATATACTGGTAGGTTCCACTAGCTTCTCAGGTTGTAATGGGCTTCGCTCCGACACGACTTATACAGCTATTAGGGGACTGACGCTTGCCGCCCCCTAGGCTTGATATGCGATAGTCTTAAACAAACAGACCGGACTGTACGGAGATTGTTACGTCAGTCTCAGTAGGAGTTCGGATGGTTTTCCTTATCGGCCTTCTTATCGACATCTACCTGGGGACCGTTACGTACAGCTAGTGCGGCTTGCGGTCTGTGGTTAAACCCACTGCCAGCGTAGTGTCGAGTCTTTAGAGTCCCACACAGAGAGTTTCCCTGCTCTAGGCGAAACGATATAGAGGTTATATGGTTTTTATGACAAGGGTTCGGACGCGTATGCGTGTTTACGCACGTACGACTTTTCGGACAGTTTTTACTAGCTGGCTTTGGTTTAAGCCAGAATCTAGTATCGGGTTATTGGATTTATACAGTCTAAAGTTTTTCCGTGTTTTCACGGATTGGAGGGGCGTTCTCGTAATTTTTCGGGAAGCTTCTAGAACCATGGTGACTTGGGGGCTAAGGTGGCATTTGCATTAATTGGATTAGTGAGTCATATAGTGATTCATGCAATGAGTTATGATTCATTTAATGATTTATATGACTCATATGATGAATCACTTGGGGTATTAATGAAACATGATGATAATGCTTTATTTATTATTTACTTAATAATATCATATGTTTCATATATACAAAAATGATTTCATTCATCGAAAGTAATTCACTTTCTCACCTTCTCCCTCCTCAAGCTCTCATTCTTGAAAACACTAACCCTAACCTCTCATGTGTTGAGATCAAGGGTTAGCTAGACTAATACATCCATAACCTCACTCTATATCCTCTAGGTAGCTTAGATTAGCACTTTGAGCAACCTAGTTATCTTAAGTTGGAGTTAAAGCTTGGCGTAGGAGCTCTCGGGTGGATCATCTTTGATTCGAGGAGGCCGTTGAGGTGCCGATGTTCCAAGGAGCCTACGAGGAGTGGAGGACCGTGATGAAGACCCGAAGGACAAGTATCGTGAGGTATAACTTCGTATCCGAGTAGTTAAACCTTTCGTGGTTTGTTAGTAACGGTTTAGAAACGATTCATGCGCTCAAGTCCGTGTTACGAACCTTTGATAATCGTTTTTCATATATTCCGCCTCCTCGCAAGTTCATGGGGTACGTGACATGGACTTACATCTTTGATCTGACGGTGGGGAACATTTAGTTCTAGTGCTAGTGCACTCATGCTTTGCATGTGGTGCGCTGCTTAGAGTGCAGCGCACTTAGCGCTAGCACACACGTGCTTTACACGTGGTGTGCTGTTTAGAGTGCAGCGCTCTCAGCGCTAGCGCACACGTGCTTTGCATGTGGTGCGCTGCTTGGAGTGCAGCGCTTTAACGCTAGCATACACGTGCTTTGCACGTGGTGCGCTGCTTGGAGTGCTTCGTACTTTGCGCATGCTTTGCACGTGGTGCGCTGCTTGGAGTGCAGCACACTTGGCACTGCTATGAAGGGCTGCTTCCTTTCAAATTTTGAAATTTGAACAGAGCTTTGCTCTGATTGGGGGGAACAAATGCCCCCCACCGTTGCGCTCACGTGGCCCACACGTGAGTGCAGCGGTGGCAGCATCTGCGCCCTTGGATCAAATCAGAAGTTGAAACGGCATCTCAGGGCCTATAAATAGGACCCTTGGCCCTTAAGATGATTTCTGTTCACCTTCTTTCTTGTTTTCTGAGAATTTTTATTTTCCTTCAGAGCATAATTCTTTGTCTTAAGAACTTCTTTAAGGACATAACTCTGTCAAAATTTAGGTAAAGATTAAATCATTTAAAGGATTATTTAATAATCTAGGGTTTCACCCATTAACAGAGCTTTGCTCTTCATAGATCTTCGATCTAAAGAAAACATTTTTTTAGGGTTTTATTAAGAGAGCTTTGCTCTCTTGAAATCATAGATCTAAAGAGATCTTTCTTAGGGTTTCTTAACCCATTAACAGAGCTTTGCTCTTCTTTTCAAATCATATAGATTTGTTAATCTTTCATAAAGAACTCTTAAGAGTTTGTTCGTAGATCTTGAAGATCTCAGAATTTTAATTCATTAAAAACTTTATTTTAAGTTTTCTGATGGGTTATTCCATCATTTTTACAGAGCAAGGCTCTTAGAATTCCCGTAGAATTTTTAATTCCCCTCATAATTGACTTTGACAGGTGTCATTCCTATCTGCAGAGCATTGCTCTCGAGGAGTTTAACTCCTTGGCCCGAGGGGTCCTTTTCATTAAATGCGAAATCCTTTTTTTAAGGATTCCTCTCTTAATTATACAGAATTAAATTCATTGGGTGATTTAATTAATACTAATTTCCTCCTTGGGGATATCAAGAGTTGTTTAAATCCCAGTGTCTGTTTTTTAATAAGGATTTTCTTAATCAGTCTGTCCACTAACTCCTACCGATTTTCTTTTTTAGATATTATGGACACTCATATGTATGATCTCGACAAAATTATTTCTTACGGAGACATTCGTGCAGTCGGCCGTTCTCAAAACCAGGAATTCACAAACGCCTAGTGTGCTGAAATTATGGGTCGCTTTGATGCATACAATGGTCGACTGCTTCCTCGTCGTTCCTCTCTCTTGATGCTTATTGTGGGAGCGATCTGGGGAGCACTTCTTCTATTCTATGCCGGCATGCCCTTTAAGGCATTGGACGACGCCGAAGATAAGGTGCACTCGGTGTATCCGATGGGCTTAATCTCAAAGAAAAGGCAAGACAACCTTATTGATATCCTGCATCAGGCCTTTCAACAGGCGGCGATACTCGCTGCCTATCGAAGGGTGGAGGACATCAGTGGGGATCCTGACGCTTGTGATCGTGAAAGGATGCACACGAAGATGGTCCGAGAGGCCCGAAATTTTTTGGATGGCCTCACTTTTGAACTTCTCAATCCATGTCCTGGATTTGATGTCTTGCCTTTGTAAACATTTTAATGGCATTTTTGTTTACTGTTTTCATCAATGTAGGCATTTTATGAAGTATGAATAGCAAGCCTTTTCATTTCCATGTGTTTATTTTATGCATCAAACTTTTTCGCACATGCATGAATGGGTATGCCTTGAACGCTTAATTGAATGTGAATCAAATGTTCTTCTTACTGTCATTCATAGTATGTGATTGATGTTCGTGGGTTACGTCTTTTCATTTCGATTTGATGCAGAGTAGTTTACGCACTCTTGAGTAGCACCTCCATTTCTCTAGCATGTAATTCTGGCAAATGTGGTCTGTTGATAGTAGGTAGCTGTCCATCTTGGACCCTTTGCAGGGTAGTGACGACTTAAGAGACCGGTTTAGGTCTGCTGTCTAAGACTTTTCAATTTTATGAGCCGTGAGAGTTTCATAAAGAATTTTCTCCCTACGAGTCGAGAGGATCTCGTAGGTGTATTTTCTCCTCAGGAATCGTGAGGATTCCTAAGTGTGTTTTCTCTTGAGAGTCGTAAGGATCTCCCGAGATAATTTTCTTCCTTACAAGTCGAGAGGACTTGTAAGTGGTTGTTTTCTTTCTTGTCGATGTTTGACTTATGAGAGTGTGGCCTGTAAAAAATCTACCTTGACCTCTCTGTGAGGTAATGATGGCTTGGGAGATAGGGTTAGGATCTGCCACCTAAGACTTTTCAACTTTATGAGCCGTGAAGGTCTCATAAAGTCTTTTCTCCCTACGAGTCGAGAGGATCTCGCAGGTGTGGTTTCTATTTAGGAATCGTGAGGATTCCTAAGTGCATTTTCTTTTAAGAGTCGTAAGGATCTCACAAGAGAATTTTCTCCTTACAAGTCGAGAGGACTCGTAAGTGATTGTTGAGTTGACCTGCTCCCAAGTCAAAGCATTGCTTTGACGGGGAGTTTGAGAGTTTACTCTGTCTGTTTCCCACGGAGTCAGGATTGACTTTAGCCATGTTCTACGGGGCCAGGGGTTGACTTTATCCGCATTTCATGGAGTCAGGGGTTGACTTTATCCATGTTTTATGGGGCCTTTATCCGCATTTCACGGAGTCAGGGGTTGACTTTATCCGCATTTCACGGTTTCAGGGGTTGACTTTATCCGCATTTGACGGTGTCAGGGGTTGACTTTATCTGCATTTCACGGAGTCAGGGGTTGACTTTATCCGCATTTGTGTCAGGAGTTGCTCTTGACGTTTCCCATGGGGTCAGGATTGACATTAGCCGTGTTCTACGGGACCAAGAGGTGCTCTGGGCGTTTCCCACGGGGTCAGGATTGACATTAGCCGTATTCTACGGGACCAGGAGGTGCTCTGGGTGTTTCCCACGGGGCCAGGATTGACATTAGCCGTGTTTTACGGGACCAGGAGGTGCTCTCTTTCGGTTGTCTGTGAACCGTCGAGGTTTAGAACAGGGACTTTGCCATGGCTCCAAGGTTGATTGTCGCGTCTGAATCCTGCTGGAATGAGGAGGAACGCTGTTGGTGATCTCTAGGCTGTCTTTGAACCGTCGAGATTTGGCTTCTTTTTCTGATGGAGCCTGGTGGGAAGGTATGGTTCTCTCTTTGTTTGTGCCCCTGGATTGTATACAGGGATCGATGTGATCTTACCTGTAGGGCAAAAAGTTTTATTTTATATATTTTTTCTTTCCGCGATGCTCTATCATTTCAGCTTTTATATAGCGAAAGTCGCGATTGCCCAATCATCTCGGCTATTTTTCATGGTGCCCAATCATTTTGGCTATTTGTTTTATTTACTCGCTGCTTTTCATTGCGAGTTGCCCAACCATTTCGGCTATTTTGTATGTATATATTTTTACTTGCTGATTTTGTTGCAAGTTGCCCCATCATTTCGGCTATTTCATATACATTTATGGCTCGCTGACTTTTCGCCGTGAGTTTGGGATTTGATACCGATTTAGGCATCAGCATCGCTACAACTGGGATATTGCCAGGAGCGAATCATCATTTGCCTTCGTTGATGTCGAACAAAGGTGGCTTAGCAAACAGGGTTAGGATCCTGTCGACTAAGGCTTTTTGACTTTACTAGCCGTAAGGGTCTCATAAAGGTATTTCTCCCTACGAGTCGTGAGGATCTCGTAGGGGCGTTTTCTCCTTAGGAATTGCGAGGATTCCTAAGTGCGTGTTCTCTTATAAGTCGTAAGAATCTTACAAGAGTGTTTTCTCCTTATAAGTCGAGAGGACTTACAAGGGCTGTCCACTGTGTGAACATATCCCTAGTCACGGGTGGGACTTTGTTAGGGAAATGTTTATTCGTGCCCGTGGATTGAATACAAGGTTTTATATTGAACCGCTTATAGGGCAACATTGGAGATTGTGATGGCTTAAGAATAGGTTCAGATCCCTGTAGCTTAAGGCTTTTGAATCCTATGAACTGTGAGGGTCTCAAAGGGGAATTCTCCTTACGAGTCGTGAGGATTTCGTAAGTGTTATTTCTCCTTAGGAATCGTAGGGATCCCTAAGTGTGTTGCTCCCTTGTGAGTCGTAAGGATCCCACGCAGGTATTTTCTTCTTACAAGATCGAGAGGACCTTGCAAGTGTCTTTTAACGAGATTGTGCCCTTTCGGGTTTTCACAAAACTCGCCGGTAGTCCTGCCGTTTTTACTCACGGAGCCCTTTCGAGTTTTCATCCGTGCCTATCTTGCTTATGGACGTACAATTTTTTTTACCACGTCAGCCCGAGGATGCCGCGGGTTGGTAGTAGTTTAACGACGTTTCGGTCAGCAGCCAGTTTTAGGACATAGTGGTCCATCATTAGTTTAAGGACGTTTCGGTCCGTTGCAAGTTTTAGGACATTGCGGTCCATCGTTAGTCTAGGGACGTTTCGGTCCGTTGTTAGTCTAGGGACGTTTCGGTCCATTGTTAGTCTAGAGACATTTCGGTCCGTTGCAAGTTTTAGGACATTGCGGTCCATCATTAGTTTAGGGACGTTTCGGTCCGTTGTTATCATATTTGAGGCGAATTTCTAGTTTACGGACTTTTCGGTCCATGGGGCTTTCCCTACGAATGAGCACAATGTTCCCGGCATGTCCATCTTTTTCGGAGCATGTGGTTATGGCGGGTTCCCCTTCCAGTTTTTAGACAACGCAAACTTGCCTTGTTGGTATTGGTCTTCAACCCAAATTTTGAAGACGTAGCAGTCTTCGATTGGGTGACCCACTACTCTATGGTAGTGACAATAGTTAGGATGGTTGATGTCACTAAGTTGCGGTGGGTGTCTCGGATCCGGCAGAGTGATTAGCCCGTTGCGCATTGCTAGTTTGAACAGTCTCCTTGTTTTATCCTAGGGGAATGAGTAAGGGCGTCTCAACTTCTCATCGAGGGATCGCGGCTTATTGCTTTGGCGATCAACCAGTCTCGGGTTACTTGGTTGTTTTTGAGTGTTGGCGACGAAGGTCGCTTTCCCTTTACCCTTTTCATTTCGAAGTTCCGTTTTTGAGGAGGACGGCCTGTGGCCCATCTGATCCATCTGGGCCAGCTTGTCGATTAGGGCCTGGAATATAGTTGGCTTGAAAAATATCATGAATTAGGAAATGGTCGCCTGAGGGTCGAGAGTACCCACGAACATGCCTACCGCAGGAGCCTCTTCGATGCGCTGTTCGCACTTCGACCATAGATTCCGCCACCGTATCGCATACTGAACCCATGTTTCGCCTGGCTTTACCCTGGCGTTAATTAATGCAGTGATCGGGGTGCGCTCGCTAGCGCTTGCGAACCTCTGTATAAAGAGTAACTCCATTTCTGCGAACGTCTTAACGAAGTCATTCGGGAGCTCGGAATACCACTCAAATGCTGTCTCCGACAAGATGCCAACGAATTGGCGAAGCAGTAGCTTATCGTCACCTCCGGTGTTGCTACACAGAGCCCTGAATTGAGCAACATGCTGGTGTGGATTCTCCGTCCCCTTATATACGTGGAATTTGGGGATCGTGTATCCCGGCGGGTATTTTATTTGGTCGTACCAACCCGGATAGGGTAGTCCAGTTTTAACAATTTGCCCAGCCGCTTCATTCGCCTGATGAACTCGTATCTGCTGAGCGATGTAATCATCCAGGGCGGCTTTTGAGATGGTCTCCACTTGGCTGCTGAACAAGCCGGGAGGAGGTTTTACGTCTCCGTTCGATCGTCTTCGAGGGTAATCGGAGGATCTTCATCCGAAGGATCCGGCTGTAGCATCATCCCGACCATGTCTTGGAATAAGAACGCCATTCGTTTTATGTTGGCAGCTTGTTTCGCTGCCTCTTTGTCTTTCTTTTCGAGGATTCTGCGGAGAAACTCAGCATCAGTTTCTTGTTCTTGACGTTGCTCCGACGACGTTTCCGGGCTTTCTTTTGGCCCTATGAGTACGGCCATTTGCATCAACATTTCCTGAAGCTTCTGTTGTTGCTCCTGGGCCTTTGTTACGGATCTGGTGAGTGGTCGATGGCCCGTAGAGATACGGCTATCCTCTTTCCCGGATGTATATAGACAGTATGTACTACCATGCTCCCAGGCTTAGGGCGTTTAGATTCAGTGTTCTTGCGATTCACCGCAGACACCGGGATTTTCTCCAGCTTTCTCCTCTTGTGAGCGGTCAAAGTTGAGGGGGCCGTTGCAGTGGGCACCCAAGCAGCTGTCATCTTCTGTGGCTTGACAGGGTGGTCGTCTTCTTACCGAACTTTCATCTTTTTCTATCGGCGGGGATAGTCTCGATCTACCACGGAGTCCTGGACCTGTCGCCAGACTATATAAATTTTATAGGACAGCCGCTGAGGGGGCTGCTCCAGATTCGCCTTTGTAGCGTCCTCCATTGGTGGAGGAGATCTTTTCAGCACAGCAGTTGGCGAATTCCTATGCACCCTGTTAAGTAGTTCAAAACTGTTCCCTGTTGGAATAGCAGCATCAACTTCCACCACTGGAGCTGGTGGAGTCAGTCCAGAAGGGGACTTGCCCCCAGCTTTCCTCACTCGGCGTCAGTGGCGACGTCGAGCATGTCGTGTGGCCGGGATCACCTCTATTGTTGGATCAGCTTTTCCCTGCCCCCTATTCTGATCAGGTGCTGTTATTGGCGCCAGCCTATTGAAAACGAATGTCCGCTGAGCGGGGATAGCCAACCTTTCGAAGGCAGACTTTCGAGCAGGAGGAGCAGTCTTGGTGACTTCGTTTGGAGCAGGAACCGCAACAGTCAGTCCTGCAAAGACCGACTCCTTAGCAGGGGAAACCGCTTTGGCGACTTCAGGAGCATGAATGGCTATTTTCTTCGGGATAACCCTTTCCGGTATCGCGGGCTTCTTTATAGGTCTATTGGAACTTCGGCCTAATCTGTTGAAAACTGAGGCAGTGGACTTGGACGACCCGTTGAGAGGGGCCGTAACAGTTGCAAGCCGATCAAAGACCGACTTCTTCGGAGCTTTTTGTGATGGTGCAGGAGCGCTGAAGCTTCTTGGCGGGATCATGGTCCCGAAGAATAGCCCAGTGGTGGCTTGGGTCACTTGTTCCACCGGCATTATGAAAAGGGAGGCCGCTTGGGCCCCGTAGGTTACTTCTCCAGGCGAGGCAGAATGAGAGTTGTTGCTGCAGCTGGAGCAGTTAGAAGCCATTGATCTTCTTTTTCTGCACGGAGCAAGATACTAAATTTTAGTACTTCAAAACCCAAGGGCAACCATATTAGACCGCGATTCGTTCGCAAACACGACACACGAAGTGTGGAGTGGAAAGAGGAAAAGGTCCCACCGGGTGTACCAGAATTTGTTCCCCGCTGAAAGACGTGACCGGGAGGTTGGGACGTCCGGGCCTGAACTTCGAGGGCAGATGCTATTTGGTGCTATCCGTCCACCTCTCCGAAGATGCCAAGTTGATTTATGACACCATGTATCGAAGGTTTAAACGGATGCAGCCGATGTAGCAGACTTCGTCAGATTCCCCCTCGTTGAGGGGTTTTTGATTGTGGGGACGCTCTTCCCTGCAGGCACAAGCCCCTGCAGTTAATTACGCTACCGCATCACGGTAACCACTTTCTCCTTCTCCAGATGGTCACTTCGTGTCGTGTGTGTTTGTTTTTTTTTTGGTTGCCCATGGATTGTATACGGAGACTAATTATGTTGTCGCCCGTAGGGTGTGGATTAGTCCAAATCCATATTTTCTTAGATTTGGGTTTGGGGTTGGGTTTAAGGATGCGTTAGTCTCATTTGAGACTAAGATCAACTTAAACGTTTGTTAAGGATACGTTAGTCTAATTTTAGACTAAGATCAATTTAACGGGATCGTTTAGATCCAACAAAAGAGTATTTAGACTCTATTGTTTAGTTTAGGGACATTGCGGTCCATTGTTAGTTTAAGGACATTACGGTCCATGGGTTTAAGGACATTACGGTCCATGGGTTTAAGGAAATTACGGTCCATGGGTTTAAGGACCCCACAGTCCAAGGTTAAGGACATCATAGTCCATGCACTTAAGGACCCCACAGTCCAAGGTTAAGGACATCATAGTCCATGGGCTTAAGGACCCCACAGTCCAAGGTTAAGGACATCATAGTCCATGGGTTTAAGGACCCTACAGTCCAAGGTTTAAGGACATCATAGTCCATGGGTTTAAGGACCCCACAGTCCAGTTTAAAGACATCATAGTCTATGGAATGTATGGTTGTCGGGACCCGTCACCTCTCTGTTGACGTTGAAGGATTACAGACAAATATCAAAGGAGTGAAGAGATGTACCCTTAAACCAATGTTGGTTTGGGGATCTGTAGTCCAATTAGGACTAAGATATGAAATTTATGAGCATATGAGCTCAATTAATCTGAATGAGGGATTTATGGCCAACTTGGGCTCAGCCCACTCAGTTAAAATGTTAAACATTTGACAATGCTGAGTATTGATTTGAGTTCTGACAATGTTTTTGTCTTTTATTGAATGCTGAGCATTCATCATAGCTCTGAGCTTTATTTAAAGAACAATTATGTTCTATTAGCGCACACGTGAGGAACACGTGGCGCGCTTGGCGCTAGCGCCAGTTTATGAGCGCATTGCGCTTCTGCTGAGTAGCACACACGTGAGGAGCACGTGGTGCGCTTAGCGCTGAGCTCCAGATTATGAGCGCATTACGCTTTTGCTGAGTAGCGCACACGTGAGGAGCATGCGGTGCGCTTGGCGCTGAGCGCCAGATTATGAGCGCATTGCGCTTTTGCTGAGTAGCACAAACGTAGGAAGCATGTGGCGCGCTTGGCGCTGAGCGCCAGTCCAAAGAGCTCAAAGCGCTTCTGTTAAGTGGCGCACACATGAGGAGCACGTGGTGCGCTTGGCGCTGAGCGCCAGTCCAAGAGCGCAAAGCACTATTTGATCATATTTATGATCTGAGAAATAAATTCTCGTTTATAAGAGACTTTGTCTCAAGATTCTAAGAACAAAAGTTCTTATTTTATAGGAGATATTTCAATCTCTTATTTTGATGAAAGGCTTTGCCTTTATGGATCTGTGATCCTAAGAGAATTGAATCATTCTCCCCCCCTTTATTTTATAATGAGATATTCATGATCTCTTTGTTTAAAAGACCTTAGTCTTATAGGTCTATGATCTAAGAGAGGAATTACGTTCTTCTTCTTATTTTTTTATGATGAGATCCTTTGATCTCTTTATGAAAGACCTTGGTCTTATAGATCTATGATCTTAGAAAAAGAAGTAAATTATTCTTTTTATATGAGACGATTTCGTCTTTATGTTCTTTTTACCTTGAAGAAAAGTTCTTCTTCTTCTTCCGAGAGCTTTGCTCTTCTTTCTGAAATTTCTCAAAGTTTATAGGGGGGTTCCTCTCTTTTTTTTGTATATCTTTGAGACTTGAAGTCTTAGGTCCCTTTTTTAGTGAAGGCTGATTTGTTCAATCAGTTAAAGAGATCTTGTCTCTAATTGATTTGGGGATTTCCCCATCGTTGGATCTTTGATCCAAAGGCTTCTGTTTTACAGAAGGCAATCTTCTTGTTTTTAACAAGATTGGGAAATCTTTTCCCACACAGAATTTATTCTGTATTTTGGTGATTTTTAATCACCTTTGGATCTTTGATCCAATGGTGCTCTGATTTACAGAGCACAATCTTTTTGTTTGGAAAGATTTTGAGGAATATCTCCTTAACAGAATTTTATTATGGTTAATTGGTGATTTATCATCTTTATTGGATCTTTGATCTGACGGTGGGGAACATTTAGTTCTAGCGCACACGTGCTTTGCACATGGTGTGCTGCTTAGAGTGCAGCGCTCTCAGCGCTAGCGTACACGTGCTTTGCACGTGGTGCGCTGCTTGGAGTGCAGCGCTCTTAGAGCTAGCACACACGTGCTTTGCACGTGGTGCGCTACTTGGAGTGCAGCGTACTGGGCGTTGCTATGAAGCGCTGCTTCCTTTTAAATTTTGAAATTTGAACAGAGCTTTGCTCTGATTGGGGGAAACAATCGTCCTCACAACTCGTCTCTAAGTCAAAATATGAAGTAGTAGATGTGGAGTACTAGATACAATGAATATACAAATGAGCATCATCGGATAACCGCAAAACCCACCTTTAGCAAAACTGCACACAGTCAGCCGTAGCGGTATGTAGGGTTCCTAGGCACTCTCAAGAGGTCTCACAAGGCATCAACCATGCCAATTTCAAAAATTACGGTGCCGAGAAACCCTAATACGGATCGTTGGCTAGAAGTTTAGGCGAAAAAGAAACTAGTTAACAACTTAACTAAATGGTAAACGGAAATACAACCTTTGTAGATCCGGTTCTCCACCTCCATGGCTCCGCGATGAAGTCTCCTCGCTGTACAAATCGGATCTTGGGCTCTTGCGTCGGCTTCATCGGAGAAAAAGCGGGTTTGGTCATCGACGACAATGCCGAAGATGATCTACGTCGAGGCATCGCTAGATCAAGCTCCAACTTCACCAAGTCAAGAAAACTTGTGAAGGAAACACTCTATACTACTTGGCAAGAGGTAGAGGATGAAGAAATAGGCGGTGGGTTCACTTTAGAATTGGATTTCTCACTCTTTTTCTCAAGTTGCCATTGATGAGGCAAGCTTTTTCTTCAAGTAGAAGATGAAGAAGATGATGAAAAGAATATGATAAGTCTTTTGTAAAAAGAAAATAATAAGAATACTTATCATATCACAACCATGGTCAAGTGTAGAGAATAAATCATGGTTAGTGGGAATGGTTAGGGTTAAGCATGGAGACAAAATGGTCACTTGGTCAAAGCTTCATGAAGCTTTAACTAGAAAACAAATTAAGCCACCATTTTCCTTTATGCTTATTATTTTTCCAAAAAGAATAAATAGACAAATAAATGAAAAAGAAAACAAAACCCTAATCATAAGTTTAACCATGGTTTAATTCTTTACACTTAACCAAGTAAACATGTATCATCAAACATGATACAATAATTTGCACAAAAAGTATATCACATATACAACTTGTACATCCAAGTAAGAAAATCCTTTAAAGTGAACCAATACTAGTTAATGCAAAGTAATATATCAAATATATAATTATACATTAAATCATTAAATCAACACTTGATTTAACGATCCTGTCATATCTCATATAACCGACTAGTATCCTATGTATCGGCTTATCGAATCAATACTTGATTCGATAACTAGGTTATATCGCATACAACCAATCGATACATTCATCGCGAGAATAGAATACAGTATCACATACATGCATTATTCTCGGTCCCGCACATATCTCATATGCGCTCCTATTTCGTTTTGCTTGAGCCAGGAAACCTCTGTGTAGGACTCTAAAGACTCGTCAATACGCCGGTAGCAGGTGATGATCATATCAAACACCCACAAGCCGCAAGCGGTCTGCTAAACGTAACGGCCACCCGGGTATTGAGCGATGAGAAGATCGACGAGCAAGCCCGCTCACACTCCTGTGAATCCAACCAGTAACACTTACCGTACAGTCCGGTCTGATTGTCTGATATGTCGCATATCTCGCCTAGGGGTGGTAAACGTCAGACCCCAATAGCTCGATAAGTCATGTCGATATGAGGTCTATAACAATTCGAGAAACTACTGGTAACACTTACCAGTAAATCTCAGCAACCCTGGCCAGGGATTTCCGGTTATAGCCAATCGAACACAGCGCAACATCCACTCCCTATACCGGGAGAGACGAATCCCCTCCTATCGCTCATTGCCTCCATGTGATTCGGGACTGTACCCAAAAACCACCGTTTTGCACGCCCTCTTGGACGTGGTAAGATGGAAATCAAAGCACAGTGGGAACCACACAAGACTCTATGACGATCTCGGGTCAACAGACTACTCTGTACCAGTGTCACCAGAGAACTGCCATCTGACGTAAGGTATAATACCATCTGGGAGTTCTCGGCGAGTCCGTCCAGTGTACCCAGTTTCTACTGAGCACCCGTACATCATCTCTGATGTCAAACACCAATGGATATGGGATCTCCCATCGCCCATTTATATGGGTCGAGAAGGTATACGCTAGTCTACACTGGTATATCGATGCCCCGTCTCGATACACCCACGACTAGGGACTTTGAAGGATGTACTTATGGACTACCATGTCCCCACTAGTATGATCCGCATCATAGTCCAGGTAGTTAAGTACACATCCTAAGGGCTTTACCAATATGTAACAGAGAGACATTCAATGTACACGTTAAGGTAAAGGGTAACCAGATAGCATACTATCATGTCGAGCAAGAAAGTCCTCCCTATATATGTCCCAGCATCCACTACAATATACATCCAATGTACAGTAATGGCCTCTAGGGCATACATATAACTAACAATCTCCTACTTGCACTAGGGCCATCTGATAGCAGTGGTTGTAGTATCTCATACTCAACCATCCCATAAAAGTCTCTCTCTGGGAATAGGCCTTCGTGAGTGGATCCGCCGTGTTATCTTCTGAGTCTACTCTCCTAACCTCGATCTCCTTGGAGATCAACCATCTCCATGATCAGGTGATACTGCCTTAGATTATGTCTGGGTCACTGATGGGACCGGGGTTCCCGGGCCAAAGCCACACTTCTATTGTCACACAATGGTAGGAACCTAGTTCATCTCATGAACCAATATACACCGAAACAGCCTCTTTGGTAGCATCTTAAGTAGCGATGTATCCTGCCTTTATCGTCTAGTATGTCACGGTATCTAGCTTGGAACTCTTCCAACATACCGTCCCTCCACTGAGGGTAAAGACAATGCCTGTGACTGACTTTCAGTCGTCTTTATCATCCTGGAACCTTTCCAGTGATTCTCCCTAGGATCAATTGATACCATCTCACTACAATTAGTGAGTATGCTAACATCCAATTAGATCTATCTCATAGATCCAAATACCAGGATTTAGGAGGTATCACTTTGATCCTATATGGAGAATCTTTGTGATAAGCGGAGATTGATCGAGCGTAGCATAGGAAACACCTTCCCTATCAAGAGTATGTTATCCACGTACTCTACGAGGATCACCTCCATACTCCCCACTACCTTTTTGTTTATACAAGGTTCATCTACCATTTTGATGATGTCAAACTCTTTGACTACTTCATCAAAATAGATGTTCCAACTCCGCGATGCCTGCTTTATCCTATAAAGCATCTTGCATACGTTTCCGCTGCTCCCACTGTCTACGAAGCCCTCTGGCTGTGTACTTATAGACGCTCTCTTCCAAAACATCATTTTGAAAAGCAGTCATGACACCCAACCACCAGATATCGTAGTCATGGTATGCAGCCGTGGCAAGTAGGATCTGGATGGACTTAAGCATAGCCATTGGAAAAAGCTTTCGTCATCATCCATGCCTGGTCGATGACGAAAACCTTTAACAAGTCTAGCTTTGAAAGTCTCAACTTTTCCAACTACACCAAGTAATCTTCTCAAGATATACTTGCTCCTGATGGGGATTTAACCCTTCAGATATAGTAGCCAAAGTCCATACTTTGCTGGTGTATAAGGATTCCATCTCAGATCACTAAGCATCCAGCCATTCTTACAGAGTCTTACTCCTGATGGCCAGCTCGAAGCTAGTTGGGTCATCATCTCATGATGCAATCCTCGCTCCCACTGTCATAGAGAAATCAAAGTATCTCTCAGGTGGGTGAGAAACCCTACTAGATCGGCGGAGAGGCTGAGGTTCGTTGGAAACTATTGAATCCTTTGGTTCTACCAAATCATCAGCTGCAGTTTGTATGGCTGGAACATTTCCAGTTCTACATAACAGACCTTGCCTCGAGCTTGTCCGGATTTTGCTTTTAGACATAGGCCGGACAACCCCAAATCTTAACTAACTTAAGATATGGGCTCTTCCCTTTCCATATCACATATGAAGCGGTAGGCAACTGATTTGATTAGAACCCTATTCAATAGGTATGCAACCTCTCAAGTGCATAACCCCCTAAAAGGAAACAGGTAACTCAGTAGTACTCATCATAGAGCACACCATATCAAATAGGGTGTATCTGCTCCGCCCCGATATACCATCGTGCAATGGTGTATATGGAGGAGTAATGCTGAGAGAGAATCTCATTCTCCTTTAGAATAGTCCAGGATTTCCGTGCTCAAGTATTCTCCTCCTTGATCACATCAAAGGACATAATACTTATACCCGTATTTTGGTTCTCTACTTCTAACTTATATTCTGTGAATATCTCAAAAGGTTCTAACTTGTGTTTTAACAGGAACATACGTCTGAATCTTGAGAGATCATCAGAGAACGTAATGAAGTATAAAGAACCAGTCTTGGCATGTGTAGACAGGGGGCCTACATACATCAACATGTATCATCCCAAGAGTTTACTAACTCTTTCTCTGTTCCAATAAACAGAGCTATGGTCATCTTATCTTTGTGACATGACTGGAAAGTTTCACAAGATGTAAATTCAAACTGATTTAAATATGCATCTAAATGTAACTTCAGCCAGTCGGGTCGCATTGATATGACCTAGTCTACAATGCCTCAAGAAGAATTCGTTCATGTCTGAACTCTTCCTCTTGTGTGTGTTCAGTATACTAAGAACTGTAGTTTGATTTAGAACATCAATGCTTTTAGATAACGTGCCTGAACCGATCAACTTTTGATATAGGAAATGTTCAAAACATTATCCAACAATACAAAATTACATCCTTTCTTTACTAATAAAGAGACTGATATGATTTTGTATATCAGGTTCGGTATCTAATAACATTTGTTCAGAATCAATGTATTGTAATACAAGGTGACAGTGACCAACAGACTTGGTTGCAACACTTTCCCCGTTTTCTGTCTCATGAAACTTATCACCCGTTCTCAGTTCTCTACCTTTTTGTAGCCCTATGTAACAGATTACATATCTGGGATCCTGATCCGGTATCATATACCAAGGATGCGGAGGATACTGAGAAACAGTTCTGTATAATGAACACACCCGAAGATGATGCATCAGCATGCACTCTCTTCGTTTGGGTGGCACGGGAAATATGGTATTCCCCAATTTCCTGCTCTGTCTTATAACAATTATAAGTTGGAGCGGGACCAACGTTCCCCAGCTCAGTATAACAAGCGGGTTCGGTCAATAATCCGTATTATTATCTTGATTAAGGCGTGATATGGTCGCTACCAGGAGAGAGAGAGAAGAAAACACTCAGCGTGCGCTCTTTCAAGAATAGATTGGTTATTATTTTATCTAATCAGGATGTCTCCCACTGCTTTTTATCAAATCTTCCTTCAAACCCTAAAAGGAAAGACTAGCCGGGATTAATTACACACTACAAGTTCGCCAATCTTTCAGCCAGGCCAGTGTCGGTACTTTGAGGGAGGTCCCCCGTGCTTTCGCACGAACCTAATTAATGTAAACCTCGTTTTCCCAGAGGCGTAACCCCGTTGACACCTTTCTAGACACCTACTTGATCGGCTAATTGTAATGTGTAAAACTCTCCCAAGAGTAACTCTTACTCGCAGCGGGTATCGGGATCCAACTATTTCATAGAAGGTATGCAATCTTATTGCAAATTTCAACACTTGAAATTCCCGATAATTTTGCCCCTAGCATCCTATGACCTTGACGCAGGCCAACAAACCATAGTCCGCTACTCAAGTTCTACCCGTCATTTCATGATTGAATTAAACCCACCCGCACGACCCTTGACGCAGGCCAACAAAGTCGCACGACTACCCTAATCCAATCTGCATCATATGCATAAGCAGATAAATACTAGTTAGCTACCGCACACTACTCCTTGACGCAGGCCAACAAACATAGCACGAATACTAACTACTACTTATCTGAAATGACGGAGGGCTACGACAGGTTTTTCTGAAAACCTATTGCGTAATGAACTTGATATCGTTGTAGGATCGAATGAATTTTAAAATGGAGTGTTTTTGAAGCTTTTCTAGTTTTGCTAAAGGAGTCACTCCCGGTGAAGGGATCGTCGGTCCTTTCCTCGTCGAATGAGGTGCGGGATATATCATATATATCACTGTGCAAAGCAAAAACTCTTAAAAGCATACAAAAAAACAAACCGAGTGTGTAGCATCTGCCAGTTATTGCTAAAGGAGTCACTCCCGGTGAAGGGATCTCGGTCCTTTCCTCATCGAATAAGGTGCAGGATATATCATATATATCGCTGTGCAAAGCAAGAACTGTAGCTACCTGTTTTATTTTGAAATTCGATTCCACAACATCTTAGGTTTCTTTTATTTCATTAATCACATTAATGAAGTCCCATCATTTAAGTACCTAAACATCATAGATAAATACGACGTACACTTATGCCATCCGCATTCGCCTCGATGTCCCCTCGTGCACCGTTAGGTTAGGTAACTAACGGCAGAGCGGGGCAGGGCTAGCGCGGGTGTAAAACATAAGTAACGTCTATATAATATATCATATATAATATATACTGTATCTATCACAGAACATCACATGATCACATCACAGATATCGCAGCAGAAGAAACATATGAAACATTGGATATACTAGGACGTCCGTGTTTTCAATACGAGCCTGTATAAAACACGGATTCCACGGTCGTGATGAATAGCCAATCCCACACCCCTAGACCCCTACGAGAGCGGCAAGCAACCCTACCTATTCTAGGGTTAGGAGACCCGGACTCGACTCCTCGAGTTGGTCTCCCGCTGGACCCCAGAACCCGGTTACTTATGCTCCCCTCCTTGGGTCTATCCTAATGTGGAAAAGTAAATAATATACAAAAGGTGACAACTTCCGCTACCTGGAAGTGTCCCAATAAAAGAATATTACATACAAGTTTTTACATGAATGAAAATGAAAAAACACTCATCTCACATAAAAACCCCCGGCTATTCAAACACGACGATCCAATATTACATATTCAGCAACACATAACATCACATGTCATCAACGTAAGTAAACATGCATATCCCAATTGTCGTTGACATATAGCAACGAAACCGGCGATATCACATATTATACTTACGGTCACAGAAAAGAAAGTGTAAAACTACAACAGTTGGAATCCGCAACTCCTTTAGACATCACATGCCTAATCAAATGAATTCTTTAGACATCGCATGCCTAACAATTATAAACCCCGCATTTTAGTCTCATTATCGAAAACACTTTTCAATACCAAGTCGGGCAATTCAACAGGATTCCCGACATTCTGATCGAATACTCGTCGCAAACTTCAGTAGACGGCCGCACCCCCGACGCCGTCGACGAAGTGCACCAAGGCGGAACACCGCTACTGCGAGCATTCGAACGGATGCTTTCGGCGACGGGGTTCTCCTTCAGTCACTTGGTCGGGGCTATGGGGTGAGGCTGTCTATTAAGTTTATCCGGCGAGTATACGCGTACGCTACGTGATTGCGACAGACTTTTGATCATATCAAAATTCCGTGGCAACCGATCAAGTGAGACTAAAGTGCTATGTTTATAACATTCATTCAGTTATCTCATAACAATTTGTGAATTCCAAGTATTGTATCACATTTCAGATAAATGGAAAATGTTAAACTTTCTGATCGAACATTCAAACACCCAAGTTTTCCCGATACAGATCAACTCATGAAATAAGTTCAAAGACATTCACTTCATGCCTCAGTACCAACGGTCCAGCCGTAGAAGGGTCAAGCCAACGCCTCACATGTGGCATGCCGTACTGCCCCAAACCCGAGGGTTCAAAGGGCAGTTCAAGACGGTCACATAATCGAGTTAAGGTTTGTTGTCTTCTAGAGGGTCCATCGCGTTACTTGCACTACTTAGAATGTCTTCAAACCACGGAAAAATCCAACACTTGGAAATTTCCCGACAGGGGAAAAGGTGGGTATTTATATCCGGTCGAACTTTTTAACATATTCTAAAATTATCCGGAAAACACTTAGACAAAGTTTGATAATCCGATCGAATCTACGAACTCCCTATACAACCCAGAAAACTCAACTCTTGAGTTCAGATTAAAAATTCCCAGGAAAACCAGCACTGCAAAATAGGAATTACTGTGCAAAATTCAACCGAAGAAGGGACGAAATGAGCGCGGAACCGCCGCAATAGGCGGCTAATGCCGCGGTTCCACCGCGTTTTAGAGAGATCATTAGGTAATTTTTGCACTGTAATTCTTATAATTTCCTGCTGAATTTTTTAAGAATTTTTAATCTGGAAAAAACCCAGTTTTTAGAAAAAGTCCAGAGAGCATAAAAAAGTTAGGGTTTCGGGTTCGATCGGGTTTCAAATATCGTCCAAGCATCGCCTAAGGCTCTAGCTAGGATCTGATACCACTGTAGGGTTCCTAGGCACTCTCAAGAGGTCTCATAAGGCATCAACCATGCCAATTTCAAAAATTACGGTGCCGAGAAATCCTAATACGGATCGTTGGCTAGAAGTTTAGGCGAAAAAGAAACTAGTTAACAACTTAACTAAATGGTAAACGGAAATACAACCTTTGTAGATCCGGTTCTCCACCTCTATGGCTCCGCGATGAAGTCTCCTCGCTGTACAAATCGGATCTTGGGCTCTAGCGTCGGCTTCATCGGAGAAAAAGCGGGCTAGGTCATCGACGACAATGCCGAAGATGATCTACGTCGAGGCATCGCTAGATCAAGCTCCAACTTCACCAAGTCAAGAAAACTTGTGAAGGAAACACCCTATACTACTTGGCAAGAGATAGAGGATGAAGAAATAGGAGGTGGGTTCACTTTAGAATTGGATTTCTCACTCTTTTTCTCAAGTTGCCATTGATGAGGCAAGCTTTTTCTTCAAGTAGAAGATGAAGAAGATGATGAAAAGAATATGATAAGTCTTTTGTAAAAAGAAAATAATAAGAATACTTATCATATCACAACCATGGTCAAGTGTAGAGAATAAATCATGGTTAGTGGGAATGGTTAGGGTTAAGCATGGAGACAAAATGGTCACTTGGTCAAAGCTTCATGAAGCTTTAACTAGAAAACAAATTAAGCCACCATTTTCCTTTATGCTTATTATTTTTCCAAAAAGAATAAATAGACAAATAAATGAAAAAGAAAACAAAACCCTAATCATAAGTTTAACCATGGTTTAATTCTTTACACTTAACCAAGTAAACATGTATCATCAAACATGATACAATAATTTGCACAAAAAGTATATCACATATACAACTTGTACATCCAAGTGAGAAAATCCTTTAAAGTGAACCAATACTAGTTAATGCAAAGTAATATATTAAATATATAATTATACATTAAATCATTAAATCAACACTTGATTTAACGATCCTGTCATATCTCATATAACCGACTAGTATCCTATGTATCGGCTTATCGAATCAATACTTGATTCGATAACTAGGTTATATCGCATACAACCAATCGATACATTCATCGCGAGAATAGAATAGAGTATCACATACACGCATTATTCTCGGTCCCGCACATATCTCATATGCGCTCCTATTTCGTTTTGCTTGAGCCAGGAAACCTCTGTGTAGGACTCTAAAGACTCGTCAATACGCCGGCAGCACGTGATGATCATATCAAACACCCACAAGCCGCAAGCGGTCTGCTAAACGTAACGGCCACCCGGGTATTGAGCGATGAGAAGATCGACGAGCAAGCCCGCTCACACTCCTGTGAATCCAACCAGTAACACTTACCGTACAGTCCGGTCTGATCGTCTGATATGTCGCATATCTCGCCTAGGGGTGGTAAACGTCAGACCCCAATAGCTCGATAAGTCATGTCGATATGAGGTCTATAACAATTCGAGAAACTAATGTCCATCAATGACACTCCAAATGCCAATACCATAGGCACCGCATCCTCAGGTCGGCCCTCATATCTTGTATGTCTTATGGAACCTGAGTGTCCAACATCGACACCCGAAAACATCATGAAAACTATATCTATGTATGTGTATATATATATGTGTGTGTGTGTGTCCCTCAATGACACATCAAAATCATGGAACTTGAGTGTCTAACATCGACACTCGGAACATCATGAAACCCATGTCCAGCATCGATACGTAAATACTCATCTGTCAGGCGCCGTCACCACGACTGGCCCTGATGTCATGTCCGTACATCTCATGACTCCGGTCGGTATCCCCACGATAACCGCCAAATCCAAATACTATCACTGGTAGGTACTAGCCCAGCCTGCCAGGCTCATCGCCATCATCTGCGATCTTCTTGCCCAGGGGAACCATACCGGGCTCCACCATGTACCCGCACACGGCCCATTCTACTCCCCTCATCGGTTATATATTACAATCTCAGAACAGAGAAATCTCATGGTGGATGCATCGAAATATCATATCAAGAGAAACTGAGTTTTTCAAACAATGCATAATTTTATGAAAATACCACGGTCCTCAAATCCAGAAAACATCAAGTAATGAATAAGAATACTTGCATAGATCATTATGATTATATATATATATATATATATATATATATATATTATATGTACGTATATAACAGCGTCCCATACCACTGATATATATATATATATTTATATTGTTAGTTATATGTATGCCCTAGAGGCCATTACTGTACATTGGATGTATATTGTAGTGGATGCTGGGACATATATAGGTAGGACTTTCTTGCTCGACATGATAGTATGCTATCTGGTTACTCTTTATCTTAACGTGTATACTTTCTGTCTCTCTGTTACATGTTGATAAAGCCCTTTAGGATGTGTACCCGACTTCCAGGACTATGATGCAGATCATACTAGTGGGGCCTGGGTAGTCCATGAGTACATCCTTGAAATGTTCCTAGTCGAGGGAATATCGAGACGGGGCATCGATATTCCAGAGTAGACTAGCGCATATCTTCTCGACCCATGCGATGGGCGATGGATGATCCCATATCCATTGGTGTTTGACATCGAAGATGGTATGCGGGTGCTTGGTAGAGACTGGGTACACTGGACGGACTCGCCGAGAACTCCCAGATGGTATTATACCTCACGTCAGATGGCAGTTCTCTGGTGACACTGGTACAGCTTAGTCTGTTGACCTGAGATCGTCATAGAGTCTTGTGTGTCTCCCACTGTGCTTTGATTTCCACCCTACCACGGCTCTACTGAGTCGTGCAAACAGGTGGTTTTTGGGTACAGTCCCGATTCACATGGAGGCAATGAGCGATAGGAGGGGATTCGTCTTTCCCGGTATTGGGGTTGATGTTGTGCTATGCTCGACTGGCCATAACAGGAAATCCCTGGCCAGGGTTGCAGTGATATACTGGTAAGAGTTATCAGTAGTTTCACGAATGTTATGGACCTCAAGTCGGCATGACTTATCGAGCTATTGGGGTCTGACGTTTACCACCCCTAGGCGAGATATGCGACATATCAGACGAACAGACCGGACTGTACGGTAAGTGTTACTGGTTGGATTCACAGGAGTGTGAGCGGGCTTGCTTGTCGATCTTCTGATCGCTCAATACCCGGGTGGCCGTTACGTTTAGCAGACCGCTTGCGGCTTGTGGGTGTTTGATATGATCATCATCTGCTGCCGGCGTATTGACGAGTCTTTAGAGTCCTACACAGAGGTTTCCTGGCTCAAGCGAAACGAAATAGGAGCGCATATGAGATATGTGCGGGACCGAGAATAATGCGTGTATGTGATACCGTATTCTATTCTCGCGATGAATGTATCGATTGGTTATATGCGATATAACCTAGTTATCGAATCAAGGATTGATTCGATAAGCCGATACATTGGATACTAGCCGGTTATATGCGACATGACCGGATCATTGAATCAAGTGTTGATTTAATAATTTAATGTATAATTATATATTTAATATATTACTTTGCATTAACTAGTATTAGTTCACTTTAAATGGATTTACTCACTTGGTTTGTGCACATTGCATATGTGATATATTTTGTGCACATGATTGTATCATGTTTGATGATACATGCAAGCTAGGGTTAGTGTAAAGAATTAGACCATGGTTAAGATTATGATTAGGGTTTTCTTTTTTCTTATTTATTTATTTTGGAAAAAGATGAGAAAAGAATGGTTGCTATTTTTGTTTGCTGGTTGAAGATTCTTGAAGCTTTGAATTAGTCCACCATTCTTGTCTCATCCTTAACCCTAACCATTCAAGTTAACCATGGTCCATTCTCTACAACTAACCAAGGGTTAGTAAATGATAAGTATTGATTTATTTATCATTTACTTAATACTTATCATATTCTTTTTCTTCAACATGAGAAAAAAGCTTGCTACATCAATGGTGATTGATGAAAAAGTATGGGAAATCCAAGACTAAAGTCTACCCAATTCCTATTTCTTCATCCTCTACCTCTTGCCAAGTAGTATAGGGTGTTTCCTTCACAAGTTTTCAAGGCTTGGTGAAGTTGGAGCTTGTTCTTGTGATGCCTCGACGTAGATCATCTTCGGCATCGAACCTACGATCAAGCCCGCCCATTCTTCGATGATGCCAATGCTAGAGTCAAGGGTTCGATTTAGACAGCGGAGGGAGATCATCGTGGAGCTTAGGAAGTGGTGGACCGGATCTACAAAGGTTGTAGCCCCTTTCCTTTAGCTATATTTCCGTTTACTTGCTTGCTTCGCCTATTTATCTAGTTAACGATCCGTAGTCTAAGGTTTCTCGGCACCGTAAAATTTCAATTGGGCATGTTTGATCACTTGTGAGACTCCATTAGAGTGCCTAGGAACCCTACAGTGGTATCAGAGCCTAGCTAGAGCCTTAGGCGAAGTCCCGACGGAATCAGAAGTCCGATCGACCCAAAGCCCGACTTGAAAAATGCTCTCTGGACTTTTTTGAAAAACGTGGTTTTTTGTAGATTAAAAATATTCAGAAAAATCAGCAGGAAGATATAAGGGTTACTGTAAAATTCGAGGGTGTGATTCCATAAAGGCGCCGCGGATCTGCGGCATAAGCATGCTCATGCGGCGGATCCGCGGCCATTTCGTCATTTTGTGCATCCAATTTTGCACAGTAATTCTTAGTTGTCTGTGCTGGTTTTCCTGGGGATTTTTAATAATTTTTTCCAGAGTTACATTTTCTGGGTTGTATTGGGAACTCGGTGTATCGATCGGATTGTCTAATTTTGTCAGTGTGTTTTTCCGGGTATTTTTGAATATGTTAAAAAGTTCGATCGGATATAAATACCCACTTTTTCCCCTGCCGGTAAATTTCCAATTGTTGGATTTTTCCGTAGTTTAACGACGTTCTAAGTAGTGCAAGTAACGCGATGGTCCCTCTAAAAGACAACAAACCTTAACTCGATTATGTGACCGTCTTGAACTGCCCTTTGAACCTTCGGGTTTGGGGCAGTACGGCGTGCCACATGTGAGGCGTTGGCTTGACCCTTCTACGGCTGGACCGTTGGTACTGAGGCACGAACTGAATGCTGTTAGACTTATTTCATGTGTTGAGCTGTTTCGGGAAAACTTGGGTGTTCGAATGTTCGATCGGAAAGTTTAACATTTTCTGTTTATCCGGAATGTGATACAATAATTGGAATTCACAAAAGTTATGTGATAACTGAATGAATGTTATAAACATAGCACTTTAGTCTCACTTGATCGGTTGCCACGGAATTTTGATGAGATCAAAAGTCCGTTGCAATCACGTAGCGTACGCGGATACTCGCCGGGTAAACTTAATAGACAGCTTCACCCCATAGCCCCGACCAAGTGACTGTAGGAGAACCCCGTCGCCGAAAGCATCCGTTCGGGTGCTCGCGGTAGCGGTGTTCCGCCTTGGTGCACTTCGTCGACGGTTTCGGGGGTGCGGCTGTCTACTAAAGTTTGCGACGAGCATTCGATTACGAATGTCGAGAATCCTGTTAAATTGCCCGACTTGATATTGAAAAGAGTTTTCGATAATGAGACTAAAATGCGGGGTTTATAATTGTTAGGCATGCGATGTCTAAATATTTCATTTGGTCAGGCATGCGATGTCTGAGGAGGTTGCGGATTCCAACTGTTGTAGTTTTTGTTAGTGTATATGCCCTAGAGGCCATTACTGTATCATACTAGTTTGTATATTACTTAATGGAAGCTTGGGATATTCACAGTTGTATATACAATCTTGCTCGAAATGGTAGTATGCTACTTGGTTTGTCTCTGCTTTAATATGTGCATGTGTTTCTTTTAGCATATTGCTGGTATACATATTAGTAGAGCCCTTAGGATCTTTCCTTGATTACCAGCGTTGTGATGGCGCTCGCACTCGTGGGAGCTGGGTAATCTATAAGCACATCCTTATACAGGTCCCTGGTCGTTGGACTATCGAGACAGGGCATCGATACTCCGGAGTAGACTAGCGTATGCGCTTCTCATCCCAGTATGGGAGACGGTCTGTCCCACAGCCGTTCGTACGTCGTACTTGGGATAGTATGCGGGTGCTCGTTAGGTTACGAGTATACTGGACAGGACTCGTCGGGAACTGTTGGTTGGTAATATACCTATCGTCAGTTATCAGTTCCCAGGTGACATGAGTACAGCTTAGTCCGCTGACTTGACACTGTCACTTCGCCTCGAGTGTGTTCCCACTGCACTTTGATTACTACCCTACCACGGCTCAAAGGAGTCATGCAAACAGGTAGTTTTTAGGTGCAGTCCCGAAGCACTTGGAGGCAGTGATGGTTAGACAGGATTCGTCTCTCCCGGTATTGGGGGTTGACATCGCGCTGTATCCAGGAGAGCCATTACACGAGTAGTCCCTGGCCAGGGCAAGCGAGATATACTGGTAGGTTTCCAGTGTTATCTCAGGGTGTTCTGGGCTACACTCCGACACGACTTGTACCGCTATTAGGGGACTGACGTTCACCGCCCCCCTAGGCCCGCCATGCGATGTATCAGACGAACAGACCGGACTGTACGGAGACTGTCATATACAGGCTCAGTAGGAGTGCAGATGGGGTTCACCTCGTCAGTCTTCTTATCGACATCTACCTGGGGACCGTTACGTACAGCTAGTGCCGCTTGCGGTCTGTGGTTAAACCCACTGCCAGCGTAGTGTCGAGTCTTTAGAGTCCCACACAGAGAGCTATTCGCCTTTAGGCAAAATGAGTAGAGGTCGCATGGTTTTGCGACAGGGTTCGTTCGCATCCGCGCACTTGTGCAGGTTTGCTGTCCGGACAGTTTATACTAGCGGGCTTTAGTTTAAGCCGGATCCTAGTATATGATTTGAGATTGGTTTTTCTCAGAGTATTCGTGTTCCTCGGATCACGAATGCGGGTGCGTATGCACAGTTGCTTGAGATTGAGGGAGAGGACCTTGTTTAGGGTTAATGGCTATTGTCATTTTATTAACCCTATTGCTTTTGTGTGTATTATAGTTAATTGATAATTAGCTTAATAATTGTGCATGGTTGTTGTTGTTGACCATTTGACTTGTTGACCTTGTTGACAACTTGACCATAATCATTTCATTTGGAAGATACTCTTTGATCCTTGCAATTTGCATTAATATTGAAATGATAATGGTCATGTCTTGATTAAACCATGACAATTTTCTAGCTAATTATTGAATTAGAATAATGCACATATATTAGTGAGAATGGCTCACTAATAATTCATTCTCTCATATCATTTCTCTCTCTTGCTCATCCTCTCCCTCAAGCTCTCTCCCTCTCATGTGTTGAGAAACAAAAAGCTTGAGAAAAACCCTCACTTGTTCTTCTCTACTCTCTTCTAGGGTTCAAGTCTTAGCATTTCTTGCACTCTAGTTACTCCTAGCTTGGAGTTGAAGCTAAAGGTCGAGGCTTTCGGGTGGATCCTTCTTTGACGGGAGAAGACAAGCAAGGTGACCTCTTTCTACCATTCCAAGGAGCAAGGAGAGAAGGACTTTGAGCTCAAGGTATAACCTTTCCACCACTTAGCTACTTTGTAGTTAGCTTTAGCAAGTTTATGTTTAGCAAAGATCCTTAAAGCTTGGTCCATGTTGCCTATAGTTGATAAAAATCCAATTTTTATTATGTTTTCCGCCTCCCCGTAAGCACCGGGGTGGGCAACGTGGACTTACAGTGGTATCAGAGCCTAACTAAACATAAACTAGCTAAGTAGTAAAGTGTAACGAAGTTTCGAAACCGGAAAATCGAAAAACCAAACTCGCAAAACCCTAAGTTTCTGTTAATTTTTTTTCTGGTCAAAATAAAATTTGTTATACACCAAAAATTATCTCAGGGTTTTGTTAAGAACACCACCAAAAACGAGACAGAGAGTCGACCAAATGGCCGCGGATCCGCGGCAATAGGAAGCTATTTTGCCGCGCATCCGCGGCCGTCTTGTCTCCTCTCTGCCTCGATTTTGGTGCAGTGTGTTTCTGTGTTGGTTTTGTGATTTTTAGGATATGTTGTATGTGCCCAGATTTTCCAGAACTAAAATTTACTTTTGGGGGCCTATAAATCCGTATTTTTTCGGAACTTCACTACACTTTAACTATATCGGTTATATCTGTGATGCTTGTATGTATTGAACGTCGGCTAATCGCTATAAGTCGGTTAGTCGGGGTTATACATCTCTGTGATCTGTGATTGTTATTGGTTTGTGGATATGAATGGATTGGATTGTCGCGGGTGAATAGCCGGGGTGGATGTGAGATGAGCGTTATTTTTCTTTCATTCATTTGTAACATGTAAATTGATGTAATAATATTATTTGTATGGCCGCACAACCGGGTCGGGGTTGTAGCCGTCATTGTATAATTCTTTTTACTGTTTTTGCTCCTAGGATAGACCCATGGAGGGGGTGCACAAACTACCGGGTATCTCGAAGTGCCGAGTGGCCTACTCACGGTGGTGAGGGAGGTTGCTTCGCTTCGGGTGCTTGGCGGGTAGTTTGCCGCACCCGTAGGGGTCTTGGGTGGGGTATTGGCTATTCACCGCGACCGTGTAATCCGCTTTACGTTGCAGGCTCGAACGCATTGCGGATTCCTAGTATATCCAATGTATTCATCTGTGATCTGTAATGTCTATCATTGCTATATATTTATATATAATAACTATTTAGGCGTTGCTTATGTTTTACAGCCGCGCTAGCCCAGCCCCCGCTCTGTCGTTAGTTAAGTAACCTAACGGGTGATGACGGGGCCCCGTGGCGAATGCGAATGGCATAAGCGTACGTCATATTTTGGTTGTTTTCTGCAATGGTAGGATTAAATGATGGGACGCATTAAAAGAACTAATGCAAGAAATAAACCAAGTAAAAGTCGATTGGAACACTTTGAAAACCACTCGGTTCTTTTCAAAACTAAACTTTTAAACGCGGAGCTTGAACCACTCCTTTTAAAAGCTATCTCGTTCCATCGATTATATCAAGTTCACTACGTTCACGGTTTCGCCAAAACCATTCGTAGCCCTCCGTCATTCCACATGAATGGTCAAAAGTATTCAAGCTATGTATTTTGGCCAAAGTCAAGGCATAGTGATTGGTAGCGTTTGGGTATTCATGTGCAGCATAGATAGATGCGTTGATTTGGGACAGTCGTGCTGCCATTTTGGCCAAAGTCAAAGGTAGGTACGGGTGGGTCCAAATTAACCAGGAGAATGACGGGTAGAACTTGACATGTGATTTATGATATTTTGGCCAAAGTCAAGGTCATAAGAGCATGGGGCAAAAATCCACATCGGGAGTTTCATAAGTATTGAAACTTGCTAGCGCTGCATACCATTTGGAGTGTGATGATTCTGTTAGGATTCCTTCGGTTTTATCACGCGATGATATTTGGATCCCGATCCTACTGTGAGTATATGCTACTCCTCAGGAAAACTCTCACTTAACGATCAATGCTATAAACTTAGTAGGTGTCTAGAAAGGTGTTAGCGGGGCTACGCCCACAGGGAAAAGAGGTTACTTAATTAAGGAACTTCGCGAAAGCGTTGGAAAACCTCCCTCGAAGTACCGACACTGGCCTGGCTGAACGGTTAAGCAAGTATTGTACGGTGAGAGTAATCCTGACTAAACCTTTCTTTACGGTTTGAGAAGGGATTCGAGAGACAGTGGGAGCCATCCAGTTTAGACAAATTAAAAACCACTCTAAACTTGCAAGAGCATCATGCTAAAGTGTTTCTTTTCTCTCTCCTAATTGCAGCGACCATTCAAGATGACCGGACTTAAGTTATTACTAGATAAAAATAAACTGACAGGGCCAAACTACAAAGATTGGCTCAGGAATGTCAAGATGGCTATCACTTATGACAAGTTGGGGTATGTACTTACCACCAAAGCTCCCCCTGTCCCAGGTCCCACCTCCAGCGTCGCGGATGTAGAAATCCGTAAGACTGGGAGATAGATTGCGCGAGGGCCAGATGCCTCGTACTAGCCTCGATGGACAACGAACATCAGAGCAGGCACGAGAATATGGACCTAGAGTCCATATTTCTCCATACAAAAGAACTGTATGGAGAGCAGTCTCGTATCGCAAGATACGAAGTGTCGAAGAAGCTTTTTTCGGCAAGATTGGCCGTCGGATCATCGGTAGCGGAACACGTGCTTAAGATAATTGGCTACATTGAGGAGCTCGCGGACCTTGGGACCACGTTGGAGAATGAACTCTATACTGATTTGATTCTCCAGTCCCTTCCTTCCACTTACGCCCAGTTCATTCTTAACTTCAACATGCAAGGAAAGGAGGTTGAACTTTCCGAACTTCTGAACATGTTGAGGATTGCTGAGGGCACCCTACAGAAGGGTAGGGAGACATCCACTTTGTTTGTAGGAGGATCTTCCTCTTCTAGGTCCAGGGTGAAAGCCAAGCGCAAGAAGAAGAAAGCCCCCGCCAAACCAAGAGGCGGTGTCAGTAAAGTGGATACGAAGGGAAAAGGAAAAGCAACAAAGGTAGCGGGAAAGCTGGTGGGGAAGGAAGAATGCTTCTACTGTCACAAAAGTGGTCACTGGAAACAGGATTGCAAGGCTTGGAAAGCCAGAACACAGGATTTGAAGCGAGTTGCAGCTTCAGCTTCAGGTGTGTATGTTATTGAAAACTGTCTATCAATAAACTCTACTTCCTGGGTATTGGATACCGGATCAGGATCTCATATCTGTAATTCTTTGCAGGCATTGAGAAAGCGTAGAGTTTTGAAGGCAGGTGACATGACCCTCAGAGTTGCGAACGGTGCTAGCATGGATGCTGAGGCCGTGGGGGACTATCACCTGAGATTGTCGGATGGACATTTTTTGGTTTTGCGTAGTTGTTATTATGTACCAAATGCAACCTGTAATATCATTTCTGTATCTTTATTGTCTAAAGAAGGTTATGAATTTGCATTTGTAAGTAATGTAGTGAACATTCACCTTAATCAAGCTTTGATTGGGTCAGGTACATTGAACAACGGTATATACGTATTAAACCAACCACAGATTTTCAATGTCCAGAATACACACAAAAGAAAGTCTCCAGAAATCAATAAAACTTTCTTATGGCATTGTAGACTGGGTCACATCAATGAGACAAGGTTGACTAAGTTACACACAGAAGGATATTTGGATTCATTCAAATATCAATCGTATGCAACTTGTCAATCCTGTCTCAAAGGAAAGATGACAAAGACTCCGTTTACTGGACACGGAGAAAGAGCGAGCGAGCTCTTGGGACTCGTACACAGCGACGTGTGCGGTCCAATGTCTACACATGCGCGAAGCGGTTATTCTTACTTCATTACTTTTACGGATGACTTTTCAAGGTACGGTTATGTCTTCTTAATGAAACATAAATCCGAGGCTTTTGAAAAATTCCAGGAATATAAGAATGAAGTAGAAAAACAAACCGGCAAAAGTATCAAGATTCTAAGATCGGATCGAGGTGGAGAATACTTAAGTGCCGAATTCCTGAACTACTTAAAAGAGAATGGAATTCTCTCTCAGCTTACTCCTCCATACACTCCGCAACATAACGGTGTATCGGAGAGACGGAACCGGACCCTATTGGATATGGTACGGTCCATGATGAGTAACGCTGAGTTACCGCGATCGTTCTCGGGATATGCGCTAGAATCAGCAGCATACCTTTTGAACCGAGTTCCAACTAAGACTGTGCCTACTACACCATATCAAATGTGGTGTGGGAAGAGACCCTATCTTAATCACATTAAGACATGGGGATGTCCAGCTTTTGTAAAAAAGCAGCATGCGGACAAGCTCGAGGCACGCTCAGTACAGTGCAAGTTTGTGGGATATCCAAAGAACTCCAAGGGATATTACTTCTATTGCGAAGAGGAACAAAAAGTCCTTGTTTCTCGCCATGCCCACTTTCTAGAACATCAGTTCATAGAAAAAGAATTAAGTGGGAGCGCGATAGAACTGGAAGAAATTCCAGAACCGCAAGCTATTACTGAAAGCTTAGTAGAACCAGAGGGTTCGAAAGATCAAGACATTCCCATGCCACTCCGCAGGAGTAGTAGGCAGTCTCATCCGCTCGAGAGGTACTACGGTTTTCTCATTGACGGGGATAGAAAGGACTGCATCATAGATTGTGATGAGCCTACTAGCTTCCAGCAAGCCATTCAGAGCGTCGACTCGGTAAAATGGCTGGATGCAATGCGGACCGAGATGGAGTCCATTTACACCAACAAAGTATGGACGTTGGACATCGCTCCAGACGGGGTAAAACCCGTAGGATGCAAGTGGATCTTCAAAAGGAAGATTGGTGTAGATGGACAGGTTGAGACCTATAAAGCTAGACTGGTAGCAAAGGGTTTTCGTCAGCGACCTGGTTTGGACTATGACGAAACCTTTTCTCCAGTAGCTATGCTGAAATCCATTCGGATCCTTCTTGCCATCGCTGCTTTCCACGATTATGAGATTTGGCAGATGGACGTAAAGACAGCTTTTCTAAATAGTCATTTAGAGGAGTGTGTCTATATGGACCAGCCAGAGGGTTTCATTCAGGGTGGGAGCAGCGGAAAGGTGTGCAAGTTGCTCAAGTCCATTTATGGACTCAAGCAGGCATCGCGGAGTTGGAACATCTGTTTTGATGAGACGGTCAAAGAATTTGGCTTTATCAAAAATCCAGATGAACCATGCATCTATTGTAGATTTGTAGCGGGAACTGTAGTATTCCTCGTTTTATACGTGGATGACATTCTCTTAATAGGAAATGACATTCCTATGCTACAATCTGTCAAGGGGTTCTTGTCACACAGGTTCTCCATGAAAGACCTGGGTGATGCCTCATACATTCTGGGTATCCGGATCTACCATGACAGATCCAAGAGGATATTAGGACTCTCACAGTCCAGGTACATCGACACATACTGAAGAGATTCAGTATGGAAGATTCCAAGCGTGGTAATCTACCGGCTTGTCACGGGATCACCCTCTCCAAAGAGATGTCTCCCAAGACTGATTTGGAGAGGGATCGCATGTCTATTATACCCTACGCTTCTGCGGTAGGCTCTATAATGTATGCGATGTTGTGTACCAGACCGGATGTGGCTTATGCACTGAGTGTGGTAAGCAGGTATCAGTCAAACCCTGGGGAGAAACATTGGATAGAAGTAAAGAACATTCTCAAGTACCTGAGAAGGACTAAGGAGATGTTCTTGGTGTATGGCGGAAAAGACCTGCAGATTGAGGCCTTTGCTGACTCCAGCTTCCAAAGTGACAAGGATGATTCCAAGTCCATGTCGGGTTTTGTCTTTACCCTCAATGGAGGGGCGGTGTGTTGGAAGAGCTCCAAACAGGAAACCGTTGCTGACTCGACTATGGAAGCGGAATACATCGCTGCATCTGATGCCGCAAAAGAAGCTGTCTGGATGAGGAAGTTCTTGAAAGAACTTCAGGTGGTTCCATCCATTGTTGACCCAATACCTTTGTATTGCGACAACAACGGGGCTATAGCTTTAGCGAAGGAACCCAGGTCCCATCAGAAATCCAGACACATCTTAAGGCGGTATCACCTGATCAGGGAGATCGTGGATCGCCAGGAGATCGAGGTCCGGAGAGTTGCATCAGAGGATAACACAGCAGATCCATTCACCAAGGCCTTGCCCCAGACTCAGTTCGAGCGGCTGATCGAGATGATAGGTCTTCGATACGCCAGTACATGGCCTTAGTGCAAGTGGGAGATTGTTAGTGTATATGCCCTAGAGGCCATTACTGTATCATACTAGTTTGTATATTACTTAATGGAAGCTTGGGATATTCACAGTTGTATATACAATCTTGCTCGAAATGGTAGTATGATACTTGGTTTGTCTCTGCTTTAATATGTGCATGTGTTTCTTTTAGCATATTGCTGGTATACATATTAGTAGAGCCCTTAGGATCTTTGCTTGATTACCAGCGTTGTGATGGCGCTCGCACTCGTGGGAGCTGGGTAATCTATAAGCACATCCTTATACAGGTCCCTGGTCGTTGGACTATCGAGACAGGGCATCGATACTCCGGAGTAGACTAGCGTATGCGCTTCTCATCCTAGTGTGGGAGACGGTCTGTCCCACAACCGTTCGTACGTCGTACTTGGGATAGTATGCGGGTGCTCGTTAGGTTACGAGTACACTGGACAGGACTCGTCGGGAACTGTTGGTTGGTAATATACCTATCGTCAGTTATCAGTTCCCAGGTGACATGAGTACAGCTTAGTCCGCTGACTTGACACTGTCACTTCGCCTCGAGTATGTTCCCACTGCACTTTGATTACTAACCTACCACGGCTCAAAGGAGTCGTGCAAACAAGTAGTTCTTGGGTGCAGTCCCGAAGCACTTGGAGGCAGTGACGGTTAGACAGGATTCGTCTCTCCCGGTATTGGGGGTTGACATCGCGCTGTGTCCAGGAGAGCCATTACACGAGTAGTCCCTGGCCAGGGCAAGCGAGATATACTGGTAGGTTTCCAGTGTTATCTCAGGGTGTTCTGGGCTACACTCCGACACGACTTGTACTGCTATTAGAGGACTGATGTTCACCGCCCCCTAGGCCCGCCATGCGATGTATCAGACGAACAGACCGGATTGTACGGAGACTGTCACATACAGGCTCAGTAGGAGTGCAGATGGGGTTCACCTCGTCAGTCTTCTTATCGACATCTACCTGGGGACCGTTACGTACAGCTAGTGCCGCTTGCGGTCTGTGGTTAAACCCATTGCCAGCGTAGTGTCGAGTCTTTAGAGTACACAGAGAGCTATTCGCCTTTAGGCAAAATGAGTAGAGGTCGCATGGTTTTGCGACAGGGTTAGTTCGCATCCGCGCACTTGTGCACGTTTGCTGTCCGGACAGTTTATACTAGCGGGCTTTGGTTTAAGCCGGATCCTAGTATATGATTTGAGATTGGTTTTTCTCAGAGCATTCGTGTTCCTCGGATCACGAATGCGGGTGCGTATGCACAGTTGCTTGAGATTGAGGGAGAGGACCTTGTTTAGGGTTAATGGCTATTGTCATTTTATTAACCCTATTGCTTTTGTGTGTATTATAGTTAATTGATAATTAGCTTAATAATTGTGCATGGTTGTTGTTGTTGACCATTTGACTTGTTGACCTTGTTGACAACTTGACCATAATCATTTCATTTGGAAGATGCTCTTTGATCCTTGCAATTTGCATTAATATTTAAATAATAATGGTCATGTCTTGATTAAACCATGACAATTTTCTAGCTAATTATTGAATTAAAATAATGCACACATATTAGTGAGAATGGCTCACTAATAATTCATTCTCTCATATCATTTCTCTCTCTTGCTCATCCTCTCCCTCAAGCTCTCTCCCTCTCATGTGTTGAGAAACAAAAAGCTTGAGAAAAACCCTCACTTGTTCTTCTCTACTCTCTTCTAGGGTTCAAGTCTTAGCATTTCTTGCACTCTAGTTACTCCTAGCTTGGAGTTGAAGCTAAAGGTCGAGGCTTTCGGGTGGATCCTTCTTTGACGGGAGAAGACAAGCAAGGTGACCTCTTTCTACCATTCCAAGGAGCAAGGAGAGAAGGACTTTGAGCTCAAGGTATAACCTTTCCACCACTTAGCTACTTTGTAGTTAGCTTTAGCAAGTTTATGTTTAGCAAAGATCCTTAAAGCTTGGTCCATGTTGCCTATAGTTGATAAAAATCCAATTTTTATTATGTTTTCCGCCTCCCCGTAAGCACCGGGGTGGGCAACGTGGACTTACAGTTTTACACTTTCTTTTCTGTGACCGTAAGTGTAATATGTGATATCGCCGGTTTCGTTGCTATATGTCAACGATAATTGGGATGCGCATATTTACTTACGTTGATGACATGTGATGTTATGTGTTGCTGGATATGTTATATTGGATCGTCGTGTTTGAATAGCCGGGTTTTTTTTATGTGAGATGAGTGTTTTTTCATTTTCATTCATGTAAAAAACTTGTATGTAATATTCTTTTATTGGGGCACTTCCAGGTTGCGGATGTTGTCACCATTTGTATGTTATTTATTTTTCTGCACTAGGATAGACCCAAGGAGTGGAGCACAAGTAACCGGGTTCTAGGGTCCAGTGGGAGACCATCTCGAGGAGTCGAGTCCGGGTCTCCTAACCCTAGAATTGGTAGGGTTACTTGCCGCTCTCGTAGGGGTCTAGGGGTGTGGGATTGGCTATTCATCACGACCGTGGAATCCGTGTTTTATACTGGCTCGTATTGAAAACACGGACGTCCTAGTATATCCAATATTTCATATGTATCTTCTGCTGTGATTTATCTGTGATCATGTGATGTTCTGTGACAGATATTGTATATAGTATATATGATATATTATATAAACGTTGCTTATGTTTTACACCCGCGCTAGCCCTGCCCCGCTCTGCCGTTAGTTACCTAACCTAACGGTGCAGACGGGACATCGAGGCGAATGCGGATGGCATAAGCGTACGTTATATTTATCTGTGATGTTTAGGAAATTTAAATGATGTGATATTCATTAATGAGATTAATGAAAGAAAATAAACCTAATTGATATTGTGGAATCGAATTTCAAAATAAAAACAGGTAGCTACAGTTCTTGCTTTGCATCGCGGTGTTCATTATAGAACATCCTGCACCTTATTCGATGAGGAAAGGACCGAGATCCCTTCACCGGGAGTGACTCCTTTAGCAATAACTGGCAGATGCGACAACCCTCGGTTTGTCTTTGATCGCTTCTATAGTTTTCGCTTTGCACAGTGATATATATCATATATCCCGCACCTCATTCGACGAGGAAAGGGCCGACGATCCCTTCACCGGGAGTGACCCCTTTAGCAAAACTAGAAAAGCCTCGAAAACATTCCATTTAAAAACCATTTGATTCCGCAACGAGATCAAGTTCAAAGCGTTAAAGGTTTTCACAAAAACCATTCGCAACCCTCCGTCATTTTAGGAAGTAGAGTACTTAGTATTCGTGCTGTATTTGTTGACCATAGTCAAGGCACAGTGTACGGTAGCTAAGTGATGTCTTCCTACACCGCATATGATGCGATTAGTTAGGACAGTCATGTGGCTTTGTTGACCTTAGCCAAGGGTCATATGGGTGGGTCTAATTAATCACGAAATGATGGGTAGAACTTGACTAGTACCTATGATTTGTTGACCTTAGCCAAGGTCATAGGTGCTAGGGGTAAAAACCATTATCGGGAGTTTCAAGTGTTGAAATTTGCAATGAGATTGCATACCTTCTATGTGATAGTTGGATCCCGATACCCACTGCGAGTAATTGTTACTCTTGGGAGAGTTTTGCACTTTACAATTAGCCGATCAAGTAGGTGTCTAGAAAGGTGTCAACGGGGTTACGCCTCTGGGAAAACGAGGTTTACTGTAATTAGGTCCGTGCGAAAGCACGGGGAACCTCCCTCAAAGTACCGACACTGGCCTGGCTGAAAGATTGGCGAACTTGTAGAGTGTAATTAATCCCGGCTAGTCTTTCCTTTTAAGGTTTGAAGGAAGATTTGATAAAAACAGTGGGAGCCATCCTGATTAGATAAAATATATAACCAATCTGATCTTGCAAGAGTGCACGCAGAGTGTTTTCTTCTCTCTCTCTCCAGGTGGCGACCATATCACGCCTTAATCAAGATAATAATACGGAATATTGACCGAACTCGCTTGTTATACTGAGCTGGGGAACGTTGGTCCCGCTCCAACTTATAATTGTTATAAGACAGAGCAGGAAATTAGGGAATACCAGAATTCCTATGCCGTCCAAACGAAGAAAGTGCATATGATGCATCTCCTTCGGGTGTGTTCATTATAAAGAACTGTTTCTCAGTATCCTCTGCATCCTGAGTATATGATACCGGATCAGGATCCCAGATATGTAATCTGTTATATAGGGCTACAAAAAGGTAGAAAAACTGAGAACGGGTGATAAGTTTCATGAGACAGAAACCGGGGCAAGTGTTGCAGCCAAGTCTGTTGGTCACTGTCACCCTGTATTACGAATACATTGATTCTGAACAAATGCTATTAGATACCGAACCTGATATACAAAATCATATCAGTCTCTTTATTAGTAAAGAAATGATATAATTTTGTATTGTTGGATAATGTTTTGAACATTTCCTATATCAAAAGTTGATCGGTTCAGGCACGTTATCTAAAAGCATTGACGTTCTAAATCAAACTACAGTTCCTTGTATACAGAACACACACAAGAGGAAGAGTTCAGAAATGAACGATTCGTTCTTGAGGCATTGTAGACTAGGTCATATCAATGCGACCCGACTGGCTGAAGTTACATTTTAGATGCATATTTAAATCAGTTTGAATTTACATCTTGTGAAACTTGCTAGTCATGTCACAAAGATAAGATGGCCATAGCTCTGTTCATTGGAAACAGAGGAAGAGTTAGTAAACTCTTGGGAATGATACATGATGATGTATGTAAGGTATCCAGTCTACACATGCCAGGACTGGTTTTTTATACTTCATTATATTCTCTGATGATCTCTCAAGATTCAGTCATATATTCCTATTGAAATATAAGTCCGAACCTTTTGAGGTATTCACAGAATATAAATAGGAAGTAGAGAACCAAAATACGGGTATAAGTATTATGTCTTATGATGAGATCAGGGAGGAGAATACTTGTGCATAGCATTCCTGGACTATTCTAAAGGAGAATGAGATTCTCTCTCAGCATTACTCCTCCGTATACACCATAGCACGATAGTGTATCAGGGCGGAGCAATTACACCCTATATGATAAGGTGTGCTCTATGATGAGTACTACTGAGTTACCTTTTTCCCTTTTGGGAGTTATGCGCTTGAGAAGCTGCGTACCTATTGAATTAGGTTCGAATCAGATCACTGCCTACCATTCCATATGAGATATGGTATGGGAAAAGCCTATCTCTTAAGTAAGTTAAGATTTGGGATTGTCCGGCCTATGTCAAAAGCAAAATCCGGACAAGACCAAGGCAAGGTCTGTAATGTAGAACTGGAAAGGTTCCAGCTATGCAAACTACAGCAGATGATTTGACAGAACCAAAGGATTCTATAGTCCCCGATGAACCTCAGCCTCTCCGCCGATCTGGTAGGGTTCCTCACCCACCTGAGAGATACTTCGGTTTCTCGATGACAGTGGGAGTGAGGATTGCATCATGAGATGATGACCCAACCAGTTTCGAGCAGGCCATCGGGAGTAGGGACTCTGTAAGAATGGCTGGATGCTTAGTGATCTGAGATGGAATCCTTATACACCAACAAAGTATGGACTTTGGTTGCTATAACTGAAGGGTTAAATCCCCATCAGGAGCAAGTATATCTTGAGAAGATTGCTTGGTGTACATGGAAAAGTTGAGACTTTCAAAGCTAGACTTGTTAAAGGTTTTCGTCATCAACCAGGCACGGATAATGATGAAACCTTTTCCAGGGACTATGTTTAAATCCATCCAGATCCTACTTGCCACGGCTACATACCACGACTACGATATCTGGTGGTTGGGTGCCATGACTACTTTTCTAAATATTGATTTAGAAGAGAACGTCTATAAGAACACAGCCAGAGGGCCTCGTAGACAGTGGGAGCAGCGGAAACGTGTGCAAGATGCTTTATAGGATAAAGCAGGCATCGCGGAGTTGGAACATCTGTTTTGATGGATTAGTCAAAGAAGTCGACATCATCAAAATGGTAGATGGACCTTGTATAAACAAAAAAGGTAGTAGAGAGTATGGTGACGATCCTCGTAGAGTACGTGGATGACATACTCTTGTTAGGGAAGGAGTTTCCTATGCTACGCTCGATCAATCTCCGCTTATCACAATGATTCTCCAAATAGGATAAAGATGATACCTCCTAAATCCTGAGATTTGGACCTATGAGATAGACCTAAAGGGATATTAGGGTTCTCACTAGGTATAGTGAGATTGTATCAATCGATCCTGGGGAGAATCAATGGAAGTGTTCCAGAGTGATAAAGATGACTGAATGTCAGTCACAGGCACTGTCTTTACCCTCAGTAAAGGGACGGTATGTTGGAAGAGTTCCAAGCTCGATACCGTGGCAAACTAGACGATAAAGGCTGGTAACATCGCTATTAAAGATACTGCTAAAGAGGTAGTTTGGGTGTATATTGGTTCATAAGATGAACTAGGTTCCTGCCATTGTATGACAATGGAAGTGTGGCTTCGGCCCTGGAACCCTGGTCCCATCAGTGACCCAGACAAATTCTGAGGCAGCATCACCTGATCATGGAAATAGTTGATCTCCAGGGTGATCGAGGTTAGGAGAGTAGACTCAGAGGACAACACGGCGGATCCACTCACGAAGGCCTTTTCCCAAAGAGAGAATTTTAGGGGATGGTTGAGTATGTGATACTGCAACCACTGCTACAGATGGCCCTAGTGCAAGTGGGAGATTGTTAGTTATATGTATGCCCTAGAGGCCATTACTGTACATTGGATGTATATTGTAGTGGATGCTGGGACATATATAGGTAGGACTTTCTTGCTTGACATGATAGTATGCTATCCGGTTACTCTTTATCTTAACGTGTATACTTTCTGTCTCTCTGTTACATGTTGATAAAGCCCTTTAGGATGTGTACCCTACTTCCAGGACTATGATGCAGATCATACTAGTGGGGCCTGGGTAGTCCATGAGTACATCCTTGAAATGTTCCTAGTCGAGGGAATATCGAGACGGGGCATCGATATTCCAGAGTAGACTAGCGCATATCTTCTCGACCCATGCGATGGGCGATGGATGATCCCATATCCATTGGTGTTTGACATCGAAGATGGTATGCGGGTGCTCGGTAGAGACTGGGTACACTGAACGGACTCGCCGAGAACTCCCAGATGGTATTATACCTCACGTCAGATGGCAGTTCTCTGGTGACACTGGTACAGCTTAGTCTGTTGACCCGAGATCGTCATAGAGTCTTGTGTGTCTCCCACTGTGCTTTGATTTCCACCCTACCACGGCTCTACTGAGGCGTGCAAACAGGTGGTTTTTGGGTACAGTCCCGATTCACATGGAGGCAATGAGCGATAGGAGGGGATTCGTCTCTCCCGGTATTGGGGTTGATGTTGTGCTATGCTCGACTGGCCATAACAGGAAATCCCTGGCCAGGGTTGCAGTGATATACTGGTAAGAGTTATCAGTAGTTTCACGAATGTTATGGACCTCAAGTCGGCATGACTTATCGAGCTATTAGGGTCTGACGTTTACCACCCCTAGGCGAGATATGCGACATATCAGACGAACAGACCGGACTGTACGGTAAGTGTTACTGGTTGGATTCACAGGAGTGTGAGCGGGCTTGCTCGTCGATCTTCTGATCGCTCAATTCCCGGGTGGCCGTTACGTTTAGCAGACCGCTTGTGGCTTGTGGGTGTTTGATATGATCATCATCTGCTGCCGGCGTATTGACGAGTCTTTAGAGTCCTACACAGAGGTTTCCTGGCTCAAGCGAAACGAAATAGGAGCGCATATGAGATATGTGCGGGACCGAGAATAATGCGTGTATGTGATACCGTATTCTATTCTCGCGATGAATGTATCGATTGGTTATATGCGATATAACCTAGTTATCGAATCAAGGATTGATTCGATAAGCCGATACATTGGATACTAGCCGGTTATATGCGACATGACCGGATCATTGAATCAAGTGTTGATTTAATGATTTAATGTATAATTATATATTTGATATATTACTTTGCATTAACTAGTATTGGTTCACTTTAAATGGATTTACTCACTTGGTTTGTGCACATTGCATATGTGATATATTTTGTGCACATGATTGTATCATGTTTGATGATACATGCAAGCTAGGGTTAGTGTAAAGAATTAGACCATGGTTAAGATTATGATTAGGGTTTTCTTTTTTCTTATTTATTTATTTATTTATTTTGGAAAAAGATGAGAAAAGAATGGTTGCTATTTTTGTTTGCTGGTTGAAGATTCTTGAAGCTTTGAATTAGTCCACCATTCTTGTCTCATCCTTAACCCTAACCATTCAAGTTAACCATGGTCCATTCTCTACAACTAACCAAGGGTTAGTAAATGATAAGTATTGATTTATTTATCATTTACTTAATACTTATCATATTCTTTTTCTTCATCTTCTTCTTCTTCAACATGAGAAAAAAGCTTGCTACATCAATGGTGATTGATGAAAAAGTGTGGGAAATCCAAAACTAAAGTCTACCCAATTCCTATTTCTTCATCCTCTACCTCTTGCCAAGTAGTATAGGGTGTTTCCTTCACAAGTTTTCAAGGCTTGGTGAAGTTGGAGCTTGTTCTTGTGATGCCTCGACGTAGATCATCTTCGGCATCGAACCGACGATCAAGCCCGCCCATTCTTCGATGATGCCAATGCTAGAGTCAAGGGTTCGATTTGGACAGCGGAGGGAGATCATCGTGGAGCTTAGGAAGTGGTGGACCGGATCTACAAAGGTTGTAGCCCCTTTCCTTTAGCTATATTTTCGTTTACTTGCTTGCTTCGCCTATTTATCTAGTTAACGATCCGTAGTCTAGGGTTTCTCGGCACCGTAAAATTTCAATTGGGCATGTTTGATCACTTGTGAGACTTCATTAGAGTGCCTAGGAACCCTACATATATATATACATATACGTATATATCAGCGTCCCATACCACTGATATATACCCTCAGGAGTAAAACATCCAGAAAACATCATATGAAATCCATATTTCAATGCGAAATCCATGAAATATAATATATGCAACATAAAACAGTAATATGAGCATATAAAGGAAAACCGCTATTTAAATGAAACAAGTTATTAAATATATCACGCGGTTCCTATTTTCTCCAAAATCCAACGCAACATCATATAAACGTGAACATATGGCTATAGCAAGGTATATGCATGTACATGTAAGTATATATGCAAGATGTACATGTAGCTATATCTCATATGTGTATATACCTGCCAATAATGATGTTATACCCTCTAGGTATAGGTGTAGCTATGTCCAGGTATGTGTATATATATGTCAATAATGATGTAATACCCTCTAGGTATAGGTGTAGCTATGTCCAGTATGTGTATGTACATGTCAATAATGATGTAATACCCTCTGGGTATATGTGTAGCTGTAGCATAGCAAGGTATGTGTATATACATGTCAATAATGATGCAATACCCTCCAGGTATATGTGTAGCTGTAGCATAGCAATGTATGTGTATATACATGTCAATAATGATGCAATACCCTCCAGGTATATGTGTAGCTGTATTAAGGTATAGCAAGGCATATGCGTAAGCATGTAGGTATACAGGTATGCTATATCTCATATGCACAATGGAAATAAGGATCATGTCTCAATGTCCCTAACCAATACAGTATCACGTATGTATAGATGTGCGTGTCATGGCAATTATCGACGGTGTGGGTGTATCATACAATTTGTGCTCGTGCAACATGAACCGTAAAAAATGGTGTTGTTCCTCATTAATACTATGTACATATACAATAGGAAATGAGATATGCAACAATGGTACACATGCAAAATCAATGTCCATATACTTATAACAAATAGTCATATCATATAATCTAGCCCAGACGCATAACGCCATGCGGGCGATTCCCCTGTAAATGTTAAATCTACCCACAGATGATCTCGAGCTAAGTAATCTGACCACCTGCTTCCCTTTCTTCACAGTGTCCGAAGTCCCGGCTCGTGATCCTAAATTTCACAAACACAACACATAAGGTTAAATATCCTGCGCCGATACAAAACCAACGAAATGCAAGGATAACGTCCACAAGATATACACACTGTGCACTCAGTGCACAAAACACGTACGATATCGGCACAACCCTAGCTAGGATGACACAATCACCAAGCCTAGACCCCGATCGTACCGATCGCGCATTCACAATACAATATATATAGTGGAATCTAACATATATAGTATCGCAACGTCAATAGAAACCTACGCCTAAATTATCCGAAAACCCAGTAAGCATACTTTTCATCATTTTAGCTCAAGTCTAGAAGTTTAACTAAATCTAGCGATCACAATCATCACATAATAGCTTACTTAAACCACACAAACCTTTACTACAATTTTAATCTCACCCATATAAGATTTAGTAAAATTTTAGTTGCACTTAAGATTAATTAGCCAATTAGGAAAAATAACAAATAGCATTCTCACAATTAGGTTCAATTGTCAAAGTTTACACTTCTCCATTAACCATTTTAAACAAATCAAACTCTAACTTTATCTTCACAACTCCTTTCTAGAATTTCTAAACATGCAATTTAAAGCTATACTAAACATCTAAAAAGCTAGCTTAAAGTATTTAAACCACAACTAAAGTTTAGGGTTAGGATTTTATACCTCACTTTGATCAAAAAACATGCAACTAGATCCACAAAATAACCTCCAAAGAGAACACTTTCATGAAGATCCAAACTTGTTTAGGGTTGAAGAACAAAGGGTATGGATTTGTATTTGAGTTTGTGGGATTTATTTATGATTTTAGATGATTTATTTGAGCTTTAAAGAGTGAAAATGGGGCAAGATAATGTTTGGGGCAGCAGGGGGGTCGGCCAAAATGGGGAGAAAAGAGAAGGTTGTGGAATAATCTAGGTCAAAACTCATTAAAGCACAATCAATACCTCTCCCATCCATGCCACCTCTTAAACATTTAAATAAAATTTCCTTTAATTTCAACAAATATCTAGATATTTTCTAGGATATTTTGCAAGGATGGTTTAGTGTTTAATCTTGTGATTAAGTTAGCATAGATTCAAATTAGCTTAATTAACCCAATCCAAAAAGTAATTATCACTAATTAAGTGCATAATTAAAAGTTTATAATAATATTTTAATTAAGAAAAAATATTAAAATGAACCAAAATTTTCAATTGACCACTAAAAACCGCAAACTAGTAATTTCCTAGTTAAACTAGGTGCAGTTAAGTCTATAATGAAAAATGGTCACTTCTGGGTTTTTACGGAAAAACACAATTTATTTTACCTACTATCGGAAAATTCACCTAAACGATTTCTAAAGCGTTACATTTTCCCACCTCACGTGAGAGGGAGCAGGGGCTCCCACTTGATGGGAGCCTCCCCCTCACGTGAGGTGGGAAAAGTTCCCACTGGGAGCTTTTCCCACCTCACGTGAGCCACCCACTCACATGACGAGGCCTCAAAATTTTTTTTTTTAAAAAAAAGGGGTTAATATCCAAAATATTTGTATGGAGTTAAACTCCCAAAAATATTTTTATGGAGTTGAATTCCCAAAATTATTTGTATGGAGTTAAACTCCAAAAGATATTTTTTTTATTATGGTGTTAAACTCCAAAAGATTTTTTGTTATGGAGTTATACTCCAAAAAATTATAAATGGGGTTAAACTCCTAAGAAGATTTAATATGGAGTTAAACTCCCCCAAAAAAGATTTTTATTGTGGAGTTCAACTCCAAAAGAATTTTTGTTGTGGAGTTAACTCCAAAAGAATTTTAAATGGAGTTAAACTCCTAAAAAGATTTAATATGGAGTTAAACTCCCCAAAAGATTTTTATTGTGGAGTTCAACTCCAAAAGAATTTTAAATCGAGTTCAACTCCAAAAATATTTTTATGTGGAATTAAACTCTTCAAAAAGAATTTTATTGTGGAGTTAAACTCCAAAAGAATTTTTGTTGTGGAGTGAACTCCAAAAGAATTTTAAATGGAGTTAAACTCCTAAAAAGATTTAATGTGAATTTAAACTTCCCAAAAGATTTTTATTGTGGAGTTCAACTCCAAAAGAATTTTAAATGGAGTTCAACTCCAAAAAGATTTTTATGTAGAGTTAAACTCTCCAAAAAGAATTTTATTGTGGAGTTAAACTCCAAAAGAATATTTGTTGTGGAGTTAAACTCCAAAAGAATTTTAAATGGAGTTCTACTCCAAAAAGATTTTTATTTGGTGTTGAGTTAAACTCCACCAAATGGGAGCCTTCCCCTCACGTGAGAGAGGAGAAAGCTCCCACTTAGTGGGAGTTCCCTCTTCCTCACGTGAGACAGGGGCTCCTACTTTGTAAGTGGGAGCCACCCCCTCATGTGAGAATGAGGGAAAGCTCCCACTTAGTGGGAGCCCCCCTCCCTCACTTGAGAGTGAGCAGGAGCTCCAAAAGACCCCCTTTTTATGGAGTTAAACTCCAAAATATTTTATTTGGAGTTGAACTCCAAAAGATTTCCCCTTTTCTCTTTTGAGAAAAACTCAAAATGGGTTCTCTTGAAACTCCAAGATTTAGATCTTAGATGATAAAAAAAGAGACCCTTTTTCTTCTCTTGATGAATTCTTGGGAGGTGGGTTTCCCTTCTTCTCTCTTTCTCAAATTGGATCTTGAGGAGGGAGAGAAGGTAGCGAAAATCTACCCTTTTTTTGATCGGATGTGAGAGTTAAACTCTCATTCAGTGGGTTTATGTTAAAACTTTATTTAGTTTTAAAAAAAGAGATAGTTAAACTCTTGATTTAATTGGAAAAGGCAAAGGAAGATGAAGAACTTGAGAGAGTGAGGATCGAGGCACAAACCCTAGTTTTTGGGGAGAATGAATTGTATGCTTTATTTTATTATCAAGTTGCCTTTTATAGGCTTATAAATTTACACATAGCCCTCTTGGGCTTTACAAAATGGCATTTTGTCTATCCCATGTCTCATGTTCTCATTTCTTTTGCACATGAGCCATGGGTTTTATAAAAATTTGGGTTTATGCCCATTTTTCTTACATTCATACATAAAAAAAAATTATATCAAAATTATTTATTACATGATTTCATTTTGGCATGGGGGAGGCCGGCCGTGGAGCTCGACTTGGGCATGGGCCCACTTGATCTGGGCTTGGGCCCGCTTGCTTAGAGTTGACTTTGATTTTGACTTGGTCAACCGGGGTGCAATTTTTGACCCCAACAAAGTGCCCCTCATCAATAAATGCACATCACATATGTGGGTCGTGTGCATGAAATTGATGGATCTTCTTTCGCGTGGAGGCGATTTGATTTGGTTCCCGCTTTTGGGAAGCTGGCACTGCCCTTTTTACGACATGGGCGGTCGATGCTTGATGTGTTTATGAGACGGAGTGTCAGTGTATGACGTATCCCCAAAACGAAGTGTCACTGGCCGACGTTTCCCCGGCATGGAGTATCGCTGGTTGACGTTCCTCGGCATAGAGTGTTGCTGGTCGACGTTTCCCCGAGGCGGATTGTATGTGGTCGACGTATCCTCGGCATGGAGTGTCTGTTTTGGACGTTTCCCCGGCATGGAGTGTCGCTAGTCGACGTGCCCCCGGCACGGAGTGTCGCTGGTCGACGTTTCCCCAAGGCGGAGTGTCTGTGGTCGATGTATCCCCGACATGTAGTGTCTGTTTTGGACGTTTCCCCGGCATGGAGTGTCGCTGGTCGATGTGACCCCGGTACGGAGTGTCGCTGGTCGACATTTCCCCGGCATGGAGTGTCTGTTTTTGACGTTTCCCCGGCACGGAGTGTCGCTGGTCGACGTTTCCCCGAGGCGGAGTGTCTGTGGTCGACGTATCGCCGGCATGGAGTGTCTGTTTTGGACATTTCCCTGGCATGGAGTGTCGCTGGTCGATGTGCCCCTGGCACGGAGTGTCGCTGGTCAATGTTTCCCCGAGGCAGAATGTCAGTGGTCGACTTGATTCTGAGTCGAAGCATAATTCCAAGGGGAAGTCGTTGGTCGACTTGATTCCGAGTCGAAGAATAATTCCGACGGGGAGGTCGTTGCTGCCCTTTTTGCGACTTGGACGGTCGGTGCTTGATTTGACTTGCTCCGCTCCTTGCGGTGTCAGGGTTGAAGTTGACTTGCTGATTTGATGTGATTTGGGTTGACATCAGTATCGCTACGCTAGAATATGGTATTAGGAGCGAATCATCATTTGCATAAGTGGATTTAGAGATTTTGGTTTTGGTCTGGCATCAGCACCACTACACTGGAACACGATACCAGGAGCGAATCATCATTTTCTATGAGGGGATTTCCCTCGTTTCCAGTTTAACGACTTAGGGGTCTATTGGATCAGAAGTTTGGAATTTTGGGGTAGGGGTCGGCATCAGCGTTGCTAATATTGAAGCACAGACGCCAGGAGCAATTCATCATTTTCCTTTCCCTGTTGGGGAGCGATGGCTTAGGAGACAGGTTTAGGTCCCTATCACCTAAGGCTTTTCAATTTTATGAGCCGTAAGGGTCCCATAAAAGCATTTTCTCCTTACGAGTCGAAATTATCCCGTAGGTGTATTTCTCTTTAGGAGTCGTGAGGACCCCCAAGTGTGTTTTTTCCTTTGTGAGTCATAAGGATCCCACGAAGGTGATTTCTTACGAGTCGTGAGGATCCCGTAAGTTTTGTTCTCCTCATGTATCGTGAGGACACATGAGTAGGTCTTCCCAAATGGACCATAGCTCTAAGGGCGGAGACCGGCCGCATGACTGGTGATTGCGGTGGGGTATGGGTGTGATAAGAATTATTTGAGCCCGTGGATTGTATACGGTAGTCAATTTGGGGACCACCCGTAGGGCTGGGAGAATTTTAGGATTTTGTCGGCGTCTGCATCGCTGCACTGGAATATGGTACCAGGAGCGACTCATCATTCGCTGTTGGGACATTTAGAGATTTAGATTTTGGTTGGCGTCTACATCGCTGCACTGGAATATGGTACCAGGAGCGACTCATCATTCGCCGTTTGGGATTTGAATTTTGGTTGGCATCTGTATCGCTAACTCTGAAATATAGTTTCAGAAGCGACTCATCATTTGCCTTTGGAGGTTTTTTTACCGCGACTGCTCTATCATTTCATCTTTTCTTATAGTGAAGGTCGCGATTACCCTATCATTTCGGCTTTTTAATCGCGGTTGCCCCGTCATTTCGGCTTTATTTTCATTTTTACTTTACTCGCTGATTTTTATTGCGAGTTGCCCCAGCATTTCGGCTTTTTCTTAATTTTATTTACACATTTTTACATCCCCAGTTTAACGATTTAGAGGTCGAATGTTCTCAGTTTAATGACGTAGTGGTCATGTGTGTTTGCTTATCCCAGCTCCTCGAACTTTGATCTTGAAGGAGCTGTTTTGATGACCGTAGCGCTGTGGCTTGCTGGTACATCCAAGGACTGTGAGGTTCTCCCAAGCTTGTATTGGTTCTCTACCCAATCTTTAAACACGCAGCAGTCTTCGATAGTATGACTTACCACTCTATGATATAGGCAGTACAGTGGATTGTCGATCATGTTTGCTTCATGTGACCTCTTTGGAATGGGCAATTGCAGACCGTTGATTAAGGCATCCTCGAATATTTTGCAGACTTCATCTCTCCTGAAGGAGTATACTTTCTTCTTTCTCTCCATTAGAGTAGGTGCCTTTCCTGATGCTGGTCCTTCAGGTCGATCAGTCTTTGGTTCGCCTGCTAGCCGCTTAGCCCATTCAGTGTACGCATCGGAGAGACTGGAAGCTGATCGCGGCCGTTTTCCGCAAAAGTGCTCTGCTTTTGGGCTGGAGGGAGTATCGGTTGGCTGCTTACGGATATCAATCCCTGGCTCATGAACCAAAATTTGATTTTGCTATGATTGCAATCGGGCGACTTGGGTCGTGAGATCTGCCATGACGTTTACTAGCTCGTCGACCTTGGAATGGACCTTGGCCATCTTCTCGTCCCTATCCTGAAGCTGCCTTTGAAGCCATTGGAATAATGCTTGTTCTATAGTTCCGGGTATGACAACAGGGTTATCCTTACCGCCTGAGCTTGATTCAGCAAGAACCACGGGTTTCTTTGGCTTAATGGCCTGAGCGGGCCCTTCATCATTTAGACCGAGTCGATGTTGGGTAGCAACAGCCACATCATTGTCATGGGTACGAGGCGTAGGAGGACTTGTTCCTTTGAGCTCCATCATGTAGACCGTATGGGTTGTGTACCAGTCTATTGCTTCTTCATCGGCAATGTTGCTCGCTTGGCTCTTAGCTTGTTGCCTTGGTCCACTCTTTTCAGAGAAAGGTAGATGTCTGAGAAAATCAGGTCCCCGAAGGACTTCAGTCTCCGTTTGTATGAAATTAGCAGTCGCAGCTTGACTGTTTATTAACACGCCACGAGACAATGATATTTCTCCCGTCTTGTATTGTTTCTCAACCCAAACCTTGAAGATGCAATAGTCTTCAATAGTGTGCCCTAGCACTCGGTGGTATAGGCAAAAGTTGGGATGATCAGTCATGTTCACTTCACTTAGCCTTTATGGTTTTGGTAGCCGCATGCCATTCTTCAGAGCGTCCTTGAATATTTTGGGAACCTTATCTCTTCTGAAAGAGTAGATCTTATTTCTCCTTTCCTCCAAAGTTGGCTCTCGAGACTTGTTAATCTTTGCTCCGACCGCTCTCTGCTTATTTAGAGAATCAGTGCTATTGGAACTTTCGCTTTTCCGGTCGTCATCCCTCCGATGTTTCGGCCTGTTTGTGAATTGGAGACCTTGAGTGGACTCGGGCTTTGGGCGTTCCAACATTTGGACCTTCTTGGTCAGCTCTTGGAATGTTTTAAGGCCTGCAGTGCACAGGAAAGGTTTCATCCAGCCCTTCAGATTTTCTATAAGAAGACTGACGGATTGGTCTTACTCCAATGGCGGTTCACATTTGACAGAGAGATTGCGCCATCGGACTATAAAATCCATGTTGCTTTCTTTGTTCTTTGGCTCAGTCCTTACGAGGTCGGCAATGGTGATTTTATCGCTGATGCTTATGAACCTTTACTTGAATATGGATTCTATTTGAGCGAACATCGTGATCGAGTCATCCGGTATGCTTGCATACCAATCGAAAGCAACACCCATCAAGCTATTGATAAATTGACGGAGAAGGAGCGTATCATTGCCCCCAGTATTCGCATATGATGCTTTAAATTGGGCAATGTACAGGTTCACATTTCCCGTCCCATCGAACCTTTCAAATTTGGGGATGACAAAGCCAGTGGGAAACTCCAAAAGATCATACCGAGCAGGATATGGTCTCCCGCTACTGCTGACATCTTTTTACTCTCCGGCTTCGGCTACCGATATTTTGACTTTGCTGGCAACCAAATCCATGACTTGATCTTGAGTTAGCGGGCTGCCGTCGTCGGTAGCTAAGACATTTCCCGAGATAGGATGCGACTGACTTTCATGCGGTCCACCCACCTTTGGATTTGAGGGAATAGGCGTCAGCTTTCTCGGGACACTGTTTCCCGGTTCATGAGCAAAACCCTGCGCTTGATTGGGCGGCTGAGAGGCAACTTGGGTCGTGAGCTGTAAGACTACGTTCGTCTGGTCGTCGATTTTGGAGTAAATCTTAGCCATCTCTTTATCTTTGCTCATGAGTTGTTTTCGAAGCTCTTGGAGAAGTTGATGTTCTGCGGTCTTGGGACGGAAAATTGGCTCCTCTTCTTTTTCCGAGCCCTGCTCCTCATGGACCGAGGGATCTCTTTGCTTATCAGACTCACTAGAAGGTTTTTCATTACCTTCTAGAGGAAGCTGGTCTTGGGAAGTGGCAGCCACATTAACACCAGATTGGTTTTAAGATGTGGTGGCCCCGTCTTTACTTTTGCTGCATGTGCCCACCATGTAGTCGGTGTGGATAACACATTCGGCCATCTTTTCATCATTGGCAGCTGATTTCGTGGACCGTTGTCGCGGACCTTCCGCTTCGGGAAAGGATGATAGACTAAAAACGGCCAGCCTGGCCGGGTTCTCGGGCGGCGCCGGTACAACATTTCTGGCCTCACCCCGCTGCTTTCGCGCGGCACGAAGTGCTTGGTCGACTTCTGAAGAGTGGGTGTCACGCCTTTTGTGTTGGGGCTTGGACACATCCCTTTGTAGCATAGTTCGAATTGCGGCCCTCTTTATTTTGGCAGACATCGCATTCTTTTGGACCCATTTTAAGGGTTCAAAAGAATTGCGAATTTTCACGGCTGACACGGCTGTGGTCATGGAGCAGTCCGGGCTTTGGAACTTCATAAATTTTAATATGGCCGGAGCCCTGGCCCTTTTGTTGGCTCTGTATCTGAGCCGCTTCTACCTCAACTTCTCTGTTTTGTGCGCCTGGCGGGCTTCTGCTCTTCGGGAAGCCACTGTAGGCCGGTTGGTAGAGAGCCTTGAAAAGATATCCGCTTGCGCACTCATCGAAGGCATTGCCTGAGCTTGCCCATGACATCTGGCGGCTTTTCCCCTAGTTGGGGCCAAGGAGAGTCGTTCAAACACCGACTTGCGTTTGGGTTGGGGCGCCTTCGCGACCATGACGTTTGGTCATTTCCCTTTTGAGTCCGGTTTAGCCACAACCGGGGCTTGAGGAGCAGGGATGGCATTATTCGAGACAAATAAAATAGATCCAAATTGTAGCAGCGGTTCTTCCCACTGTCGTTCGAGACTTGCCGTGAGGACCGTCCTGGCGTCTATCTTCATCGTGTAGGAGACGGGAGCTGTATTGAGAGCTGAGCTTGTCCTTGAAGACATTGTTGAGGCTTGATCGCTTGAAATCCTGCATGAAAGAGCATTATTTTAGTATGAATATCGATATGTATATTGATCGAGTTCGCATGAACGTTTAACCCGAAATATGGGAGGAGAGAAAAGGTCCCACCGGGCGTGCCAGAATCTGTAGGGTGTTTTTCGTCACCCCATTAAGATGGGAATACGCGCGCGCTTGTCAGGCGTACTACTGATTCTCCCTGCCTAGGGCAGACCGCGGTTTATTGATTGTGGGGATCCGAATCTCCGGCAGCCGCGGACTAAGCTGCCGTTAATTACCCCTCACTTTTGGAGCGAGAGAACCTCCGATTGACGGGTAAAACTGGTCATGCGAACTCAATGCGATGTATTGGTGTGTGTGTGTGTGTGTGTTTTATAACAATAGGGACGTGTTCATTTTTTGTTCCATTTGTACAAATAAAAAAAGGATGTATATATTTTTTTTTATAAAAAAAATATTTAAAGAAACATTTTTTTATGTAGTTAAACTCCAAAAGATTTTATTCGGAGTTAAACTCTAGAAACAATTTTATTTGGAGTTAAACTCCCAAAAATTTATGTATGGAGTTAAACTCCCTTTTATTCAAAGAAATATTTTTTATGGAGTTGAACTCCAAAATATTTTATTTGGAGTTAAACTCCAGAAATAAATTTATTTGGAGTTAAACTCCAGAAATAAATTTATTTGGAGTTAAACTCCCAAAAGTTTCTGTATGGAGTTAAACTCCCTTTATTCAAAGAAACATTTTTTATGGAGTTAAACTCCAAATTCTTTTATTTGGAGTTAAATTCCAAAAACAATTTTATTTTGAATTAAACTCCCAAAAGTTACTGTATGGAGTTAAACTCCAAAAAAAACATAAGAAAAGAGAGAGAGAGAGAAATAATAAAATAAAAAAATAAAAAATAAAAAAAGAGGGTGAGCCCCTCCACTCATGTGAAGGGGAGAAAGAGGCTCCCGAGCCCCCCTTCACGTGAGGGGCCCTCACGTGAGACGGAGCAGGGGCTCCTACTTGATGGGAGCCTCCCTCTCATGTGAAGGGAGGAAGCTCCCACTTAGTGGGAGCTTTTCCCACCTCAAGTGAGGGGGAGAAGGGGCTCCCACTCGGTGGGAGCCTCCTACTCACACGAGGGGGCCTTCAAAAAAAAATAAAAAATAGATTTATTTTTAAAAAAAGGGGTTAAACTCCAAAATATTTGTATGGAGTTAAACTCCAAAAGATATTTTTATGGAGTTGAACTTCCAAAATTATTTGTAGGGAGTTAAACTCCAAAGGATATTTTTTTATTATGGTGTTAAACTCCAAAAGATTTTTTGTTATGGAGTTAAACTCCAGAAAATTATAAATGGGGTTAAACTCCTAAGAAGATTTAATATGGAGTTAAACTCCCCCAAAAAAGATTTTTATTGTGGAGTTCAACTCCAAAAGAATTTTTGTTGTGGAGTTAACAATAAAAGAATTTTAAATGGAGTAAAACTCCTAAAAAGATTTAATGTGGAGTTAAACCCCCCCAAAAGATTTTTATTGTGGAGTTCAACTCCAAAAGAATTTTAAATGGAGTTCAACTCCAAAAAGATTTTTATGTGGAGTTAAACTCTCCAAAAAGAATTTTATTGTGGAGTTAAACTCCAAAAGAATTTTTGTTATGGAGTTAAACTCCAAAAGAATTTTAAATGAAGTTCAACTCTAAAAAGATTTTTATTTGGTGTAGAGTTAAACTCCACCAAATGGGAGCATTCCCCTCACATGAGAGGGGAGAAACCTCCCACTTAGTAGGAGTTCCCTCTTCCTCACGTGAGAGGGGACTCCCCCTCACGTGAGAATGAGGGAAAGCTCCCACTTAGTGGGAGCTCCCCTCTCTCTCACGTGAGAGTGAGCAGGAGCTCCAAAAGACCCTTTTTTATAGAGTTAAACTCCAAAAGATTTTATTTGGAGTTCAACTCCAAAAGATTTTCTCTTTTGAGAAGAACTCAAAATGGGTTCTCTTAAAACTCCAAGATTTAGATCTTGGATTATAAAAAAGCGACCCTTTTTCTTCTCTTGATGATGTCTTGGGAGGTGGGTTTCCCTTCTTCTCCCTCTTTCAAATTAGATCTTAAGGAGGGAGAAGAAGGCAGCGAAAATCTATCTTTTTTTGATCGGATGTGAGAGTTAAACTCTGCTTCAGTGGGTTTATGGTAAAACTTTATTTAGTTTTTAAAAAAAAGAGAGCTAAGCTCTTGATTTAATTGGAAAATGCAAAGGAAGAGAAAGAACTTGAGAGAGTGAGGATGGAGGCACAAACCCTAGTTTTTGGGAAGAATGAATTGTATACTTTATTTCATTATCATGTTGCCTTTTATAGGCTTACAAATTTACACATTCCCCCCTTGGGATTTACAAAATGGCATTTTGCCCATCCCATGCCTCATGTGCTCATTTCTTTTGCACATGAGCCACGGGCTTTACAAAAATTTGGGTTTATGCCCATTTTTCTTACATTCTTGCATAAAAATAATTTACATCAAAATTATTTATGACATGATTTCATTTTGGTATGGGGGAGGCCGGCCACAGGACTCGACTTGGGCATGGGCCCACTTGATCTGGGTTTGGGCCCGCTTGCTATGGGTTGACTTTGATTTTGACTTGGTCAACCGATGTGCAATTTTTGACCCCAACATGGACTGAACCTGGAACATAGGTCATTCCATATTCTGCACATTTTTGAAACAAGTCATCTTATTTTTTACACATAATCAGAAATAGAGTGATATTCTATTTCTTTAAGAACATGGAATTAGAACCCCTGTGCTTTTTTTTATAAAAATATGAATAGGAAAACTCCACTCATTTTTAGGACATGAAAAACATGTCTTCATAATATCCATGAATAGGAAAACCTTATTCATCTTTGAGATATGAAAAACATATCTCTTTAAAGGAATCCGGTGCTAACAAATCCCTGTATTCTTTATATGAAATATGGTTTAAAACCATGTTTTGATTTTGAAGACAACTCTTATGTTCATCTTGTACAAAACCATTAAAAATGATATAATTTTCATTATGTGCAGATAGCTCATATGCTTTCCTAAAGAAAAGAAACTCTCTAAAAGAGTTTCAAAAGTCCCATAAGAAGGCCCCAAAACAGGCCTCCCGCCAGTGTCGGGACCTCCTCCCCCCGAGACACCGGGAGGCTCCTAAAATAAGCCTCCCGAAATAAGAAACTTCTTGTTGCTCACTCATGGTGTGGATCCCATCAAGGATGTCCCACCTATACTTCAAAATGAAGTGATGTGCCTCCCACATAGGGTAGGGCCCATCAACTTTTGTCACACTAAAATACTGACAAGTACAAAACAATCAAGCTCTTAAATTAGGGTTTTTCATGTAACTCTTGTACATTTACAATCTTGATGTAATTTACATTCAAATTGTACACAAATATGAACAATGAATAAAATACATATTTTTTTGTTTTGTTCTTGTAACATTTCAGAATTTTTAAAAGTTATTTTAGAACTTAAATGATGATATTACGAGTTTTATTAAAACGATAACAATTATGGAATTGAGCTATCATAATTTGGTATATATAAATTTATCTATACTATCGGTAATAATAAAACCAATATTTACTTACTCTAAATAATAGTTGTTATGTTATGACAAGCATGTTTAATGTTAACATTTTCTTTCCTCTAAATGGAAATAAAATTGGGGATTTATATTTTCATGCATGGTTGATATAATATTGGGAGTGGATTAATACTTGTGTGGGTATGGCTAAATTTATTGTTTGGATAATAAAGGGGTGGGGGTGGGCGTGGGGGTGGGGGGAGAGACAGAGGCATGGGCTCACCATGCTTTATGCTCATGCCTCCTCAATTCCTTCCCATTCTCTTCCCCTTTTCCTCCTCTTTCTCTGAGAAAGTTCCCACTCATTCTCTCTAACTCTCTTTCAAGATCTCTCTCACTCTCAAAGAAAATCATAGCGCTCTCTCTCTCTCTCTCTCTCTCTCTTTCTCAACACTAAGCTCAACTTCTCCAAGCAGAATCCATCAAGTTTCCAAGTCTTCAAGTTCCTAAGTCCTCTAAGTAGATCCATACAAGCCTTGAATCTCCTTTTATGATCAAACCCTTCAAGACAAACTATTTGGTCTCTAATTTCTAGAGTTTTGAAGTTTTGCTTGAAAAACTATTCCTTTGCATGAAAATCATGTTTTTATGGTTCCAAATCTTACAAAAGATGGGTTTTTGAATGTTAGATGTAGTTGTAGTGTGTTATGAGGTTTTCTTGGTGATCACAACTTATTTTGGATAGTTGAGGATATTTTAAAGCAAAAGGTTTTGAGTTTCAAGTTTTATAAAATTTCATATTCTCGAACCTGAAGTTTTGATCTTCAGACATCTGAGCTCAAAGCATCAGACGTCTGCGAGCTTTCTGTTTTTGCTTGATTTTCTTCTTCAGACGTCTGGGATTAAAGCATCAGACGTCTGTTAGTAATCTGTAACTATTAGATGTTATTCTTCAGACATCTGGAAGTTATTCTTCAGACGTCTGCCTTTTTTCTGTCTTTTTGAGACATCTTCACTAGACGTCTGCGACTTATTTTTCAGATGTCTGATACTCTTTTTGGCTGATTTACTTGATGTTTTTTATCGTATTTCATTTGCTTGGGTTTATATCAATATTGATAAGATTTCCTTGCTTTTTTATGATTAACATTGGTTATACGATCGAGTGCGGATGATCTCGGGGCAACAAGGAAAGGCGCGACAGTCGTGGGATTCGACTAACTAGTGCCTCAGTCGGTGAGTAGATTTTTTATCAACGAGTGAGGAATCAGGTGGATAGCGTATAGCACCCCTGTGAAACATATTTGATTGGTCATTTATGCTATTGATATGTTAAGATCCATACAACGTACATTGAGACTTGCCGTTAATTAGTAGAATTCATTAGTTTCGCTTTAGTAGGCTTATCGTGAACACACTCGTTAGAACACTTGCATGTTTATTAATAATTGACATTTGACACAATCACAAACTCGCATGCTAACACATACACATTATTAGTAATTGCCATGCCACTTAGAACTTTCCATGCTTTAAATGTTATATTATGATTAATGTTATAGGATGATTAATATTACGTGCGTGTACGCGACTAGATGTCCATACTGATTGTTGGGCGAGTACGCGAATAGAGGTCCGTACCAGTCGTTGTGCATGTACGTGACTTGATATCTTTATCAATCGTTGACCGAGTGCGTTGACGCGATGTCCGCATCAGTCGTTGTGTGCGTACGTGACTAGATGTCTGTACTAATTACTATGTATGTATGTAGACTTGATGTCCATACTAGTTAACCTGTGTGTTTGGGTACATAGACTAGATTTTCCTTACCGATTATTATGATTTGATTAAATGGAGATTGTTTGGTTTTCATCGTACGATGTGAGATTCCGTACTGGATGGGATAATAATGATGGTTAGCTAACTACGACCTTTTATATTATTGACTCGTGGAGTCTTATTATTTACCCCGATTGAGAAATTATGAAAATATAAAGCTTTTATTCATATTTTAAAAGCGATAATGCAAGAGAGATGTGCTTCTTGAATTTCAAAAGGGCGCACACACACACACACACACACACACGCGAGGTTAATGGAGGAAAGGTGCCATAGGAGGGAATTTCCTCCTATGGTGTCGGAAAAATGCAACCTCCATGATTTTTTCGACGATCGGCATACATCACCTACATCTTTATCATCAAAAATGTGGACACACCAAATTTCATGTGATTATACCATTTTTCACCGTCGATTTAGTTGGTGCAAAATTAATGGTTTACCGACAATAGAACTTTTTACATTGCTAATTCAACGGTGAAAAAGTGGTGGAATCACATGAAATTTGGTGTATGCATATCTTAGATGATAATGATGATGATGATGGATGCCAATCGTTGGAAAAAATGGCAGAGGTTGTATTTTTTCGACGCCACAGAAGGAAATCCCCTCCTATGGCCTCTTTCTTCCATTATTCTCTCTCTCTCTCTCTCTCTCTCTCTCTATATATATATATATATATTAAAGTAGAACGAAACGTTATTTGAAAATAAGAAGTCCGTGGTGTATATATATATATATATATATATATATATATATATATAGAGAGAGAGAGAGAGAGAGAGAGAGAGAGAGAGGAAAGAGGCCACGGGAGGGAATTTCCTCCTATGGCGTCGAAAAAATACGCCCTCCATCGTGTTTTCTGACAATCGGAATCCATCATCTTCATCGTTATCATCTAAGATGTGGGTACGCCAAATTTCATGTGATTCTACAATCTTTTCACCGTTGATTTAGCAATGTAAAAAATCTATTGTTGGTAAACCGTTAAATTTGAACCCACTAATTCAACGGTGAAAAGGTTGTAGAATCACATGAAATTTAGTGTATCCATATCTTAAATGATAACGATGAAGATGATGGATACCGATCGTCGGAAAACACGATGGAGATTGTATTTTTTCGACGCCATAGGAGGTAATTGTTGGATATATGTATGCCCTAGAGGCCATTATATAATAGTGGATGTATTTATACATGTATATATATTCAGTGTACATTCTTGCTCGACATGATATTTTGCTATCTGGTTCTACTTTATCTGACATGTTGACTTGATCATGCTTTTATTCATTTGCACATGTTGATAAAGCCCTGAGGATATTGGCTTGACTACTGTGATTATGATGGAGATCATACTAGTGGGACGTCTGTAGTTTATAAGCATATCCTGAAATGTCCCTAGTCGTAGGTGTATCGAGACGGGGCATCGATATACCAGAGTAGACTAGCGTATATGATACTAGACTCATATGATGGGCGATGGATGTTCCCACATCCATTGATATTTGACATCGAGATCATATGCGGGTGCTTAGTGGAGACTGGGTACACTGGACGGACTCGCTGAGAACTCCTATATGGTATTATATCTATCGTTGGATAGCAGTTCTCAGGTGACACTGGTACAGGTTAGTCTGTAGACCCGAGATCGTCATAGTGTCTTGTGTGTTCTCCCACTGTACTTTGATTACCACCCTACCACGACTCTACTGAGTCGTCCAAACATGTGGCTTTTGGGTACAGTCCCGAGACACATGGAGACGATGAGCGATAGGAGGGGTTTCGTCTCTTCTGGTATTGGGAGTTGATGTTGTGCAGTGCTCGATTGGCTATATCAGTAAGTCCCTGGCCAGGGCTGTTGAGATTTACCGATAAGTGTTATCAGTAGTTTCTCGATCTTTTATAGACCATTCGTCGGCACGACTTATTGAATTATTGGGGTCAACGTTACCATCACTAGACTCGATATGCAGCATATCTGACGAAGAGACCGGACTGTACGGTAGTGTTGCTGGTTGGCTCGACGGGAGTTGTGACAGGTTTGCTTGTTTTCTTCAGATCGCTCAATACCCGGGTGGCCGTTACGTTTAGCTGACCTCTTGCGGCTTGGGGATGCTTGATATGATCATCACCCACTGCCGGCGTATTGACGAGTTTTAGAGTCCCACAATGGAGTTACCTAGCCCAGGCGAAACGATGTGGTGTGCATATGAGATATGCGCGGGGACCCGATTAAATGCGTGTATGTGATACCGTATATTAATCGGGCGGTTTGCTATTGGTCGGGTCGTATGAGATATGACCAGTTTGCTAAGTCAAGTGTTGATTTAATATTGACCATTAGCATTTTCACTTTAGACCCTTTTGTCTTTTGTTGTATGCATGCATGAATGCACATGTTTACATTGCATGCACCATACATGCATACACATTTCTATCATGGTTGTTGATACATTGGATGGTGGCAATATAAGACTCACACCTTAGTAAATATGTTGATATTTATTTTTGAGATAAATGGAAATGGATAATTACTCATGGTTGATTATTTTATTCCTCCACTAAACCTCCTTTTAACCATGAGTTATTATTCTATGGCCATTAGTGCTCCAAAGATAAATACCTAGATATTTATTAACTTGGATTAAGAATGAGAAAAGAAAATATATATATTTTCTATTCTCATTTTTATCCTTATCTTTATCATTATCTCTTGAGCTCTCATTTGCCATCATCTTCTTCCTCCTCTCTCTTGCTCTCTAGCTTTCATTAGTGAGTAAGATAGTGATCAAGTTAGGGTTTTGAAGTGAGAAAACAAACCACATCATCATTCTATACTACTCTTGCCTACTAGTTTAGAGTGTTAGCTTCAACTTCATCATCTTGATCAAGTGGAGCTTTGAGCTTGGACAAAGAGGACTCCGAGTGGATCGGGACTTGGAGGATCTCAAGCAAGCTTCTTCCAAAACTCAAGTAGCCAAGGAGTCCACCTAAGGGAGCTACAAAGGTTGTATTCTCTAAACCTAGCACTTAACTACTTGTAGATTGTGTTAAAGTTTTGTGTTACCCTAGTTTTTCTAGTGCGATCCTTAGGATTGTTTCTTTAGCACCCTCTAAATTTTTTAATATGGCATGTGTGATGCTACCAAACCCTACTAGTGGTGCTAGAGAAAACCCTACAGAATTTCCCTCCTATGGCATCTTTCCTCCATTATCCTCATATATATATATATATATATATGAAATTATTCGGAGGTATCTGTTTATTTACAATTCTTGTTCACGCTATGCCTGCTTCATATGTTATTCGTTCGCGCTTTATTTATCTTATTAGTTTGCACTACGCTTACTTTATATGTTATCAGTTTATACTACTCTTTATGATTCTGTTCGCGCTATAGTTATGATACCGGTTTGTACCGTGTTATGATACTCGTCTGTGCAATGCTTAGCTCACGCAAACTAAAAGAGTACGGTTTAATCAAGATTTACCTTATTGGGGAATACTATATATGATTAATCCAATGAGATTGCGGATAAAATTTGAAAGAGATTTAAAGTGTAATCAATCTATGAGTGATTGAGATCAGGAGGCACAAGATATCTTACTGTGGATATATTGTGATCAATCCATTAGTGATTGAGGTTAGAAAGCACAAGATATCTTCTAAGGATATGAGTGATCATTACAGAAAGGTAGAGAACTGGGATTGGGTGATATGTCTCTAAGTGTAGAGAATGGTGCAAGTGTTGCAGCCAAACTAGTTGGCAAATATCACCTTGTATTACCAAATGGTATATACATTGATTCTGAACAACTGTTATTACATACCGAACCTGATATACAACATTACATCAGTTTCTTTATTAAGTTAGAGAAGGATATAATTTTGTATTGTAGGATAATGTTGTGAATATTTTCCTTAATCAAGAGTTGATTGGATCAGGCACGTTATGTAATAGCATATACTTTCTAAATCAAACCACAGTTCAAAGTATATAGAACACACACAAGAGGAAGAGTTCAGAAATGAGCGAATCCTTCTTATGGCATAGTAGACTAGGTCATATCAATGCGACACGACTAGCTAAGTTACATAAGGATGGATATTTGAATCCGTTCGAATTTTCATCTTATGATACTTGCCATTCTTGTCTCAACGGTAAAGTGACCAATACTCCATTTACTGGAAACAGAGAAAGAGTTATTGAACTCTAGAGACTGATACATGGTGATGTATAGGTCCTATGTCTACAAATGCCAGGGTTGGTTTCTCGTACTTCATTATATTCACTGATAATCTCTCAAGATTCAGACACGTGTTCCTGTTGAAACACGAGTTTGGACCATTTTGAGAAATTCAAGGAATATAAGTGCGAAGTAGAGAACCAAACGGGTAGAAGTATTAAGTCCTTCGATGTGATTGGGGAGGAGAATACTTGGGCATGTAGTACCTGGATTATTTAAAAGAGAATAGGATTCTCCCTCAGCTTACTCCTTCGTGTACACCACAGCACAACGATGTATCGGGGCGGAGGTAACGCACCCTATTATATATGGTGCGCTCTATGATGAGTACTGCTGAGTTGCCTGTTTCTTTTTGGTGTTATGCACTTGAGAAGCTGCATACCTATTGAATGGGGTTCCATCTAAATCAATGCCTACCACTCCATATGAGATATGGAATGGGAAGAGACCATGTCTTAAACGAGTTAAGATATGGGGTTGTCCGACCTATGTTGAAAAGAAAAATCCGGACAAGCTCGAGGCAAGGTCAGTTCTGTATAAGTTTGTTGGATATCTCGAACATTCGCGAGGGTATATCTTCTACTAAACTGAGGAGAAAAAGGTGTTTTGTTTCTCAGCATGCCACCTTTTTAGAAAAGGAATTTCTTATGGAAGAAATTAGTGGTCATAAGGTAGAACTGGAAGGAGTTACAGCTAGAAAAACTAACAGCTGATGATTTGGTGAAACCGAAGGATTCAATAGTTTCCAACGAACCTCAGCCTCTCCGCGAATCTGGTAGGGTTCGTCGCCCATTTGAGAGATACTACGGTTTTCTCGGTGACAGTGGGAGCGAGGATTGCATCATGGTAGATGATGGCCCAACTAGGTTCAGGCTGGCCATCATGAGTGGGGACTCTGTGAAATGGCTGGATGCTATACGATCTGAGATAGAATCCATATACACCAACAAAGTATGACTTTGAATATTGCACCTGAAAGGGTAAAACCCATCGGGAGCAAGTGGATCTTGAGAAGATTCTTGGTGTAGATGGAAATGTTGAGACTTTCAAAACTAGATTTGTTGCAAAAGGTTCTCGTCAATAACCAGGTGTGGTTTATGATGAAACCTTTTCTCCAGCGTCTATGCTTAAGTCCATCAGGATTGAAGCAGGCATCGCGGAGTTGGAACATCTGTTTTGATGTGGCAGTCAAAGAGTTTGACTTCATCAAAAAGGTAGATGAACCTTGAATATACAAGAAGGTTGTAGAGAGTAAGGCTGTCTTCCTCATATTGTACGTAGAAGACATACTCTTGATAGGAAATGGTTTCCTATGCTATACTCGGTCAAGCTCCTCTTATCACGAGGATTCTCTATGGAAGATCTGGATGATACCTACTACATCTTATGGATTATGATCTATGGTGATAGATCTATGTGGATGCTAGGAGTGTCCCAAATCCAGGTACATTAATACCATACTAAAAGGGTTTAGTATGGAGGATTTTAAGCGTGGTGGTTCGCCCACTTACTCATGAATCACTCTCTCCAAAAAGATGCCTCCCGAGACTGATTTGGAGAGAGCTTGCGTGCAAGGGATACCCTATGCTTCGGCAATAGGCTCTATCATGTATGCGATGTATATGTACTAGACCAGATGCAGCTGACTCACTAGGAGTAGTGATCAGGAATCAATTGTATATTAGGAGAATCACTGGACAGCTGTGAAGGACATTCTTAAGTACTTGAGAAGCACTGAAGAAATGTTCTTGGTTTTAGGTAACGGTGAACTCCAGTGGGAGTCCTTTACCAATTCGAGCTTCCAGAGTGATAAGGACGACTGAAAGTCAGTCTCATGCATTGTCTTTACCGTCAGTGGAGGGACGGTATGTTGAAAGGGTTCTAAGCTAGATACCTTGGCAAACTAGACGATAAAGGCTGAATACATCGCTGCCAACGATGCTGCCAAAGTGGGTGTCTGGATATTTCTTGTTCGTGAGATGAACATAGTTCTTACCAGTGAGCATCCAATAACTGTTATTGTGACAACAATGGAGTTATGGCTTTGGCCTAGGAACCTCGGTCCCATCAGCGTTCCAGACATATTCTGAGGCAGTATCATCTGATCAGGAAGATGGTTGATCTCCAAGGGATCGAGATAAGGAGAGTTGACGCGAAGGATAACATGACGAAACCACTCACAGAGGCCCTTCCCTAGAGAGACTTTTATGGGACGTTGGGTATGAGATACTACAACAACTGGCCCTAGTGCAAGTGGGAGATTGCTAGTTATATGTATGCCTAGAGGCCATTATTGTACATATGATGTATGTTATAGTGGATGTTTGGACATATATAGGGATGGCTTTCTTGCTCGACATGATAGTATGTTATCTGGTTGCTCTTTTTCTGAACATGTACACTTATTATCTCTTTGATTACATGTTGATAAAGCCCTTAGGATGTGTACTTGACTACCAGGATTATGATGCAAATCATACTGGTGGGGCCAGGGTAGTCGGTAAGTACATCCTTCAATTGTTCTTAGTCGTGGGAATATCGAGACAGGGCATCGATATTCCAGAGTAGACTAGCGTATACGCTTTTTGACCCATATGATGGGCGATGGACGATCCCACATCCATTGGTGTTTGACATCAAAGATGGTATACGAGTGCTCAGTGGAGTCAGGGTACACGGAACAGGACTCGCCGAGAACTCCTAGATGGTATTATACCTCACGTCAGATGGCAGTTCTCTGGTGACACTGGTACAGGTTAGTCTGTAGACCTGAGATCGTCATCTTTAATTTCCACCTTACCACGTTCAAGAGAACGTGCAAAACGATGGTTTTTGGGTACAGTCCCGAGTCACATGGAGGCAATGAGCGATAGGAGGGTATTTCGTCTCTCCCGGTATTGGGGGTTGATGTTGCGCTGTGCTCGATTGGCCATAACAAAAAATCCCTGGCCAGGGTTGCTGAGATTTACTTGTAAGTGTTATCAGTAGTTTCTCGAACCGTTATGGGCCTCACATCGGCATGACTTATCAGGCTATTGGGGTCTGACATTTACCACCCCTAGGCTGGATATGCGACATATCTGATGAAGAGACCGGACTGTACGGTAATGTTACTTATTAGATTCGCAGGAGTATGAACAGTCTTGCTTATTGATCTTCTGATCGCTCAATACCCGGGTGGCCGTTACGTCCTGCTAGTACCGCTGACGGCTTGTGGGTGACTGATATGATCATCACCTACTGCCGGCGTATTGACGATTCTTTAGAGTCCTACACAGAGGTTTCCTGGCTCAGGAGAAACGAAGTAGGAGCACATATGTGATATGTGCGGGACCGAGATTAATACGCGTATGTGATACCGTATTCTATTCTCGCGATATGTGATACCGGTCGGTTATATATGATATAGCCGGGTTACGAATCAAGTGTTGATTCGATAAGTTGATACAAATAATATTAGTCGGTTATATGTGATATAGCCGGATTATTAAATCAAATGTTGATTTAATAATTTAATGTATGATTATACATATTTGATATGTTAATTTTACATTAACTAATATTAGCTCACTTAAGCATTTCTTTTTCTCACTTGTGTACACTTAATATATATATATATATGATATATGTTATTGTGTCATGCTTGTTGCTACATGCAACATGGGTGTATGAGACTCACACTGTGCTTATGATAATGAAGGGTTTTATTTATTAAAGGTAAAACAAAATTAGTTGGAAATTAGTCACATGGTTTGGAGCTTAGTGGAAGCTTGTAGAACCATTGACTTAGTCCACTAATTTTGTTTTACTTAAGATATTTATTAACCCAACCATTATGATTAGCTATGGTTAAGTCTCTACATGAGTTAGTATGAGATATTATCTCACCCATGGTTGCTATTCTCACTCATGAGATTCATTTCTATTCTACACACTTCATCTTCTTCTTTATTTCCAAGAGCTCACTAGGTTTTTGGGAGGTGAAGAAAATTAGTGAGAAAAATTATTCTCAAGTGAGCAAAAATCATACTTCATCAACCTACACTAGATTAGCCATTTAGTTTAGGTTGTTTGCTTCACTAATTCCTAATTAGTGAAGATGAAGCTTGAGTTAGTGTCTCCTCGACGTAGATCATCTTCGGCCTCGAAGACTTCAAGCAAGCTTATTCATTTCACCTTGTGGAGCCTTACTAGAGTCCAGGAGATCACTACTTGGAGCTGTAGGGTGTTTTTTCGTCACCCCATTGAGATGGGAATACACGCACGCTTGTCAGGCGTACTATAGATTTCCCCTGCCTAGGGTAGGCCGGGGTTTAATGATTGTGGGGATCCGAATCTCCGGCAGCCGCGGACTAAGCTGCCGTTAATTACCCCTCGCCTTTCGGGCGAGGGAACCTCCGATTAACGGGTTAAACTGGTCATGCGAACTCAATGTGCAGTGTACGTGTGTTTTGTTTTGAAAGGGGGGTTTTGGATATATCGGGAGCCACGCAGAGTTTTTACGGGGGAGAGTGTGGCGGAGTATGTGTATGTGTACATTTGTATACATATGTATATATATACATGTATATAAAAAAGGGCATCCAAAGGATGCGTGGGGCAGCACCTTGGGCGCTGTGCGCTTAGGTGCTGTGCGCTCAGGCGCAAGCGCGCCACGTGTCGGCACGTGGACGCTTTGCGCATGAGCGCTGCGTGCAGGTGCGCAAGCGCGCCACGTGTAGGCACGTGGACGCTTTGCGCCTTGCGCAAGCACGCAGGTGCGCAAGCGCACGCGCCACGTGTCGGCACGCGGGCGCTTTGCGCACGTGCGCAAGCGCGCAGGTGCGCGAGCGCGCGCGCGCGCGCCACGTGTCGGCACGCGGGCGCTTTGCGCCCTTGCGCAAGCGCGCAGGTGCGCAAGCACGCGCCACGTGTCGGCACGCGGGCGCTTTGCGCACTTGCGCAAGCGCTTAGGTGCGCAAGCGCGCGCGCGCCACGTGTCGGCACACGGGCGCTTTGCGCACTTGCGCAAGCGCTCTGGTGCGCAAGCGCGCGCGCCACGTGTCGGCACGCGGGCGCTTTGCGCACTTGCGCTGCGCGCTGCTAAAACAAATTTCTCAGAAGAGAAATCAGAGAGGAGTTGGACTCTTGAGTGTGTGTGTGTTTTTTTTTTTTTTGGGGAGAGAAAAAGTTATGAGATATTTTCATTAGCCTTTGCCTTTATAGGCTATACATTTTACACATAGCCCCTTGGGCTTCACAAAATGGCATTTTGCCTATCCCATGGCTCATGTGCCATTTCTTTTTGCACATAAGCCATGGGCTTTACAAAAATTTGGCTTTATGCCTATTTTTCTTACATTTATCCGAAAATAAAATAAAATAAATACAACAAAATTATTTATTACAAAATTTTTATCTTGGCATGGGGGAGGCCGGCCGCTTCATGTTCGGGCTCGACCCGGGCATGGGCCCACTGGATCTGGGCTTGGGCCCACTTGGCTTGGGGTTGACTTTGATTTTGACTCGGTCAACCGGGGTGTAAATTTTTACCTCAACAAATTGCCCCCCATCAATAAATGCACACCACATATGTGGGTCGTGTGCATGAAATTGATGGATCTTCTTTCACGTGGAGGCGACTTGATTTGGTTCCCGCTTTTAAGGAAGCTAGCACTGCCCTTTTTACGACATGGACGGTCGTTGCTTGACATGTCTCTGAGACGGAGTGTCCGTGATAGACGTTTTCTCTGGCCCGGAGTGATCTGGTTCCCGCTTTATAGGAATCCTGCGCTGCCCTTTACACGACTTGGACGGTCGGTGCTGCCCTTTTCACGACTTGGACGGTCGGTACTGCCCTTTTTGCGACTTGGACGGTCGGTTCTGCCCTTTTTGCGACTTGGACGGTCGGTTCTGCCCTTTTTGCGACTTGGACGGTCGGTTCTGCCCTTTTAGCGACTTGGACGGTCGATGCTGCCCTTTTAACGACTTGGACGGTCGATGATGCCCTTTTTGCGACTTGGACGGTCGGTGCTGCCCTTTTTGCGACTTGGACGGTCGATTCTGCCCTTTTTGCGACTTGGACGGTCGATGCTGCCCTTTTAGCGACTTGGATGGTCGATGCTGCCATTTTAACGACTTGGACGGTCGATGCTGCCCTTTTTGCGGCTTGGACGGTCGATGCTGCCCTTTTTGCGACTTAGACGGTCGATGCTGCCCTTTTTGCGACTTGGACGGTCGGTTCTGCCCTTTTTGCGACTTGGACGGTCGATGCTGCCCTTTTAGCGACTTGGACGGTCGATGCTGCCATTTTTGCGACTTGGACGGTCGATGCTTGATTTGACTTGCTCTGCCTCTTGCAGTGTCAGGGGTAGACTTGACTTGCTCCGCTTCTTGCGGTGTCGAGATTGGATTCTGACTTGCTCCGCTTTTTACGGTGTCGGAGTGAAAGTTGACTTGTTGATTTTGATTTAGGTTGACATCAGCATCGCTATACTGGAATATAGTACTAGGAGCGAATCATCATCTGTCATTTAGAGGATTTTGGGATTTTGGTTTTTGTTTGGCATCTGCATTGCTGCACTGGTATAATGCCAGGAGCAACTCATCATTTGCCCCGGGAGGATTTGGGATTTATTTATTTATTTTTTTTTTTTTTGTGGGACTTTGAATGTGGTTTCACCGGTAGGACTTGGGAGAGGTTGGGATTGTTTTACGCCCGTGGATTGTATACGGTTTTGCAGGATGTATGATCCAGACCGTAGGGCCGGAAAAATTTCAGGGCTTTGTTGGCGTCTGCATCGCTGGACTGGAATGTGGTACCAGGAGCGACTCATCATTCGCCGTTGGGATATGGGATTTGGAATTTGGTTGGCGTCTGCATCGCTACACTGGAATAATGCCAGGAGCGACTCATCATTCGCCACTTTGGGGATTGGGGAGCGATGGCTTAGGAGACAGGTTTAGATCCCTATCGCCTAAGGCTTTTCAATTTTATGGGCCGTGAGGGTCCCATAAAAGCATTTCCTCCCTACGAGTCATAAGGATCCCGCAGGTGTATTTCCTCCTTAAGAGTCGTGAGGACTCCTAAGTGTGTTTTTCCTTTATGAGTCGTAAGGATCCCACAAAGGTTTGTTCTCCTCATGTATCGTGAGGACACATGAGTGGGTCTTCTTAATGGAGCATAATTCCAAAGGCGGAGACCAGCCGCGTAACTGGTAATTGTGGTGGGGCATGGGTATGACGAGAATTATTTGAGCCCGTGGATTGTATACGGTAGTCAACTTGGGGACCAACCGTAGGGCTGGGAGAATTTTGAGAAATTGGATTTTGGTTGGCGTCTGCATCGCTGCACTGGAATATGGTACCAGGAGCAACTCATCATTCGCCGTTTGGGGATTTGGAATTTGGTTCTTGTTTGGCATCAGCATTGCTGCACTGGAATAATGCCAGGAGCAACTCATCATTTGCCTTGGGAGGACTTGGGATTTGGGTTTTTGGTCGGCATCAGCACCGCTAACACTGAAGCGAAATGCCAGGAGCGACTCATCATTTGCCGTTGCCCGTTGGGGAACGATGGCTTAGGAGATAGGTTTGGGTCCCTACCACCCGAGGCTTTTCAATTTTATGGGCCGTGAGGGTCCCATAAAAGCATTTTCTCCCTGCGAGTCATAAGGATCCCGCAGGTGTATTTTCTCCTTAGGAATCATGAGGATTCCTAAGTGTGTTGCTCCATTGTGAGTCGTAAGGATCTCACGCAGGGGTTTTCTCCTCACAAGGTCGAGAGGATTTTGTGAGTGTATTTCATCTCTTTTCACGAGTTTGCGCCCTTTCGGGTTTTCACAGACTCGCCGATAGTCCTGCTGTTTTTACTCACGGAGCCCTTTCGGGTTTTCATCCGTGCCCGTTTTGCTTGTGGACATACCTTTTTATTTTTCCTCCTTTCTTTTCTTTTTATTCTTCTTTTTTTTTTTTTGCCGCTGGTGGGACTTTAAAAGTAGTCTTACCAGCAGAATTTGGGAGAGATAGGGGTCATTTACGCCCGTGGATTGTATACGGTTTTGCAGGATGTATGATCCAGACCGTAGGGCTGATGTGCTCAATTTGCCTGCGACTTAGAGCATTCACGTGTAGTATTTCTTGAGATATCGGCCATTGATGGGTGGCATGGGCCTTTCTCCCTCGGCACTTATTAGTTGGTAGGATCCTCCGTCGAACACTTTCTCGATGACGTATGGTCCTTCCCAATTTGGCTCGTGGCATGTCGATTGAGGATGATCGGTCTTTTGAGGACCAACACCAATTCACCTTTCTTGAAAGCACGGAGACGGGTTATCTTGTCATAGGCCCGTGACATTTGGGCTCGGTATAGCTCCAGATTTTGCTGCACCGCGAGCCTCTTTTCTTCGAGGGCATCGAGCTCTTCAAGTCGAAGGAGTACGTTTTCCTCCTCCGTCAACTCGTGCTGAACGGCCATTCTTAAGCTTGGGACTTCGACTTCGAGGGGGAGGACCGCCTCCACTCCGAAGTGCAATGAGTATGGAGTGGACTGTGTTGGAGTACGGTGCGTGGTACGATATGCCCACAACGCCTCGTGAAGTTTGAGATTCCAGTCTCTCTTGTTGGCTGAAGCATTTTTCCTCAGGAGCTTGCATAGAGTCTTATTGAAGGCTTCGGCTAGCCCGTTGGCTCTTGGATTATAGATGGAGGAATATCTCCAGTCTATCTTGTGCTGAGTAGCGAACCTTGAGACATTGAAGCTCTTGAAAGAAGGCCCGTTGTCAGAAATGATTCTTCTTGGTGTACCAAAGCGGTATAGAATATTATGCTGGAAGAATGTCAGAATATTTTTTGTCTTGACTTCTTTTAGCGGGACAGCTTCAGCCCATCTGGAGAAGTAGTCTGTCGCGGCCAGTATGAACCGGTGGCCTTTAGATGACGGAGGATCAATTGGGCCAACAATGTCGGTGCCCCAGACTTCGAAGGGCCACGACGCCACCGTAGGATTCAATGGATTGGGATGCTTGTGAATAAAATCACCGTGAATTTGGCAGATATTGCAGGGTTCCTAGGCACCCTAGTGAGGTCTCTCATGCCATCAACCATGGCAATTTCAAAAATTATGGTGCCTACAAACCCTAGTGTACGGATCGTTTGCTAGATGTCTAGGCGAAAAAAGAACTAGCTAACAACTTAGCTAATGAGAATACGGAAATACAACCTTTGTAGATCCGGTGCTCCACCTCCATAGCTCCGCAACGAAGTCGTCTCCGCTGTCCAAAAGAAATCCGGGCTCTAAAGTCGGCTTCGTCGGAGAGAAAGCGAGCTAGGTCGTCGATGTCCATGCCGAAGATGATCTACGTCGAGGCATCGCTAAATCAAGCTCGACCTTCACCAAACCCTAAAAGCTTGTGAAGGAAACACACTCTACTTCTTGGCAAGAGGTAGAGGATGAAGAAATAGGATGTGGGTAAACTTTGGAAATGGATTTCTCACTCAAAACATCAATCCACCATTGATGACCTCAAGCTTCTTCACTTGAAGCAAGGAAGAAGAAGAAGAAAATTATGATAAGAATAATTCTAAAATGAAAAGAATAATACATTCTTATCATCTTAGAACCATGGTTTAGTGTAGAGAACTAATCATGGTTGAGTGGTATGGTTAGGGTTAAGGATGAGATAAGAATTGTGGACCAAGTCAAAGCTTCATGAAGCTTTAGCTAAACAACAAATGAAGCCACCATTCTATTCTCATTCTTTTATTCATTTATCAAATATAAATGGATAACAAAATAAGATAAATGAATAACAAATAATAAACCCTAACCATATCATTAACCAAGGTTTAATACTTTACACTTAACCAAAAAGCATGCATCATCAAACATGATACAAGCAAGTGCACAAAATCATATCGCATATGCAATGCGCACACCCGAGTGAGAAAATCCAATTTAAAGTGAACCCATACTAGTTAATGCAAAGTAATATATCAAATATATAATTATGCATTAAATCATTAAATCAACACTTGATTCAATGATCCGGTCATGTCGCACACAACCGACTAGTATCTTTAGTAACAACTTATCGAATCAACACTTGATCCGATAACCCGGCTATATCGGATATAACCGATCAATGTCACATCGCGAGAATCAAATACAGTATCACATACTGGTATTATTCTCGGTCCCGCACATATCTCATATGCGCTCCTATTTCGTTTCGCTTGAGCCAGGAAACCTCTGTGTAGGACTCTAAAGACTCGTCAATACGCCGGCAGCAGATGATGATCATATCAAACACCCACAAGCCGCAAGCGGTCTGCTAAACGTAACGGCCACCCGGGTATTGAGCGATCTGAAGATCGACGAGCAAGCCCGCTCACACTCCAGTGAATCCGACCAGTAACACTACCGTACAGTCCGGTCTGATCGTCTGATATGTCGCATATCTCGCCTAGGGGTGGTAAACGTCAGACCCCAATAGCTCGATAAGTCGTGTCGATATGAGGTCTATAACATTTCGAGAAACTACTGGTAACGCTTACCGGTAAATCTCAGCAACCCTGGCCAGGGATTTCCTGTTATAGCCAATCGAACACAGCGCAACATCAACTCCCTATACCGGGAGAGACGAATCCCCTCCTATCGCTCATTGCCTCCATGTGACTCGGGACTGTACCCAAAAACCACCGTTTTGCACGCCCTCTTGGACGTGGTAAGATGGAAATCAAAGCACAGTGGGAACCACACAAGACTCTATGACGATCTCGGGTCAACAGACTACTCTGTACCAGTGTCACCAGAGAACTGCCATCTGACGTGAGGTATAATACCATCTGGGAGTTCTCGGCGAGTCCGTCCAGTGTACCCAGTCTCTACTGAGCACCCGTATATCTCCTCTGATGTCAAACACCGATGGATATGGGATCATCCATCGCCCATCTGTATGGGTCGAGAAGGTACACGCTAGTCTACTCTGGTATATCGATGCCCCGTCTCGATACACCCCCGACTAGGGACTTTGAAGGATGTACTTATGGACTACCAAGTCCCCACTAGTATGATCCGCATCATAGTCCAGGTAGTCAAGTACAGATCCTAAGGGCTTTACCAACATGTAACAGAGAGACAATCAGCATACACGTTAAGGTAAAGATCAACCAGATAGCATACTATCATGTCGAGCAAGAAAGTCCTCCCTATATACGTCCCAGCATCCACTACAATATACATCCTATGTATAGTAATGGCCTCTAGGGCATACATATAACTAACAATCTCCCACTTGCACTAGGGCCATCTGTAGCAGTGGTTGCAGTATCTCATACTCAACCATCCCATAAAAGTCTCTCTCTGGGAACAGGCCTTTGTGAGTGGATCCGCTGTGTTGTCCTCTGAGTCTACTCTCCTTGCCTCGATCTTCCTGGAGATCAACTATCTCTATGATCAGGCGATGCTGCCTTAGAATATGTCTGGATCACTGATGGGACCGGCGTTCCTTGGCATAAGCCACAACTCCATTGTCACACAATGGGAGGAACATAGTTCATCTCATGAACCTATATACACCCAAACAGCCTCTTTGGTAGCATCTTAAGTAGCGATGTATCCTGCCTTTATCGTCTAGTATGCCACGGTATCCTGCTTGGAACTCTTCCAACATACCGTCCCTTTACTTAGGGTAAAGACAATGCCTGCGACTGACATTCAGTCGTCTTTATCACCCTGGAACCTTTCCAGTGATTCTCCCAGGGTCGGTTGATACCGTCTCACTACAACTAGTGAGAATCCTAACATCCATTTAGATCTATCTCATAGATCCAAAATCCAGGATTTAGTAGGTATCACTTTAATCCTATGTGGAGAATCATAGTGATAAGCGGAGATTGATCGAGCGTAGCATAGGAAACTCCTTCCCTATCAAAAGTATGTCATCCACGTACTCTACGAGGATCACCACCATACTCTCTACTACCTTTTTTGTTTATACAAGGTTCATCTCCCATTTTGATGATGTCAAACTCTTTGACTAATTCATCAAAACAGATGTTCCAACTCCGCGATGCATGCTTTATCCTATAAAGCATCTTGCTCACGTTTCCGCTGCTCCCACTGTCTACGAAGCCCTCTGGCTGTGTTCTTATAGAAGCTCTTTTCCAAATCATTATTTAGAAAAGCAGTCAAGACACCCAACCACCAGAGGTCGTAGTCATGGTATGCAGCCGTGACAAGTAGGATCTGGATGGACTTAAGCATAGATACTGGAAAAGGTTTCATCATTATCCACGCCTGGTCGATGACGAAAACCTTTAACTAGTCTAGCTTTGAAAATCTCAACTCTTCCATGTACACCAAGTAATCTTCTCAAGATATACTTGCTCCTGATGGGGATTTAACCCTTCAGATCTAGCAACCAAAGTCCATACTTTGTTGGTGTATAAGGATTCCATCTCAGATCTCTAAGCATCCAGCCATTCTTACAGAGTCTTACTCCTGATGGCCAGCTCGAGACTAGTTGGGTCATCATCTCATGATGCAATCCTCGCTCCCACTGTCATAGAGAAACTGAAGTATCTCTCAGGTGGGTGAGGAACCCTACTAGATCGGCGGAGAGGCTGAGGTTCGTTGGTATCTACTGAATACTTTGGTTCTATCAAATCATCAGCTGTAGTTTGTATAGCTGGAACCTTTCCAGTTCTACATTACAGTCCTTGCCTCGAGCTTGTCCGGATTTTGCTTTTAGACATAGGCCAGACAACCCTAAATCTTAACTAACTTAAGAGATGGGCTCTTCCCTTATCATATCACATATGAAGTGGTAGGCAACTGATTTGATTTGAACCTTATTCAATAGGTATGCAACTTCTCAAGTGCATAACTCCCTAAAGGAAATATGTAACTCAGTAGTACTCATCATAGAGCACACCATATCACATAGGGTGTGATTGCTCCGCCCCGATATACCATCGTGCTATGGTGTATTAGGAGGAGTAATGCTGAGAGAGAATCTCATTCTCCTTTAGAATAGTCCAGTATTTCCGTGCTCAAGTATTCTCCTCCTTGATCTCATCATAGGACATAATACTTATACCCGTTTAGGTTCTCTACTTCCAACTTATATTCTGTGAATATCTCAAAAGGTTCGGACTCATGTTTCAACAGGAACATATGACTGAATCTTGAGAGATTATCAGAGAATATAATGAAGTATAAAGAACCGGTCTTGGCATGTGTAGACAGGGGACCTACATACATTAACATGTATCATCCCAAGAGTTTATTAACTCTTTCTCTGTTTCCAATAAACAGAGCTGTGGTCATCTTTTCTTTGTGACATGACTGGCGAGTTTCACAAGATGTAAATTCAAACTGATTTAAATATGCATCTTTATGTAACTCTAGCTAGTCGGGTCACATTGATCTGACCTAGTCTACAATACCTCAAGAAGGATTCGTTCATTTCTGAACTCTTCCTCTTGTGTGTGTTCCATATACTAAGAACTGTAATTTGATTTAGAACATCAATGCTTTTAGATAACGTGCCTGAACCGATCAACTTTTGATATAGGAAATGTTCAAAACATTATCCAACAATACAGAATTATATCCTTTCTTTACTAATAAAGAGATAGATATGATTTTGTATATCAGGTTCGATATCTAACAACATTCGTTCATAATCAATGTATCGGTAATACAGGGTGACAGTGACCAACAGACTTGGCTGCAACACTTGCCCCGTTTTCTGCCTCATGAAACTTATCACCCGTTCTCAGTTCTCTACCTTTCTGTAGCCCTATGTAACAGATTACATATGTGGGATCCTGATCCGGTATCATATACCCAGGACGTAAAGAATACTGAGAAACAGTTCTGTATAATGAACACACCCGAAGATGATGCATCAGCATGCATTCTCTTCGTTTGGGCGGCACAGGAATTCTGGTAATCCCCAATTTCCTGCTCTGTCTTATAACACTTATAAGTTGGAGCGGGACCAACGTTCCCCAGCTCAGTATAACAAGCGGGTTCGGTCAATATTCCGTATTATTATCTTGATTAAGGCGTGATATGGTCGCTACCAGGAGAGAGAGAGAAGAAAACACTCAGCGTGCGCTCTGTCAAGAAAAGATTGGTTATTATTTTATCTAATCAGGATGGCTCCCACTGCTTTTTATCAAATCTTCCTTCAAACCCTAAAAGGAAAGACTAGCCGGGATTAATTACACACTACAAGTTCGCCAATCTTTCAGTCAGGCCAGTGTCGGTACTTTGAGGGAGGTCCCCCGTGCTTTCGCACGAACCTAATTAATGTAAACCTCGTTTTCCCAGAGGCGTAACCTCGTTAACACCTTTCTAGACACCTACTTGATCGGCTAATTGTAATGTATAAAACTCTCCCAGGAGTAACACTTACTCGCAGCGGGTATCGGGATCCAACTATCTCATAGAAGGTATGCAATCTCATTGCAAATTTCAACACTTGAAATTCCCGATAATATTTTGCCCCTAGCGTCCTATGACCTTGACGCAGGCCAACAAACCATAGTCCGCTAGTCAAGTTCAACCCGTCATTTCCTGATTGAATTAAACCCACCCGCACGACCCTTGACGCAGGCCAACAAAGTCGCACGACTACCCTAATCCAATCACATCATATGCTTATGCAGATAAGCACCAGTTAGCTACCGCACACTACGCCTTGACGCAGGCCAACAAACGTAGCACGAATACTAACTACTACTTATCTGAAATGACGGAGGGCTACGACAGGTTTTTCTGAAAACCTATTGCGTAATGAACTTGATATCGTTGTAGGATCGAATGAATTTTAAAATGGAGTGCTTTTGAGGCTTTTCTAGTTTTGCTAAAGGAGTCACTCCCGGTGAAGGGATCGTCGGTCCTTTCCTCGTCGAATGAGGTGCGGGATATATCACATATATCACTGTGCAAAGCAGAAACACTTAAAAGCAATCAAAAGACAAACCGAGTGTGTAGCATCTGCCAGTTATTGCTAAAGGAGTCACTCCCGGTGAAGGGATCTCGGTCCTTTCCTCGTCGGATGAGGTGCAGGATATATCACATATACCGCTGTGCAAAGCAAGAACTGTAGCTACCTGTTTTATTTTGAAATTCGATTCTACAACATCTTAGGTTTCTTTTATTTCATTAATCACATTAATGAAGTCCCATCATTTATGTACCTAAACATCACAGATAGATATGACGTACACTTATGCCATCCGCATTCGCCTCGATGTCCCCTCGTGCACCGTTAGGTTAGGTAACTAACGACAGAGCGGGGCAGGGCTAGCGCGGGTGTAAAACATAAGTAACGTCTATATAATATATCATATATACTATATACTATATCCATCACAGAAACATCACATGATCTCATCACAGATATCGCAGCAGAAGAAATATATGAAATATTGGATATACTAGGACGTCCGTGTTTTCAATACGAGCCAGTATAAAACACGGATTCCACGGTCGTGATGAATAGCCAAACCCACACCCCTAGACCCCTACGAGAGCGGCAAGCAACCCTACCAATTCTAGAGTTAGGAGACCCGGACTCGACTCCTCGAGTTGGTCTCCCACTGGACTCCAGAACCCGGTTACTTGTGCTCCCCTCCTTGGGTCTATCCTAGTGCGGAAAAGTAAATAATATACAACAGGTGACAACTCCCGCAACCTGGAAGCGCCCCAATAAAAGAATATTGCATACAAGTTTTTACATGAATGAAAATGAAAAACACTCATCTCACATAAAAACCCCCGGCTATTCAAACACGACGATCCAATATAACATATCCAGCAACACATAACATCACATGTCATCAACGTAAGTAAATATGTCCATCCCAATTGTCGTTGACATATAGCAACGAAACCGGCGATATCACATATTACACTTACGGTCACAGAAAAAAAAATGTAAAACTACAACAGTTGGAATCCGCAATCTCTTCAGACATCGCATGCCTGACCAAATGAATTACTTAGACATCGCATGCCTAACAATTATAAACCCCGCATTTTAGTCTCAAAATCGAAAACACTTTTCAATATTAAGTCGGGCAATTCAACAAGATTCCCGACATCCTGATCGAATACTCGTCGCAAACTTCAGTAGACGGCTGCACCCCCGATACCGTCGACGAAGTGCACCAAGGCGGAACACCGCTACCGCGAGCACCCGAACGGATGCTTTCGGCGACGGGGTTCTCCTACAGTCACTTGGTCGGGGCTATGGAGTGAGGCTGTCTATTAAGTTTACCCGGCGAGTATCCGCGTACGCTACGTGATTGCGACGGACTTTTGATCACATCAAAATTCCGTGGCAACCGATCAAGTGAGACTAAACTGTTGTGTTTATAACATTCATTTAGTTATCACATAACTACTTGTGAATTCCAATTATTGTATCCCATTCCAGATAAACAGAAAATGTTAAACTTTTCGATCGAACAATCGAACACCCAAGTTTTCCCGAAACAGATCAACACATGAAACAAGTCTAACAACATTCCGTTCGTGCCTCAGTACCAACGATCCAGCCGTAGAAGGGTCAAGCCAACGCCTCACATGTGGCACGCCGTACTGCCCCAAACCCGAAGGTTCAAAGGGCAGTTCAAGACGGTCACATAATCGAGTTAAGGTTTGTGTCTTCTAGAGGGACCATCGCGTTACTTGCACTACTTAGAACGTCGTTAAACTATGGAAAATCCAACACTTGGAAATTTCCCGACAGGGGAAAAATCGGGTATTTATATCCGGTCGAACTTTTTAACATATTCTAAAATTTATCCGGAAAGCCACACAGACAAAATTTGATATCCCGATCGAAATTCCGAATCCCCAAATCAACTCAGAAAAATACAACTCTGGAATAAATATTAAAAATTCCCAGAAACACTAACACAGCACAATAAGAATTACTGTAGAAAGTAGGATGCCAGAAACGACAAAATGGCCGCGCTTGCGCCGCACGAGCCAGGCTCGTGCCGCGGAAGCGCGGCACACAGTTGGAATTGGGCAGCCGAATTTTACAGTCTTTCTTATAATTTCCTGCTTAGTTTTCTGAACATTTTTAATGTTGAAAAATCCCTGTTTTTAAAAATTGTACAGAGAGCAAGTTTGTATCGGGGTTTCGGGTTCGTTCGGACTTCAATTTCCGTCTGGACTTCGCCTAAGGCTCTAGCTAGGCTCTGATACCACTGCAGGGTTCCTAGGCACCCTAGTGAGGTCTCTCATGCCATCAACCATGGCAATTTCAAAAATTATGGTGCCTACAAACCCTAGTGTACGGATCGTTTGCTAGATGTCTAGGCGAAAAAAGAACTAGCTAACAACTTAGCTAATGAGAATACGGAAATACAACCTTTGTAGATCCGGTGCTCCACCTCCATAGCTCCGCAACGAAGTCATCTCCGCTGTCCAAAAGAAATCCGGGCTCTAAAGTCGGCTTCGTCGGAGAGAAAGCGAGCTAGGTCGTCGATGTCCATGCCGAAGATGATCTACGTCGAGGCATCGCTAAATCAAGCTCGACCTTCACCAAACCCTAAAAGCTTGTGAAGGAAACACACTCTACTTCTTGGCAAGAGGTAGAGGATGAAGAAATAGGATGTGGGTAAACTTTGGAAATGGATTTCTCACTCAAAACATCAATCCACCATTGATGACCTCAAGCTTCTTCACTTGAAGCAAGGAAGAAGAAGAAGAAAATTATGATAAGAATAATTCTAAAATGAAAAGAATAATACATTCTTATCATCTTAGAACCATGGTTTAGTGTAGAGAACTAATCATGGTTGAGTGGTATGGTTAGGGTTAAGGATGAGATAAGAATTGTGGACCAAGTCAAAGCTTCATGAAGCTTTAGCTAAACAACAAATGAAGCCACCATTCTATTCTCATTCTTTTATTCATTTATCAAATATAAATGGATAACAAAATAAGATAAATGAATAACAAATAATAAACCCTAACCATATCATTAACCAAGGTTTAATACTTTACACTTAACCAAAAAGCATGCATCATCAAACATGATACAAGCAAGTGCACAAAATCATATCGCATATGCAATGCGCACACCCGAGTGAGAAAATCCAATTTAAAGTGAACCCATACTAGTTAATGCAAAGTAATATATCAAATATATAATTATGCATTAAATCATTAAATCAACACTTGATTCAATGATCCGGTCATGTCGCACACAACCGACTAGTATCTTTAGTAACAACTTATCGAATCAACACTTGATCCGATAACCCGGCTATATCGGATATAACCGATCAATGTCACATCGCGAGAATCAAATACAGTATCACATACTGGTATTATTCTCGGTCCCGCACATATCTCATATGCGCTCCTATTTCGTTTCGCTTGAGCCAGGAAACCTCTGTGTAGGACTCTAAAGACTCGTCAATACGCCGGCAGCAGATGATGATCATATCAAACACCCACAAGCCGCAAGCGGTCTGCTAAACGTAACGGCCACCCGGGTATTGAGCGATCTGAAGATCGACGAGCAAGCCCGCTCACACTCCAGTGAATCCGACCAGTAACACTATCGTACAGTCCGGTCTGATCGTCTGATATGTCGCATATCTCGCCTAGGGGTGGTAAACGTCAGACCCCAATAGCTCGATAAGTCGTGTCGATATGAGGTCTATAACATTTCGAGAAACTACTGGTAACGCTTACCGGTAAATCTCAGCAACCCTGGCCAGGGATTTCCTGTTATAGCCAATCGAACACAGCGCAACATCAACTCCCTATACCGGGAGAGACGAATCCCCTCCTATCGCTCATTGCCTCCATGTGACTCGGGACTGTACCCAAAAACCACCGTTTTGCACGCCCTCTTGGACGTGGTAAGATGGAAATCAAAGCACAGTGGGAACCACACAAGACTCTATGACGATCTCGGGTCAACAGACTACTCTGTACCAGTGTCACCAGAGAACTGCCATCTGACGTGAGGTATAATACCATCTGGGAGTTCTCGGCGAGTCCGTCCAGTGTACCCAGTCTCTACTGAGCACCCGTATATCTCCTCTGATGTCAAACACCGATGGATATGGGATCATCCATCGCCCATCTGTATGGGTCGAGAAGGTACACGCTAGTCTACTCTGGTATATCGATGCCCCGTCTCGATACACCCCCGACTAGGGACTTTGAAGGATGTACTTATGGACTACCAAGTCCCCACTAGTATGATCCGCATCATAGTCCAGGTAGTCAAGTACAGATCCTAAGGGCTTTACCAACATGTAACAGAGAGACAATCAGCATACACGTTAAGGTAAAGATCAACCAGATAGCATACTATCATGTCGAGCAAGAAAGTCCTCCCTATATACGTCCCAGCATCCACTACAATATACATCCTATGTATAGTAATGGCCTCTAGGGCATACATATAACTAACAATCTCCCACTTGCACTAGGGCCATCTGTAGCAGTGGTTGCAGTATCTCATACTCAACCATCCCATAAAAGTCTCTCTCTGGGAACAGGCCTTTGTGAGTGGATCCGCTGTGTTGTCCTCTGAGTCTACTCTCCTTGCCTCGATCTTCCTGGAGATCAACTATCTCCATGATCAGGCGATGCTGCCTTAGAATATGTCTGGATCACTGATGGGACCGGCGTTCCTTGGCATAAGCCACAACTCCATTGTCACACAATGGGAGGAACATAGTTCATCTCATGAACCTATATACACCCAAACAGCCTCTTTGGTAGCATCTTAAGTAGCGATGTATCCTGCCTTTATCGTCTAGTATGCCACGGTATCCTGCTTGGAACTCTTCCAACATACCGTCCCTTTACTTAGGGTAAAGACAATGCCTGCGACTGACATTCAGTCGTCTTTATCACCCTGGAACCTTTCCAGTGATTCTCCCAGGGTCGGTTGATACCGTCTCACTACAACTAGTGAGAATCCTAACATCCATTTAGATCTATCTCATAGATCCAAAATCCAGGATTTAGTAGGTATCACTTTAATCCTATGTGGAGAATCATAGTGATAAGCGGAGATTGATCGAGCGTAGCATAGGAAACTCCTTCCCTATCAAAAGTATGTCATCCACGTACTCTACGAGGATCACCACCATACTCTCTACTACCTTTTTTGTTTATACAAGGTTCATCTCCCATTTTGATGATGTCAAACTCTTTGACTAATTCATCAAAACAGATGTTCCAACTCCGCGATGCATGCTTTATCCTATAAAGCATCTTGCTCACGTTTCCGCTGCTCCCACTGTCTACGAAGCCCTCTGGCTGTGTTCTTATAGAAGCTCTTTTCCAAATCATTATTTAGAAAAGCAGTCAAGACACCCAACCACCAGAGGTCGTAGTCATGGTATGCAGCCGTGACAAGTAGGATCTGGATGGACTTAAGCATAGATACTGGAAAAGGTTTCATCATTATCCACGCCTGGTCGATGACGAAAACCTTTAACTAGTCTAGCTTTGAAAATCTCAACTCTTCCATGTACACCAAGTAATCTTCTCAAGATATACTTGCTCCTGATGGGGATTTAACCCTTCAGATCTAGCAACCAAAGTCCATACTTTGTTGGTGTATAAGGATTCCATCTCAGATCTCTAAGCATCCAGCCATTCTTACAGAGTCTTACTCCTGATGGCCAGCTCGAGACTAGTTGGGTCATCATCTCATGATGCAATCCTCGCTCCCACTGTCATAGAGAAACTGAAGTATCTCTCAGGTGGGTGAGGAACCCTACTAGATCGGCGGAGAGGCTGAGGTTCGTTGGTATCTACTGAATACTTTGGTTCTATCAAATCATCAGCTGTAGTTTGTATAGCTGGAACCTTTCCAGTTCTACATTACAGTCCTTGCCTCGAGCTTGTCCGGATTTTGCTTTTAGACATAGGCCAGACAACCCTAAATCTTAACTAACTTAAGAGATGGGCTCTTCCCTTATCATATCACATATGAAGTGGTAGGCAACTGATTTGATTTGAACCTTATTCAATAGGTATGCAACTTCTCAAGTGCATAACTCCCTAAAGGAAATATGTAACTCAGTAGTACTCATCATAGAGCACACCATATCACATAGGGTGTGATTGCTCCGCCCCGATATACCATCGTGCTATGGTGTATTAGGAGGAGTAATGCTGAGAGAGAATCTCATTCTCCTTTAGAATAGTCCAGTATTTCCGTGCTCAAGTATTCTCCTCCTTGATCTCATCATAGGACATAATACTTATACCCGTTTAGGTTCTCTACTTCCAACTTATATTCTGTGAATATCTCAAAAGGTTCGGACTCATGTTTCAACAGGAACATATGACTGAATCTTGAGAGATTATCAGAGAATATAATGAAGTATAAAGAACCGGTCTTGGCATGTGTAGACAGGGGACCTACATACATTAACATGTATCATCCCAAGAGTTTATTAACTCTTTCTCTGTTTCCAATAAACAGAGCTGTGGTCATCTTTTCTTTGTGACATGACTGGCGAGTTTCACAAGATGTAAATTCAAACTGATTTAAATATGCATCTTTATGTAACTCTAGCTAGTCGGGTCACATTGATCTGACCTAGTCTACAATACCTCAAGAAGGATTCGTTCATTTCTGAACTCTTCCTCTTGTGTGTGTTCCATATACTAAGAACTGTAATTTGATTTAGAACATCAATGCTTTTAGATAACGTGCCTGAACCGATCAACTTTTGATATAGGAAATGTTCAAAACATTATCCAACAATACAGAATTATATCCTTTCTTTACTAATAAAGAGATAGATATGATTTTGTATATCAGGTTCGATATCTAACAACATTCGTTCATAATCAATGTATCGGTAATACAGGGTGACAGTGACCAACAGACTTGGCTGCAACACTTGCCCCGTTTTCTGCCTCATGAAACTTATCACCCGTTCTCAGTTCTCTACCTTTCTGTAGCCCTATGTAACAGATTACATATGTGGGATCCTGATCCGGTATCATATACCCAGGACGTAAAGAATACTGAGAAACAGTTCTGTATAATGAACACACCCGAAGATGATGCATCAGCATGCATTCTCTTCGTTTGGGCGGCACAGGAATTCTGGTAATCCCCAATTTCCTGCTCTGTCTTATAACACTTATAAGTTGGAGCGGGACCAACGTTCCCCAGCTCAGTATAACAAGCGGGTTCGGTCAATATTCCGTATTATTATCTTGATTAAGGCGTGATATGGTCGCTACCAGGAGAGAGAGAGAAGAAAACACTCAGCGTGCGCTCTGTCAAGAAAAGATTGGTTATTATTTTATCTAATCAGGATGGCTCCCACTGCTTTTTATCAAATCTTCCTTCAAACCCTAAAAGGAAAGACTAGCCGGGATTAATTACACACTACAAGTTCGCCAATCTTTCAGTCAGGCCAGTGTCGGTACTTTGAGGGAGGTCCCCCGTGCTTTCGCACGAACCTAATTAATGTAAACCTCGTTTTCCCAGAGGCGTAACCTCGTTAACACCTTTCTAGACACCTACTTGATCGGCTAATTGTAATGTATAAAACTCTCCCAGGAGTAACACTTACTCGCAGCGGGTATCGGGATCCAACTATCTCATAGAAGGTATGCAATCTCATTGCAAATTTCAACACTTGAAATTCCCGATAATATTTTGCCCCTAGCGTCCTATGACCTTGACGCAGGCCAACAAACCATAGTCCGCTAGTCAAGTTCAACCCGTCATTTCCTGATTGAATTAAACCCACCCGCACGACCCTTGACGCAGGCCAACAAAGTCGCACGACTACCCTAATCCAATCACATCATATGCTTATGCAGATAAGCACCAGTTAGCTACCGCACACTACGCCTTGACGCAGGCCAACAAACGTAGCACGAATACTAACTACTACTTATCTGAAATGACGGAGGGCTACGACAGGTTTTTCTGAAAACCTATTGCGTAATGAACTTGATATCGTTGTAGGATCGAATGAATTTTAAAATGGAGTGCTTTTGAGGCTTTTCTAGTTTTGCTAAAGGAGTCACTCCCGGTGAAGGGATCGTCGGTCCTTTCCTCGTCGAATGAGGTGCGGGATATATCACATATATCACTGTGCAAAGCAGAAACACTTAAAAGCAATCAAAAGACAAACCGAGTGTGTAGCATCTGCCAGTTATTGCTAAAGGAGTCACTCCCGGTGAAGGGATCTCGGTCCTTTCCTCGTCGGATGAGGTGCAGGATATATCACATATACCGCTGTGCAAAGCAAGAACTGTAGCTACCTGTTTTATTTTGAAATTCGATTCTACAACATCTTAGGTTTCTTTTATTTCATTAATCACATTAATGAAGTCCCATCATTTATGTACCTAAACATCACAGATAGATATGACGTACACTTATGCCATCCGCATTCGCCTCGATGTCCCCTCGTGCACCGTTAGGTTAGGTAACTAACGACAGAGCGGGGCAGGGCTAGCGCGGGTGTAAAACATAAGTAACGTCTATATAATATATCATATATACTATATACTATATCCATCACAGAAACATCACATGATCTCATCACAGATATCGCAGCAGAAGAAATATATGAAATATTGGATATACTAGGACGTCCGTGTTTTCAATACGAGCCAGTATAAAACACGGATTCCACGGTCGTGATGAATAGCCAAACCCACACCCCTAGACCCCTACGAGAGCGGCAAGCAACCCTACCAATTCTAGAGTTAGGAGACCCGGACTCGACTCCTCGAGTTGGTCTCCCACTGGACTCCAGAACCCGGTTACTTGTGCTCCCCTCCTTGGGTCTATCCTAGTGCGGAAAAGTAAATAATATACAACAGGTGACAACTCCCGCAACCTGGAAGCGCCCCAATAAAAGAATATTGCATACAAGTTTTTACATGAATGAAAATGAAAAACACTCATCTCACATAAAAACCCCCGGCTATTCAAACACGACGATCCAATATAACATATCCAGCAACACATAACATCACATGTCATCAACGTAAGTAAATATGTCCATCCCAATTGTCGTTGACATATAGCAACGAAACCGGCGATATCACATATTACACTTACGGTCACAGAAAAAAAAATGTAAAACTACAACAGTTGGAATCCGCAATCTCTTCAGACATCGCATGCCTGACCAAATGAATTACTTAGACATCGCATGCCTAACAATTATAAACCCCGCATTTTAGTCTCAAAATCGAAAACACTTTTCAATATTAAGTCGGGCAATTCAACAAGATTCCCGACATCCTGATCGAATACTCGTCGCAAACTTCAGTAGACGGCTGCACCCCCGATACCGTCGACGAAGTGCACCAAGGCGGAACACCGCTACCGCGAGCACCCGAACGGATGCTTTCGGCGACGGGGTTCTCCTACAGTCACTTGGTCGGGGCTATGGAGTGAGGCTGTCTATTAAGTTTACCCGGCGAGTATCCGCGTACGCTACGTGATTGCGACGGACTTTTGATCACATCAAAATTCCGTGGCAACCGATCAAGTGAGACTAAACTGTTGTGTTTATAACATTCATTTAGTTATCACATAACTACTTGTGAATTCCAATTATTGTATCCCATTCCAGATAAACAGAAAATGTTAAACTTTTCGATCGAACAATCGAACACCCAAGTTTTCCCGAAACAGATCAACACATGAAACAAGTCTAACAACATTCCGTTCGTGCCTCAGTACCAACGATCCAGCCGTAGAAGGGTCAAGCCAACGCCTCACATGTGGCACGCCGTACTGCCCCAAACCCGAAGGTTCAAAGGGCAGTTCAAGACGGTCACATAATCGAGTTAAGGTTTGTGTCTTCTAGAGGGACCATCGCGTTACTTGCACTACTTAGAACGTCGTTAAACTATGGAAAATCCAACACTTGGAAATTTCCCGACAGGGGAAAAATCGGGTATTTATATCCGGTCGAACTTTTTAACATATTCTAAAATTTATCCGGAAAGCCACACAGACAAAATTTGATATCCCGATCGAAATTCCGAATCCCCAAATCAACTCAGAAAAATACAACTCTGGAATAAATATTAAAAATTCCCAGAAACACTAACACAGCACAATAAGAATTACTGTAGAAAGTAGGATGCCAGAAACGACAAAATGGCCGCGCTTGCGCCGCACGAGCCAGGCTCGTGCCGCGGAAGCGCGGCACACAGTTGGAATTGGGCAGCCGAATTTTACAGTCTTTCTTATAATTTCCTGCTTAGTTTTCTGAACATTTTTAATGTTGAAAAATCCCTGTTTTTAAAAATTGTACAGAGAGCAAGTTTGTATCGGGGTTTCGGGTTCGTTCGGACTTCAATTTCCGTCTGGACTTCGCCTAAGGCTCTAGCTAGGCTCTGATACCACTGCAGGGTTCCTAGGCACCCTAGTGAGGTCTCTCATGCCATCAACCATGGCAATTTCAAAAATTATGGTGCCTACAAACCCTAGTGTACGGATCGTTTGCTAGATGTCTAGGCGAAAAAAGAACTAGCTAACAACTTAGCTAATGAGAATACGGAAATACAACCTTTGTAGATCCGGTGCTCCACCTCCATAGCTCCGCAACGAAGTCATCTCCGCTGTCCAAAAGAAATCCGGGCTCTAAAGTCGGCTTCGTCGGAGAGAAAGCGAGCTAGGTCGTCGATGTCCATGCCGAAGATGATCTACGTCGAGGCATCGCTAAATCAAGCTCGACCTTCACCAAACCCTAAAAGCTTGTGAAGGAAACACACTCTACTTCTTGGCAAGAGGTAGAGGATGAAGAAATAGGATGTGGGTAAACTTTGGAAATGGATTTCTCACTCAAAACATCAATCCACCATTGATGACCTCAAGCTTCTTCACTTGAAGCAAGGAAGAAGAAGAAGAAAATTATGATAAGAATAATTCTAAAATGAAAAGAATAATACATTCTTATCATCTTAGAACCATGGTTTAGTGTAGAGAACTAATCATGGTTGAGTGGTATGGTTAGGGTTAAGGATGAGATAAGAATTGTGGACCAAGTCAAAGCTTCATGAAGCTTTAGCTAAACAACAAATGAAGCCACCATTCTATTCTCATTCTTTTATTCATTTATCAAATATAAATGGATAACAAAATAAGATAAATGAATAACAAATAATAAACCCTAACCATATCATTAACCAAGGTTTAATACTTTACACTTAACCAAAAAGCATGCATCATCAAACATGATACAAGCAAGTGCACAAAATCATATCGCATATGCAATGCGCACACCTGAGTGAGAAAATCCAATTTAAAGTGAACCCATACTAGTTAATGCAAAGTAATATATCAAATATATAATTATGCATTAAATCATTAAATCAACACTTGATTCAATGATCCGGTCATGTCGCACACAACCGACTAGTATCTTTAGTAACAACTTATCGAATCAACACTTGATCCGATAACCCGGCTATATCGGATATAACCGATCAATGTCACATCGCGAGAATCAAATACAGTATCACATACTGGTATTATTCTCGGTCCCGCACATATCTCATATGCGCTCCTATTTCGTTTCGCTTGAGCCAGGAAACCTCTGTGTAGGACTCTAAAGACTCGTCAATACGCCGGCAGCAGATGATGATCATATCAAACACCCACAAGCCGCAAGCGGTCTGCTAAACGTAACGGCCACCCGGGTATTGAGCGATCTGAAGATCGACGAGCAAGCCCGCTCACACTCCAGTGAATCCGACCAGTAACACTACCGTACAGTCCGGTCTGATCGTCTGATATGTCGCATATCTCGCCTAGGGGTGGTAAACGTCAGACCCCAATAGCTCGATAAGTCGTGTCGATATGAGGTCTATAACATTTCGAGAAACTACTGGTAACGCTTACCGGTAAATCTCAGCAACCCTGGCCAGGGATTTCCTGTTATAGCCAATCGAACACAGCGCAACATCAACTCCCTATACCGGGAGAGACGAATCCCCTCCTATCGCTCATTGCCTCCATGTGACTCGGGACTGTACCCAAAAACCACCGTTTTGCACGCCCTCTTGGACGTGGTAAGATGGAAATCAAAGCACAGTGGGAACCACACAAGACTCTATGACGATCTCGGGTCAACAGACTACTCTGTACCAGTGTCACCAGAGAACTGCCATCTGACGTGAGGTATAATACCATCTGGGAGTTCTCGGCGAGTCCGTCCAGTGTACCCAGTCTCTACTGAGCACCCGTATATCTCCTCTGATGTCAAACACCGATGGATATGGGATCATCCATCGCCCATCTGTATGGGTCGAGAAGGTACACGCTAGTCTACTCTGGTATATCGATGCCCCGTCTCGATACACCCCCGACTAGGGACTTTGAAGGATGTACTTATGGACTACCAAGTCCCCACTAGTATGATCCGCATCATAGTCCAGGTAGTCAAGTACAGATCCTAAGGGCTTTACCAACATGTAACAGAGAGACAATCAGCATACACGTTAAGGTAAAGATCAACCAGATAGCATACTATCATGTCGAGCAAGAAAGTCCTCCCTATATACGTCCCAGCATCCACTACAATATACATCCTATGTATAGTAATGGCCTCTAGGGCATACATATAACTAACAGATATAACATTTCTTTGCATGCTCTCCGCAATCCCGTATCATGGTGGGCCAGTAATACCCAAGCCGTTTAATTTGCAGTCGCATCTTGGGGCCAGATTGGTGAGCACCGCAAACGCCTGAGTGAACTTCTTTCATGACTTTTCGGGCTTCGGCCGATGACAGGCACCTGAGCCAGAGTTGGTCATATGACCTGCGGTATAGCGTGTCATTTACAAACACGTATCGGAGAGCTCTCTTCTTCAGCTGAATCCTCGTAGATTTTCCTTCGGGCAGCCTGTCGTATCGGAGGTACTCTATGAAGGGTTCTCTCCAATCGGGCTCGTCTTGGATGATCGAAGTTTCTTCGGCAGGACTGCTCTTCTGTTCCGCGCTTTCCTCTTCTCGTAGAGAGACTGGGGGCAGAATTTGTCGGCTCCTGACTGTGATCAGAATTTCGTCCATGTCAGGATCAGCCAGCTCCTTGGCTAAGCGAGCGAGTACGTCAGCCTTTCCATTCAACGCTCTAGGGACTCTCATTAGTTCAATGTGAGTGAACCGTTTCATGAGTTCCACCACCCGGCCTCTGTACCGAGCTAACTCGGGTTTGTATATCTTATAGTCGCCGCTTACTTGGTTGACGACAAGCTGGGAGTCACCGTAAACTCGTAGCCGAAGGATTTCCATTTCTTTGGCGAGTTCCAAACCAGCTATCAGAGCTTCATACTCAGCTTCATTGTTGGTTCGAGGCTCGGTGAGAGCAAAAGAACGTCGTAGGGTTCCCATTGATGGTGTGATGAATACCAATCATATCCCTGCTTTTATCTCCGGGACACTTGATTTACTGGAGGTCCTTATCGATGAGGCCCCATCGAAGTAGAGCTCCCAACATGGCTCGTCATTCTCTAGGTGTAGCACCTGTTCGTCGGGTAACTCACAATTGAGTGGTGACCCTTCTGGTATGGGATGAGCAGCGAGGAAGTCTGCAAGAGCTTGACCTTTTACTGCTTTTTGAGGAGTATATACTATGTCAAACTCAAGTAGCATGACGGCCCATCTTTCCATTCTGCCGGCTAGGCTTGCTCTGGTCATCAAGTGTTTGAGCGGGTCGACCTTGGAGATTAGCATAACCCGGTGAGCCAGCAGATAGTGCCTCAGCTTCTTCACAGCAAATATCAGAGCCAAGCATTGCTTTTCGATTGGGGAATAGTTGTGTTCCGCCCCGACTAGAGTTCGACTGAGGTAGTAGAGGGCATTCTCCTTTCCCTCCTCATTGTTCTGAGCAAGGAGCGCACCAAGTGACTCATCTAGCGCGGCAGTGTAGAGAATCAGCGGTTTATTTGGAATGGGAGCGGCCAACACTGGAGGGTGCAACAAGTACTGTTTGATGCTTTCGAACGCTTCTTGACACTCGGCATCCCAGATAAAAGGAGCTCCTTTCTTCATGAGCTTTGAGAAGGGCCTACATCTCCCCGATAAATTTGAGATAAACCTCCGTATATAAGCAAGCTTGCCTTGAAAAGATCTTAGCTGCGTCAGACTCTTCGGAGGAGGCATCTCCATGATGGCCTTTATCTTTGATGGGTCAACTTCGATCCCTCGATGTCGAACTATGAAGCCCAGGAATTTTCCCGATGACACGCCAAAAGCGCATTTCAGAGGATTCATCTTCAGATCAAATTCCCTCAGTCTGGTGAGAACGGTCCTAAGATCCTGGATATGATCGGCCTTGGTTTCAGTCTTAACGACCAGATCATCAACATAACATTCGACGACTTTATGAATTAGGTCATCGAAGATATTGGTCATTGCCCTTTGATATGTAGCACCTGCGTTCTTCAGTCCGAACGGCATCACCTTGTAGCAATATATTCCGATCGGAGTTCGAAATGCTGTGTGCTTCTCATCCTCAGGCGACATCTTGATCTGATTATATCCAGACGAGCCATCCATAAAAGTGAACAGCTCGTAATTTGAGGTGTCATCGACCATCATTTCTATGACCGGTAGCGGAAAGTCGTCTTTAGGACATGCCTTGTTGAGATCCCTGAAATCGACACAAACTCGGATCTGCCCATTTTTCTTCTTCACTGGGACTATGCATGCGATCCAGTCCGCGTATTTCTCTTCCCTGATGAAGCCGGCATCGATGAGCTTCTTAGTTTCCTCGATGACCTTTTCTTCTAGTTCCCTTCTCATTCTTCGAGGAGCTTGTTTGACTGGCTTAGCATCAGGAGATATAGCCAATTTATGTACGGCCACTTCAGGGGAAAGGCCAGGCATTTCTTTGTATGTCCACGCGAAGCAGTCGACGAACTCATGCAGCAGGGAAATTATCTGCGCTTTCATTTCCTCTGACAAGAGCGAGCTGATGTAGGTCGGCCTTGGATTATCGGGCGTTCCTAAGTCAATCTCGGTTAGCTCGTCAAAGGTTGCTTGTCCGCCATCTTCGAGCTCTTGAGGAGCTTCTTCTGGCTCGGCTATCTCGTCGTCATCATTTGATCTTTCGCTGGCCTCACCAACATGGATCATGTGGCACGCTTTGGAATCAGGTTGAATGTAGCCTATGCCCCGTCTATCTGGAATTCGTCCATCGATGAGTGCTCGGACCTAGGGCGGATGCCATAGCCCTTCGTAAAACTTTGCTTCGGACTCCGTTTGATATAACCAGCATCCGCACTTTTTAAAGTATTCCCGCATCTCGGGCGCATAGTATCTGGGATTGAGAACGGCTCTTATGCCTCTCTCATATGGAAGGCACGCGACAGACAGATTGCCCGGGTGTACAACGGGGTTTGACCCATAAAACAGGATGCCCTTCTGTCCACTTTTCCTCCCGGGAACGTAGAAAGTTTTCAGCTGGTCCACGGTGGAGATTGATAATGCATCGAGCTCTTTACACATTTGCTCTGGTACCTTTGTAACGGCTAGGGACCCTTCTGCAACTTCAAAGGTCTCTCGTAGTTTCGCTTGTTGCGTGGGGGTCCAATCTGCACCGCTGTTGCACGACAGGTCCTCCTCCTCTGACTCTTCAGTGTCGCTGCCAAGATGAGGGCGGACTTTACTACTAGATGGGCTTTCAGTAACAGATTCGTCCGTATCGCTGCCGAAATGAGGGCGAGTTTTGCGGAAGGACGGGCTTCCAGCGTCGGACTCATCAGTGTCGCTGCCGAAATGCGGGCGTACTTGGGCGTTTTTGCTTTTGAAAGTGATAGCCGGCGCAGATTTGCTTTTGAGTCTTGGAGCCGGTCTATCCTCAGTCAGTTGTGGCTTAGCATTTTGGTGATTCATAAAGTACCGAGAATCTTCGTAGCGGACTTCATGCACACCGAACGGTTGGATGTCTCCGTCAATGCGTCTTTCTTCGCCATTTTTAGTATATTTCATGCATTGATGGAGAGTTGACGGAATGATGCCATAATCGTGGAGCCATGGCCGCCCTAAGAGAATCTTATAAGACGTGTCGGCGTCGATCACGTATATCTTAGCTTCAGTTTGCAGATCCCCGAATTTGATTGGCAAAGCTATAGACCCTAGAACTTGCTGGCAATTTTGGTTGAACCCTTGAATGACAATCCTTTCCCTCGACAGGTGTCGGACGTCCATTGACAAACTCTTCAGAGTTCGCAAGTTCATGATGTTCACTGAGGACCCCGGATCAATCAATATGCGATTAATTCGATCTCCGTCGCTGTACCCGGTCACGTAAAGCGGCCGATTATGCTCAGCCGTTCCCAGTAGCAAGTCTTCATCCTTAAATGTGACTGCGGCGGCATGCAAAGCGTGCTGGGCTTCTTTCATATTAATTTCCGCAAAGTGAGCCTGATACCGCTCGGGGTTTTGTAGAGCGTGAATGAGAACGTCTCTAAGCTCCTTAGATAGGATCAAGGCGTCGTAGATGCTCAGGAGAGATGGAAGCTTCCGGAGATGTGCCAAGACATTATAGTCCACCGAGGAAGGACTTATGTTTTCATCGGCCGGTTCTCTGCCATCTTCTTCATTAGCGACATGTTTTTCCTTCCCTTTTGGGGCATTGCCCTGATTTTGCGGTAGAGCCCTGCCGCTTCTGAGCTGGATTTGATTGGCCGTTATGGCGAGCTCCTCATCCTCTTCAGGAAAACAGAGCTCATCCTCGGAGTCACTGCCAAGATGGATGGCGTAGCAGGTCACTACTGGGATTTCTTCATTGGAGTCTTCTTCTAACTCCTCCAGAATTTCAGCCGCTTGTACAGGGAAGAACTCATTCAATTGAATCAATGTTCTTTCCTTTTGTTCATATTCTTCAAGGGAATCGATATATTTTTGAATGGTCGATCTCCCTGCAGACTCTTTTTCGCGCCGAGCTGCACTTTTCTTCTTCTTGAGCTTCTTGGATTTTGAGCCTGATGGAGCCGCATTGGCAGCTGGACTGGTAGGCCTCTTCTGTCCTTCCCATTCCATCCTGGGCTCTTTCTGAAGCATCTTTAGCATCTTCTTCGTTTTATTAGATATGTGCGTACTCCATAGAGGCCGCGATGAGTCGGTTTCGTTTGTCAGGGCAGCGGGTTCGGCTGTCTGCTCCCAGAAGGCTTCAGCTTCTGTCTGTATAAAGTTGGCGGTTGCAACTTGATTGTTTACCAACACGCTTTTGGATAGCTCGATCTCTCCAGCTTTGTACTGCTTCTCGACCCAGTCCTTGAAGATATAGCAATCCTCGATCGCATGGCTCACTACTCGGTGGTACGGGCAATACAGGGGATTGTCGGTCATTTTTGCTTCTTGGGGTCTTTTCGACTCCGGCAATTGTAGGCCGTTGTTCAAGGCATCTTTAAATATCTTGCGGACCTTGTCCCTTCTGAAAGAGTAAACCTTGTTCTTTTTCTCCTCTAGGGTGGGCCCATCTCCTCCCAGCATTGGCTTTCGAGACCGGTTAGTTTTGGATTCAGACGCCCTTCGATTTTCTTCATTTTCGGACGCATTGAAGACATTGGTACTGCTGGAACTCCCACTTCTACGGTTGTCGTCCCGCTTGCTTTTCCAGGTTTTGTCTCTCTGAGAGTCCGGCGGGGACTCTTGCTTTGAGCGTTCCAGCATCTGGACTTTCTTGGTTAGCTCCTGAAATGTCTTGAGGCCCGCTGTACACAAGAATGGGACCATCCAATTGCTGAGGTTCCCAATGAGAAGGCTGACGGACTGGTCCTGCTCCAGCGGCGGTTCGCACTTGACTGTGAGATTACGCCATCGAGCGATAAAGTCAGTGTTGCTTTCATTCTTCCCCGGCTTGGTCCTCACAAGGTCGGCAATGGAGATTTTATCACTGACGCTCATGAATCTTTGCCGGAACAGAGACTCTATTTGGGCAAAGGTAATGACGGACCCGTCTGGTATGCTCGCGTACCAGTCGAAAGCGACACCGGTCAGGCTGTTGACAAATTGACGAAGAAGGAGCGCGTCATTGCCCCCTGTATTTCCGCACGATGCTTTGAAGTGGGCGACGTGCTGATTTGCATTCCCCGTTCCATCAAATCTTCCGAACTTAGGAATAACGTAGCCGCTTGGGAACTCAATCAGGTCGTACTGCGCGGGATATGGCCGCCCGCTACTGCCGATTTCTTTCTGAGCTTCGGCCACCAATGTTTTAACCTTGCTGGTGACCAAATCCATTATCCGATCCTGTGTTAGCGGGATAATGCTATCTAGGGCCAAGGCGTCCCCAGAAGTAGAGTGTGGCCGGCTTTCATGTGGCTCGACCAGTCTTGGACCCGAAGGAACAGGCATTGGCTGCCTCGGATTGTCATCACCCGGCTGATTAGTAGCGGCTTGTGCTTGATTGGGAGGCGCTCGAGCAATTTGAGCCGTAAGCTGCATCACAACATTTGTTAGGTCGTCAATTTTCGAATAGAGCTTGGCCATCTCTTTATCCTTGCTCCTGAGCTGTTTTCGAAGCTCTTGAAGCAGCTCTTGCTCTGTGGTCCTGGGGCGGAAAGTCGGCTCTTCCTCGCTGTCTGCGCTTGACTCTGAATGGACCGAGGGGTCTTTCTGCCTATCATCCTCATCGAGAGGGTTTTCTTCATCCAGCGGGGGCGGCTGTTCTTGGGCAGCGGCAACCACATTCAGGCTAGATTGAGCTTGGGATGTGGTGGCCCCATCCTTGCTTTTGCTACGAAGGTTGTCGCTGGGGCGCCCGCCCGCCATATAGACCGTATGGATGATATATCCGGCCGTCTTTCTATTATTGGCAGCTGATTTCACGGATTGCTATCTTGACCCCCTTGTTTCGGTAGCTGGTAGTCGATTGAAGGTGGCTGGCCTAACCAGGTTCTTGAATGGTGCTGGCGGTTCTTTTCTGGGTTTGCCCCGCTGCTTTCGTGCGGCACAGAGTGCTTGATAGACTCTTGAAGAGACAGTGTCATACTTTTTCTGTTGGGGCTGGGACACGTCTCTTTGTGGCACTGTTCGGACCGCTGTCTTCTTGATTCTGGCGGTCATGGCATTTTTCTGAACCCACTTCAGAGGCTCGAAGGAATTGCTGATTCCTACGTCCGACTCAGCCGTCGTCGAACTTCACAAGATTCCATTTGGCCGAAGCCTTGGCCCTCTTGTTGGCTCGATACCTGAGCCGCTTCTGCCTTAACTTTTCTGTTCTAAGCACCTGGCAGACTTCGGCTCTTTGGGAAGACGCCGCAGACCGGGCGATGGAGGGCCTTGGAGATACGCTCAGTTGTGCATTTGTTGGAGTCATCGCCTGAGCTCGTCCGCAACATTTGATTTTGCCCTTTGTACCGAAGTTCTTGCCCCCCGCTGGAGCACCAGAGAATCATTCAGATAGCGTCTTAAGTTTCGGTTGTGGTGCCTTGGCGATCACGACATTCGGCCTCTTGCCCCTCGAGACCGGCTTGGCTGCCTGTTTCGCCGGGATTTCCGCCAGATGAGCGCTTCCGGCAGGGTAGATGATGACGGAGCCAAACTGGCGGGGCGGTTCTTCCCACTGTCGACTGAGGCTTACGGGGAGAACCACACGAGCATTGATCTTGACCACGTACGGAATCGGGGTCATGTTGGAAGCTGAATTCGTCTGGGGAGACATTGTAATCGAAGGTTGATTGCTGCATGGAAAAAAGAACATCATTTCAGTATAGGCAATCGATATGTATATTGATTGAGTTCGTATGAACGTTTAACCCGAAATATAGGAGGAGAGATTGGTCCCACCGGGCGTGCCAGAATCTGTAGGGTGTTTTTTCGTCACCCCATTAAGATGGGAATACGCGCACGCTTGTCAGGCGTACTATAGATTTCCCCTGCCTAGGGTAGGCCGGGGTTTAATGATTGTGGGGATCCGAATCTCCGGCAGCCGCGGACTAAGCTGCCGTTAATTACCCTTCGCCTTTGGGGCGAGGGAACCTCCGATTAACGGGTTAAACTGGTCATGCGAACTCAATGTGCAGTGTACGTGTGTTTTGTTTTGAAAGGGGGGTTTTGGATATATCGGGAGCCACGCAGAGTTTTTACGGGGGTCCCGCTACCCGGATAGCGGGCTGGGGGTCAAGGGGGCTAGCAGCCCCCTTGCGGGGTTCGGGGAAGCTTCCCGGCCCGAAAATTTTTTTGAGGGGGAGAGTGTGGCGGAGTATGTGTATGTGTACATTTGTATACATATGTATATATATACATGTATATAAAAAAGGGCATCCAAAGGATGCGTGGGGCAGCACCTTGGGCGCTGTGCGCTTAGATGCTGTGCGCTCAGGCGCAAGCGCGCCACGTGTCGGCACGTGGACGCTTTGCGCATGAGCGCTGCGCGCAGGTGCGCAAGCGCGCAGGTGCGCAAGCGCACGCGCCACGTGTCGGCACGCGGGCGCTTTGCGCACGTGCGCAAGCGCGCACCTGCGCAGGTGCGCGAGCGCGCGCGCGCGCCACGTGTCGGCACGCGGGCGCTTTGCGCACTTGCGCAAGCGCGCAGGTGCGCAAGCGCGCGCCACGTGTCGGCACGCGGGCGCTTTGCGCACTTGCGCAAGCGCTTAGGTGCGCAAGCGCGCGCGCGCCACGTGTCGGCACACGGGCGCTTTGCGCACTTGCGCAAGCGCGCTGGTGCGCAAGCGCGCGCGCCACGTGTCGGCACGCGGGCGCTTTGCGCACTTGCGCTGCGCGCTGCTAAAACAAATTTCTCAGAAGAGAAATCAGAGAGGAGTTGGACTCCTGAGTGTGTTTTTTTTTTTTTTGGGAGAGAAAAAGTTATGAGATATTTTCATTATCCTTTGCCTTTATAGGCTATACATTTTACACATAGCCCCTTGGGCTTCACAAAATGGCATTTTGCCTATCCCATGGCTCATGTGCCATTTCTTTTTGCACATAAGCCATGGGCTTTACAAAAATTTGGCTTTATGCCTATTTTTCTTACATTTATCCGAAAATAAAATAAAATAAATACAACAAAATTATTTATTACAAAATTTTTATCTTGGCATGGGGGGAGGCCGGCCGCTTCATGTTCGGGCTCGACCCGGGCATGGGCCCACTGGATCTGGGCTTGGGCCCACTTGGCTTGGGGTTGACTTTGATTTTGACTCGGTCAACCGGGGTGTAAATTTTTACCCCAACAGGAGCGAAGGGACTACTACACGGAGCTTTTGAAGTGAAGGACTGGTCTATAAAGGTTGTATTCCTTGTTCACTTAGATGTAAAGATGTTTACGTGCATGTTTCGTATAATTCTCTACTTAAGATTCTGGGTTAGGGTTCTTTAGCGCGCCAATTTTTTGAAAATGGCATGGTCGATACCTCCCGAAACCTTGTGGCGGTGCTAGGGAACCCATCAGTGGTATCAGAGCCAGGCTAAAGAATTAGACGATATTTGTAGAATTACGAAACCGAAACGACTCCGAAAACTTGAAACAAAAAGCCTAGTTTCTGTCGAAATTTTTAAGTCCTCTAAGTTTTTTTAAGCAGTTGCAGAATGTTGCATGAGATGTAACATGAACACCAGATGAAAACGAGCCCCTTTCACCAGTTTTGACCGGGCGAAATGTGAGTTTAGACCGGCCCCACCGGTTTTCCTAAGGTGTTCTGGCTTCGTTTTGGTTTGGTGTTCCAGTATCTGGGGTTTGGTGTTTTAGGTGTTTCTTGTTTTTACTGAGATTGCACGAGATGCTATCTTTATGTAAAGGCAATTCGGAGTGCTTCGTAGTCGTAATTCTAACATCGTTTTAGGTTATCTTGACGACGTTAAAAAGTTCGAACGAATATCAAATACCCATTTTTCTCCCTCGCTGGAAATTTTCCAAAAGTTGGATCTTTCCAAGTTTAAAATCTTCAGAAAATCATGCAAGTAATTCTATGGATCCTCTAGAAGAACGATACCCAAACTCGACTCTTTGACCGCGGAACCACGTCCAAACCCTAGAGTTTGCGGCAGTTCCGCGTCGCTATGAGTGAGGCATGGGTCGACCCTTCTATGGTTGGTTCGTAGGCGCTGTGGCATGTTCTGGGTATTTTGTAAACTGTGCTCAAGTGTTGAGCTCTCTGGGAATTTTTGGGTGTTTGTTGATTCGATCGAAATGTTTAACATCGTATAGCTATCTGTGATTGTGATACAATATTTGGAATCCAAAATAATTAGTTTTGTGAAAACTAATTTGAATTTTATAAATCTAGCAATTTAGTCTCATTTGATCAGTTGCCACGGGATTTTGATATGGATCAAAAGTCCGTCGCAATTACGTAGTGTATGCGGATACTCCCCGGGTAACGTTACTAGATAACCACGCCCCAAAGCCCCGACCAAGTGACTGTAGGAGAACCCCGTTACTAAAAGCATCCCTCTGGGTGCTCACGGCCGCGGTGTTCCGCTTAAGTGCACTTCGTCGACGGCATCGGGGGTGTGGCCGTCTACTAAAGTTTCCGACTGTAAGGTGTTTTTTGTCACCCTATTGAGATGGGAATACACACGCACTTGTCAGGCGCATTACAGATTCCCCATGCCTAGAATAAGCTGGGGTTTATTGATTGTGGGGATCCGAATTTTCGGCAGCCGCGGAATAAGCTGCCGTTAATTACCCCTCGCCTTTGAAGCGAGGGAACCTCCGATTGACGGGTTAAACTGGTCATGCGAACTCAACGTACAGTGTTGTGTTTTGAAGGGGTTTTGGATATATTGGGGGACTTGCAGAGTTTTTACGGGGGTCCCGCTACCCGGATAGAGAGCTGGGGGTCAAGGGGGCTAGCAGCCCCCTTGCCCAAAACTTTTTTAGAGGGACGGTGTTATGGAGTGTGTGAGTATATATATATATATAAACATGTATACATATATATAAAAAAGGGAAAAAGCGCCCAAAGGATGCGTGGGGCCAGCGCCTTTAGCGCTGTGCGCTTAGGTGCTGTGCGCTTAGGCGCTAGCGCACCACGTATCCGACACATGGGCGCTGGAGCGCTGGGCGCTCGAGCCCGAGCGTGCCACGTGTCGGCACGTGGGCGCTGGGCGCTCGAGCCCGAGCGTGCCACGTGTCGGCACGTGGGCGCTGGGCGCTCGAGCACAAGGCGCTCGGGCGCTTGGGCACCGGTGAGAAAAAGGGGGCTTTTAGTCCCAGAAATAGGATTTAAAATCCTAAAAGAGGATTTAAAGTGGAGTTAAACTCCTAAGATGTTTTGGAGTTGATGAAGGGCTTCTCCCCTTGAGCCCTAGTTCTTCCCCTAAGTGGGGTTTCTGGAGATGGGTCTCCTTCTTCCTCCTCGGTTGGCCGGATCTTGAAGATCAAGAGATGTAAGATTTTAAAAATCTCTTCTTTATGAGATCTGATGGAAGATCTGAGTTTCCCTTTGTGGGTTTTGTGGTGGAAAACTACTTAGTTTTGGAAAAGAAAGAGTAAAACTCTTGATTTAATTCAAAAGAAATAAGAAGGTTTAGAACCTTAGAGAAGGAGCAGGAGGCACAAAGAACCCTAGTTTTTGGGGGAATAAAAATTGTATATTAGATATTTTCATCATGTTGCCTTATATAGGCTTACATATTTACATATAGCCCATTGGGCTTTTCAAAATGGCATTTTGCCTATCCCATGTCTCATGTGCCATTTCTTTTTGCACATAATCCACGGGCTTACAAAAATTTGGCTTTATGCCCATTTTGTTTACATTCATGCATAAAAAATTACATAAAAATTATTTATTACATGATTTCATTTTGGCATGGGGGAGGGCCGGTCGCTTCATGTTCGGACTCGACCTGGGCATGGGCCCATTTGATCTGGGCTTGGGCCCACCTGGCTTGGGGTTGACCTTGACTTTGCCTTGGTCAACCGGGGTGCAAATTTTGACCCCAACACCGACGAGCATTCGATCAGGATGTCGGGAATCTTGTTGAATTGCTCGACTTGTTATTGGATAGTGTTTTTAATAACGAAACTAAAATGCGGGGTTTATAATTGTTAGGCATGAAATTCGGAATATGTAATATTCCGGGTTTATGATGTCTAAGGAATTCATTTGGTTAGGCATGAAATCCAAAGTATGTGATACATTGGGTTTATAATGTCTAAGGTGGTTGCGAATTCCAATTGTTATAGTTTTCACTTTCTTTTCTGCTACCGTAAGTGCAATATGTGGTGTATCGCCGATTTTGTTGCTATACGTCAACGACAATTGGGATACGCATATTTACTTACGTTGATGACATGTGATGTTATGTGTTGCTGTGATATGTTATATTGGATTGTCGTGTTTTGAATAGCCGGGTTTTTTTTGCATGAGATGAGAGTTTTTCATTTTCATTCATGTAAAAACTTGTATGTACTATACTTTTATTGGGGCACTTCCGGGTTGAGGATGATATCACCATTGATGTATATTATTTACTTTTCCACATTAGGATAGACCCACAGTGGGGAGCACAAGTAACCGGGTTCTAGAGTCCAGTGGGAGACCATCTCGAGGAGTCTAGACCGGGTCTCCTAACTCTAGAATTGGGAGGGTTGCTTGCCGCTTTCGTAGGGGTCTAGGGATGTGGGTTTGGCTATTCATCACGACCATGGAATCTGTGTTTTTACTGGCTTAATTTAAAACACGAAATTCCTAGTATATCCAATATTTCATATGTGGACTTCTGCTGCTGATATTCTGTGATGTGATCAATTTATATGATGAGACGAATGTTGTTATTATATATATATATATATGATATATAATAAACGTTGCTTATGTTTTGCACCCATGCTAGTCCCGCCCCGCTATGTCGTTAGTTAAGTAACCTAACGGTGCATAACGGGACACTGTGGCAAATGTGGATGGCATAAGCGTACGTTAAACTCTCGTTTCTTTTGTGATGTTTAGGAAGCATAGATGATGGGACTTCATTAATGAGATTAATGAAAAGAAAGAAACCTGAAGATGTTGTGGAATCAAATTTTCAAAAAGGGTTGCTCTAGTTCTTGCTTTGCATAGTGGTATTCTTTGTAGAATATCCAGCACCTTATTCGATAAGGAAAGAGCCGAGATCCCTTCACCGGGAGTGACCACTTTAGCGAAACTGGCAGATGCTACAACCCACTCGGTTTTGTTTTTGATTGCTTTTTAGGTTCATGCTTTGCACAGTGATATTCCTTGATGGATATCCAACACCTCATTCGATGAGGAAAGAGCCGAGGTCCCTTCACCGGGAGTGACCTCTTTAGCGAAACTAGTAAAAGCCTAAAAAACACTCTTTTTCAAAATCACTCGATTTTACAACGATATCAAGTTCATTACCCAATAGATTTTATTAAAAACCTGTCGTAGCCCTCCGTCATTTCAGATAAGGACTATTTAGTATTCGTGCTGCGTTTGTTGACCTTGTCAAGGCGTAGTGTACGGTAGCTGATTAGTGCTTATCTGCTAAAGCATGAGATGCGATTTGATTAGGGTAGTTGTGCGGCCTTGTTGACCTTGTCAAGGGTCGTGCGGGTGGGTTTAATTCAATCATGAAATGTACGGGTTGAACTTGACTTGCGATTTATGGTTTGTTGACCTTGTCAAGGTCATAGATTGCTTGGGGAAAAATATAATCGGGAATTTCAAGTGTTGAAATTTGCAATGAGATTGCATACCTTCTATGAGATAGTTGGATCCCGATACCCACTGCGAGTAAGAGTTACTCCTGGGAGAGTTTTGCACATTACAATAAGCCGATCAAGTAGGTGTCTAGAAAGGTGTTAACGGGGTTACGCCCTGGGAAAACGAGGTTTATTTTAATTAGGTCCGTGCGAAAGCACAGGGAACCTCCCTCAAAGTACCGGCACTGGCCTGGCCTAAAGATTGGCAACTTGTAGGGTGTAATTAATCCCGGCTAGTCTTATCTTTTAGGGTTTGAAGGAAGATTTGATAAAAACAGTGGGAGCTATCCTAATTAGATAAGATAAGAACCAATCTAATTTTGCAAGAGCGCACACAGAGTGCTTTCTTCTCTCTTTCTCCTGGTAGCAACCATGTCATGCTTTAATCAAGATAATAATATGGATGTATTGACCGAACCTGCTTATTATACTGTGCTGGGGAACGTTGGTTTCGCTCTATCTTATAATTGTTATAAGTCCGAGCAAGAAATAGGGGAATATCCAGATTCCTACGCCACCCAATCGAGGAAAAAACATGTTGATGCATATTCTTCGAGTGTGTTCGTTACCGAGAACTGTTTCTCAGTACACTCTACGTCCTAGATATGAGATATCGGATCAGGATCCCATATATGTAATCTGTTACATGGGCTACAGAAAGGTAGAGAACTGGGATTGGGTGATATGTCTCTAAGTGTAGAGAATGGTGTAAGTGTTGCAGCCAAACTAGTTGGGAAATATCACCCTGTATTACCAAATGGTAAATACATTGATTCTGAACAAATGTTATTACATGTCGAACCTGATATACAACATTACATCAGTTTCTTTATTAATTAGAGAAGGATATAATTTTGTATTGTAGGATAATGTTGTGAACATTTTCCTTAATCAAGAGTTGATTGGATCAGGCACGTTATGTAATAGTATATAGGTTCTAAATCAAACCACAGTTCAAGGTATATAGAATACACATAAGAGGAAGAGTTCAGAAATGAACGAATCCTTCTTGCGGTATTGTAGACTAGGTCATATCAATGCGGCACGACTAGCTAAGTTACATAAGGATGGATATTTGAATCCGTTCGAATTTTCATGTTATGATACTTTCCAGTCTTGTCTCAAAGGTAAAGTGACCAATACTCCATTTATTGGAAACAGAGAAAGAGTTATTGAACTCTAGGGACAGATACATAGTGATGTATACGGTCTATGTCTATAAATTCCAGGGTTGGTTCCTAGTACTTCATTATATTCACTAATGATCTCTCAAGATTCAGACATGTGTTCTTGTTGAAACACGAGTCTGAACCTTTTTGAGAAATTCAAGGAATATAAGTGCGAAGTAGAGAACCAAACCGGTAGAAGTATTAAGTTCTTCGATGTGATCGGGGAGGAGAATACTTGGGCATGGAGTACCTGGATTATTTAAAAGAGAATGGGTTTCTCCCTCAGCTTACTCCTTCGCGTACACCACAGCACAACGGTGTATCGGGGCGTAGGTATCGCACCCTATTAGATATGGTGCGCTCTATGATGAATACTGCTGAGTTGCCTGTTTCCTTTTGGTGTTATGCACTTGAGAAGCTGCATACCTATTGAATGGGGTTCCATCCAAATCAATGCCTACCACTCCATATGAGATATGGAACGAAAAGAGACCATGTCTTAAACGAGTTAAGATATGGGGTTGTCCGGCCTATGTTGAAAAGCAAAATCCGGACAAGCTCGAGGTAAGGTTAGTTCTGTATAAGTTTGTGGGATATCCCGAACATTCACGAGGGTATATCTTCTACCAAACTGAGGAGCAAAAGGTGTTTTGTTTCTCAGCAAGCCACCTTTTTAGAAAAGGAATTTCTTATGGAAGAAATTAGTGGTCATAAGGTAGAACTGGAAGGAGTTCCAGCTAGACAAACTAACAGCTGATGATTTGGTGAAACCGAAGGATTCAATAGTTTCCAATGAACCTCATCCTCTCCGCGAATCTGGTAGGGTTCCTCACCCACTTGAGAGATACTACGGTTTTCTCGGTGACAGTGGGAGTGAGGATTGCATCATGGTAGATGATGGCCCAAATAAGTTAAGGCAGGCTATCATGAGTGGGGACTCTGTAAAATGGCTAAATGCTATGCGATCTGAGATAGAATCCATATACACCAATAAAGTATGACTTTGAATATTGCACCTGAAGGGGTAAAACCCATCAGGAGCAAGTGGATCTTAAGAAGATTCTTGGTGTAGATAGAAAAGTTGAGACTTTCAAAGCTAGACTTGTTGCAAAAGGTTCTCGTCAATAACCAGGTATGGTTTATGATGAAACATTTTCTCCAGTGGCTATGCTTAAGTCCATCAGGATTGAAGCAGGCATCGCGGAGTTGGAACATCTGTTTTGATGTGGCAATCAAAGAGTTTGACTTTATCAAAAAGGTTGATGAACCTTGTATATACAAGAAGGTTGTAGAGAATAAGGTTGTGTTCATCGTATTGTACGAAGATGACATACTCTTGATAGGAAATGATTTCCTATGCTACACTCGGTCAAGCTCCTTTTATCATGAGGATTGTCCATAAAAGATCTGGATGATACCTACTACATCTTAAGGATTATGATTTATAGTGATAAATCTAAGTCGATGTTGGGAGTGTCCCAATTCCATGTACATTAACACAATACTAAAGGGGTTTAGTATGGAGGATTCTAAGCATGGTGGTTCGCCCACTTACTCATGAATCACTCTCTCCAAAAAGATGTCTCCCGTGTAAGTCCACGTTGCCCACCCCGGTGCTTACGGGGAGGCGGAAAACATAATAAAAATTGGATTTTTATCAACTATAGGCAACATGGACCAAGCTTTAAGGATCTTTGCTAAACATAAACTTGCTAAAGCTAACTACAAAGTAGCTAAGTGGTAGAAAGGTTATACCTTGAGCTCAAAGTCCTTCTCTCCTTGCTCCTTGGAATGGTAGAAAGAGGTCACCTTGCTTGTCTTCTCCCGTCAAAGAAGGATCCACCCGAAAGCCTCGACCTTTAGCTTCAACTCCAAGCTAGGAGTAACTAGAGTGCAAGAAATGCTAAGACTTGAACCCTAGAAGAGAGTAGAGAAGATCAAGTGAGGGTTTTTCTCAAGCTTTTTGTTTCTCAATACATGAGAGGGAGAGAGCTTGAGGGAGAGGATGAGCAAGAGAGAGAAATGATATGAGAGAATGAATTATTAGTGAGCCATTCTCACTAATATGTGTGAATAATTTTAATTGAATAATTAGCTTGAAAATTGTCATGGTAAATCATGACATGACCATTATCATTTCAATTTGCAAAGATCAAAGAGCATCTTCCAAAAGAAATGATGATGGTCAAAGTGTCAACCTAGGTCAACAAGTCAATGAAGTCAAATGGTCAACAACAACAACCATGTACAATTATTAAGCTAATTATCAATTAACTATAATACACACAAAAGCAATAGGGTTAATAAAATGACAATAGCCATTAACCCTAAACAAGGTCCTCTCCCTCAATCTCAAGCAACTGTGCATACGCACCCGCATTCGTGATCCGAGGAACACGAATACTCTGAGAAAAACCAATCTCAAATCATATACTAGGATCTGGCTTAAACCAAAGCCCGCTAGTATAAACTGTCCGGACAGCAAACGTGCACAAGTACGCGGATGCGAACGAACCCTGTCGCAAAACCATGCGACCTCTACTCATTTTGCCTAAAGGCGAATAGCTCTCTGTATGGGACTCTAAAGACTCGACACTACGCTGGCAGTGGGTTTAACTACAGACCGCAAGCGGTACTAGCTGTACGTAACGGTCCCCAGGTAGATGTCGATAAGAAGACTGACGAGGTGAACCCCATCTGCACTCCTACTGAGCCTGTATGTGACAGTCTCCATACAGTCCGGTCTGTTCGTCTGATACATCGCATGGCGGGCCTAGGGGGTGGTGAACGTCAGTTCCCTAATAGCGGTACAAGTCGTGTCGGAGTGTAGCCCAGAACACCCTGAGATAACACTGGAAACCTACCAGTATATCTCGCTTGCCCTGGCCAGGGACTACTCGTGTAATGGCTCTCCTGGACACAGCGCGATGTCAACCCCCAATACCAGGAGAGATGAATCCTGTCTAACCGTCACTGCCTCCAAGTGCTTCGGGACTGCACCCAAAAACTACCTGTTTGCACGACTCCTTTGAGTCGTGGTAGGGTAGTAATCAAAGTGCAGTGGGAACACACTTGAGGCGAAGTGACAGTGTCAAGTCAGCGGACTAAGCTGTACTCATGTCACCTGGGAACTGATAACTGACGATAGGTATATTACCAACCAACAGTTCCCGACGAGTCCTGTCCAGTGTACTCGTAACCTAACGAGCACCCGCATACTATCCTAAGTACGACGTACTAACGGCTGTGGGACAGACCGTCTCCCATACTGGGATGAGAAGCGCATACGCTAGTCTACTCCGGAGTATCGATGCCCTGTCTCGATAGTCCAACGACCAGGGACCTGTATAAGGATGTGCTTATAGATTACCCAGCTCCCACGAGTGCGAGTGCCATCACAACGCTGGTAATCAAGCAAAGATCCTAAGGGCTCTACTAATATGTATACCAGCAATATGCTAAAAGAAACACATGCATATATTAAAGCAGAGACAAACCAAGTAGCATACTACCATTTCGAGCAAGATTGTATATACAACTGTGAATATCCCAAGCTTCCATTAAGTAATATACAAACTAGTATGATACAGTAATGGCCTCTAGGGCATATACACTAACAATCTCCCACTTGCACTAAGGCCATGTACTGGCGTATCGAAGACCTATCATCTCGATCAGCCGCTCGAACTGAGTCTGGGGCAAGGCCTTGGTGAATGGATCTGCTGTGTTATTCTCCGTATTAACTCTCTTCACCTCGATCTCCTGGCGATCTATGATCTCCCTGATCAGGTGATACCGCCTCAAAATGTGCCTGGACTTCTGATGGGACCTGGGTTCCTTCGCTAAAGCTATAGCTCCGTTGTTGTCGCAATACAGCGGTATTCGATCAACAATGGTAGGAACCACCTGAAGCTCCGTGAGGAACTTCTTCATCCAGACAGCTTCCTTTGCGGCATCGCAAGCAGCTATGTACTCCGCTTCCATTGTTGAGTCTGCAACGGTCTCCTGCTTGGAACTCTTCCAGCAAACCGCCCCTCCATTGAGGGTAAAGACATAACCCGACATAGACTTGGAGTCATCCTTGTCATACTGGAAGCTGGAGTCAGCAAAGGCCTCGAGCTGGAGGTCTTTTCCGCCATACACCAAGAACATCTCCTTAGTCCTTCTCAGGTACTTGAGAATGTTCTTTACCGCTATCCAGTGTTTCTCCTCTGGGTTTGACTGATACCGGCTTACAACGCTCAATGCGTATGCTACATCTGGTCTGGTACACAACATCGCATACATTATAGAGACTACCGCAGAAGCGTAGGGTATAATAGACATGCGATCCCTTTCCAAATCAGTCTTGGGAGACATCTCTTTGGAGAGGGTGATCCCGTGACAAGCCGGTAGATTACCGCGCTTGGAATCTTCCATACTGAACCTTTTCAGTATGGTGTCAATGTACCTTGACTGTGAAAGTCCCAACATCCTCTTAGATCTATCACGATAGATCTGGATCCCCAGAATGTAGTTGGCATCGCCCAGGTCCTTCATGGAGAACCTCTGCGACAAGAATCCTTTGACTGACTGTAGCATAGGAATATCATTTCCTATTAGGAGAATGTCATCCACGTACAAGACGAGGAATACCACAGTTCTCCCTACAATCTTACTGTAAATGCATGGTTCATCTGGGTTTTTGATAAAGTCGAATTCTTTGACAGTATCATCAAAGCAGATGTTCCAACTCCGCGATGCCTGCTTAAGTCCATAAATGGACTTGAGCAACTTGCACACTCTACTGCTGCTCCCACTCTGATTGAATCCCTCCGGCTGATCCATATAGACGCACTCTTCCAAATTTCCATTTAGGAAAACCGTCTTTACGTCCATCTGCCAGATTTCATAATCGTGGAAGGCAGCAATGGCAAGAAGGATCCGAATGGATTTCAGCATAGCCACTGGAGAAAAGGTCTCGTCATAGTCCAAACCAGGTCTTTGACGAAAACCCTTTGCTACAAGTCTAGCTTTATAGGTCTCAACCTGCCCATCTACACCAATCTTCTTTCTGAAGATCCATTTGCAGCCTACGGGTTTTACCCCTTCTGGTGCAAAGTCCAAAGTCCAAACTTTATTGGTGTACATGGACTCCATCTCGGCCCGCATTGCATCCAGCCATTTTACTGAGTCACCGCTCTGAATGGCTTGCTGGAAGCTAGTAGGCTCACCATGATCCATAGTGCAATCCTCTCTATCCCCGTCAATGAGAAAACCGTAGTATCTCTCGGGCGGATGGGACTGCCTACTACTCCTGCGGAGTGGCGCTGGGATGTCCTGTTCTTTCAAACCTTCTGGTTCTACCAAGCTTTCAGTAATAGCTTGTGGTTCTGGAATTTCTTCCAGTTCTATTGCGCTCCCACTTATCTGATTTTCCAAAAACTCAGTTTCCAAGAAGCGGGCATGACGAGAAACAAAAACCTTTTGTTCCTCTGCGTAATAGAAAAGATACCCCTTGGAGTTCTTTGGGTATCCCACAAACTTACACTGTACCGAACGTGCCTCGAGCTTGTCCGCATGCTGCTTTTTTACAAAAGCTGGACATCCCCATGTCTTAAAGTGTTTAAGACTGGGTTTCTTCCCACTCCACATCTGATATGGTGTGGTAGGCACTGACTTAGTAGGAACTTGGTTCAAAAGATATGCAGCTGTTTCTAGTGCATAACTCCAGAAGGATCGCGGCAACTCAGCCTTACTCATTATGGAACGAACCATATCCAATAGGGTTCGATTCCTCCTTTCCGATACACCGTTGTGTTGTGGTGTGTATGGGGGAGTAAGTTGAGAGAGAATTCCATTCTCTTTTAAGAAGCCCAGAAACTCGGCACTCAAGTATTCGCCACCTCGATCAGATCTCAGTGTCTTGATACTTTTGCCTGTTTGTTTTTCAACTTCATTCTTGTATTCCTGAAATTTCTCAAAGGCCTCGGATTTGTGCTTCATTAAGAAGACATGTCCATACCTAGAGAAATCATCTGTGAAAGTAATGAAGTATGAATAACCACTTCGCGCATGTGTAGACATTGGACCACACATATCACTGTGTATGAGTCCCAAGAGCTCGCTCGCTCTTTCTCCGTGTCCAGTGAACGGAGTCTTTGTCATCTTTCCCATGAGACATGATTCACAAGTGGCATAAGACTGGTACTCGAACGGATCTAAGTATCCTTCTTTATGTAACTTTGTCAACCGTGTCTCATTAATGTGACCCAGTCTACAATGCCATAAGAAAGCCTGATTTAATTCCGGAGACTTTCTTTTAAGTGTGTTCTGGACACTGAAGACCTGAGCTTGATTCAAAATGTACCTACCGTATTTCAATGTACCTGACCCAATCAGCACTTGATTTAGGTGGATGTTTACTACATCGCTTACAAAAGTAAAATCATATCCTTCCTTAGAAAGTAAGGATATAGATATGATGTTACAAGTCGCACCTGGCACATAAAAACAGTCACGCAGAATCAATATCTGCCCAGTTGTCAGTCCTAGATGATATTCCCCTACGGTTTCAGCATACATGCTCATTCCGTTAGCAACCCTGAGAGTCATATCACCTTTCCTGATAACCCTACGGTTTCTCAAAGCCTGTAACGAATTACAGATATGAGATCCTGATCCGGTATCCAATACCCAGGAAGTAGGGTTAACTGACATACAGTTCTCAATCACAAACACACCCGAAGCCGAAGCCACAACATGCTTCGAATTCTGGCTACTGGCTTTACAAGCCCTGCAATCCTTCTGTCCATGTTCATTCTCGTAACAATAGGAACATCCTTCTTTTACTACATCTGTTCCTGAAACTTCTGCCCTTCCCTTTCTTTCTACTTCCCTAGTTTCCTTTAGGGTAGTAGGCAGAGACTGTTGAACTGAGTCAGCATCTGACCTGTTCTTCAACGTGGTCTTCAGGTCCGAGAGCTCAAAAGAGCTGGTCTCTGTAAGGACGTTGCCTCCTACAGATGACCCGATAGCCAACCTCGCTGGAAGCAATTCGTTCGAGGTCTCATATCTTGCGATACGAGATTGCTCTCCATTTAAAACTTTGTTATGGAGGAAGATAGAAGCTGAGTCCATCTTCTCGTGCTGCCTCTGGTATATACCATCAACTGAGGCTAACACGAGGCACTTGGCTTTCGCACAGTCTTCTTCCGATGTCCTACAAATATCAATATCCGTGACAGGGGAAACTGGACCTGAGACGGCAGGGGTTGGATTAGTTAAGAGGTGTCCCAGCTTGTCCTGGGCAATGGACATCTGGACAGACCTTTGCCAGTCATAACAGTCAGATTCAGTCTTCTTATTATCTAGATGTAACCTAGGTGTGGTTACTGGGTCGCTGCAATTAAGAGAGAGAGAAGAAAACACTTAGCATGATGCTCTTGCAAGTTTAGATTGGTTTTTAATTTATCTAAACAGGATGGCTCCCACTGTCTCTCGAATCCCTTCTCAAACCGTAAAGAAAGGTTAGTCAGGATCAATCTCACCGTACAATACTTGCTTAACCGTTCAGCCAGGCCAGTGTCGGTACTTCGAGGGAGGTTTTCCAACGCTTTCGCGAAGTTCCTTAATTAAGTAACCTCTTTTCCCTGTGGGCGTAGCCCCGCTAACACCTTTCTAGGCACCTACTAGGTTTATAGCATTGATCGTTAAGTGAGAGTTTTCCCGAGGAGTAGCATATACTCACAGTAGGATCGGGATCCAAATATCATCGCGTGATAAAACCGAAGGAATCCTACCAGAATCATCACACTCCAAATGGTATGCAGCGCTAGCAAGTTTCAGTACTTTTGAAACTCCCGATGTAGAATTTTGCCCCATGCTCTTATGACCTTGACTAAGGCCAACAAATCATAAGTCACATGTCAAGTTCTACCCGTCGTTATCCAGGTTAATTTGAACCCACCCGTATATACCCTTGACTATGGCCAACAAAGCAATACGACTGTCCCAAACCAACGCATTCTATCTATGCAACATATGAATACCCACCAGCTACCAAACACTGTGCCTTGACTAAGGCCAACAAACACAGCTTGAATACTGTTGAATATTTATATGAAACGACGGAGGGCTACGGATGGTTTTGGCGAAACCGTGAACGTAGTGAACTTGATATAGTCGATGGAACGAGATAGCTTTTAAAAGGAGTGGTTCAAGCTCCGCGTTTAAAATGCTTATTTTTGAAAAGAACCGAGTGGTTTTCAAAGTGTTCCAATCGACTTTTACTTGGTTTATTTTCTTGCATTAGTTCTTTTAATGCGTCCCATCATTTAATCCTACCATTGCAGAAAACAACCAAAATATGACGTACGCTTATGCCATTCGCATTCGCCACGGGGCCCCGTCATCACCCGTTAGGTTACTTAACTAACGACAGAGCGGGGGCTGGGCTAGCGCGGCTGTAAAACATAAGCAACGCCTAAATAGTTATTATATATAAATATATAGCAATGATAGACATTACAGATCACAGATGAATACATTGGATATACTAGGAATCCGCAATGCGTTCGAGCCTGCAACGTAAAGCGGATTACACGGTCGCGGTGAATAGCCAAAACCCCACCCAAGACCCCTATGGGTGCGGCAAACTACCCGCCAAGCACCCGAAGCGAAGCAACCTCCCTCACCACCGTGAGTAGGCCACTCGGCACTTCGAGATACCCGGTAGTTTGTGCACCCCCTCCATGGGTCTATCCTAGGAGCAAAAACAGTAAAAAGAATTATACAATGACGGCTACAACCCCGACCCGGTTGTGCGGCCATACAAATAATATTATTACATCAATTTACATGTTACAAATGAATGAAAGAAAAATAACGCTCATCTCACATCCACCCCGGCTATTCACCCGCGACAATCCAATCCATTCATATCCACAAACCAATAACAATCACAGATCACAGAGATGTATAACCCCGACTAACCGACTTATAGCGATTAGCCGACGTTCAATACATACAAGCATCACAGATATAACCGATATAGTTAAAGTGTAGTGAAGTTCCGAAAAAATACGGATTTATAGGCCCCCAAAAGTAAATTTTAGTTCTGGAAAATCTGGGCACATATAACATATCCTAAAAATCACAAAACCAACACAGAAACACACTGCACCAAAATCGAGGCAGAGAGGAGACAATACGGCCGCGGATGCGCGGCGAAATAGCTTCCTATTGCCGCGGATCCGCGGCCATTTGGTCGACTCTCAGTCTCGTTTTTGGTGGTGTTCTTAACAAAACCCTGAGATAATTTTTGGTGTATAACAAATTTTATTTTGACCAGAAAAAAAATTAACAGAAACTTAGGGTTTTGCGAGTTTGGTTTTTCGATTTTCCGGTTTCGAAACTTCGTTACACTTTACTACTTAGCTAGTTTATGTTTAGTTAGGCTCTGATACCACTGTAAGTCCACGTTGCCCACCCCGGTGCTTACGGGGAGGCGGAAAACATAATAAAAATTGGATTTTTATCAACTATAGGCAACATGGACCAAGCTTTAAGGATCTTTGCTAAACATAAACTTGCTAAAGCTAACTACAAAGTAGCTAAGTGGTAGAAATGTTATACCTTGAGCTCAAAGTCCTTCTCTCCTTGCTCCTTGGAATGGTAGAAAGAGGTCACCTTGCTTTTCTTCTCCCGTCAAAGAAGGATCCACCCGAAAGTCTCGACCTTTAGCTTCAACTCCAAGCTAGGAGTAACTAGAGTGCAAGAAATGCTAAGACTTGAACCCTAGAAGAGAGTAGAGAAGATCAAGTGAGGGTTTTTCTCAAGCTTTTTGTTTCTCAACACATGAGAGGGAGAGAGCTTGAGGGAGAGGATGAGCAAGAGAGAGAAATGATATGAGAGAATGAATTATTAGTGAGCCATTCTCACTAATATGTGTGAATAATTTTAATTGAATAATTAGCTTGAAAATTGTCATGGTAAATCATGACATGACCATTATCATTTCAATTTGCAAAGATCAAAGAGCATCTTCCAAAAGAAATGATGATGGTCAAAGTGTCAACCTAGGTCAACAAGTCAATGAAGTCAAATGGTCAACAACAACAACCATGCACAATTATTAAGCTAATTATCAATTAACTATAATACACACAAAAGCAATAGGGTTAATAAAATGACAATAGCCATTAACCCTAAACAAGGTCCTCTCCCTCAATCTCAAGCAACTGTGCATACGCACCCGCATTCGTGATCCGAGGAACACGAATACTCTGAGAAAAACCAATCTCAAATCATATACTAGGATCCGGTTTAAACCAAAGCCCGCTAGTATAAACTGTCCGGACAGCAAACGTGCACAAGTGCGCGGATGCGAACGAACCCTGTCGCAAAACCATGCGACCTCTACTCATTTTGCCTAAAGGCGAATAGCTCTCTGTGTGGGACTCTAAAGACTCGACACTATGCTGGCAGTGGGTTTAACCACAGACCGCAAGCGGCACTAGCTGTACGTAACGGTCCCCAGGTAGATGTCGATAAGAAGACTGACGAGGTGAACCCCATCTGCACTCCTACTGAGCCTGTATGTGACAGTCTCCGTACAGTCCGGTCTGTTCGTCTGATACATCGCATGGCGGGCCTAGGGGGGCGGTGAACGTCAGTCCCCTAATAGCGGTACAAGTCGTGTCGGAGTGTAGCCCAGAACACCATGAGATAACACTGGAAACCTACCAGTATATCTCGCTTGCCCTGACCAGGGACTACTCGTGTAATGGCTCTCCTGGACACAGCGCGATGTCAACCCCCAATACCGGGAGAGACAAATCCTGTCTAACCGTCACTGCCTCCAAGTGCTTCGGGACTGCACCCAAAAACTACCTGTTTGCACGACTCCTTTGAGCCGTGGTAGGGTAGTAATCAAAGTGCAGTGAGAACACACTCGAGGCGAAGTGACAGTGTCAAGTCAGCGGACTAAGCTGTACTCATGTCACCTGGGAACTGATAACTGACGATAGGTATATTACCAACCAACAGTTCCCGACGAGTCCTGTCCAGTGTACTCGTAACCTAACGAGCACCCGCATACTATCCCAAGTACGACGTACTAACGGCTGTGGGACAGACCGTCTCCTACACTGGGATGAGAAGCGCATACGCTAGTCTACTCCGGAGTATCGATGCCCTGTCTCGATAGTCCAACGACCAGGGACCTGTATAAGGATGTGCTTATAGATTACCCAGCTCCCACGAGTGCGAGCGCCATCACAACGCTGGTAATCAAGCAAAGATCCTAAGGGCTCTACTAATATGTATACCAGCAATATGCTAAAAGAAACACATGCACATATTAAAGCAGAGACAAACCAAGTAGCATACTACCATTTCAAGCAAGATTGTATATACAACTGTGAATATCCCAAGCTTCCATTAAGTAATATACAAACTAGTATGATACTGTAATGGCCTCTAGGGCATATACACTAATATCCCGAGACTGATTTGGAGAGAGCTCGCGGGAAAGGGATACCCTATGCTTCGACAATAGGCTCTATCATGTATGCAATGTATATGTACCAGACTAGATGCAGCTGACTCACTAGGAGTAGTGATCAGGAATCAATCAGATCTTAGGAGAATCACTGGACAGCTGTGAAGGACATTCTTAAGTACTTGAGAAGCACTGAAGAAATTTTCTTGGTTTTAGGTAACGGTGAACTCCAGGGGAGTCCTTTACCAATTTGAGCTTCCAGAGTGATAAGGACGACTGAAAGTCAGTCTCAGTCTTTACCCTCAGTGGATGGACGGTATGTTGGAAGGGTTCCAAGCTAGATACCGTGGCAAACTAGACGATAAAGGCTGAATACATCGCTGCCAACGATGCTGCCAAAGTGGGTGTCTGGACATTTCTTGTTCATAAGATGAACATAGTTCCTAACTTTGAGCATCCAATAACTATTATTGTGACAACAATGGAGTTGTGGCTTTGGCCTAGGAACCTCGGTCCCATCAGCGATCCGGACATATTCTGAGGCAGTATCACCTGATCAGGGAGATGGTTGATCTCCAAGGGATCGAGGTAAGGAGAGTTGGCATGAAGGATAACACGGCAAATCTGCAGGGTTCCCTAGGACGGCAGCAAGGTTTCGGGAGGCATCGTCCATGCTAAATTCAAAAATTTGCCGTTCTAGCTAACCCTAACCATAGAATCGTATACTAGAAATCCGACAGAATAAATGCAAACAACTTTGCAAGTAAAGTGAACAAGAAATACAACCTTTGGAGACCGGTCCTTCACTTCATTAGCTCCATGTAGTAGTCCCTTCGCGGCGATCATGAAGTCCCAGACTCTAGAGAGGCTCCCTTGAAGAAATGAACATGCTTGCTTCGAAGTCTTTGAGGCCGAAGATAATCTATGTCGAGGAGACACTAACCCAAGCTATCTCTTCACTAATTGTGAAATTAGTGAAGCAAACACCCTATACTAAATGGCAAGTAGTAGAGGATGATGAAGTAGGAAGTGGGCTCACTTTAGAATTGATTTTCTCACATTTTTTGTCACATCTCCATTGAGGCTAGAAAGCTTTGAGGAAGAAGAAGAAGAAAATAACTCATGATCATTATCCATTGGATAATGGCAATCCTAGGTGAGTTAGTATCATATAATAACCTTTGTAGAGAGTTAACCATGGCTAGGTTTAATTGGTTGGGTTAATAAATATCTTAGGCAAAACAAAAGAGTGGACTTGGTCAATGAAGACTACAAGCTTCTACAAGCTATTTTTCATGACAAAATGCCACCATTTGTAATTACAAAAATAATTAAAAACCCTAGCAATTAAACCAAGTATGGTGTAAGTCATACACACACCCAAGTTGCATGTATCATCAAGCATGACACAAAATTATGTACACAAATATATATCACATATATACTTATGCACAAAGTGAGAAAAAGAAATCATAAGTGAGCTTAATATTAGTTAATGTAATGTAATATATCAAATATATATAATTATACATTAAATTATTAAATCAACTCTTGATTTAATAATCCGGCTATATCACATATAACCGACTAATATCATATATAACAACTTATCGAATCAACACTTGATCCGATAACCCGGCTATATCATATATAACCGACCGATGTCATAAATCGCGAGAATAGAATATGGTATCTCATATCGTATTAATTTCGGTCCCGCACATATCACATATGCGCTCCTACTCCATTTTGCTTGAGCCAGGAAACCTTTGTGCAGGACTCTAAAGACTCGTCAATACGTCGGCAGTAGGTGATGATCATATCAAACACCCACAAGCCGCAAGAGGCATGCTAAATGTAACGGCCACCCGGGTATTGAGCGATCTGAAGATCAACAAGCATGCCTGCTCATACTCCTGTGAATCCAATCAATAACACTATCATACAGTCCGGTCTCTTCGTCTGATATGTCGCATATATCGACTAGGGGTGGTAAACGTCAGACCCCAGTAACTCAATAAGTCATGCCGATGTGAGGCTCATAATAGGTCGAGAAACTACTGATAACTCTTACCAGTAAATCTCAGAATCAGCCCTGGCCAGGGACTTCATGTTATAGCCAATCGAGCACAGCGCAACATCAACTCCCTATACCGGGAGAGACGAATCCCCTCCTATCTCTCATTGCCGCCATGTGACTCGGGACTGTACCCAAAAACCACCATTTTACACGTTCTCTTGAATGTGGTAAGGTGGAAATCAATGCACAGTGGGAATCACACAAGACTCTATGACGATCTCGGGTCGACAGACTAACCTGTACCAGTGTCACCAGAGAACTGCCATCTGACGTGAGGTATAATATTATCTGGGAGTTCTCGGCGAGTTCGTCAAGTGTACCCAGTCTCCACTGAGCACCCGTATACCATTTCTGATGTCAAACACCAATGGATATGGGATCATCCATCGCCCATCTACATGGGTCGAGAAGCTATACTCTAGTCTACTCTGGTATATCGATGCCCCGTCTCGATACACCCACGACTAGGGACTTTAAAGGATGTACTCACAGACTACCTTTGTCCCACTAGTATGATCCGCATCATATTCCAGGTAGTCAAGTACACATCCTAAGGGCTTTACCAACATGTAACAGAGAGACAATCAGTGTACATGTTAAGATAAAGAGTAACCAGATAGCATACTATCATGTCGAGCAAGAAAGTCCTCCCTATATATGTCCAAGCATCCACTACAATATACATCTCATGTACAGTAATGGCCTCTAGGGCATATATATAACTAACAATCTCCTATTTGCACTAGGGCCATCATATAGCAGTGGTTGTAGTATCTCATACTCAACCATCCCATAAAAGTCTGTCTCTGGGAAAAGGCCCTTGTGAGTGGATCCGCCGTATTGTTCTCTGAGTCTACTCTCCTAACCTCGATCTCCCTGGAGATCAACCATCTCCATGATCAGGTGATACTGTCTTAGAATATGTCTGGATCACTGATGGGATGGGGGTTCCTAGGCCTAAGCCACAACTCCATTGTCACACAATGGTAGGAACAAAGTTCATCTCATGAACTAATATACACCCAAACTGCCTCTTTGGTAGTATCGTTGGTAACGGTGTATCAAGCCTTTATCGTCTAGTTTGCCACGGTATCTAGCTTGGAACTCTTCCAACATACCGTCCCTCCACTGAGGGTAAAGACAATGCCTATGACTGACATTCAGTCTTCCTTACCACCGTGGAAGCTATCCAGTGATTCTCCCCAGGATATATTGATACCATCTCATTATATCTAGTGAGAATCCTAACATCCACTTAGATCTATCTCATAGATCCAAAACCCAGGAATTAGGAGGTATCACCTTGATCCTATATGGAGAATCAATGTGAAAAGAGGAGATTGACCGAGTGTAGCATAGGAAACACCTTTCCTATCAAGAGTATGTTATCCATGTACAATACGAGGAAGACCACAATACTCTCTACTACCTTTTTGTACATACAAGGCCCATCTACCATTTTGATGAAGTCAAACTCTTTGACTACCACATCAAAACAGATGTTCCAACTCCGCGATGCCTGCTTTAACTCGTAAAGCAACTTGCACACGTTTCCGCTGCTCCCACTGTCTACGAAGCCCTCTGGCTGTGTACTTATAGACGCTCTTTTCCAAATCAGTATTTAGAAAAGCAGTCATGACACTCAACCGCCAGATATCACAGTCATGTTATGTAGCAATGGCAAGTAGGATCTGGATGGACTTTAGCATAGCTATTAGAAAAGGTTTCATCATTATCCACACCTGGTCGATGACGAGAACCTTTTATAACATGTTTAGCTTTGAAAGTCACAACTTTTCCATCTACACTAAGTAATCTTCTCAAGATATACTTGCTCCTGATGGGGATTTAACCCTTCAGATAAAGCAACCAAAGTCCATACTTTGTTGGTGTATATGGATTCCATCGCAGATCGCATAGCATCCGGCCATTCTTATAGAGTCCCCACTATTGATGGCCTGCTCGAAACTAGTTGGGTCATCATCTCATGATGCAATCCTCGCTCCCACTGTCATAGAGAAAACCGAAGTATCTCTCAGGTGGGTGAGAAACCCTACCAGATCGGCAGAGAGGCTGAGGTTCGTTGAGAGCTATTGAATCCTCCGGTTCTACCAAATCATCAGCTGTAGTTTGTGTAGCTGGAACTCCTTTCAGTTCTACCTCATGACCACAAATTTGTTTCCAAAATAAATTCCTTTTCTAAAAAGGTGGCATGCCGAGAAATAAAACACCTTTTGATCCTCGGTGCGGTAGAAGATATTCCCTTGCGAATGCTTGGGATATCCAATAAACTTCCACAAAACTGACCTTGCCTCGATCTTGTCCGAATTTTGGTTTTAGACATAGGTCGGACAACCCCAAATCTTAACTTACTTAAGAGATAGGCTCTTCCCATACCATATCACATATGGAGTGGTAGGCACCAGATTTGGTTAGAACGCTATTCAATAGGTATGCAGCTTAATAAGTGCATAACCCCCAAAAGGAAATAGACAACTCAGTAGTACTCATCATAGAGCGCACCATATCTAATAGGTGCGATTGCTCCGCCCCGATACACCGTTGTGCTGTGGTGTATCCGGAGGAGTAATGTTGAGAGAGAAACATATTCTCCTATAGGGTTACTAGGCACTCTCACAATGGTCTATAAGGCATCAACCATGCCCGATTTAAAATTTAGACGTGCCGAACAACCCTAACCAAGATCTTTAAACTAGAGATTAGGCGAAACAAAGCATGTTAAACACTTTAACATCTAAGAGTTTGGGATTACAACCTTTGTAGTCCGGTCCTTCGTTTCATAAGCTCTGTGTTGAGGTCCCTTCTCTGCGATCATCGAGTATCCCGACTCTAGAGAGGCTCCACGAAGAGAAAGATGCAAACTTGCTTCCGATCTTCGATAACTAAGATGATCTACCTTGAAGTTTCTTTAACACAAGCTCTCACTCACAAATGAAGTGAACACCCTAATCTAAATGGTTAGGATAGATTAGGATGATGAAGTAGGATTTTAGCTCTCATTTATTTTCTTAATCTCACTCATTTTCATCACTAAGCAAAAAGCTAGAAAGCTTTGCAAGGAGGAAGAATAAGATGAATTACTTTGTGATGAATAATGAATTGTGGTGAGATTAGAAATGCAACCACGGTCAAGGGTTGAGTTGGGTTAACAAATATCATAACAAAATATCTTTAGAAAATATCTTTGCAAAAACAAAACAAAAAGCTTCTAGAAAAATTAACCCAAATCAAACCTTAATCATGTTTAATCTCCATTAATCATGTTGCATTAATAACCTTAACAAGTTACAATATTATATATCACATATACAATATTTATTGTAACAAAATAAAATAATACAATTAACATATATCGCATATATATCAATGTATTACCCGAGTGAGAAAAAGAATCTTTTAGTGAGCTTATATTAGTTAATGTAATTTAATATATCAAATATATAATTATACATTAAATTATCGAATTAACACTTGATCCGACAATCCGGTTATATCGCATATAACCGACTAATATAATCCGTATCAGTTCATCGAATCAACACTTGATCCGATGACCCGGCTATATCACATATACCCGGCCGATATCTCATATCGCGAGAATCTAATACAGTATCACATACACGTATTGTTCTCGGTCCCGCACATATCATATATGTGCTCCTACTCCGTTTTTCCTGAGCCAAGAAACCTCTGTGTAGGACTCTAAAGAATCGTCAATACGCCGGCAGTAGGTGATGATCATATCAAACACTCACAAGCTGCAAGCGGTCAGCTAAACATAACAGCCACCCAAGTATTGAGTGATCAGAAGATCAACAAGCAAGCCTGTACATTCTCTTATGAATCCAGTCAGTAACACTCCCGTACAGTCCGGTCTCTTCGTCTGATATGTCGCATATCTCGCCTAGGGGTGGTAAACGTCAGACCCCAGTAGCTTGATAAGTTGTGTCGATATGAGGTCTATAACAGTTTGAGAAACTACTTATAACACTTACCAGTAAATCTCAGCAACTCTGGCCAGGGATTTCCAGTTATAGCCAATCGAACACAGCGCAACATCAACTCCCTATACCGGGAGAGACGAATCCCCTCCTATCGCTCATTGCCTCCATGTGATTCGGGACTGTACCCAAAAGACACCTTTTTGCACGCCCTCTTGGACGTGGTATGATGGAAATCAAAGCACAGTGTGAATCACACAAGACTCTATGACGATCTCGGGTCTACAGACTAACCTATACCAGAGTCACCAGAGAACTGCCATCTGACGTGAGGTATAATACCATCTGGGAGTTCTCGGCGAGTCCGTCCAGTATACCCAGTCTCCACTGATCACCCGTATACCTTCTCTGATGTCAAACACCAATGGATATGGGATCATCCATCGCGCATCATATGGGTCAAGAAGCGCATACGCTAGTCTACTCTGGAGTATCGATGCCCTGTCTTGGTACTCCCATGACTAGGAAATTTTGAAGGATGTACTTGGCGACTACTCTGTCCCCACTAGTATGATCTGCATCATAGTCCTGGTAGTCAAGTACTTATCCTAAGGGCTTTATCAACATGTAACATAGAGACAATCAGAGTATATGTTAAGATAAAGAGTAACCAGATAGCATACTATCATGTCGAGCAAGAAAGTCCTCCCTATATATGTCCAAGCACCCACTACAATATACATCGTATGTACAGTAATGGCCTCTAGGGCATACATATAACTAACAATCTCCCACTTGCGCTAGGTCCATCTGTTGTGGTATCGCATAGCCAACAATCAGCTGTGGTTGAAGTATCTCATACTCAACCATCCCATTAAAGTCTCTACTTGGAAATAGGACTTTGTGAGTGGATCCGCGCTGTTGTCCTCTGTGTCTACTCTCCTAACCTCGATCTACTTGGAGATCAACCATCTCCATGATCAGGTGATACTGCCTAAGAATTATATCTGGATTTCGGATGGGACGGGGGTTCCTTGGCCAAAGCCATAACTCCATTGTCACACAATGGTTGGAACAGAGTTCATCTCATGTACTAATATATCCAGACTGCCTCTTTGGTAGCATCTTTGGTAATGATGTATCTTGCCTTTAATCGTCTAGTAAGTCACGGTATCTAGCTTGGAACTCTTACAACATACCGTCCCTCCACTGAGGGTAAAGACAATGCCTATGACTGACATTCAGTCTTCCTTACCACCGTGGAAGCTATCCAGTGATTCTCCCCAGGATATATTGATACCATCTCATTATATCTAGTGAGAATCCTAACATCCTATTAGATCTATCACATAGATCCAAAACCCAAGATTTAGGAGGTATTACTTTGATCCTATATGGAGAATCCTTGTGATAAGCGGAGATTGACCGAGCGCAGCATAGGAAACTCCTTCCCTATCAAGAGTATGTCATCCACGTACTCTACGAGGATCACCACCATACTCTCTACTACCTTTTTGTATATACAAGGTTCATCTACCATTTTGATGAAGTCAAACTCTTTGACTACCACATCAAAACAGATGTTCCAACTCCGCGATGTCTGATTTATTAAATAAAACATCTTGCCACGTTTCCGCTGCTCCCACTGTCTACGAAGCCCTCTGGCTGTGTACTTATAGACGCTCTCTTCCAAATCAATATTTAGAAAAGCAGTCATCACACCCAACCGCTAGATATCGTAGTCATGGTATGTAGCCGTGGCAAGTAGGATCTGGATGGACTTAAGTATAGCTTTGAAAGTCTCAACTTTTCCATGTACACCAAGTAATCTTCTCAAGATATACTTGCTCCTGATGGGGATTTAACCCTTCAGATAAAGAAACCAAAGTCCATACTTTGTTGGTGTATAAGGATTCCATCTCGGATCGCTAAGCATCCAGCCATTCTTACAGAGTCCCACTCCTGATGGCTTGCTCGAAATAAGTTGGGTCATCATCTCATGATGCAATCCTCGCTCCCACTGTCATAGAGAAACCGAAGTATCTCTCAGGTGGGTGAGGAACCCTACTAGATCGGCGGAGAGGCTGAGGTTCGTTAGAAACTATTGAGTCCTCCGGTTCTACCAAATCATCAGCTGCAGTTTATATAGCTGGAACTCTTTCCAGTTCTACCTCATAACCACTAATTTCTTCACAAGAAATTCCCTTTCACAAAGGTGGCATGTTGAGAAACAAAACATCTTTTGTTCCTTGGTTAGGTAGAAGATATTCCCTTGCGAATGCTTGGGATATCCAACAAACTTCTACAGAACTGACTTTGCCTCGAGCTTGTCCGGATTATGCTTTTAGATATAGGCTGGACAACCCCAAATCTTAACATACTTAAGATATGGGCTCTTCCCATTCCATATCACATATGAAGTGGTAGGCAACTGATTTGATTGGAACCCTATTCAATAGGTATGCAGCTTCTCAAGTGCATGACTCCTAAAAAGAAATAGGAAACTCAGTAGTACTCATCATAGTGCGCACCATATCAAATAGGGTATATTTTGCTCCGCCTCGATACACCAACGTGCTGTGGTGTATACGGAGGAGTAATGTTGAGAGAGAATCTCATTCTCCTTTAGAATAGTCCAGGAATTCCGTGCTCAAGTATTCTCCTCTTTGATCACATCAAAAGACATAATACTTATACCCGTTTTTGGTTTTCTACTTCTAACTTATATTCTGTGATTATCTCAAAAGTTTCGGACTTGTGTTTCAACATGAACATATGTCTGAATCTTGAGAGATCATCAGTGAATGTAATGAAGTATAAAGAACCGATCCTGGCATGTATAGACAGGAGACCTTACATACATCATCATGTATCAATCCCAAGAGTTCACTAACTCTTTCTCTGTTTCCAATAAACATAGCTGTGGTCATCTTATCATTGTGACATGACCGGCAAGTTTCACAAGATGTAAATTCAAACTAATTTAAATATGCATCTAAATGTAACTTCAGCTAGTCGGGTCACATTGATATGACCTAGTCTACAATACCTCAAGAAGGATTCGTTCATTTCTGAACTCTTCCTCTTGTGTGTGTTCTGTATACTAAGAACTGTAGTTTGATTTAGAACGTCTATGCTTTTAGATAACGTTCCTGAACCGATCAACTCTTGATATAGGAAATGTTCAAAACATTATCCAACAATACAAAATTATATCCTTCTTTACTAATAAAGAGACTGATATGATGTTGTATATCAGGTTCGGTATCTAATAACATTCGTTCAGAATCAATGTATTTGCTAATACAGGGTGATAACTACCAACAAACTTGGCTGCAACACTTGCACCGTTTCTATCTCATGAAACCTATCACCCGTTCTCAGTCCTCTACCTTTCTGTAGCCCATGTAACAGATTACATTTGCGGGATCTTGATCTGGTATCTCATACCCAGGATGTAAAGGATACTGAGAAACAGTTCTCGGTAATGAACATACCCGAAGATGATGCATCAGCATGCACTTTCTTCGTTTGGGCGGCACGGGAATTCTGGTAATTCCCTATTTCCTGCTCTGTCTTATAACAATTATAAGTTGGAGTGGGACCAACGTTCCCTAGCGCAGTATAACAAGCGGGTTCGGTCAATACATCCGTATTATTATCTTGATTAAGGCGTGATATGGTCGCTACCTGGAGAGAGAGAGAAGAAAACACCCAGCGTGCGCTTTTACAAGATTAGATTGGTTATCAATTTATCTAATCAGGATGGCTCCCACTGTTTTAGTCAAATCTTCCTTCAAACCCTAAAAGGAAAGACTAGCCGGGATTAATTTTACTCAATAAGTTCGGCAATCTTTCAGCCAGGCCAGTGCCGGTACTTTGAGGGAGGTTTCCCGTGCTTTCGCACGGACCTAATTAAAATAAACCTCGTTTTCCTAGGGGCGTAACCCCGTTAACACCTTTCTAGATGCCTACTTGATTGGCTAATTGTAATGTGTAAAACTCTCCCAGGAGTAACTATTACTCGCAGCGGGTATCGGGATCCAACTATCTCATAGAAGGTATGCAATCTCATTGCAAATTTCAACACTTGAAATTCCTAATAATATTTTGCCCATAGCATCCTATGACCTTGACGAAAGCCAACAAACCATAGGCTACTAGTCAAGTTCAACCCGTTATTTCCCGATTGAATTAAACCCACCCGCACGACCCTTGACGAAAGCCAACAAAGTCGAACGACTACCCTAACTCAATCGCATCATATGCTTATACAGATAAGCATAAATAGCTACCGCATGCTACGCCTTGACGAAAGCCAACAAACGTAGTACGAATACTATGAAGTACTTATCTGAAATGACGGATGGCTACGACAGGTTTTTAAGAAAACTCTTTGCGTAATGAACTTGATATCGTTGTAGAAATGAGTGATTTTAATTGGAATGTTTTTTAGGCATTTTCTAGTTTTTCTAAAGAGGTCACTCCCGGTGAAGGGATCTCGGCTTTTTCCTTATCGAATAAGGTGCAGGATATTTCACAAATACCACTATGCAAAGAAAAAACTATAGAAACAATCAAAAGACAAACCGAGTTTGTAGCATCTGCTAGTTTCGCTAAAGAGGTCACTCCCGGTGAAGGGATCTCGGCTCTTTCCTTATCGAATAAGGTGCTGGATGTTCTACAAGGAACACCACTATGCAAAGCAAGAACTAGAGCTACCAGTTTTTAAACAAGTTTCTACAACATCTTTAGGTTTCTTTTAGTTTCATTAATCTCATTAATGAAGTCCCATTTTATTATGCTTCACAAGCATCACATTTGAAACGAAATATGCAATATAACATATATCTCATATATAATAATATAAACATTCGTCTCAGGCAGTAATATGATCTCATCACAGAACATTGCAGCAGAAGAACATATATGAAATATTGGATATACTAGGACGCCCGTGTTTTAATACGAGCCTGTATAAAACACGGATTCCACGGTCGCGATGAATAACCAAACCCACATCCCTAGACCCCTATGAGAGCGGCAAGCAACACTGCTAATTCTAGGGTTAGGAGACCCGGTCTCGACCCCTCGAGATGGTCTCCCACTGGACCCTAGAACCCGGTTACTTGTGCTCCCCGCCTTGGGTCTACCTAATGCGGAAAAGTAAATAATATACAATGGTGACATCATCCTCAACCCGGAAGTGCCCCAATAAAAGAATATTACATACAATTGAATTTTACATGAATGAAAAAGAAAAACTCTCATCTCACATAAAACCCCCGGCTATTCATAACACGATGATCCAATATAACATATCACAGCAACACATAATATCTCATATCATCAGCGTAAGTAAATATGCGTATCCCAATTGTCGTTGATGTATAGCAACGAAACCGGCGATACACCACATATTACACTTATGGTTGCATAAAAGAAAGTGTAAAACTACAACAGTTGGAATCCGCAACCTCCTTAGACATCGCATGCCTAACCAAATGAATTCCTTAGACATCGCATGCCTAACAATTATAAACTCCGCATTTTAGTCTCGATCTCAAAAACACTTTTCAATATTTAGTCGGGCAATTCAACAAGATTCCCGACATTCTGATCGAATGCTCGTCGCAAACTTTAGTAGACGGCCGCACCCCCGGATGCCGTCGACGAAGTGCACTAAGGCGGAACACCGCTGCCGCAAGCACCCGAACGGATGCTTTTGGCGACGGGGTTCTCCTACAGTCACTTGGTCGGGGCTATGGGTCGTGGCTATCTATTAAGTTTTCCCGGTGAGTATCCGCGTACGCTACGTGATTGCGACGGACTTTTGATGACATCAAAATCCCGTGGCAACCGATCATCTGAGACTAAACTGCTATGTTTATAACATACAAATTAGTTATCTCATAACTACTTGTGGATTCCAAATATTGTATCACATTTCAGATAAATAGACAATGTTAAACTTTCCGATCCAATAAACAAACACCCAAGATTTCCCAAATAGCTCAACACTTGAGCGGAGTTCAAATAATCCCAGAATATGTTACAGTACCATTGGTCCAGCCGTAGAAGGGTCAAACCAACGCCTTACATGTGGCAACGCCGTACTGCCCCAAACCCTAATGTTTAGAGGCGGTTCAGATGGTCACATAATCGAGTTAAGGTTTGTGTTCTTCTAGAGGGTCCACCGCGTTACTTGCACGTTTTTCCGAAAGATTTAAACTCAAGAAAAATTCAACACTTGAAAGTTTTTCGTGTCGGGAAAAAAGTGACTTAATGATATCCGTTCGAACATTTTAATACTTTCTAAATTATCCGGAAAACAGAACGAAATTAAACTTTCCGATCGAATCAACGAATACATAAAAATCCCCAGAACACTCAATACTTGAGTAAGATTAAAAATACCCAGAATCATGTACAAGTACCTACGGATGAACCCTGTCAATACGAGGCCATAACTCCCAAAAACGGCCGCGGAAACGCCGTGGGAAGCATGCTCCTGCCGCGGTTCCGCGATGATTCAGGGAGTTAGGGTGTCGTATTTTAGGGTAATCCTTGGAATTTCCTGCTGATTTTATTTTGAGTATTTTTAATGCAGAAAAAATCACATTTTTACAAAATTTCCAGAGAAGGGTAAAAACCGGGGTTTCAGGGTTCGATCGGACTTTAAACTTCGTATAGACATCGCCTAAAACTCTAGCTTGGCTCTGATACCACTGTAGGATTACTAGGCACTCTCACAAGGGTCTATAAGGTATCAACCATGCCCGATTTAAAATTTAGACGTGCCGAACAACCCTAACCAAGATCTTTAAACTAGAGATTAGGCGAAACAAAGCATGTTAAACACTTTAACATCTAAGAGTTTGGAATTACAACCTTTGTAGTCTGGTCCTTCGCTTTATAAGCTCCGTGTTGAGGTCCCTTCGCTGCGATCATCGAGCATCCCGACTCTAGAGAGGCTCCACGAAGAGAAAGATGCAAACTTGCTTCCGATCTTCGATAACTAAGATGATCTACCTTGAAGTTTCTTTAACACAAGCTCTCACTCACAAATGAAGTGAACACCCTAATCTAAATGGCTAGGATAGATTAGGATGATGAAGTAGGATTTTAGCTCTCATTTATTTTCTTAATTTCACTCAATTTCATCACTAAGCAAAAAGCTAGAAAGCTTTGGAAGGAGGAAGAAGAAGATGAATTACTTTGTGATGAATAATGAATTGTGGTGAGGTTAGAAACGCAACCATGGGTTAAGTATGATAACTTAACCCATGTAGAGAATCAACCATGGTCAAGGGTTGAGTTGGGTTAACAAATATCATAACAAAATATCTTTGCAAAAACAAAACAAAAAGCTTCTAGAAGCTTCTAGAAAAATTAACCCAAATCAAATCTTAATCATGTTTAATCTCCACTAATCATGTTGCATTAATAACCCTAACATGTTACAATATTATATATCACATATACAATATTTATTGTAACAAAATAAAATAATACAATTAACATATATCGCATATATATCAATGTATTACCCGAGTGAGAAAAAGAATCTTTTAGTGAGCTTATATTAGTTAATGTAATTTAATATATCAAATATATACTTATACATTAAATTATCGAATCAACACTTGATCCGACAATCCGGTTATATCGCATATAACCGACTAATATAATCTGTATCAGTTCATCGAATCAACACTTGATCCGATGACCCGGTTATATCACATATACCTGGCCGATATCTCATATTGCGAGAATCTAATACGGTATCACATACATGTATTGTTCTCGGTCCCGCACATATCATATATGTGCTCCTACTCTGTTTTCCCTGAGCCAAGAAACCGCTGTGTAGGACTCTAAAGAATCGTCAATACGCCGGCAGTAGGTGATGATCATATCAAACACTCACAAGCTGCAAGCAGTCAGCTAAACGTAACAACCACCTAGGTATTGAGCGATCAGAAGATCAACAAGCAAGCCTGTACATTCTCCTGTGAATCCAGTCAGTAGCACTCCCGTACAGTCTGGTCTCTTCGTCTGATATGTCGCATATCTCGCCTAGGGGTGGTAAACGTCAGACCCCAGTAGCTTGATAAGTCGTGTCGATATAAAGTCTATAACAGTTCGAGAAACTACTTATAACACTTACCAGTAAATCTCAGCAACCATGGCCTGGGATTTCCAGTTATAGCCAATCGAACATAGCGCAACATCAACTCCCTATATCGGGAGAGACGAATCCCCTCCTATCGCTCATTGCCTCCATGTGATTCGGGACTGTACCGAAAAGCCACCTTTTTGCACGCCCTCTTGAACGCGGTATGATGGAAATCAAAGCACAGTGGGAATCACACAAGACTCTATGACGATCTCAGGTCTACAGACTAACCTGTACCAGTGTCACCAGAGAACTGCCATCTGACGTGAGGTATAATACCATCTGGGAGTTCTCGGCGAGTCCGCCCAGTGTACCCAGTCTCCACTGAGCACCCGTATACCTTCTCTGATGTCAAACACCAATAGATATGGGATCATCCATCGCCCATCATATGGGTCACGAAGCGCATATGCTAGTCTACTCTGGAGTATCGATGCCTTGTCTCGGTACTTCCACGACTAGGAACATTTGAAGGATGTACTTGGCTACTACTCTGTCCCCACTAGTATGATCCGCATCATAGTCCTAGTAGTAAAGTACTCATCCTAAGGGCTTTATCAACATGTAACATAGAGACAATCAGAGTACATGTTAAGATAAAGAGTAACCGGATAGCATACTATCATGTCGAGCAAGAAAGTCCTCCCTATATACGTCCAAGCATCCACTACAATATACATCGTATGTACAGTAATGGCCTTTAGGGCATACATATAACTAACATCTCCTTTAGAATAGTCCAGGAACTCCATGCTCAAGTATTCTCCTCTCTGATCACATCAAAGGACATAATACTTATACCCTTTTTGGTTCTCTACTTCTAACTTATATTCTATGAATTTCTCAAAAGTTTCAGACTTGTGTTTCAACAGGAACACATGTGCAAAATCTTGAAAGATCATCAGTGAATGTAATGAAGTACAAAGAACCAGTCCTGTCATGTGTAGAGAGGGGACCACATACATCATCATGTATCAGTCCTAAGTGTTCACTAGCTCTTTCTCTGTTTCCAGTAAACAGAGCTATGGTCATTTTATCTTTGTGACATGACCGGCAAGTTTCACAAGATGTAGATTCAAACTGTTTTAAATATGCATCTTAGTGTAACTTAGCTAGTCGGGTCGTATTGATATGACCTAGTTTACAATGCCTCAAGAAGGATTCGTTCATTTCTGAACTCTTCCCCTTGTGTGTGTTTTGTACGTTAAGAACTGTAGTTTGATTTAGAACGTATATGCCATTAGATAACGTGCCTGAACCGATCAACTTTTGATATATGAAATGTTCAAAACATAATCCAACAATACAAAATTATATCCTTCTTTACTAAATAAAGAGATTGATATGATGTTGTATATCAGGTTCGGTATCTAATATCATTCGTTCAGAATCAATGTATTTCGTATTACAGGGTGATAACTGCCAACATCTTGGCTGCAACAATTGTACCGTTTCCAATTCTTAAAACTTTATCACCCTTTCTCAGTTCTCTACCTATCTGTAGCCTATGTAACAGATTACATATATGGGATTTTGATCCGGTATCTCATACCCAGGACGTAGAGAATACTGAGAAATAGTTCTCGGTAATGAACACACCCGAAGAAGATGCATCATCATGCACTTTCTTCGTTTGGGCGGCACGGGAATCCTGGTTTTCCCCAATTTCTTGCGCGGTCTTATAACAATTATAAGTTGGAACGGGACCAACGTTCCCCAGCACAGTATAACAAGTGGGTTCGATCAATACATCCATATTATTATCTTGATTAAGGCGTGACATGGTCGCTACCTGGAGAAAGAGAGAAGAAAACACTCAGTGTATGCTCTTGCAAGATTAGATTGGTTATTAATTTATCTAATCAGGATGGCTACCACCGTTTTTATCAAATCTTCCTTCAAACCCTAAAAGGAAAGACTAGCCGGGATTAATTACACCCTACAAGTTCACCAATCTTTCAGCCAGGCCAGTGCCGGTACTTTGAGGGAGGTTCCTCGTGCTTTCGCACAGACCTAATTAAAATAAAGCTCGTTTTCCCAGGGGCGTAACCCCGTTGACACCTTTCTAGACACCTACTTGATCGGCTAATTGTAAAGTGCAAAACTCTCCCAGGAGTAACACTTACTCGCAGTGGTTATCGGGATCCAATTATCTCATAGAAGGTATGCAATCTCATTGTAAATTTCAACACTTGAAATTCCCGATAATATTTTACCCCTAGCGTCCTATGACCTTGACGGAGGCCAAACTACCCATAGTCCGCTAGTCAAGTTCAACTCGTCATTTCCTGATTGAATTAGATCCACCCGTACGACCCTTGACGCATGCCAAACAACGCCGTACGAATACCCTAATCCAATCGTATTTCATGCTACAGATAAGTACTAATCAGCTAGCGTACACTACGCCTTGACGCATGCCAAACTACCGTAGCACGAATACTAAATAATACTTATCTGAAATGACGAAGGGCTACGCAGATTTTTATGAAAACCATGAGTCTAATGAACTTGATATCGTTGTAGAAATAAGTGATTTTGAAAATGAGTGTTTTTGAGGCTTTTTCTAGTTTTGCTAAAGAGGTTACTCCCGGTGAAGGGATCTCGGCTCTTTCCTTATCGAATAAGGTGCAGGATATTTCACAAATACCACTATGCAAATCAAAAACTATAAAAGCAATCAAAAGACAAACCGAGTTTGTTGCATTTGCTAGTTTCGCTAAAGAGGTCACTCCCGGTGAAGGGATCTCGGCTCTTTCCTTATCGAATAAGGTGCTGGATATTCTACAAGGAATATCGCTATGCAAAGCAAAAAATAGAGCTACATATTTTTGAGACAAGTTTCTACAACTTCTTTAGGTTTCTTTTCTTTCATTAATCTCATTAATGAAGTCCCATCATTTTAAGTTACCTAAACATCACAGATAAATACAACGTACGCTTATACCATCCGCATTTGCCTCGATGTCCCCTCGTGCACTGTTAGGTTAGGTAACTAACAGCAGAGCGGGGCAGGGCTAGGAAGGGTGTAAAATATAAGCAACGTCTATATAATATATCACATATACTATATCCAGTATCTATCTCAACATATACAGTGATCACATCACAGATAAATCGCAGCAGAACACAACATATGAAATATTGGATATAGTAAGATTTCCAGGTTTTAAATTAAGCCTGTATAAAACACGGATTCCACGGTTTTGATGAATAGCCAAACCCACATCCCTAGACCCCTACGAGAGCGGCAAGCAACCCTACCAATTCTAGAGTTAGAAGACCCGGTCTCGACGCCTCGAGATGGTCTCCCACTAGACCCAAGACCCGGTTACTTATGCTCCCCGTCTTGGGTCTATCCTAATGCGGAAAAGTAAATAATATACAATGGTGACATCATCCTCAACCCGGAAATGCCCCAATAAAAGAATATTACATACAATTAATTTTAAATAAATGAAAATAAAAACTCTCATCTCACATAAAACCCCTGGCTATTCAAAACACGACTATCCAATATAACATATCACAGAAACACATAATATCACATGTCATCAACGTAAGTAAATATGCGTATCCCAATTGTCATTGACATATAGCAACGAAACCGGCGATACACCACATATTACACTTACGGTCGGAGAAAAAAAAGTGAAAAACTACAACAGTTGGAATCTGCAACCACCTTAGACATCACATGCCTAACCAAATGAATTCCTTATATATCGCATGCCTAACAATTATAAACCCTACCTTTTAGTCTCAATATCGAAAACAATTTTCAATAACGAGTCGGGCAATTCAATAAGATTCCTGACATCCTGATCGAATGCACGTCGGAAACTTTAGTAGACAGCCGCACCCCCCGATGCCGTCGACGAAGTGCACTAAGGCGGAACACCGCGGCCGCAAGCACCCAAACGGATGCTTTTGGCGATGGGTTCTCCTACAGTCACTTGGTCGGGGCTATGGGGCGTGACTATCTAATAAGGTGTCACAACCTAAAATTGGGCACATGACCAGCACTTAAACTACGTAATGTCAACAGGCGTAACGCAAATAAGCAAGCCGAAAAACCCAGCAATCTAAACCATTACAAGAAAGAAAGATAGATCACTTTTAAAAATCTCGATGCAAAACTTTAAACTTAAGTTTATTTTTCATAAAAATTTCGGCAGTACCTCCTTTGTAAAAGCTAACCCCGAAACGGGTACAAACATAAGAAAAAGTAAAACATTCCCAAACGGGAGCAACTCTCGCACAACGGCGGAAACAACCACCACAACAGATATACGACGCCGTAGTGAAGAAATGAAATAATCCACATATATAAAGGCTGGCTCACACAAGCACGACAACCAGAGTCATAAGAATGACAACATCGATCCTCACAACTCGTCTTTAAGTCAATATATGAAGGTGGTAGATGGAGAGTATTAGATACAAGAAATATACAATGTACATCATCGGATAACCGCAACCCACCTATAGCAAACGGTTTCACAGCCAATCGTAGCGGTATCCGCAAAAGTAGAGATAATAAGGCGCCCTGCCACGACCACTCTGATGATCAGACCTGAAAAACCCTGCGGCACAACGGGGGTGAGTTTCCAACTCGTGAATAGTAAATAACATCATACAGTAATCGCAAGTATGTACTAACAGTGATAATCTATCACATGCAATATGATAGAATAAGTATGACAATATGTATATGCAACAGTCATGAAAGGTACTCTATCGGGTACTACTAATACATGAAGCAAGTGCATATCAAATAAATGCGAAGTATGGGATAAAACATGTCATCCTCACGAAACCCTCATCGTGGCGAACAAGTGTCCATCAAGAAAATCTAAATCCCCAAGTTCCTTCCTCAAACGGCCCCCACATCGGCCCCTCACATCGGGCACATCGGCCCCTCATATCGCAATGAATAAGAATACATGCACAGATCATTATGATGATATATATTATAGGTATACATATATAACATCGTCCTATACCACTGATATATATATATATATATATATATATATATATATATTATAGGTGTACATATATAACACCGTCCCATACCACTGATATATATATATACATGTATATATATCAGCGTCCCATACCACTGATATATATACACAGGAGTAAAACATCCAGAAACATCATATGAAATCCATATATCAATGCGAAATCCATGAAATATAATATATGCAATATGAAACAGTAATATGAGCATATATAGGAAAAACCGCTATTTAACTGCAACATGTTATTAAATATATCATGCGATTCTTAATTTCTCCGAAATCCAACGCAACATCATATAAAGGTGAACGTTTAGCTATAGCCAGGTATGCGTAACTATGTCGGTATAGCAAGATATATGTATCTACCTATCAATAATGATGTAATACCCTCCAGGTATATGTGTAGCTATATCAAGCTAGGTATGTGTATATACATGTCAATAATGATACAATACCCTCCAGGTATATGTGTAGCTAGCATATAGTCATGGCAAGACATATGTGTAAGCATGTAGGTATACAGATATGCTATATGTCATATGCATAATGGAATATGAATCAATGTCTCAATGTCCCTAACCATACAATATCACGTATGTATAGGTGTCAACTATATCTCGTATGTATATGAGTTGTGCGTGTCATGGCAATTATCGACGGTGTGAGTGGCGTACAATCAATGCTCGTGCAACATGAACCTTCAATAATAGTGCAGTGTCCAAAGGGTACAAGTCCAAGCACAACAAGTAATAATATGCAATGAAGTTTTATACACAATTTCTAAATGTGCAATATAAATATGCGGCTAATATCATGTCATATCTAGCCCTGACGCATAACGCCATGCGGGCGAATTCCCCGTAGATGTTAAATCTACCCACTGACATTCGCGGGCTAGGTAAATCCAATCACCTGCTTCCCTTTCTTCGCAGCGTCCGAAGTCCCCGCCTACGATCCTATTAACACAAAACATAACCAGTGCAAATCTCAGAAATCGATCAATATCACGTACACAAGATGTTTGACCAACGCACCAACTCCAATCCGACCCACAAGCGTTCGTCTAACGGCTAACGTGTGTGGCGACACACCAAAACCAACCCAAGTGTAGCAGCTACATAAGATCACGAACCATATCGGTCATATAACACGCGTACACAAAACACCAGAATATAGCAAAGTGATCCCAGATTTTGATATACCAACAATTAGTGAAAGTTGCACATCTCACGAGACTACACACAACCCAGAGACCCCCCGTCCAAGAATCAACCCCCAAGCGCAAATTGCGGCCAGAACAAATAAATCTGCGGCCTCGTAGTTTGGGAATGGTCTCGTATTTTTGTGGTAGGTTCAATGTCACAACACAAGGTCACTGTGATGGGAACTTTTCCAACAAAAACCTGGTTCTACAGCAGATCACAGAAAGTCCAAGTTGACACTAAAAATATGATTTTTACACGAAACTAAACTTTTAGTGTTCTAAACCATAACCTTGAGGCAACACAACAAGATAAAGACCTAATTATCAGTTAGAGGTCATTACCTAGCCACTCTTGCTCAAAAATCCAATCTTTCCAAGCTCCAAGGCATCATAGTGGCTAAATCAAGGATTTTGAAGTTCAAAAAATGGAATTTTTGTGATGTTTTGCAAGGATTTAGTGTTGGGGTAGTGAGGTTTCAGTTTGGGGTTAGGGAATGAGAAATAATGGAGAGTTAGAGAGAATGAGAGAGTGAGAGAGAAAATAATGAAGAGGGGTGGGTGTAGGATGAATATCTAGCTTACACTCACCTCATTAATGCCCACAATTAATGCTAATGACTCAATTGCCACCTCTCTCTCTCTCTCATCCAAACTAGATATTTCTAACACCAAAATTCTAGGCTTAAGGTTAAGGCAAGGTTAGATCATGGTATGGATTGCTTAAGGTGTCATGGCCACTTAACAATTTAACACTAACTAACCCTCACAATTACGTGCACGTGTGTGTGCCAGCCATAACAAATAATAATAAAATATTAATTAATTGTTATAAAATGTGAGGAAACCGATTTGGTAAACTTTTCTCTAAAAACTCGCATTATCGCTTAATTAACACTAATCGCATTCTAACGTGTTACAATCTCCCCCCCTTAAAGAAAATTCGTCCCCGAATTAAAATTTCATACAAGCGTACCTTCAAAGAGATGAGGGAATTTCTTCCGCATCTCGCTCTCGGCCTCCCAAGTGATCTCCTCACTAGTCGGGCTACGCCAAAGAACCTTCACAGATAGCAAGACCCTTGACCGAAATTTCTTCACCTGCCGATCCAATATAACTACCGGCTGCTCGGTGAACGAAAGATCGCGCTCAAGCTGAACGGTCTGGTGCTGAATCATGTGAGAAGGATCATGAAGGTATCTACGAAGCATCGACACATGGAACACGGGGTGAACATTCGGAAAACTGGGCGGGAGCGCTAAACGATAAGCAACAGAACCCACTCGCTCAAGGATCTCGAAGGGACCTACAAATCGGGGACTAAGCTTACCAAATCTCATAACACCCTTCATCGGAGAAATCCGCAGGAATACATGATCCTCCACTGCAAACTCAAGTTTGCGACGACGACGGTCGGTATATGACTTCTGTCTGCTCTGCGCTGCTCTCATCCTGTCCTGGATCAGCTGGATCTTCTCTGTAGTCTCCTGAACTAGCTGGGGTCCTAAAATCCTACTCTCACCGAGTTCGGTCCAACAGACTGGCGATCGACACTTCCTACCATACAAAGCCTCGAAAGGCACCATCTAAATAGTCTCCTGAAAGCTGTTGTTGTAGGAGAACTCAATCAAAGGCAAGTGACTGTCCCAACTGCCACTAAAATCAAGCACACACGCATGAAGCATATCCTCCAGAGTCTGTATAGTCTGCTCTGACTATCCGTCGGTCTGCAGATGGAAAGCGGTGCTAAAACTCAGCCGGTTACCCAAAGCTTCCTGGAGCTTTTTCCAAAGACGGTTAGTAAACTGGGTGCCTCAGTCGGATACAATGCGTGTGGGAACTCCGTGCAAACGCACAATCTCATCTATATACAACTGAGCATACTGAGCTTAACCGAAAGTGGTCTTCACTAGAAGGAAGTGAGCCGCTTTCGTCAACCGGTCTACAATCACCCAAATGGAGTCATACCCCCGACTGGTCCTGGGTAGATGTAACATTTCATAAAATATAAAATATTATTTTTGGAATTTAATATTAAAATAATATTTTCCCGAAAACTGCCTGATTTGCGAAATTGGGGTTTTCGAAAAAGGGTATAAATATATACCAATATTTGTGAAATAATTTGAAATTAAAATGATTTATTCATTTAATAATATATTTATAGGATTTGGCATTTTTAAAATTTATTATATACAGTTTTGATAAAAACCCGATTAGTGCACTGCTAATCGCGATTAAGCCAAATCCGTGTTTTTACAGTTTTCATGGTTAGTGCACCATGACATGTTGTATGTTATTTCATTTGTGTGTTTTATGTTAGGGTTTGGCTTTTGGATGAGAAAGAAAAGAGAAATGATTGGGGAGAAAGTCAAAAGGGGACATAATGATGAGATAAGCATGTTAGGAGAGAGAATGAGAGTGAGAAAGTGAGAGAGAGGGAGAGAGGGCTGCCATTTGTTCCCCCCACCCTTTTCTTCTTCTTCCTCTTCCTCATCTCCCTCAATCTTCTACCCTCTTGATCCGCCCCAAAAACCTTGCCAAAACCCTATGCCCCTTCACAAAAAAATCATTACCTCCACACCCTCATCGCAATGAACCAAGAAAATTGAGATTGTGACAACCTTGATGAGCTAGGGTTTTTCTTGGGTTTCCCAAGTGAGGTAATTTCATCACCCTTAGCATAGTATTTCCTTCACTTTACCTTTCATGCAAGTTTAGAGGTGAAATTGTGATGTTTAGTGAGCTTTGGGAAACCCTAGTAAAGGGTTTGAGTGTTAGTTAAAATTGGTGATGTTATGGCTGTTAACTAGACTTGGGGGCTGTTTAGTGACCTGGACCAGAGCTTAGAAAACCCAAAACACGGATTTAGAAACCCCGACATCGGATAAATGTGTGAATTGTCAGGGTATTTTGGAATCTGGAGCAACCCGGGGCACTAGAAATTAAATTGCAAACACAGAGGAGTGTGCAGGTAACCTGGATCCTTCACCCAAGACCTGAGCCCCAACCCCTGCAATCTGGCCGCGGATTAATTCAATCTGGCCGCAAATTGCGGCCAGAATAGGTTGGAATGGCTTCGTATTTGTTCTGGGGTCCCTTTAGATATAAATTAGACCCTCCATATATGCAATCAACCAATTTGGCCTAAGGTAAAATCTGGGAGCACATTGGGGTGTTTTTGGCTATGATTTTCGTATTTTGAAATGTTAATTCTTGATATTTGGATTTTTATTGGGTTGTTGGATGTTTGTACATCGACAACAAGGGTTGTTTGATTGTTTTTGCACGTGTAGGCCATAGGTTCTAACCTATGAGCACACCGTGCGCCGTATTGGTTTTCCGGATTCGATTTTAATACGTATTGCGATTGTTTATTATTGTAGGTACCCTCGCATGGATTCCGATGCGACGGATCGTGGCGTCATCGATTTCGGCAAGCGAAGACCAGGTGAGTGGATCTATATCTACGGGGGAAGTCGGGTGGATGGCGTATAGCACCCCCGCAAAGTTTGGATGGAAAACTGATTTATAGAATATGGTTAGGAAACCTAGATTAGAAAACTAGGGTTAGAATGAGATAGCTATGAACCATATTAGAAACTAGAGGATAGTTAGAAGTGATATGTTACTACTATCATAGGATGACGTTTAGCGATATTGCCGTTTAGGGTACCATAGGACTAGATAGTCGATGTAGATGCATCATCCGATCCATACCTTTTTCTAAACCGAAGAATCATATGTATCTTTTAAATATATACCTTGAGGGATGCTACGGATTTTCAAATGATACCTTTTTCCTTAAAAACACCGTAATCCCTATTTTCAAAACTACGATTCGCTTCTTTAAAAATCTGATTGTATGGTTCGGGTGTGTATGTTAGATTAGATACTTATACTTATGGTAGAGATAGAATGTTTAAGTAAATTCGATTTGATGTGTGATATAAATGCGATGAAGGAATATAAGACGGATATGATGATATGATGATATGATGAGATGGTGATATGATGGTATACAGATGCGAGTCGATCGAGATGATTTATACCTTGTTGGTCCCCTGATACGAGATCGCTATGGATGTGACCTGGGACATAGGTACATAGACATAAATATATATAGAATGTGGTGAATCATGGATGATAGGCCGTACATGATATTAGGCCGTACCCTCATTTGTCTTATAGGATGATAGGATCCCTATTAGTTTAATGTCGCCGTACGATGATTTTCCGTGCGTGATGAGTTTGACTGGATGTTGATCCATACCCTTGACTAGAGGATGCCGTACGATGGATTATACCGTACGTGATGCTGTGAGGCTAGATGTCAATTGATAGATTCACCGACTCGGACATATGATAGTTACGTATACCTTATAGCTTTTAGCTGATGATTTACCTTGTGCTGCATTCATGATATTAGCATTGCATTACTCATACCTGTGATAGTACACCTGCACCATTATCGATGATGCGTATGTTACACGTACACTGATTGTAGGCTCACACACTTCATCATCGATAATTGCCATGTCACTACACAGTAGGATTGCTGCATCATGACATGACTCTTTGCATAACATGCTTGCACATATACATTGATTCATCTATACTTGCGGATATACACATTTGTATATCCATATTGGTGCATATATACATTGATACATCTATACTTGCGGATATACACATTTGTATATCCATATTGGTGCACATATACATTGATACATCTATACTTACGGATATACACATTCGTATATCCATATTGGTGCACATATACCTTGATACACCCATACTTGTGCACCTACACATTGTATATCCATATTTGTGCACACATACATTGGCACATCTATACTTGCGTATATACATATTGTACCTACATAGATAACTGGTTTTATTGGGAGATTGAGAACCGCGTGATATATTTTAAAAACTGGAATCATTTAAAAGAGCGGTTTTCCCTTAATATGTCATATCACTGTTCCATATTGCATGATATATTGATATGCTTACATTTCTGTTATATGTCGCATACATCATGCTTTACGCTTTTACGCATTAAGATATGCTGTTTTCATGAGATTTCTGGATTTGAGAACCGTGGCTATTTCAAAAGAAAGCATGTATTGTTTTAAAAACCCGGTTTCTCTTGATATGATATTTCAGTGCGTCCATCATGTGTTTTCTCGGTTCTGAGAGTGGCATGTGAAACCCGATTCGAGGAGTGGTAGGCACCTTCTGCGGGTACACGGTGGACCCGGTGAGGTACCCCGGGGCAAGAAGACTCGTATATGTTAGACGGTGAGCCCGGCAGGGGAGCACTACCTACTGGTGATAGTATTTTGGCTCGGCGGATATTCAGAGGATACCGACCGAAGTCGAGAGATGATATGGGCCGATCCGGACTGACGGAGCCCGATATATGAGGATTTACCTGGCAATGCTGGGCACGGTTTTCATGATGTTTTCGAGTGTCGATGCTAGGCACTCAGGTTCCATGATTTTGATGTGTCGGGAGGGACACCGTTGATATATATATCCTCACATCTTCATGCATATGCTTTTATGATATTTACATCCATGATGTTGTTGTGTCAGTGGTTGACACGTGGACGAGCTCCACATGCATACATACATTGATTATATGAGTGGACGAGATCCACATGCATACATACATTGATTATATGAGTGGACGAGATCCACATGCATACATACTTTGATTATATGGGCGGACGAGACCCACTTGCATACATGCATTGACTATACTGTTGGATGTTATACACATGCATATAGGTATTGACCACCTTGTTGGCACATATACAGACCCGGTCACCCTAGATATCATAGTATTACCCTTTATGATATAGTTGACCTAGGAGTCGTTGTTTATTTGATTTCTATCTGTTGATATTTTTCTACTCATGAGTTGGCAACTCACCCCCGTTGTGCCACAGTTCTTGCAGGTTGACCGCTTGGATCAGTAGCGGCTTCGCTGTCACACAGTTGCATTTGGGTGTTTTTCTTTGGTAGGTGGGACATTTGTATCGTATCTACTCTTGTATCTGTATTTAATTATTGTATCTAGTTAACTCCATCAATCAAAAGTTGTAAATTGTATAAGTGATGAAACTTAATGAGACTTGTAGTTGCGAGATTTGAGCGATGAGTTTTATATTCACTTTTGGGGTTATGTCTTGCTCATTTCTTTATCTTTTGTGGTGAATTTCGCCGTTGGGCGTCGTATACTTATTTATACTGTATTGCGTGGTTGTGATCCGCCGTTTAGCGAAGAGCTAGCTCCCGCTTGGGGATACCTTTATTCTTATTATGTATTTGTGGTTTTGGATCAAAAAATACAAAGGAGGTGCTGCCAAAATTTTTAAAAGTCGAAACATGTTTTCAAACTAGTAAACTTCACTTGCATCATTCATGTTTCTTTTTTATGCATTAAGAAAACTTGATTTCATTATACCTTTATTTCAAAACCTCACCTCCTTTATTTTTCTTAAAAGGTTTAGATTTCTGGGTTTCATCTTACTTGAATTCCGTTACGCCTTTAGACGTTGCGTGATTCAAGTGCTGGTCACGAGCTATTATTTCGGGTCGTGACAAAGTTTGTATCAGAGCGCTAGGTTTAACCTTGGTTCGAGTCTATGTTTGACTATGCGGAGTTTAGGGCGGGGGTGTATTTCGGAACCTAGGCTTGACCTTACGGAACTTAGACTTGAACGGAGGGTATTAGACCCGAACTTTTGTTTCATAGGCTGACCCTGATTGATGGAGTAGGTAGCTTGAGTAGAGTGACGTACCATACGTATGTTCCATGGCATATTTACGATACGATACTCCACTTAAGAAACCTTAGGATGTACATATTTTGAGACCAGTGATTCTCTTCGTATCCATGATTATACATCCATTGGAGATCTTTGATTTTATTAGTTCCATGATCATACTCTCATTGATACTGTTCCTTCTTATGATCATGTATCCATTCTGGATCTATCGTTTCCTTTCTTGCTGATTGTCTGCTCTCTTCGATACTCGATTGAGGTTCCTGTCACCATAATTTGAGCGCAGTTTGAGCTGCTGCTAGTGTTGCGGTTAGGGCGAGCTCGTTTGGTATAAAGGCTGACCATTGTGTTTTCTGGTGACATGGGAACGTCTCGATGTAGTGTTGTGTTGTGAGCTCCTGTGGAGGCGAGTGCTTGGTTTTACACTGGATGATCGGGCCATTGTTAGAGCTGCCAGTTGCGAAAGGACTATTGATGTACAGCATACCTCAGAGATTATGATGTCGCTTACCGTGCAGACAGAGGACCTAGCTGTTCCTGAGATTGATAGGATGTCGCTTCCAGAGCTTACGAGCTAAGATCGCCGGAGCTTCTAGGCAGATATAATGATAGCTAGTCTACCCCGAGTTGGAAGACGAAGGTGATTCGTCAGATTGATGCACCGACGCAGGCCCAGTTGAGTTGAAGATTTCCAGTATGGAGAGGATCTTACTCAGACCTAAAGCAGACCAATTCAGAGACGACCGCCGGTGTATTGCCTTTCCTGGAGGATTGAGTCATTGTTTAGCGTGCGGACGAAGGGTATTCGCATGTCGGTTAGCGAAGTTAAAAAGTTCGAGCGAGTGTCAGAAACCCATTTTTCCCAAGTTTAAAGTGTTTGGAGGAACATGCAGGTAATTCTATGGACCCTCTAGAAGAATGAAACCCTAACTCGACATGATGACCATGGAACCGCTTTGAACCTTAGGGTTTGCAGCAGTTTAGTGGTGCCATCATTGAGGCTTGGGTTTGCCCTTCTACGGCTGGTCCAGAGGTGCGGTGGTATGTACCAGATATTCTTAGACTGTGCTCAGGTGTTGAGCCTTCGGGAAATTTTTGGACTTCGATGACTCGATCGAAAGGTTTGACGTCGTCCAGATATCATGTGATAAGAGATCAGCAAGCTGACCATCATCGGATAGAGGTCCTTCTTCTTGACGAACAGCACAGGAGCTCCCTACGGCGAAACACTCGGACGCACAAGTCCCTTATCAAGCAACTCTTGCAATTGATCTTTAAGCTCTCTATGCTCCGCCAGAGCCATCCGGTAAGGCGGTATAGAAATAGGCCCCGTGTCAGGAATCAGATCAATGCAAAACTCAATATCGCGCTCTGGCGGCAACCCAGGTAACTCATCGGGAAAAACGTCAGGAAACTCTCCCACGATAGGAACCTGGTCCAACAACTCTAACTGCGGTTCCAGTATCACAAATAAAAGCCAAGAATCCCCGACATTCCCTCCTCAAAAGCCGACTAGCGTAAAGGGCAGAAATCAAACTGTGAGGGGCGGCACCACGGTCCTCCTGCACAACCCGAACAGACTCGCCCAGAAAACTAAAACTGACAGTCTTCTCGCGACAGTCCATCGACGCAAAACAAGCTGCTAACCAGTCCATGCCAAGGAGAACGTTGAAATCCAACATATCTAGAAGGATCAAATCGACGGACGACTCTCTATCTCCAATCTGAACGGCACACGACCGAAACACATAACGCGCGACGAACGAATCACCAACAGGAGTAATTACAACAAGCGGATGATCTAGCAAACACGACTCTCGGTCCAAACTCAGCACAAAGTGCGTAGAAACATACGAATGCGTAGATCCCGGATCAAACAAAACATGAGCCTCAAAAGAACATATAGAAAGAGTACCTGAAACCACTGCATTGGACGCCTGCGCGTCCTGATGAGTCAAGGCAAACACCCGAGCCTGTCCTCTACCGGCGACTGGCTGACCTCTGCCTCTACCACTCTGCCCTCTCGGCACAAAACCACTACGTCCTCGACCTCTATGCACAAGAGTCTGACGCGGAGCAATAATAGGCATAAGGGGAAATGCCCTCTGCGGTGGAGAAGGTGGTAAGGTAACCTGCGGTACAGCTGCCTCGCGCTCACGTGGCTCAGTATAATCTCGAACCCGATGACCCAAACTCCCGCAATGGTAACATCCAGATGAAAACTGCTGACTCCCCTGAGAATAAGAGCTAAAAAGCTGTCCTCGTCCCGGACCTCCACTACCCCCAGTATCTGAACGGGAACTGTCACGACGTCTAAACGCCTGTCTCTGTGCTGAAACACCAGTACGAACCCCCTTCGGTTCCGGAGCAACGACGTTTCAGAAAGACGCTCCTCAACCTACAAGGCTGCGTCCACCGCTGCTGCATAGGTGCCGCAATGCTGAACGCTGATAGCGAGGAACAAATGGGTAAGTAGGCCTCGAACAAACTTCTTGACCCACATCTCTTCTGTAGCCACTAAATACGGAGCATACACAGACAGCTTGGTAAACAGCACATCATACTCGGCCACTGTCATACCCTGAGCTGGCGTAACGACTCGAATCTGCGCGCTCGAGCATCCTTGATGCTCAGCGGAAGAAAACACGCAAGAAACACCGTCACGAACTCAGCCCAGGTCATATATGAAAGACCTGCGGTTCTGCCCTTCTCTAAGGACACGCACCACTTCTGTGCCAGACCCTCCAAACGAAAGCTCACGAACTCCACCGATCTCGCGTCGGAGCATCTAAGAGAACGACATATCCTGGCCATCCGGTCGATAAACGACTGCGGATCCTCGACTACATCGGTACCAGTGAAAACCGGAGGCCTCAGCCTCATGAACTCCGATAGCGATACGGTGATCACCTCCGTAGCTGCAGGTACAACCTCCTGAACAGTAGGCACCAACACGGTCCCCATAACGAGTGGAACAACCGCCTGCCCCTGTGCTCGAATGGCCTCAACTAACGATCCCATCATCTTGCGCAAATCCTGCATACCGGCCCCTAGCATGGCCATGTGGTCTGTCGAAGTTGGAACAATCTACTCTTGCACAACGGGCGTACCGCCCTGGTCAGTTCTCGTCTCAGACGAGTCAACTCTGACCTCGGCCCTTGTGGCCGCTCTCTGTGCCCTCGTAGTCTTCGACGGCATAAAGGATGGAAATGGAAACAGGATTCGATAAGAACACAGAAATCGGATCACAAGGATATATATCACGGAAGGAATTTCAAGCAATAAGTCCTAAGGTCACTTAGGCGGAGCACCGTGTTGTAAGTATGCCGTGGAACATACGCACGCTACATTACTCTGCTTAAGCTACCTACTCCATCATACCAAGGTCATGCTACACTTAGAAAGGTAAAACCTAGCGCTCTGATACCAACTCTGTCATGACCCAAAATTGGGCACATGACCGGCACTTAAACTATGTAACGTCAACAGGCGTAACACAAATAAGTAAGCCGAAAAACCCAGCAATCTAAACCATTACAAGAAAGAAATATATATCACTTTTAAAAATCTCGATGCAAAACTTTAAACTTAAGTTTGTTTTCTATAAAAATTTCGGCAGCACCTCCTTTGTAAAAGCTAGCCTCGAAACTGGTACAAACATAAGAAAAAGTAAAACATCCCCAAACGGGAGCAAATCTCGCCCAACAGCGGAAACAACCACCACAACAGATATACGACGCCGTAGCGAAGAAATGAAATAATCCACATATATAAAGGCTGACTCAAACAAGCACGACAACCAGAGTCATAAGAATAAACAACATCGATCCTCACAACTCGTCTTTATATCAATACATGAAGGTGGTAGATGGAGAGTACTAGATACAAGAAATATACAATGTACATCATCGGATAACCGCAACCCACCTATAGCAAACGGCTTCACAGCCAATCTTAGCGGTATCCGCAAAAGTAGAGATAATAAGGCGCCCTGCCGCGACCACTCTGATGATCAGGCCTGAAAAACCTTGCGGCACAATGTGGGTGAGTTTCCAACTCGTGAATAGTAAATAACATTATACAGTAATTGCAAGTATGTACTAACAGCGATAATCTATCACATGTAATCTGATAGCATAAGTATGACAATATGTATATGCAACAGTCATGAAAGGTACTCTATCAGGTACTACTAATACATGAAGCAAGTGCATATCAAATAAATGCGGAGTATGGGATAAAACATGTCATCCTCACGAAATTCTCATCGTGGCGAACCAGTGTCCATCAAGACAATCTAAATCCCCAAGTTCCTTCCTCAAACGACCCCCACATCGGCCCTCATATCGGGCACATCGGCCCCTCATATCGCAATGAATAAGAATACATGCACAGATCATTATGATGATATATATTATAGGTATACATATTTAACAGCGTCCCATACCACTGATATATATATATATATATATATATATATATATATTATAGGTGTACATATATAACAGCGTCCCATACCACTGATATATATATACATGTATATATATCAGCGTCCCATACCACTGATATATATACACAGGAGTAAAACATCCAGAAACATCATATGAAATCCATATATCAATGCGAAATCCATGAAATATAATATATGCAACATGAAACAGTAATATAAGCATATATAGGAAAACCGCTATTTAACTGCAACATGTTATTAAATATATCATGCGGTTCCTAATTTCTCCGAAATCCAACACAACATCATATAAAGGTGAACATGTAGCTATACCCAGGTATGCGTAACCATGTCGGTATAGCAAGATATGTGTATCTACCTATCAATAATGATGTAATACCCTCCAGGTATATGTGTAGCTATATTAAGCTAGGTATGAGTATATACATGTCAATAATGATACAATACCCTCCAGGTATATGTGTAGCTAGCATGTAGTCATGGAAAGACATATGTGTAAGCATGTAGGTATACAGATATGCTATATGTCATATGCACAATGGAATATGAATCAATGTCTCAATGTCCCTAACCATACAATATCACGTATGTATAGGTGTCAACTATATCTCGTATGTATATGAGTTGTGTGTGTCATGGCAATTATCGACGGTGTGAGTGGCATACAATCAGTACTCGTGCAACATGAACCATCAATAATAGTGCAGTGTCCAAAGGGTACAAGTCCAAGAACAATAAGCAATAATATGCAATGAAGTTTTATGAACAATTTCTATATGTGCAATATAAACATGCGGCTAATATCATATCATATCTAGCCCTGACGCATAACGCCATGCGGGTGAATTCCCCGTAGATGTTAAATCTACTCACCGACAGTCGCGGGCTAGGTAAATCCAATCACCTGCTTCTCTTTCTTCGCATCATCCGAAGTCCCCGCCTGTGATCCTACTAACACAAAACATAACCAGTGCAAATCTCAGAAATCGATCAATATCACGTACACAAGACGTTTGACCAACGCACCAACTCCAATCCGACCCCCAAGTGTTCGTCTAACGGCTAACGTGTGTGGCGACACACCAAAACCAACCCAAGTGTAGCAGCTACACAAGGCCACGAACCGTATTGGTCACGTAACACGTATACACAAAACACCAGAATATAGCAAAGTGATCCCGGATTTTGATATACCAACAATTAGTGAAAGTTTCACTTCCCACAAGACTACACACAACCCCATAGACCCCTCCCTCGTCCAAGAATCAACCCCCAAGCCCCTTTTCTGGCCGCAAATTGCGGCCAGAACTAATAAATTTGCGGCCTCGTAGTTTGGGAATGGTCTCGTCTTTTTGTGGTGGGTTCAATGTCACAACACAAGGCCACTGTGATGGGAACTTTGCCAACAAAACCTGGTTCTACAGCAGATCACAGAAAGTCCAAGTTGACACTAAAAATACGATTTTTACATGAAACTAAACCTTTAGTGTTCTAAACCATAACCTTGAGGCAACACAACAAGATAAAGACCTAATTATCAGTTACAGGTCATTACCTAGCCACTCTTGCTAAAAAATCCAATCTTTCCAAGCTCCAAGGCATAATAGTGGCTAAATCAAGGATTTTGAAGTTCAAAAAATGGAATTTTTGTGAAACTTTGCAAGGATTTAATGTTGGGGTAGTGAGGTTTCAGTTTGGGGTTAGGGAATGAGAAATAATGGAGAGTTAGAGGGAATGAGAGAGCGAGAGAGAAAATAATGAAGAGGGATGAGTGTAGGGTGAATATCTAGCTTACACTCACTCTCCCCCTCACCTCATTAATGCCCACAATTAATGCTCATGACTCACTTGTCACCTCTCTCTCATCCAAACTAGATATTTCTAACACCAAAATTCTAGGCTTAAGGATAAGGCAAGGTTAGATCATGGTATGGATTGCTTAAGGTGTCATGGACACTTAACAATTTAACACTAACTAACCCTCACAATTACGTGCACGTGTGTGTGCCAGCCATAACAAATAATAATAAAATATTAATTAATTGTTATAAAATGTGCGGAAACCGATTTGGTAAACTTTTCTCTAAAAACCCGCATTATCGCTTAATTAACACTAATCGCATTCTAAGTTGTTACATAAGGTTACTCGGCGAGTATGCGCGTACGCTACGTGATTGCGACGGTCTTTTGATCATATCAAAATCCTGTGGCAACCAATCAAATGAGACTAAACTGCTAGATTTATAAAATTCAAATTATTTTTGATTCCAAGTATTGTATCCTATCACATGATATCCGGACGACGTTAAACTTTTCGATCGATTTATCAAAGTCCCACAATTTCCCGACAGCCCAATACTTGAGCATAGTTCAATAATACCCAGAATATGCTACAGTACCTATGCACCGTAGAAGGGCAGACCCAAGCCTCACTCATGTCGCCACGGAACTGCGGAAAGCCCTAGGGTATGACCGTGGTTCCGCGATCCAAAAAGTCGAGTTAGGGTTTCATTCTTCTAGAGGGTTCATAGAATTACTTGCATATTTTTCCGAATACGTTAAACTTGGAAAAATGGGTTTTTGGCATTCGATCGAACTTTTAAACTTCGCCCAGACAATATATGAATAACCCGAAACATTGTTAAAACTACGAATACAAAACACTATGAATTTCTTATAGTGTAAGATTATATCTCATGCAAAATTAGCAAAAATAAACAACACCTGAAACACCAAAACCAAGTCTCTGGAACACCCTGTAAATTTCAAGCAAAACCAAGTCTTCATGGCCGGCCACATTACCCATGATCTCGGCCAAAAACCGAGCTTACCCCTTGAAAATTGCATGGTGTTCATGTTGCATCCGATACAACACTCTGCACTTTTTTTAAAAAATTTTTGAAGTCATTTAAAAATCGACAGAACCTAGTATTCGGTGTTTCAAGTTTCGGAGTATTTTCGGTTTCGTAATCTAATAAACACCGTCTAATAATCTAGCCCGGCTCTGATACCACAGTTGGGATTCCTTAGCACCTTACTGGATTTTCAAGACATCAAGCATTCCAATTTCAAAAATTCTAAGGTGCTAATGAACCCTAACCTAGGATCTAGATAGATTAAATAGACGAAATGAACATGTAATCTACCATTACATCTAAGTGAACAAGGAATACAGCCTTTGTAGACCGGTCCTTCACTTCATTAGCGCCGTGTAGTAGTCCCTTCGCTGTGATCTTGAAGTTCCGGACTCTAGAGAGGCTCCCTTGAAGAAACGAACAAGCTTGCTTCGAAGTCTTCAAGGCCGAAGATGATCTACGTCGAGAAGACACTAACCCAAGCTATCTCTTCACTAATTGTGAAATTAGTGAAGCAAACACCCTATACTAAATGGCAAGTAGTAGAGGATGATGAAGTAGGAAGTGGGCTCACTTTAGAATTGATTTTCTCACATTTTTCCTCACATCTCCATTGAAGCTAGAAAGCTTTGAGGAGGAGGAAGAAGAAAATATCTCATGATCATTATCCATTGGATAATGGCAACCCTAGGTGAGTTAGTATCATATACTAACCTTTGCAGAGAGTTAACCATGGCTAGGTTTAATTGGTTGGGTTAACAAATATCTTAGGCAAAACAAAAGAGTGGACTTGGTCAATGAAGACTACAAGCTTCTACAAGCTATTTGTCATGACAAAATGCCACCATTTGTAATTACCAAAATAATTAAAAACCCTAGCAATTAAACCAAGCATGGTGTAAGTCATACACACACCCAAGTTGCATGTATCATCAAGCATGACACAAAATTATGTACACAAATATATATCACATATATACTTATGCACAAAGTGAGAAAAAGAAATCATAAGTGAGCGTAATATTAGTTAATGTAATATAATATATAAAATATATATAATTATACATTAAATTATTAAATCAACTCTTAATTTAATAATCCGGCTATATCATATATAACCGACTAATATCATATGTAACAACTTATCGAATCAACACTTGATCCGATAACCCGGCTATATCATATATAACCGACCGATGTCACAAATCGCGAGAATAGAATACGGTATCTCATATTGTATTAATCTCGGTCCCGCACATATCATATATGCGCTCCTACTCCGTTTCTCTTGAGTCAGGAAACCTCTGTGTAGGACTCAAAAGACTCGTCAATACGCCGGCAGTAGGTGATGATCATATCAAATACCCACAAGACGCAAGAGGCGTGCTAAACGTAACGGCCACCCGGGTATTGAGCGATCAGAAGATCAACAAGCATAACTGCTCATACTCCTACGAATCCAATCAGTAACACTACTGTACAGTCCAGTCTCTTCGTCTGATATGTCGTATATCTCGTCTAGGGGTGGTAAACGTCAGACCCCAGTAACTCGATAAGTCGTGCCGATGTGAGGCTCATAACAGGTCGAGAAACTACTGATAACTCTTACCAGTAAATCTCAGAATCATCCCTGGCCAGGGACTTCATGTTATAGCCAATCGAGCACAGCGCAACATCAACTCTATATACCGGGAGAGACGAATCCCCTCCTGTCGTTCATTGCCTCCATGTGACTCGGGACTGTACCCAAAAACCACCGTTTTGCATGTTCTCTTGAACGTGGTAAGGTGGAAATCAAAAAACAGTGGGAACCACACAAGACTCTATGACGATCTCGGGTCGACAGACTAACCTGTACCAGTGTCACCAGAGAACTGCCATCTGACGTGAGGTATAATACCATCTGGAAGTTCTCGGCGACTCCGTCCAGTATACCCAGTCTCCACTAAGCTCCCGTATACCATCTCTGATGTCAAACACCAATGAATATGGGATCATCCATCGCCCATCTACATTGGTCGAGAAGCTATACGCTAGTCTACTCTGGTATATCGATGCCCCGTCTCGATACACCCACGACTAGGGACTTTAAAGGATGTACTCACAGGATACCTTTGTCCCACTAGTATGATCCGCATCATAATCCAGTTAGTCAAGTACACATCCTAAGGGCTATACCAATATGTAACAGAGAGACAATCAATGTACATGTTAAGATAAAGAGTAACCAGATAGCATACTATCATGTAGAGCAAGATAGTCCTCACTAAATATGTCCAAGCATCCACTACAATATACATCTAATGTACAGTAATGGCCTCTAGGGCATATATATAACTAACAGGATCCACTCACAGAGGCCCTTCTCTAGAGAGACTTTTATGGGACGTTGGGTATGAGATATTATATCTACTGGCCCTTCCCTAGAGAGACTTTTATGGGACGTTGGGTATGAGATACTACAACAACTGGCCATAGTGCAAGTGGGAGATTGTTAGTTATATGTATGCCCTAGAGGCCATTATTGTATATATGATGTATATTATAGTGGATGCTTGGATATATATATGGAGGACTTTCTTGGTCGACATGATAATATGCTATCTGGTTGCTCTTTATCTAGACATATACACTTATTGTCTCTTTGATTACATGTTGATAAAGCCCTTAAGATATGTACTTGACTACCAGGATTATGATGCAAATCATACTAGTAGGGCCAGGGTAGTCGGTAAGTACATCCTTCAATTGTTCTTAGTCGTGGGAGTATCGAGACAGGGCATCGATATTCCAGAGTAGACTAGCATCTAAGCTTCTTGACCCATATGATGGGCGATGGATGATCCCACATCCATTGGTGTTTGACATCAAAGATGGTATAGGGTGCTCAGTGGAGACTGGGTACACTGAACATGACTCGCCGAGAACTCCTATATGGTATTATACTTCACGTCAGATGGCAGTTCTCTGGTGACACTGGTACAAGTTAGTCTGTAGACCCGAGATCGTCATAGAGTCTTGTGTGATTCCCACTGTGCTTTGATTACCACCTTAACACGTTCAAGAGAACGTGCAAAACGGTGGTTTTTGGGTACAGTCCCGAGTCACATGGAGGCAATGAGCGATAGAAGAGGATTTCGTCTCTCTCGGTATTGGGGGTTGATGTTGCGCTATGCTCGATTGGCCATAACAAGAAATCCCTAGCCAGGGTTGCTGAGATTTACTGGTAAGTGTTATCAGTAGTTTCTCGAACCGTTATGGGCCTCACATTGGCATGACTTATCAGGCTATTGGGGTCTGACGTTTACCACTCCCAGGATGGATATGCGACATATCTGACGAAGAGACCGGACTGTACGGTAGTGTTACTTATTGGATTCGCAAGAGTATGAACAGGCTTGCTTGTTGATCTTCTGATCGCTCAATACCCGGATAGCTGTTACGTCCAGCTATTATCGCTGACGGCTTATGGGTGACTGATATGATCATCACCTACTGCCGGCGTATTGACGAGTCTTTAGAGTCCTACACAGAAGTTTCCCGGCTCAGGAGAAATGAAGTAGGAGCACATATGTGATATGTACGGGACCAAGATTAATACGCGTATGTGATACCGTATTCTATTCTCGCGATATGTGATATCGGTCTGTTATATGTGATATAGCCGGGTTATCGAATCAAGTGTTGATTAGATAAGTTGATACAAGTAATATTAGTCGGTTATATGTGATATAACCGGATTATTAAATCAAATATTGATTTAATAATTTAATGTATGATTATATATATTTGATATGTTAATTTTACATTAACTAATATTAGCTCACTTAAGCATTTATTTTTCTCACTTGTGTACACTTAATATATATGTGATATATATTATTGTGTCATGCTTGTTGCTACATGCAACATGGGTGTATGAGACTCACACCATGCTTATGATAACGAAGGGTTTTATTTATTAAAGGTAAATCAAAATTAGTTGGAAATTAGTCACATGGTTTGGAGCTTAGTGGAAGCTTGTAGAACCATTGACTTAGTCCACTAATTTTGTTTTACTTAAGATATTTATTAACCCAACCATTATGATTAGCTATGGTTAAGTCTCCATATGAGTTAGTGTGAGATATTATCTCACCCATGGTTTCTATTCTTACTCATGAGATTCATTTCTATTCTACACACGTCATCTTCTTCTTCATCTCCAAGTGCTTACTAGGTTTTTGGGAGGTGAAGGAAATTAGTGAGAAAAATTATTCTAAAGTGAGCAAAAATCCTACTTCATCAACCTACACTAGATTAGCCATTTAGTTTAAGTTGTTTGCTTCACTAATTCCTAATGAGTGAAGAGGAAGCTTGAGTTGGTGTCTCCTCGACGTAGATCATCTTCGGCCTCGAAGACTTCAAGTAAGCTTGTTCATTTCACCTTGTAGAGCCTTATTAGAGTCCGAGAGATCACTACTTGGAGCGAAGGGACTACTACATGGAGCTTTTAAAGTGAAGGACCGGTTTACAAAGGTTGTATTCTTTGTTCACTTAGATGTAAAAATGTTTACATGCATGTTTCGTATAATTCTCTAGTTAAGATTCTAGGTTAGGGTTCTTTTGTGCACCAAATTTTTGAAAATGGAATGGTCGATGCCTCCCGAAACCTTGTGGCGGTGCTAGGGAACCCAACACGTATATCTTTTGGCTGCTTTTATATGATTACACATAGATGCATGCAATATATGTATTATAGTCATGATTGTGTTTATGCTTGGTCGTGTGCTATAGATATTGCACTACGGCTACGGTGATAGTGATTATATACCGTTGTATATATATGCAGTTGAGTTATTGTTGAATGATGATTGTTATCGTGTCATTACGCATTTTTGCATATTACGTTCATGACTCACATGCTTTTATATACTAATGGTTATGCTATGCCCGTATCGGGCGAGATATGGATTATTTGATGATGACATGATAACCACACATATTATTACTGCACATGCTAGTATAGCGATACACGAGTTGTACATGAGGAGTTATTATTGTTGTTGTTCATCACTCGAACTCTAGTTTTGATGATTGCTTATTTACCCTTCTTGATGTACATGTTTATCAGCTTAGTTGTTTCACCGCTTATCATTCGACTTCTATCTTGTTATGAGAATTCTACTCAAGAGTTGGAAACTCACCCATGTTGTGCTATAGTTATTGCAGATTTGACCGCTTAGATCAGTAGCGGTTTTGTTGGCATATTTCCTTTCTTGTGGGCGTGTTTGCATATCTTTTTGAGCTGGGTGGGTTATAGTTCGTTTCGGCATTTGCCTTGTATCTATTTTGTATCTAGAAGTACTCCATAAACCAAGTCTACTGTTTTGAACCGAGACCTTAGATGATGTACTGTTGTTCTGGTCGAACTAGTATGGAGTCAGCTTAACTGTAACAACTCTGTTTACTGTCGAAAACAGAGACGAAACCATATAGGTCGTCTTGCCTGAATTTGGGGGCAGATGCTATTTGGATTTATTCGTCGACTTCTCCGAAGATGCCAAGTTGATTTATGACACCGTGTATCGGAGGTCTGTATGGATGCGGCCTTTGTAGCAGATTTCGTCAGATTCCCCCTCGTTTGTGAGGGTTTTTTTGATTGTGGGGATGCTCTTCCCTGCAGGTGCAACCCCCTGCAGTTAATTACGTTACCGCGTAGCGATAACCACTTTCTCCTGCTCCAGAAGTTCACTTCATGTCATGTGTATTTGTTTTATATTTGGTTGCCCGTGGATTGTATACGGAGACTAATTTATGTTGTCGCCCGTAGGGCGTGGATTAGTCCAAATCCGTATATTCTTAAATTTGGGTTTGGTTTGATTTAAGGATCGTTAATCTCGTTTGAGATTAAGATCAACTTAAATACTTGTTAAGGATACGTTAGTCTAATTTTAGACAAAGATCTACTTAACAAGGTTTTAGGACCATTCAGATCCAACAAAAAAGCATTTGGGCTATATCGTTTTAGTTTAAGGACGTTACGGTTCGTAGTTCACCATTTTTGAGGTGAGGATTTAGTTTAAGGACGTTTCGGTCCATAGTTAGTTTAAGGACATTTCGGTCCATAGTGGGATGTGCGCATCGGTTTGGGAGTGCACCAAAAAGTTGTTGGTTGTCGGGACCCGCCACCTCTCTGAAGACGTTGAAAAATTACAACGACATGTATCAAAGGTGTGGAGAGATGTACCCTTGAACAAAATTCCAGATTGAGGGGACAGATCATGGTAGACCATCTAAGAATCATTAGTCATTTTTAGGAGACTAAGATTAACTTAGGAGATATGGGATGAACATCATTTTGGTCATCATCCATTGAGGAATCATTAGTTTGGGAAATCATGAGCATAGAGACTCTGTCTATTTAGAGATCCAAAATATTTTAATCTCAGGAAGACTTAGCCAATTTGGGGCTGAAGTTGGCTTCTTATAGTGTTAAACACTAATATATGCTCGGTACTCACGTGCTCCCATGTGAGACTTTAGAGCAGTGTTAAACACTGAAATTTGGGACGCTCACGTGTGACATGTGAGGCACCTAAAAGTTGGCGTTGTACCCTTAGGTTCAAATCCCCATATGTATATAAGTGTTAAACACTTAATTGTGGCCATCACGTGGGGGCACGTGAGGCGCCTCGGAGTTGGGCACTGCTTTTTTGGATTTATTCTCTCTTCCTTTTATAAGTGCTAAGCACTTAGCTCGTATAGTGTTCACGTGTGGACACGTGAGGTGCTCAAAATGTGAGCGCCGTCTTTAGATTTTTCCCCTTTCTCATTTAAGCAACTGTTTAGGGTCACGTGAGAACACGTGATTCGATCTCAGTCCTTCCTTTTTGTTTCTCAGAGGTGCTCACGTGGGAACACGTGAGCCTTTATTTTATTGTGTTGAACGCTAATGAATCACCAGTCTGTTCTTTTATATGTATGGAGATTTTGATCCGAGCTTTGACAATTTCAGGCCCTTTTCTTTATAAGAATTAAATTCTTTTGCAGGGTTAAACCCTAGTTTTATCAGAGAAATTAAATTCCTGTATGCTTTTAGAAGAATTAAATTGTTTGAACTTAGTTCTTTCCCCTAAATTTTGAATCTGCATAACAGAATCTCCCCGATGAGAATTAAATTCTCAACTTGTGGGGAGATCTGCTACTGCAGACCTCAACCAGAGGAAGAACTAAGTTCTTTTTTTTGAAGGGTTAAACCCTTAAGGAAGAGATAAGATAATCTCTGTGTCTTTCTTCTTACCTAGGGTTCATTTTTTTTAAAAGAGAGATATTCTTCTTTAGAGAATTGAATTCTCTATTTTTTTTGTTCTCTCTCTTCTCTTTTTCTTTTTTAAGTTTGAAGCATATGGTTTTTTTTCTCTACGGGACTTGAAGTCTTGCGTCCTTTATATAGTAGAAGCAAGTTTGTTAATTTAGTTAAAGAAATCTCTCATTGATAGATATTTAATTGATTTGGGGATTTTATCCACCGTTGGATCTTTGATCCAAAGACTTCTGTTTTACAGAAGATATTTATCTTATTTTTAACAAGATTAGGGAAATATTTTCCCATACATAATTTTTCTGTAGATAGGTGATTTTTAATCACCATTGGATCTTTTAATCCAACGGTACTCTGTTTTACAGAGAGTAATCTTTCTTATTCAGAAAGATTTAAGGAAATATTTTCCAAATAGGGTTTTGATCCCTTTATTTAGAATTTAATTCTATCAGCTTGGAAGGTGTTTAGGACCACTCACGTGTACCACGTGACCCCTATTGAGTTAAACTTGTTTGCTTATACGCAACAGCCTAATAGGGCATCACGTGCTAACACGTGATCTTCTCTGGCCTGCTATTTTTTTTAATATGGTGCATGTATACTTTGTATATAGATGCTCACGTGCTTGCACGTGAGGCTCAATTTCAGTCTGTCAATTATTAAGCACAGCGCTTATAATCTTTTTTCATAGGCGTTCACATGTGGGCACATGATGCTCTATTAGTGGGAATTTTCTCATCGCTTTTTCTCTCTTTATTTTATAAGGGAACAAATTCCCCACAGCGTTGTTCTCACGTGGCTTGCACGTGAGTGCAACGCTGTCACCCTTACAGCCGTTGGATTGCCTAGGGGAATGGGAAGATGAACCGCTCCCCATCACGTCTTATAAATGCAAGGGTTTTGTCTTTAGGAAGCCACAGTTCTTTCATCTTCTTCTTTCTTTGTCTTCATTGAGAATTTAATTCTCTTCCTCAGAGCTTAGTTCTCTGCCCATTGAAATTTCAGAGTTAAACTCTGTCAGAAAGAACCTTTTTAGGTAAAGATCTTGAACGACAAAGAAACCATTTTCTTTAATTCTCTTTTTTTCTTTGGATTTTAAATCCACCATAAGGGCTTTCCTCTCTTCTGAAACCCATCTCTTAGAGATCCAAAAGATGTAATCTTTGAGTAGTAAACCCCAATGTTGTCACGCCCCGCTTCCCGATGAACGGCGAAGGGGGCGCGACTAGGCCGCCACGTATTTACTCTGAAGTAAATACGCTAAGCGTATCTAAGCAATATAAAAATAAATGCACAAGAAACAAGATATAATAAAACATCAACTTTATTTATTCATATTCTTTCTGTACAATGCATGGAAAAGTAAATACAACTGAATGAAAGCAATGCCTAAACAATAGCATAACAGAAAAGGAAAAATACTGAAATACAAGTGTACAATGAACTAAAGCTCTGGGTCTTCAATGAAGTGGTCCAAGTCTTCACTAGTGGGCTTGATCTCCGGAGTGTCCAGATCACCTGACGACATTCAAAGAAGAAAGAAAGAGAATGTCGTCAGCGAACAAATCGCTCGGTAAGTCCCAAAGATAAGGGAGAAATAGAATAGACAGAAAGAGAAGGTAGCTTTTAAAGTTGTATTATATTGTTATAATGTTGTGTTAACGTTGTTGTTTGTATCTTGGTACAGAAGGATGCCAGTGTATACGAGAGGAGTCTCTATATGCCAGAGACTAGAGGCAAGTGTAGTACAAGGAACCGTTTATGCCACGGTACAACAATTGGATTCAGGTTAGGTGTATTAAATCTTACTGTCTCGTGCCACTTCTAACACCTTCCGTACCAATCTACCCCTTAAACCCTGCGAAGTATTGATTGTATTGTTTGTATTGTAACTTGTATTGTAAACTGTATAGATTGTATAATTGGGCGACTTACCGAAACCATGATATCAGTAAATGGATGTAACTGGAGAATCATGTAAATGGAAGTATATCCATGATTCGGTTCAGTCAATATAGATTGAATAGTTTGAACATATTGAATATATGAATTCATGTTGAATTGTAATATTGTAGATTGTAGATTGTACTTGAATCATATTCAAGTTAGATTATAATGAGACTCATTCTGAGTCAGAACAATTAGAAAAGAAATTGAAGTCCTGATTGTTTTGATGTTATCGGTAACTGCTGCACATAGGCGGCAGGATTTGTGTCTTTTTCAAAGACGATTACCGTGTTGATAACACCGTTGTTAAGTTGTCTACCTTAAATAGGCAAGCACCCACTTCTCCGGCTCCCTGAGGCTCAAGAGATTAGTCCAGCTTAAACCTATGTTTACTAGAGTCCTTAGGGTAATTTATAGAACTTGAGGGGGTTTTATATAAAAATACTTTTATATACTTTTCAAAATACACCCCAAATATTTAATTATCGTCTTTAGAGTTGTAATAATTGTAGATTTTATATTTGTGATATTTCTAGGGAAAATAACCTACTTTCATAGTATATGGTATTTATTTGTAATATTGTACTTGTATGGAATTCATGGTATTTTATTGTAAAGTGATTATTGTGATTTTAGAAAATGTTGGAATATTTATATTAACACAAAAATAGATATTTTAATGATACGTATATATATATTTATATAAAAATAAATTTTAATATATATTATACTTCTAGAAATCTCATCTTTCTTAAGATATTCGTATTTTAAATCTTCGAGACCGAATGCTCCTTGCGGAGGTCTGAATCTCGCACTACTAAGTCCAGGGATGTGTGATAATCCACTCCATCCCAGTCGGGTTCCGCAAAATGGGTTTTAGCGGCGCTTTGCAAAGATTTGTAAAATACTTAATCTTTTAGAAAATGGTTTTATTAGTAAATGGTATTTATTTGAAAGGTTTCGTTTTCCCGTAATCTATGTTCCCGAAAGGTATTGTGCTATGTTGCATATGAGTGTTGTGAGGAGGTATGTCATTACCTCGTGATCTACTTAAAGGTATAACAAGTTTGTGATGTTTTAATGTCGAAATGAAACTACATGGTATTTTAGTGGAAAAGTACGGTAAAAGTTACAAAATGAAATAGATTGTCATGAAACTTGTTCAACATGTTTGTTAATGTTTAATAGTCAACATATAATGGTTTAGCCTGATTTTATTTAAGAAAAAGTGAGGTTTTAGGAAGAACTGAATCAGAAATCAGATTTACTCCGATTCCGTCGGGTTTTAGAAATACGTGTTTTTAGAAAGAATAGGAAAGTGGGAAAATGGGACTTATGGGTTTAGGACTTAGACAAGAGGAATAGGGAACGTGAGGAGGCGCCGGAGCGTCGTTTCATCGCCGGGAACTCCTAGGGTTGTTGCCGGAAAAATCGCCGGAGCTTCGCCTTTCGCTTCTTCCAAAGTACACTAGGGTTCTAGGAAATTTCTTGAGAGTTTTGTTCAGAATTTTGGAGTGAGAGGGGTGTGTGTAGGGTTTGTATTTATAAGGTTAGGCTAGGGTTAGGGTAGGTGAAAGGTTAAAATGAAAAAAAATGTGATAAATGTAATAAAATGTCTTAAAAGTGGAGTAATTGGGGTTTTAAAAGAGATCTGGAAATGGTCTTAGGAAGTAAATTATGCAGGTGTACAGAGGATACCAAAAGACACATTTTTTGTGTTGGGGTCGTCGCCGGAATCGGCAGACTCGGCCGTGACTCGGCCGGCGGCCTGAGTCGTCCGGTTCGCCGGCCGAGTTGGCCTATTCCGGCCGAGTTAGGCGGCCAGAATCCTCCCCCGACGGCTGGTCTATCCTCTGGTATAGTTACATTTCAGGGTCTAGTGGGGTTTTTGTGAGATATGCACGTGTAAACCCTTAGTATTCTAAAGATTCAAAATAAAACAATATTAAAAATAATGTGGGGTATGGGATTTGAACTCTAGTGGCTTGGTTCAGCAGTGCAAGGTATTACCAATGAGCTACAAGCTCCTTCTTGTAATCAATTAGCAAAACAAATATTTAACTTGTGCTCAGGAAAAAGTACCCCTTTCTTTAAATTTAAAAAAAATTCTACAGAAAGTTGTATAGTAAATGTCTTCGAAGATTGGGCATTTCTCCTCTTCTTATGGATTCCATTGGGCTCCGGATCATTTTCTTTTCCGTGCTTGCTGATATCCCTCCTCATCGAGTGCATATGACTCCGGTGATTCTCGATGCAGCGGAGGACAAGATTAAGTGTTTCCACGAGGCCCACTTGATTACTTAACCTCTGAAGGATCGTTCGGTTCATTTACTGAGTCAGATACGAGCTCGGCGGGCCATCTTGTCTGCCGTCACCGATGAGCATGACACTAATCGATAGGGAGCAACTCCTCGCAAAGACCGCCACATCGATATGGTAGAGAGGGCAGAGACAGAATTGGAGAACTTTATTTATTGTTTTGTTAACCCTTGTATCTCTGATCCCATATTTGGTGATCTCTTCCATGTAGAGTGGTATGTTTGTTTCAATGTAGCCTGTTGAATGTTTTCTGTTTATCATATATTCGTATGTGTATCTCGCCTCTATGTAGGGTTCCTAGGCACTCTAATGAGGTCTCACAAGGCATCAACCATGCCAATTTCAAATTTTACAAGTGCCGAGAAACCCTAATACGGATTTGTTGACTAGAGTTTAGGCGAAAAGTGAAACTAGTTAACATTTTAACTAAAAGAAAGAGGCTACAACCTTTGTAGATCCGGTTCTCCACTTCCTTAGCTCCACGTAGAAGTCCTCTCGCTGTCCATCTCGAATCCCAGACTCTTGCATCGGCTTCATCGGAGAAATGGGCGGGCTAGGTCGTCGGCTTCGATGCCGAAGATGATCTACATCGAGGCAACACAAGATCAAGCTCCAACTTCACCGAGTCGTGAAATTTGTGAAGAAAACACCCTATACTACTTGGCAAGAGGTAGAGGGTGAAGAAATAGGAGGTGGGTTCACTTTAGAATTGGATTTCTCACTCTTTTACTTAAGATGCCATTAATGGAGGCAAGCTTTTCTTCTTGATGAAGATGAAGAAGAAGAAGATAGAATATGATGAGTAGTATTTAAAAAGGAAAATAATATCAATACTTATCATATCCTAACCTTGGTTAGGTGTAGAGAATAGACCATGGTTAGTTTGAATGGTTAGGGTTAAGCATGAAGACAAAATGGTTACATAGTCAAACCTTCATGAAGCTTCAACTACAAACAAATAAAGCCACCATTTCCTCTTGTATCTTTCACAAAATAAATAAATAAATAAGTAAGAAAAAGAAAACCCTAACCATTACACAACCATGGTTTAATCTTTACACAAACTCAAGTTAGCATGTATCATCAAACATGATACAATCAAGTGCACACAAAAAAATATATCACATATACCATATGCACATCAAGTGAGAAAATCCTTTTAAAGTGAACCAATACTAGTTAATACAAAGTAATATATCAAATATATAATTATACATTAAATCATTAAATCAACACTTGATTCAATGATCCGGTCATGTCGCACATAACCGACTAGTATCCAATGTATCGACTTATCGAATCAATCTTCGATTCGATAACTAGGTTATATCGCATACAACCAATCGAAACATTCATCGCGAGAATGAAATACGGTATCACATATACGCATTATTCTCGGTCCCGCACATATCTCATATGCGCTCCTATTTCGTTTCGCTTGAGCCAGGAAACCTCTGTGTAGGACTCTAAAGACTCGTCAATACGCCGGCAGCAGATGATGATCATATCAAGCACCCACAAGCCGCAAGCGGTCTGCCAAACGTAACGGCCATCCGGGTATTGAGCGATCAGAAGATCGACAAGCCAGCCCGCTCACACTCCTGTGAATCCAACCAGTAACACTTACCGTACAGTCCGGTCTGTTCGTCTGATATGTCGCATATCAAGTCTAGGGGTGGTAAACGTCAGACCCCAATAACCGATAAGTCGTGCCGATGTGAGGCTCATAACGGGTCGAGAAAGTACTGGTAACACTTACCAGCAAAACTCTGATCAGCCCTGGCCAGGGACTTCCCTGTTACGGCCAATCGAGCACTGCGCAACATCAACCCCCAATACCGGGAGAGACGAAACCCCACCTATCGCTCATTGCCTCCATGTGACTCGGGACTGTACCCAAAAACCACCGTTTTGCACGCCCTCATGGACGTGGTAAGGTGGAGATCAAAGCACAGTGGGAATCACACAAGACTCTATGACGATCTCGGGTCTACAGACTAACCTGCACAAGTGTCATCTGAGAACTGCCATCTGACGTGAGGTATAATACCATCTGGAGTTCTCGGCGAGTCCATCCAGTGTACCCAGTCTCCACTGAGCACCTGTATACCATCTCTGATGTCAAACACCAATGGATATGGGATCATCCATCGCCCATCTCATGGGTCGAGAAGCGTATACGCTAGTCTACACTGGTATATCGATGCCCCGTCTCGATACACCCACGACTAGGGACCTTGAAGGATGTACCTATGGACTACCATGTCCCCACTAGTATGATCTGCATCATAGTCCAGGTAGTCAAGTACACATCCTAAGGGCTTTACCAATATGTAACTATAAGACAGTTTAAAGAGACAAGTGTACATGTTAAGATAAAGAGCAACCAGATAGCATACTATCATATCGAGCAAGAAAGTCATCTCTATATATGTCCAAGCATCCAATATAATATACATCATCTGTACAATACTGGCCTCTAGGGCATACATACAACTAACAATCTCCTACCGAGCATACCGACCATCCCTAAGAGTCTCTCAAACTGTATCTGGGGAATGGCCTTCGTGAGTGGATCCGCCGTGTTGTTCTTCGTGTCAACCCTCCTGACCTCGATCTCCCGGCGATCAACTGTCTCCCGGATCAGGTGATACCGCCTCAGAATATGCCTGGATCGCTGATGGGACCTGGGTTCCTTGGCCAAAGCCACCGCTCCATTGTTATCACAATACAAAGGTATTGGATGCTCAATGGATGAAACCTCTCCAAGTTCAGTAATGAACTTCTTGATCCAGACAGCCTCTTTAGCAGCATCGTTGGCAGCGATGTATTCAGCCTCCATCGTCGAGTCTGCCACGGTTTCCTGCTTGGAACTCTTCCAGCTAACCGCCCCTCCGTAAAGGGTAAAGGCAAATCCCAACTGCGACTTAGAGTCGTCCTTATCACTCTGGAAGCTTGAATCGGTAAAGGACTCCACTTGGAGTTCTCCGTTACCATACACCAAGAGCATCTCTTTAGTCCTTCGCAAGTACTTGAGAATGCTCTTCACAGCTGTCCAGTGACTCTCTCCAGGATCAGCTTGATACCTGCTCACTACACTTAGTGAGTATGCAACATCGGGTCTGGTACATAGCATCGCGTACATGATAGAGCCTACAGCCGAAGCATAGGGTGTCCCTTGCATGCGAGCTCTCTCCAAATCAGTCTTGGGAGACATCTCTTTAGAGAGAGTGACTCCAGAGATCGTGGGCAAGTTCCCACGCTTGGATTCTTCTATACTAAACCTCTTTAGTATGGTGTCAATGTACTTGGATTGGGACAATCCCAATATCCGTTTGGATCTATCTCTATAGATCCTGATTCCCAATATGCAGGAGGCATCACCAAGATCTTTCATTGAGAATCTTTGTGATAAGAAGAGCTTGACTGATTGCAGCATAGGAATATCATTTCCTATCAAGAGTATGTCGTCCACGTACAATACGAGGAAGACAACCTTACTCTCTGCCACCTTCTTGTAAATACAAGGTTCATCTGGGTTTTTGATGAAATCAAACTCTTTGATAAGGACGTCAAAGCAGATGTTCCAACTCCGCGATGCTTGCTTTAATCCATAAATGGATTTAAGCAGCTTGCACACCTTTCCGCTGCTCCCACTGTCTACGAAGCCCTCTGGCTGAGTCATGTACACGCACTCTTCTAAATCACCGTTTAGAAAGGTGGTCTTAACATCCATTTGCCAGATTTCGTAGTCATGATATGCAGCGATGGCAAGCATGATCCGGATGGATTTAAGCATAGCCACTGGAGAAAAGGTTTCGTCATAGTCCACACCTGGTCTTTGACGAAAACCCTTTGCAACAAGTCTAGCTTTGAAAGTCTCCACTTTCCCATCTACACCAAGTTTTTTCTTGAAGATCCACTTGCTCCCAATGGGTTTTACCCCTTCAGGAGCAACTTCCAAAGTCCATACTTTGTTGGTGTACATGGATTCCATCTCGGACCGCATAGCATCCAGCCATTTCACTAAGTCCCTACTCGTGATGGCCTGCTCGAAGCTAGTTGGGTCATCATCCTCCATGATGCAATCCTCGCTCCCACCATCCATGAGAAAACCGTAGTATCTCTTAGGTGGGTGAGGAACCCTACTAGATCGGCGGAGTGGCTGGGGTTCATCGGGAACTATGGAATCCTCTGGTTCCACCAGATCTTCTGTTGTAGCTTTTGCCGCTGGAACCTCTTCCAGTTCTACCTCATGACCACTAATCTCTTTTTCAAGAAATTCCTTTTCTAAAAAGGTGGCATGCCGAGAAACAAACACTCTTTGTTCCTCAGGGTGGTAGAAGATATACCCTTGTGAATTCTTGGGATATCCTATAAATTTGCATAGAACAGACCGTGCCTCGAGTTTGTCCGGATTTTGTCGTTTGACATAGGCTGGACAACCCCATATCTTAACATAGTTAAGACATGGTCTCTTTCCTTTCCATATCTCATATGGAGTGGTAGGCACAGATTTGGTGGGGACCATATTCAATAGATGTATGGCTGTCTCAAGCGCATACCCCCAGAAGGAAATAGGTAACTCAGCTGTGCTCATCATAGAGCGCACCATATCTAATAGGGTGCGGTTCCTCCATTCTGATACACCATTGTGCTGTGGTGTATAGGGAGGAGTCAGCTGAGAGAGAATCCCATTCTCTTTTAGGAAGTCCAGGAATTCATTGCTCAAGTATTCACCTCATCGATCAGATCGTAGGATTTTAATACTTTTTCCGGTTTGGTTCTCAACTTCTTGTTTATATTCTCTAAATTTCTCAAAAGCTTCAGACTTGTGTCTTATCAAGTACACATGTCCGTATCTTGAGAGATCGTCAGTGAATGTAATGAAGTACGAAGAACTATCCCTAGCATGTGTAGACATGGGACCGCATACATCACTATGTATTAGTCCCAAGAGTTCGGTAACTCTTTCTCCGTGTCCAGTAAACGGAGTTTTGGTCATCTTGCCTTTGAGACATGACTGGCAAGTGTCATAAGATGAAAATTCGAATGGTTTCAAATATCCATCCTTATGCAACTTAGCCAGTCGTGTCACATTGATGTGACCCAGTCTACAATGCCACAAGAAGGATTCGTTCAGTTCTGAACTCTTCCTCTTGTGTGTGTTTGTAATGCTCAGAACTGTTGATTGATTTAGAACATAAATGCCATTGCACAACGTGTCTGATCCAACCAACTTTTGGTTACGGAAAATGTTCATAACATTGTCCTGTAATACAAAATTATATCCCTCTTTACTCAACAAAGAAACCGATATAATGTTGCATATCAGGTTCGGCATGTAATAGCATTCGTTCAGAACCAATGTATTACCAGTTGGTAATGCAAGGTGATATTCCCTGACAGTCTTAGCTGCAACTATTGCACCATTTCCAACTCTTATGTCTTTATCACCTTCTCCAAGTTCTCTACCTTTCCTAAGCCCATGTAACTGATTACATATATGGGATCCTGACCCGGTATCTAATACCCAGGACGTAGGGCAGATGGAGAAACAGTTCTCTGTAACGAACACACCCGAAGAAAATGCATCAACATGTACTTTCTTCATTCGGGTGGCTTGGGAATCCTGGTAATCCCCTATGTCCTGTTCATTCCCATAACTCTTATAAGAAAGAACGGAACCAACGTTCCCCAGCACAGTATAACATGCGGGTTCAGTCAATACATCCATATTATTATCTTTATTAGGGCATGACATGGTCGCTACCTGGAGATGGAGAGAGAAGAAAACACTTTAGCGTATGCTCTTGCAAGATCAGATTGGTTATTATCTTATCTAATCAGGATGGCTCCCACTGGTTTTTATCAAATCTTCCTTCAAACCTTAAAAAGAAAGACTAGCCGGGATTAATTACACCCTACAACTTCGCCAATCTTTCAGCCAGGCCAGTGTTGGTACTTTGAGGGAGGTTCCCCGTGCTTTCGCACGGACCTAATTATAGTAAATCTCGTTTTCCCAGAGGCGTAACCCCGTTGACACCTTTCTAGACACCTACTTGATCGGCTAATTGTAATGTGCAAAACTCTCCCAGGAGTAACTCTTACTCGCAGTGGGTATCGGGATCCAACTATCTCATAGAAGGTATGCAATCTCATTGCAAATTTCAACACTTGAAATTCCCGATAATGCTTTTGCCCCTAGCGTGCTATGACCTTGACGAAAGCCAACAAACCACAGCCCGCTAGTCAAGTTCAACCCGTACATTTCTTGACTGAATTAAACCCACCCGCACGACCCTTGACGAAAGCCAACAAAGCCGTACGACTACCCTAATCCAGTCGCATCATATGCAGAAGATAAGCAGCACATAGCTACCGCACACTACACCTTGACGAAAGCCAACAAATGTAGCACGAATACTATATGTAACTTATCTGAAATGACGGAGGGCTACGTCAGGTTTTTCTGAAAACCTATTGCGTAATGAACTTGATATCGTTGTAGAATCAAGTGAAGTTTTGAAATGGAGTGATTTTGAGGCTTTTCTAGTTTTGCTAAAGGGGTCACTCCCGGTGAAGGGATCGTCGGCCCTTTCCTCGTCGAATGAGGTGCAGGATATATCATATATATCACTGTGCAAAGCAAAACTCCAAAAACAATCAAAAGCAAACAGAGTGTGTAGCATCTGCCAGTTATTGCTAAAGGGGTCACTCCCGGTGAAGGGATCTCGGCCCTTTCCTCATCGAATAAGATGCAGGGTATATCATATATACCACTATGCAAAGCAAAACTGTAGCTACCCTTTTTATTTAAAATTTGATTCTACAACATCTTTTAGGTTTCTTTTCTTTCATTAATCACATTAATGAAGTCCCATCATTTAAGTCACCTAAACATCACAGATAAATACGACGTACACTTATGCCATCCGCATTCGCCTCGATGTCCCCTCGTGCACCGTTAGGTTAGGTAACTAACGACAGAGCAGGGCAGGGCTAGTGCGGGTGCAAACCATAAGTAACGTCTATATAATATATCATATATACTATATACTGTATCCATCAGAACATATCAAATGATCACATCACAGATATTGCAGCAGAAAATATCATATGAAATATTGGATATACTAGGACGTCCGTGTTTTCAATACGAGCCAGTATAAAACACGGATTCCACGGTCGTGATGAATAGCCAATCCCATACCCCTAGACCCCTACGAGAGCGGCAAGCAACCCTACCAATTCTAGGGTTAGGAGACCCGGACTCGACTCCTCGAGATGGTCTCCCACTGGACCCTAGAACCCGGTTACTTGTGCTCCCCTCCTTGGGTCTATCCTAATGCGGAAAAGTAAATAATATATATCAACGGTGACATCTTCCGCAACCTGGAAGTGCCCCAATAAAAGAATATTACATACAAGTTTTTACATGAATGAAAATGAAAAACACTCATCTCACATAAAAAACCCCGGCTATTCGAACACGACAATCCAATATAACATATCCAGCAACACATAACATCATATGTCATCAACGTAAGTAAATATGCGCATCCCAATTGTCGTTGACATATAGCAACGAAACCGGCGATATCACATATTACACTTACGGTCACAGAAAAGAAAGTGTAAAACTACAACAGTTGGAATCCGCAACCTCTTTAGACATCGCATGCCTAATCAAATGAAATACTTAGACATCTCATGCCTGACAATTATAAACCCCGCATTTTAGTCTCATTATCGAAAACTCTTTTCAATATCAAGTGAAACAAAACCGCTAGATTTATAACATTCATTCAGTTATCTCATAACTGTTTGTGAATTCCAATTATTGTATCCCATTCCGGATAAATAGAAAATATTAAACTTTCCGATCGAACATTCGAACACCCAAGTTTTCCCGAAAATGTTCAACACATGAAATAGGTTCAAAGACATTCACTTCATGTCTCAGTACCAACGGTCCAGCCGTAGAAGGGTCAAGCCAACGCCTCACATGTGGCACGCCGTACTGCCCCAAACCCGAAGGTTCAAAGGGCAGTTCAAGACGGTCACATAATCGAGTTAAGGTTTGTTGTCTTCTAGAGGGACCATCGCGTTACTTGCACTACTCAGAACGTCCTTAAACCACAGAAAAATCCAACACTTGGAAATTTCCCGGCAGGGGAAAGATTGGGTATTTGCATCCGGTCGAATTTTTTAACATATTCTAAAATTATCCGGAAAAACACATAGACAAAGTTTGATAATCCGATCGAATCTTTGATTCCCAATACAACCCCAGAATACTCAACTGCTGAATGCATATTAAAAATTCCCAGAAAACTCAGCACCTGAAAACATGAATTACTGTGCAAATATTGGAAGCAGATCCCATCATTTGGCCGCGGAACCGCGGCAGAAGCCTCCCATCATTTGGCCGCGGAACCGCTGCAGAAGCCAGGCTTCTGCCGCGGTTCCGCCGCGCTTTAAACATATCATGAGATAATTTTTGCACCGTAATTCTTAGAATTCTCTGCTGAATTTTTTAAGCATTTTTAATCTGGAAAAAACCCAGGTTTTGAAAAAAGTCCAGAGAGCATGAAAAATTAGGGTTTCGATGTTCGTTCGGATTTCAAACGTCGTCTAGACTTCGCCTAAGGCTCTAGCTAGGCTCTGATACCACTGTAGGGTTCCTAGGCACTCTAATGAGGTCTCACAAGGCATCAACCATGCCAATTTCAAATTTTACAAGTGCCGAGAAACCCTAATACGGATTCGTTGACTAGAGTTTAGGCGAAAAGTGAAACTAGTTAACATTTTAACTAAAGGAAAGAGGCTACAACCTTTGTAGATCCGGTTCTTCACTTCCTTAGCTCCACGTAGACGTCCTCTCGCTGTCCATCTCGAATCCCGGACTCTTGCATCGGCTTCATCGGAGAAATGGGCGGGCTAGGTCGTCGGCTTCGATGCCGAAGATGATCTACGTCGAGGCAACACAAGATCAAGCTCCAACTTCACCGAGTCGTGAAACTTGTGAAGAAAACACCCTATACTACTTGGCAAGAGGTAGAGGGTGAAGAAATAGGAGGTGGGTTCACTTTAGAATTGGATTTCTCACTCTTTTACTCAAGATGCCATTAATGGAGGCAAGCTTTTCTTCTTGATGAAGATGAAGAAGAAGAAGATAGAATATGATGAGTAGTATTTAAAAAGGAAAATAATATCAATACTTATCATATCCTAACCTTGGTTAGGTGTAGAGAATAGACCATGGTTAGTTTGAATGGTTAGGGTTAAGCATGAAGACAAAATGGTTACATAGTCAAACCTTCATGAAGCTTCAACTACAAACAAATAAAGCCACCATTTTCTCTTGTATCTTTCACAAAATAAATAAATAAATAAGTAAGAAAAAGAAAACCCTAACCATTACACAACCATGGTTTAATCTTTACACAAACTCAAGTTAGCATGTATCATCAAACATGATACAATCAAGTGCACACAAAAAAATATATCACATATACCATGTGCACATCAAGTGAGAAAATCCTTTTAAAGTGAACCAATACTAGTTAATGCAAAGTAATATATCAAATATATAATTATACATTAAATCATTAAATCAACACTTGATTCAATGATCCGGTCATGTCGCACATAACCGACTAGTATCCAATGTATCGACTTATCGAATCAATCTTCGATTCGATAACTAGGTTATATCGCATACAACCAATCGAAACATTCATCGCGAGAATGAAATACGGTATCATATACATGCATTATTCTCAGTCCCGCACATATCTCATATGCGCTCCTATTTCGTTTCGCTTGAGCCAGGAAACCTCTGTGTAGGACTCTAAAGACTCGTCAATACGCCGGCAGCAGATGATGATCATATCAAGCACCCACAAGCCGAAATCGGTCTGCCAAACGTAACGGCCACCCGGGTATTGAGCGATCAGAAGATCGACGAGCAAGCCCGCTCACACTCCTGTGAATCCAACCAGTAACACTTACCGTACAGTCCGGTCTGTTCGTCTGATATGTCGCATATCAAGTCTAGGGGTGGTAAACGTCAGACCCCAATAACCGATAAGTCGTGCCGATGTGAGGCTCATAACGGGTCGAGAAAGTACTGGTAACACTTACCAGCAAAACTCTGATCAGCCCTGGCCAGGGACTTCCCTGTTACGGCCAATCGAGCACTGCGCAACATCAACCCCCAATACCGGGAGAGACAAAACCCCACCTATCGCTCATTGCCTCCATGTGACTCGGGACTGTACCCAAAAACCACCGTTTTGCATGCCCTCATGGACGTGGTAAGGTGGAGATCAAAGCACAGTGGGAATCACACAAGACTCTATGACGATCTCGGGTCTACAGACTAACCTGCACAAGTGTCATCTGAGAACTGCCATCTGACGTGAGGTATAATACCATCTGGGAGTTCTCGGCGAGTCCGTCCAGTGTACCCAGTCTCCACTGAGCACCCGTATACCATCTCTGATGTCAAACACCAATGGATATGGGATCATCCATCGCCCATCTCATGGGTCGAGAAGTGTATACGCTAGTCTACACTGGTATATCGATGCCCCGTCTCGATACACCCACGACTAGGGACCTTGAAGGATGTACCTATGGACTACCATGTCCCCACTAGTATGATCTGCGTCATAGTCTAGGTAGTCAAGTACACATCCTAAGGGCTTTACCAACATGTAACTATAAGACAGTTTAAAGAGACAAGTGTACATGTTACGATAAAGAGCAACCAGATAGCATACTATCATATCGAGCAAGAAAGTCATCTCTATATATGTCCAAGCATCCAATATAATATACATCATCTGTACAATACTGGCCTCTAGGGCATACATACAACTAACACTCTGTACATGAGCTTTATACTTTACCCTTAGGAATTTTTGCTAAGTGCAAGCACTATTGTAGTATCGTACATAAATCTGCACGTTTTGGACACCATTTCCATTTAAGCAGGCACGTAGTCGTGAATGCACGCTTAGTGGGGCGTCAACCAAAGACTCTCCTTACTGCCTTGCACAGTACATGGTTGGTGCTCGTGGGTTGCGCCTTTCTGTCTTGACTGGATGTGAACTAGTTTATATACTCATTTCGGAGTTTGTTTAGTTTACCTCCCTTGGGTTTATAGGCAAACCTGTCCTAACATCATAGTTAACCCTTGTTCTTTACGACAGAGGTCCGTTAGGGTGTGTGGTACTAAGGCATTCCCGATACGCTGTCTTGCGGTCGTGTTTCTGCTCCCTTCGGGGCTGGACAAGGCATCCTCAAATAATCTCCCAGGTCATATTACCGTCGGGAGAGCACATCCTCCCTAGAAATCGTGAGGATTTCCAAGCGTTTCGCCTCCTTGAGTCGCCAGGATCTCGCTCAGATATATTTTTTTTTTCCTTACGAATCTTGAGGATTCATAAGTAGCTTCTTTATTTCAGTGGCCTGTAACTTTGGAAAATGTGGCCCGTAGATAATCCATCTTGATCTCTTAGCAGGGCAGCGATGGCTTAGGAAACAGGTTTGGATCTGCCGCCTAAGACTTTTCAACTTTATGAGCCGTGAGGGTCTCATAAAGGGTTTTCTCTCTACGAGTCGAGAGGATCCCGCAAGTGTATTTCCTCCTTAGAAGTCATGAGGATCTCCTAAGTGCGTTTTCTCTTGAGAGTCGTAAGGATCTCACAACAGAATTTTCCCCCTTACAAGTTGAGAGGACTTGTAAGTGGTTTTTTTCCTCCTTGTCGATATTCAACTTTGGAGAATATGGCCCGTGGATAGTATACAATAGTCCATCTTGGACCTACTTGCAGGGCCACGGAGCTTAGGAAACATGTTGATATCCCCGCTGCCTTAGGCTTTTCACCTTCATGAAGATTTCATGAAGATGTTTTTCCCTGCGAGTCGAGACGAATCGAGAAGCTCTCGCAGGAACATTATTTTCCCTATGAGTCAAGACAAATCTAGAAGTTCTCGTAAGAATGTCCTACCGTCACAGTTAACCTCTACTGATAGAAGTCCGTTAGGGTCTGTGGTACTAGGGTTTTTGTCCGCGTACCGTTGCGTTGGCCGATGTATTCCCCGATATGCAATCTTGCTATTCGAGTAGCCTCACGATTGTCGTGTCTCTGATCCCTTCGAGGGCTGGGCAAGACGTCTTCAAGTAATCCTCCAGGTGATATTACCGTCGGAAGAGCAAGTGTTAGGGATCTTCCATGCCGATTTTTACTTGAGGTTAGGCTCAGTTTGGGGAGCCCCGATGAGTCATGACCACTACGCGCTGGTGTGGGATGATCTCCGATAGTCTTTCAGGTTTTATTTGAGTTTCCATCAAGACCTTGAAGCTAGGGATCTTTTGCTTCGTTTGTTGACATTGTTTCTGCAATATTGCAATGAATGTTGGGGTTGTCTCTAGGTTGTCTGTGAACCGTCGAGGCTTGGAACTAGGGATTTTGACATGGCTCCGTTGTTTCCACCCCGGGGTTGGTTGTTGACATTGCATCTGCATCCTGCTGGAGTGAGAAGGAACGTTGTTGTTGATCTCTTGGCAGTAGATGTTGTCGTCGAGACTGGGAACTAGGGACTTTGCCATGGCTCCGAGGTAGTCTCTAGGTTGTTGGTGTTCACCGTCGAGGCTTGGAACTAGGGACTTTGTTATGGCTCTGTTGTTTTGACCCTGGGGTCAGTTGTTGATGTTGCATCTGCATCCTGTTGGAGTGAGAAGGAACGCCGTTGTTGATCTCTTGGCAGTCTGTGAACCATCGAGATTTAGAACTAGGGACTTTGCCATGGCTCCGAGGTAGTCTCTAGGTTGTTGGTTAATCGTCGAGGCTTGGAACTAGGGACTTTGCCATGGCTCCGTTGTTTTGACTCTGGGGTCGTTTGTTGACATCGCATCTGCATCCTGCTGGAGTGAGGAGAAACGTCCTTGCTGATATGTAAGCTGTCTATGAACCGTCGAGATTTGGAACTAGGGACTTTGCCATGGCTCCGTTTTGTTGACATAGCGTCTGCATCCTACTGGAGTGAGAAGAAATGCCATTATTGATCTCTAGGCTATAGATGTTTCCGTTGAGACCTGGCTCTCGTTCTGATGGAGCCTGGTGGGAAAATGTTGTTCCCTTTTTCGTTTGTGCCCATGGATTGTATACAGGGGTCGATATAGACTCACCTGCAGGGCAAAAATTCTCTCTTCTTTTTTTTGTTTCTTTCCGCGATGCTCTATCATTTCAGCTTTTTATATCGCGAAAGTTGCGATTTCCCAATCATTTCGGCTATTTTTCACGGCGCCCAATCATTTTGGCTATTTATATTTTTACTCGCTGCTTTTTATTGCGAGTTGCCTCATCATTTCGGCTGTTTTTATATGCATACATTTTGCTCGCTGATTTTTTATTACGAGTATGGAACTTGAAATCTGATACCATTCTTAGCATCAGCATCGCTGCGACTGGAATGTGGCCAGTAGCGAATCATCATTTTCCTTGAAAGGACTTGGAATTTGATATCGATTTAGGCATCAGTATCGCTACAACTGGTATATTGCCAGAAGCGAATCATCATTTGCCTTTGTCGATTTGAACAACGATAGCTTAGAAAACAGGGTTAGGATCCTGTTGACTAAGGATTTTTTGACTTTATGAGCCGTAAGGGTCTCATAAAGGTATTTCTCCCTACAAGTCGTGAGGATCTCATAGATGTATTTTCTCCTTAGGAATCGTGAGGACTCCTAAGTGATATTTTCTCTTGCAAGTCGTAAGGATCTTACAAGAGTGTTTTCTCCTTACAAGTCGAGAGGACTTATAAGTGTTGTTCACCACATGCAGACATTCCTCTTCATTGGTAGGACTTAGTGGGAGAATGTTTATTTATGCCCGTGGATTGTATACAAGGGTCACTATTGGACTGCTTGTAGGGAAACTTGAGGAGTATGATGGCTTAAGAACAGGTTCAGGTCCCTGTATCTTAAGGTTTTTGAATCCTATGAGTCGTGAGGGTCTCGTAGGGGGAATTCTCCTTACGAGTCGTGAGGATCTCATTAGTGTAATTTCTCCTTAGGAATCATGGGAGTCCCTAAGTGTATTGCTCCCTTGTGAGTCATAAGGATCTCACGCAGGTGTTTTCTCCTTACAAGGTCGAGAGGACCTTGCAGGTGTGTTCTCCTTACAAGGTCGAGAGGACCTTGCAAGTGTTTTTATTTTAACGAGATCACGCCCTTTCGGGTTTTCACAAACTCGCCGGTAGCCCTGCTGTTTTTACTCACGGAGCCCTTTTGGGTTTTCATCCGTGCCCATTTCGCTTGTGGACGTACCTTTTTTTTTATAACAACGAGATTGCACCCTTTCAGGTTTTCACAAGCTCGCCGGTAGCCCTGTTGTTTTTACTCACGGCGCCCTTTCGAGTTTTCATCCGTGCCCATTTCGCTTGTGGACGTACTTTTTTTTTGCCGGTGGAACTTATGGGAGACTTCGCCACCGGGCAGCTGCGTGGCCAGCGGAACTTAAGTTGCAGTCCTCACCGCAGGGACTTGTAGACTTGAATTCCACTATCGCCGTGTTTGAGGCGATGTATTTAGTTTAAGAATATCGCGGTCCATTTTTAGTTTAGGGACATCTCGGTCCATTGTTAGTTTAGGGACATCTCGGTCCATTGTTAGCTTCGAGGAAAAGTTTTGCTGGATACTATTTATAGAGTTTGGACTCAGGAAGACAGTGAGTGGACACGAGCGTCGTCATCTATCATTAACCTGAGCCGTGACTTGTCAAGCGTAGTATTTCTTAAGGAACCGGCCGTTTATTGGCCGGAAGGGACTTTCACCATGCATATCCATGAGCAAGTAGGCCCCACCTTGGTAGATCTTGTCTATGATGTACGGACCCTCATAGTTCGGCTTGAATTTCCCCCGCATTGCACGGTTGGGGATCATAGGTCTTTTTACGACTAGCACGAGTTCGCCCTGGCGGAATGTTCTCGGCCTGGTTAGTCTGTCGTATGAGCTCATCATCCTTGCTTTGTAAGCTTCCAAGTTTTGCTGCGCTATGAGACGAGTTTCATCGAGGGCATCGAGCTCTTTATGCCGAAGATGAGCATTCTCTTCATCCGTCATTTCGTAACGAATCTCCACTCGTAGAGAGGGTAGCTCTATTTCTAAGGGGAGTACCGCTTCTGTGCCGAATGCCAATGCGTATGGCATTGTATTCGTGGCCGTTTTGAACGTCATTCGATACGCCTAGAAAGCTTCATGCAGTTTCTCATGCCAGTCCATTTTGTTTCTGGACACTGTTTTCTTTATGATCTTCGTTAAGGTTTTGTTGAAAGCCTCAGCTAGACCGTTAGCTCTGGGATTATAGACCGAAGAGTATCTCCAATCTATTTTATGCTGCTGTACGAAGTGACTGATTTTATTGCTTCTGTAGGCTGGCCCATTATCAGAGATAATTCGTCGCGGAGTGCCGAACCGATAAATGACGTGAGTTCTGAAGAAATGGAGGATGTTCTCCGTCTTCACTTCCCTTAGCGGTACTGCCTCTGCCCACTTAGAGAAGTAATCAATTGTTGCTAATATGAACTGATGTCCCTTGGATGATGCTGGTTCGATAGGTCCGATTAAATCGGTTCCCCACATTTCGAACGGCCAGCTAGCCAATGTTGGGTGTAGAGGATTCGGATGCTGGTGGATGAAGTCCCCGTGAATTTGGCACGAGTGACACTGCTTCGCATATTCGAGGCAGTCCTGAATCATCGTGGGCCAATAGTAACCCATTCTCTTGATCTTCAGTTTCATCTATGACCCAGCTTGATGAGAACCGCAGAGTCCATCGTGAATTTCTTTGACGGCCCTCCTTGCTTCCTCCGGTCCCAAGCATCTTAGCCAAAAACTGTCGAACGATCTCTTATATAGAGTATCATTGACGAAGGCGAAGGATAGAGCTCGTTTCATGAGCTGATGTCTTGATGACGCGTCTTCGGGTGTTCGACGGGATTTGAAGTAGTCTATGAAGGCTTCTCTCCAATCCTTAATCTTTTCTTCATCTTCTATTTGGCAGGTTACTTGTTTGGTTGCTTCCTTTCATTCAGACAACTCCGGAGATATCTCTGCTGGCCCGAGAATCCGGCGGCTTGGCACAATGATCCTTACGTCATCGAGGTTTTCGTCGGTCAGTTCTTTAGCGAGCTTGGCTAACGCATCCGCCTTGCTATTTTCTGCACGTGGAATGCTTTCCAGAATGTAAGAGGGGATTTGTGTCAGCAATTGTTGCACTCTCTCGCCATATTTTACCAACTCTTGTTTGCATGACTAATAGTCTCCATTCACTTGGCTATCGACTAGCTGGGAGTCTCCATATAAGAGGAGGTTTTCGATGCCCATGTCAACAGCAATCTCAAGACCTGCTATCAAAGCTTCATATTCTGCTTCGTTGTTTGTTCTTGGCTCTGTTAATGAAAGGGAGAAACGTATTATCCCTCCTTGCGGAGTTACGAAGATAAGGCCTACCCCAGCTTTGATTATGGGGGTGCTTTGCTTTCGCTTCCTCAAGGAAGACACTCTGTCGAAGTAGAGTTCCCATTGGACATTATTGTCCTCCTTTTTCCCTTCGATTGTGTCGAACGCGTGTTCGTCTGGCAATTAACAATTTAAAGGAGAATCAGCTGGTATCGGATGCTCAGCGTGAAAGTCAGCGATGGCCTGACCTTTCACTTCCCTGTGGGGCCGATAGATTATCGAGAACTCCATCAAGAGGAGGGCCCATTTGGCAAGCCTTCCTGTTAATGTGGCGCTTGACATCAAATACTTGAGAGGATCTACCTTTGATATGAGATGGACCTCATGTGCCAAGGCATAATGCCGAAGCTTTGTTATCGCGAAGATTAATGCCAGGCAATACTTTTCGATAGGGGAGTAGTTGTTTTCTGTCCCCGGGAGAACTCGACTCAAATAGTAGAGAGCTCTCTCCTTTCCTTGATCGTTTTCCTGTACCCATAGCGTGCCTAGAGAACCTTCAAGGGCTGTTGTATACAGGATGATGGGTTTTCCCTTGACCGGAGCGGTCAGTACTGGTGGATTCTGTAGATATTGCTTGATTTCTTCCGGTGCACTTTGGTATTTACGATCCCAAACGAATAGGGTCCCCTTCTTCATTAGATGGCTGTAAGGACGGCATTTGCCAAAGCGGTTGGCTATGAACCGCCGGATATACGCGAGCTTTCCTTGGAGAGACCGCAGTTGTTTGAGTGTTCTTGGCGGGGGCATTTCCATAATCGCCTTGATCTTTGATGGTCCACTTCGATGCCTCAGTGTCGTACGATGAATCCTACGAATTTTCTTGAGGAGACTCCAAACACGCATTTCAGAGGGTTCATCTTCAGATTATATTTCCGAAAACATTGGAACACTATTTTCAAATGCTCCCAGTGCTCCTCGTACGATTTGCTTTTCACCACGAGGTTGTCGATATAACATTCAACAATCTCATGTATGAAGTCATTGAAGATCTTCATCATGGCCCTCTGGTAAGTAGCGCCAGCGTTCATCAAACCGAAGGGCACTAGCAGAATATGCCCAGCGGCGTTCGGAAGGCGATGCGCTTTTGGTCTTCGGGATTCATTTTTATTTGATTGTAGCCTGAAGATCCATCCATGAAGGAGAAGACCTCATGAGTGGACGTGTTATCGATCATCATCTCGGTAACCGGTACTGGGAAGTCATCCTTCGGGCAAGCTTTGTTGAGGTCCCGGAAGTCCACGCAGATGCGTACTGTCCCATTTTTCTTTATCACTGGAACAATGTTGGAGATCCAGTCGGGATTTTGAACTTCTTGGATGAAGCCGGAGTCGATTAGTTTCCTGAATTCGACATTGATGCTCATCTCGAGTTCAAGCCGCATTCTTCTTGGCGCTTTCTTGACTGGATTAACGTCCGGCGAAATAGCCAATTTATGCACCGCTATTTCTGGATCCAGTCCCTGCATCACGGAATAATTCCATGCGAAACAGTCTTTATATTGCGTAAGTACGCCCTTTAGCATGGCCACCTGTTTTTCAGACAGCAGCTCACAGACGAATGCTGGCCTTGACTCGTTTTCTGTCCCCAAGTCGATTTTTCTCAGGTTGTCCGCTGTGGTGTGTATCCCATCTTCCAACTGTTTAGGCGTCGGTGGAAATTCTGAGATCACCTCATCCTCATCTTCATCTGCAAAGCACTGGGAGAGGTCATCCATATTCTCATGCTCCCCCTCCTTTGAGAATGTTATCATATGGCAGGTATGAGCTCGTTTCCAAGCTCGATGTTGATCTGAACTTACCCTCGCAATGTAGGTCGCTTTTGGCTCAGCTTTCGTGGTGGGGTCACCCTCCAACTGTCGGATAGAGTGAACCTGCCTTGTTGATGCTGGTCTTCAACCCAGTTTTTGAAGGTGAAGCAGTCTTCAAGAGGATGTCTTATTGCTCGGTGGTAGGAGCAATAATCCGGGTGACGAAACTCGTTTATTTGTTCGGGGTGCCGAGACTCCTGGAGCGTCCTCGGGATTTTCCTTAAGCGATGGATTAGCGTTTTCTACCGCCTGAGAGAGCATCTCCTGCAGCTTTTCACGTTGCAGTTGAACTTTTATCAAGGACCGAGTTTGAGGTCGGTGACTAGTAGAAGCTCGAAATTCGTCTTTGGAATTCACCATATAGACTACGTGAACTACCATGCCCCCATCCTTCGGGTGTTTGGAGTTTTGGCCTTTAGAGTTTGCATCGGGCACTTGAGATTTATTAGGCTTCTTTTTTTTGTGAGAAGACGCTTTGGTTTTGGAAGGAACCGTTGTATCAGGATCCGTCTTGGGATGAGTCCCATTGTATTTGAAAAGGGATTTGTCAGAATTTAGCTCGCGTCTGGGGGAAGATCCGCGGTTGGTGACAGAGATCTCCTGCTTTCACACCTTATATATAGATGAGGAAAGTTGTTTTAGGGAGCGAACTGGTTTTTGCTCTTATAGGATCTCCATGGTTTGCGGAGATTTCTTCAATATTGCGGTGGGAGAATTTTATCTGACCCTTCGCAACAGTTTGAAGCTGTTCCCAGTTGGAACAACAACATTCACCACTAGGGTTGAAACAGGACCATACGGAGAACTGCCCCCAGCTCATTTTGTATGATATTGATATCGACGTCGACCGTTTCTTACGGCCGGGATTTGATTAGCCTCAGGATTTTGTCGAGCCTGCCCCATGTTTCCTTTGAGATCTTGAATATTCTGCCCCTTGAGTCGACCTTGGTCCTTGGCAGGTGCCAGTTGTTTGAGGACTGATTCCGTCAGCAAAGCTGCTGCTTGGGGAGCCAGCCTGTAGAAGACAGACTTCTTCTGGGCTTCCTCCTTCGACGTTGAGGCACCGAGTGTGGGAGGTGGGAGTATCGACCCAAAGAGAAGCCCGTTGATTTCTTGAAAAGCCGGATTGCAGAGATTTGAGGCTGCAAGTGGCCCATACCTGACTCCACCGGATATGACAAAGCCTGAGTTGCTAGGGTAGGAGCAAACGTCATTCTTCATAGAGACGAAATGCCGGCTTCAGTATCCCATCACCTAAGGGCAACCACAAACATATATACCGCGATTATTTGATCGCGGAAAAACACGACACACGAAGTGTGGAGTGGAAAGAGGAAAAGGTCCCACCGGACGTGCCAGAATCTGTTTACCGCCGAAAACAGAGACGAAACCGCGTAGGTCGTCTTGCCTGAATCTGGGGGCATATGCTATTTGGATTTATCCGTCCACCTCTCTGAAGATGCCAAGTTGATTTATGACACCGTGTATCGGAGGTATGGACGGATGCGACCGTTGTAGTAGACTTCGTCGGATCCCCCCTCGTTTGTGAGGGTTTTTTTTATTGTGGGGACGCTCTTCCCTGCAGGTGCAAGCTCCTGCAGTTAATTACGTTACCGCGTAGCGATAACCACTTTCTCCTGATCCATAAGTTCACTTCGTGTCATGTGTATTTGTTTTATTTTTGGTTGCCCGTGAATTGTATACGGAGACTAATTTATGTTGTCGCCTGTAGGGCGTGGATTAGTCCAAATCCGTATATTCCTAGATTTGGGTTTGGTTTGATTTAAGTATCGTTAATTTCGTTTGAGATTAAGATCAAATTAAATGTTTGTTGTGGATACGTTAGTCCAATTTTAGACTAAGATCTACTTAACAAGGTTTTAGGATCATTCAGATCCAACAAAAAAGCATTTGGGCTATATCGTTTTAGTTTAAGGACGTTACGGTCCGTAGTTCACCATTTTTGAGGTGAGGATTTAGTTTAAGGACGTTTCGGTCCATAGTGGGATGTGCGCATCGGTTTGGGAGTGCAATAAAAAGTTGTTGGTTGTCGGGACCCGCCACCTCTCTGAAGACGTTGAAGAATTACAACAACATGTATCAAAGGTGTGGAGAGATGTACCCTTGAACCAAATTCCAGATTGAGGTGAGAGATCATGGTGGACCATCTAAGAATCATTAGTCATTTTTGGGAGACTAAGATTAACTTAGGAGATGTGGGATGAACATCATTTTGGTCATCATCCATTGAGGAATCATTAGTTTGGGAAATCATGAGCATAGAGACTCTGTCTATTTGGAGATCCAAAATATTTTAGTCTCAGGAAAAACTAGCCAATTTAGGGCTGAAATTGTCTTCTTATAGTGTTAAACACTAATATATGCTCGGTGCTCACGTGCTCCTACGTGAGGCTCTAGAGCAGTGTTAACCACTGAAATTTGGGACACTCACGTGTGGCACGTGAGGCGCCTGAAAGTTGGCGTTGTACCCTTGGGTTCAAATCCCCATCTGTATATAAGTGTTAAACACTTAATTCTTGTGGCCATCACGTGGGGGCACGTGAGGCGCCCAGGAGTTAGGTATTGCTTCTCTGGATTTATTCCCTCTTCCTTTTATAAGTGCTAAGCACTTAGCTCGTATATTACTCACGTGCGGACACGTGAGGTGCTCAAAATGTAAGCGTTGTCTTTAGATTTTTCCTCTATCCCATTTAAGCAACTGTTTGGGGTCACGTGAGAATACGTGATTCGATCTCAGTCCTTCCTTTTTGTTCCTCATAGGTGCTCACGTGTGAACACGTGAGCCTTTGTTATATAGTGTTGAACGCTAATGAATCACCAGTCTGTTCTTTTATATGTATGGAGATTTTGATCTGAGCTTTGAGAATTTCAAGCCCTTTTCTTTATAAGAATTAAATTCTTTTGCAGGGTTAAACCCTAGTTTTATCAGAGAAATTAAATTCATGTATACTTTTGGAAGAATTAAATTCTTTGAACTTAGTTTTTTCCCCTAAGTTTTGATTCTGCATAACAGAATCTCCCCGATGAGAATTAAATTCTCAACTTGTGGGGAGATCTGCTTCTGCAGACCTCAACCAGAGGAAAAACTAAGTTCTTTTTTTTGAAGGGTTAAACACTTAAGGAAGAGATAAGATAATCTCTATGTCTTTTTTCTTACCTAGGGTTCATTTTTTTTAAAAGAGAGATCTTCTTCTTTAGAGAATTGAATTCTCTATTTTTTTGTTCTCTCTCTTCTTTTTTTCTTTTTTAAGTTCGAAGCATATGGTTTTTTTTTTCTCTACAGGACTTGTAGCCTTGGGTCTTTTATATAGTAGAAGCAAGTTTATTGATTTAGTTAAAGAAATCTTTCATTGATAGATCTTTAATTGATTTGGGGATTTTATCCACCGTTGGATCTTTGATCCAAGAACTTCTGTTTTACAGAAGTTATTTTTCTTATTTTTAACAAGATTAGGGAAATATTTTCCCATACAGAATTTTTCTATAGATAGATGATTTTTAATCACCATTAAATCTTTTAATCCAACGGTACTCTGTTTTACAGAGAGTAATCTTTCTTATTCAGAAAGATTTAAGGAAATATTTTCCAAATAGGTGTAACGTTTTAAAAATAAATAAATAAATAATTAAATAAATAAAATTCTTTAAGTGAATTTTATGATTTTCGGTAAAGTAAAACGTATTTTTCATAAAACTAAACCGTAATTATTTTTCATTATAAATTTTAAAAAGACCTATTTTAATTATGTAATTACTAGTAAATGATGTTTATTTAGTCACTTATAAATTTTTAGTTTAACTAAATATTTTTCCTAAATTAATTATTTTAAATATTAACATAAGCTTTATTTATACACTAAATTAGTGTAAATTACAAATTTGAATGGGTTTAATTTGCTAAAGTGAACCATTTCATATTAGAATCTAGTGTGTATCATGCAAAAAAATTTTCCAAATTTTTCCATGTTTCTAGAATTTTCTTTAGTTTTATTAGAATTGAAATGAATAAAATTAAATAAAGTGATGAAAAGACATAAAAAGAAGTGTCAATTAATGAAGTTTCTACACAACTTTCCTCACTCTTTTCTCTTTCTCTTTTCTCCCTTGCTTATGGCCGGCCAAAACTATGGCTGCCCCCCCCCCCCTATTTCTCCATTTGATTTTGTTGCAAAAATCCACCAAATTTCATCAAAAAATTCAATAAAAACCCACAAATTCCTAATTAAGTTCTACCCACTATTCTTTGCTTATTTTTACATGGATCTTGGAGTTGGAAACCATTCTTTTGGGAGGCAAAATTTCATGTTTGGATCTCACATGTGAGGTATAAATTCTAATCTTTTGGTTTTAATGCTTGTAGATTACTTAATTTAACTTAATATAGTGTTTAATTAATTTTTAGTTTGGTTCTATTGCTAAATGAAAAATTCAAGAGAGGGTTTCAAAATGAAATTGGGTTTCTATTAATTGAGTAGAGTTATATTATGTAGTTTAACATTTTTAGAATGGGAAAATCTTGTATGGTTGTTATATTGTATATTGTTGGTTGAAAATTTGTTTAAGTTAACCGATTTTGCAAACTGGTTCTTATATATTGTATATATTGGTGATATAAAATTCTAATTAAGGTTGCTATCATTATATTTTAGTTTTAATGAGATTATTAACATGCTTAAGGAATGAAAAACTTAATTTGGTTACTAGTTTTTATTGATAATTGAGAAATTGTGATAAAAATGCTATTTTACAAACTAGATTTTAGAAATTCTTAAATAAATGAGATTTCAAATTTAATTATGGTTTCATTATATTACTATCATCATGAATTGTAGTTTAATAAGTCAATTCATGCAAAATCAAGTCTAGAAGTGAAATTGTGACATTTTGCTTAAAAGTATCGAAATCGGGCAAGTTTGCAAACTAGAATTTCCATTTAATACAAATTAGGGTGTTAAAAATATAGAAATGGTTTATATAATCTAGTTATGCTATTTAATGAGTTTTATGACCATTAGTTTCATTTAAACATCAAGTCTTGAAGTAAAACGGTAAATTAACATTTCCTAGGTTTTTACGAAATCGGACGATTTGATTGATTTTAAGGTTTCGATGAACTGAATCATGTTTTATATTATAAGTAATGAGTTTTAAAACTATGAGTTGTTTGTTGGTGTTTTATCTCAATCAATCGGCGTTTTTACACCGATATCGAGCGATATTTGGTTCTTTTGCGTGAGTGGGACATAGGTTTTAACCTATGCGCGTTCCGTGCGTCGTTCTGATTTTGTCCGTGATTCAGTTTACGATATATATGTTTGCGTATAGGTACCCCTCACGTGGACTGCGGACGATGAAGAAGAGGATGACAACACCGTCTTCGGCAGACAAGGACAAGGTGAGTAGATATATATCTACGGGGGAAGTCTGGTGGATGGCGTTTAGCACCCCCGCAAACGTAGAATAGGAATATTACTTATTGTCATTAGGAAGTCGGACGTGACCTTAGATTCTTTGTGAGTAGGACCCTATTTAAGACTTTAGGTTGGACTAGACGGATTTAGAAGGACTTTACCAGAGAATGAATGTCTTGGAGGAGATTCGTAGGTTTCAGCTAGACACACATACGCACACACAGAGACTTGACTTGGTGTATATGTGTATGTGTGTGTGTGTGTGTATATATATATATATATATATATATATATATAGGGTTATGTGTAGGTATATATATATACACAACATGTAAATGTGATATAAGGATGCGATATGATACATGGGGATGAAACAATATAACTGGGCTTGATGCCGTGATTCTTGGCTATGCAATTGCGTTATAATGTTAGCGGATCATTAGAAAATGAGATAACGGATATGTATACTTAGACAATAATAGGTGGCGATGATTTTGAGGTACCTGAGACTCTAAAATGGAACCCGGACTATAACCTGTGACTGAATCACGAGATGATGTATGTGTGACTTGGTTACGATATCATATAGGTGTGACTTGATACGATATGATATAAATGTGACTTAATCATGATATGATATATGTGACATGATATTTCTGAGGATAAATTGACGATGTATATTTATGCTGGCAATGATATATGATTGATGTATGCGATTACAGTACAGTACCTTGATCATGACATTATTGATGATGATATTATATGAATGATGATGTACGTAGGTGATACTTGACCCATACCCCGATATTGGGATGCCGTACGATGGATTTTACCGTACGAAGGCATAGATGTGATGATTGATCCGCACTCTTGATTCGAGGAAGCCGTACTACGTACGTGACGCTATTGAGGCTGAATCGCCGACTATTAGAGATATAGACTCAGATCTTAGGTGGACTCTTATTTCTTATCGACTAGTTTCTTAGGTTTAGTTCCTTAGGGGGTTAGATGGACACTAGTTTAGGATCGAGTCCTATAGTTGTAGTTAGACTTGTATATTACAAATGAGTGGTTAATACACATCCATCTTTACATTCAGATTGTAATCATCATGTTGCATGTTCATACATATGTTTCTTTAATCAGTATGAAACTCTACCTGTTAGGATACTAGCACCATTACCGATGATGCGCATATACCACGCACACTTATTGCCGGCTCACACACATCATCATCGGTAATTGCTATGTCACGTACACTTTAGAACATAATATCTTTTATTGATAGAATCAGCTAAAAGCTAGATCGATATATTATTGTGATTACTCTCAGGTGTTAGTCTAGACATGGCTTTTATTACTTAGACATTTCATGCATTCACATTTTCATGTTATCATGCAGTATTGTGGGTCTTATGCCAACACTTATCATTTACTTACTCATGATTTTGGGATTTTGGATTTCTATGAGATTTCTGGATTTTGGGAAAAACCGCAAGAATATATATAAAAACTTCTCTCTCTCCTCCTCTCTTTTTAAAATATAAGTTGCGGTTTTCTCGTATGTATGTGTCGTCCACCATGAGATTTCATGTTTTCTGTTGGATTTCGAGACCCGATTCGAGGAGTGGATGAACCGTCTCGGGTACATCGTGGGCCCGGTATGGTACCCCGGGGCAAGAAGATCGAGTTGTAGACGATGAGCCTGGCAGGGGAAGACAACCTACCGGTGATGTCTGGCACGGCGGATATCCGGAGGATACCGACCGTTGTCGTGAGATTTGATGATATGGGTCGATCCGGACTGACGGAGCCCGAGATATTGAGACTATGAGATATTGAGACTATGAGGTATTGAGACTTGAGTTTTACTTATTTTGTGTCGATGCTTGACACGGATTTTCATGGATTTCATCTATGATACTTCAGATTTCTATACCAATTTACCATGATAAAAGTTAAAGATTTCTTATACAGATATATCCAGATTCCAGGATTGGTTGTTTTACATACATGGTGCATGCATACTCATTCACATGACATATTACTATTTGAGGCACTGACACGAGCACGGAGCATTTGCACTTACACGTAGTTTATTACCTTGTCTTTATTTGATGACTAGTAGTATATTAGTATATTATTATGACCTAGGACAGCGTCGTGCATTCGATTTATTTTCGCAGATGTCTTCTACTCACGAGTTGGCAACTCACCCCCGTTGTGCCAAATTTTATTACAGGTCGATGTACGGGTTTCCTTGGCAGCTTGCTGGCACATCCTTTCATGCAGGGTGATTTGCACGGTAGGTTGGTTCACTTGTATCTGGACCGCCGTTGTACTTTTATTATTTCATTTGTATCTAGTAAGCTCCATCAACCAAACTTGTATTACTTGATAAGTTCAAAAGACCAGTTATTTATTTCGACCTTAGAGTCACGCATGTATTATTATGGTTTGGTGGATTTGTTTTCTTTTGAGTTTTGAGCCTCGCCCTTTGGCGTTGTATATTTTTGTACTTGGTGTGGTTGTTTTCGCCTGTTGGCGTAGAGCTAGCTCCCGCTTGGGGATGCCATTTTATCGTTTGTATACATTATACTTGTTTGTACCCGTTTGGGGCCAGTTTTTACAAAGGAGACTCTGCCAAAATTTTTGAGAAAATTTGATCTGGTGTTAAACTTGTTTTCCTATATGTTTTCCTTTATTTCTTCTTTTATATGGTTTAGATTTCTGGGCTTTGGCTTATTTAGATTACATTGCGTTTCTATACGCTTCGTAATTTAAGTGCCGGTCACGTTCCGTACTTTCGGGTCGTGACAAAGTTGGTATCTGAGCGCTAGGTTTAACCTTTGTATAAGTCTAGGGTGACCCTTGGTTGATGGAGTAGGTGACTTAGGTAGACTGACGTACCGTGGGTATGATCCACGGCATACTTACGATACGCTACTCTGCTTAAGAAGCCTTAGGATGTAATTTCTTTGCACCGCATTTCATTCGTTCTTTTGATCTATCTTCTTCGATATCGGGTGGTGGTTTCTGTTACCACGGTCGCACGGGCAGAGGGAGCTGCGGCTCGAATGCGATAACCCTTAGGGTATCATTTATTCTTGAGGATTGAAGTATTGTTTAGCGTGCGGACGAAGGGTATTCACATGCCGTCTAGACGAAGTTGAAGGATTCGAACGATTGTCAGAAACCCATTTTCCCAAGTTTGAGGTATTCGAAAGAACATGCAGGTATTTCTATGGACCCTCTAGAAGAATGAAACCCTAACTCGAGATAATGACCACGAGAACGCCTTTGAACCTTAGGGTTTACGGCCGTTCCGCGGTGCCATCAGTGAGGCTTAGGTTTGCCCTTCTACGGCTGGTCCACAGATGCTGGGGTATGTACCGGATATTTTTAAACTGTACTTGAGTGTTGAGCTCTCGGAGAATTATGGATTTTGATGAATCGATTGAAAAGTTTAATGTAGTCCGGATATCAGGTGAAGGGATATATTACGCGGGAGACTCTCGATATGAGCATAGCCGTTTGCAGCGCAGTCAGTACCGCGATGAGGAGACGAGTCCGAATCAGTTGACATTAGAAAGGCGCACATTGACGATAGTGTTTATGATTATGATTTGGTGATTTAAATTTCATATTTCTGTTTTTTGGATTTTGATATTTTGAGGATTTTGTTCTACGATTGGTATTTCTTATGTGTACATTCATTACACTCTATTCGTATTTCATATGTCAGTTGTATTGATGTTGTTTTGTACATACCCAGTGCACACGATTTGGTTTTATACATTTTGAGATATTGATTTGACTTCATGCATATGGGTTACACATGATTTTGACATATACTTCGACCTAGTTTTCGTGTATTTTCGTACGGTGATTTTGATATTGATATTCGGTGTATGTTTTCGTGCACCATGTGCACCTGATTGAGATTCTTGCGCACATTTGGCGCACTTGATGCGATTTTGTGCACACCAGATGCACTAAATCGGGGTTTTGTGCAGATTAGATGCACCTGATATTAGAGTCGTGCACGCCCGTTGCACTTGACAGATGTTTTTGGTGCACACCTGTTGCACTTAGTTTTGTTTTTGTGTGTATTCGTGGCATCTGTATTTGGTTTCGATTTCAGTGCGCACCGGACGCACATGATATTTTTATGATGTGATTGGGATTTATTTCAGTTTAAGCAGCATGCTTTTATAATCATTACTATATATTTGGTAACCAGGAGAGACGTTTATGTTAAATAAAAGATATATATATATATATAGCTGTTTTTTTAAAATAAACGCCCGCTACTTATGCCGTGACACGTGCATTGCACGGCGATTTTAAAAAGAGGTTTTTGCGTGTTTCTTTATTAAGATATTTAGCCGATTTTACTACGACGCGCACTATATAAGTTATGGTTTTCATGTATATTATTTTGGTTTTCGTATTGGGTTTTGATATTTTATTTTCACCATAATTCCGATGATTGCGTTATGCTTGACGGAGTTGATTTTAGTTATATATTGATGATTTCGGAGCCCCGACGATTTGAGTGTTTTGGCTGAATGTTTTAGTAATTGGGGGGAGTTTTAATTTAAATTCGGGGACCGAATTTCTTAAAAGGGGGAAGATTGTAACTTTTTAAAAATAAATAATTAAATAAATAAAATTCTTTAAGTGAATTTTATGATTTTCGGTAAACTAAAACGTATTTTTCGTAAAACTAAACCGTAATTATTTTTCATTATAAATTTTAAAAAGACCTATTTTAATTATGTAATTACTAGTAAATGATGTTTATTTAGTCACTTATAAATTTTTAGTTTAATTAAATATTTTTCCTAAATTAATTATTTTAAATATTAACATAAGCTTTATTTATACATTATTAGTGTAAATTACAAATTTGAATGGCTTTAATTTGCAAAAATGAACCATTTCATATTAGAATCTAATGTGTATCATGCAAAATTTATTTGCAAATTTTTCCATGTTTCTAGAATTTTCTTTAGTTTTATTAGAATTGAAATGAATAAAATTAAATAAAGTGATGAAAAGACATAAAAAGAAGTGTCAATTAATGAAGTTTCTACACAACTTTCCTCACTCTTTTCTCTTTCTCTTTTCTCCCTTGCTTATGGCCGGCCAAAACAATGGCTGCCCCCCCTCCCCACATTTCTCCATTTGATTTTGTTGCAAAAATCCACCATATTTCATCAAAAAATTCAATAAAAACCCAAAAATTTGATGATATGGGCCGATCCGGACTGACGGAGCCCGAGATATTGAGACTATGAGATATTGAGACTATGAGGTATTGAGATTTGAGTTTTACTTGTTTTGTGTCGATACTTGACACGGATTTTCATGGATTTCATCTATGATACTTCATATTTCTATACCAATTTACCATGATAAAAGTTAAAGATTTCTTATACAGATATATCCAGATTCTAGGATTGGTTGTTTTACATACATGGTGCATGCATACTCATTCACATGACATATTACTATTTGAGGCACTGACACGAGCACGGAGCATTTGCACTTACACGTAGTTTATTACCTTGTCTTTATTTGATGACTAGTAGTATATTAGTATATTATTATGACCTAGGACAGCGTCGTGCATTCGATTTATTTTCGCAGATGTCTTCTACTCACGAGTTGGCAACTCACCCCCGTTGTGCCAAATTTTATTACAGGTCGATGTACGGGTTTCCTTGGCAGCTTGCTGGCACATCCTTTCATGCAGGGTGATTTGCACGGTAGGTTGGTTCACTTGTATCTGGACCGCCGTTGTACTTTTATTATTTCATTTGTATCTAGTAAGCTCCATCAACCAAACTTGTATTACTTGATAAGTTTAAAGGGCTAGTTATTTATTTCGACCTTAGAGTCGCGCATGTATTATTATGGTTTGGTGGATTTGTTTTCTTTTGAGTTTTGAGCCTCGCCCTTTGGCGTTGTATATTTTTGTGCTTGGTGTGGTTGTTTCCGCCTGTTGGCGTAGAGCTAGCTCCCGCTTGGGGATACCATTTTATTGTTTGTATACATTATACTTTATTGTACCCGTTTAGGGCCAGTTTTACAATGGAGACTCTGCCAAAATTTTTGAGAAAATTTGATCTTGTTTTTAAACTTGTTTTCATATATGTTTTCCTTTACTTCTTCTTTTATATGGTTTAGATTTCTGGGCTTTGGCTTACTTAGATTACGTTGCGCCTCTATACGCTTCGTAATTTAAGTGCCGGTCACGTTTCGTACTTTCGGGTCGTGACAATAGGGTTTTGTCTCTTTATTTAGAATTTAATTCTATCAGTTTGGAAGGTGTTTAGGACCACTCACGTGTAGCACGTGACCCCCATTGAGTTAAACTTGTTTTCTTGTACGCAATAGCTTAATAAGGCATCACGTGCTAACACGTGATCTTCTTTTGCCTGCTATTTGTTTTAATATGGCGCCTATATACTTTGTATATAGATGCTCACATGCTTGTACGTGAGGCTTAATTTCAGCCTGTCAATTGTTAAGCGCAGCGCCTATAATCTTTGTTCATAGGCGTTCACGTGTGGGCACGTGATGCTCTATTAGTGGGAAATTTTTCCATCGCTTTTTCTCTCTTTCTTTTCTTTTCTCTCTTCTTTTTATAAGGGAATAAATGCTCCCACAGCGTTGTTCTCACGTGGCTTGCACGTGAGTGCAACGTTGTCACCCTTACAGCCGTTGGATTGCCTAGGGGAATGGGAAGATGAACTGCTCCCCATCACGTCTTATAAATGCAAGGGTCTTGTCTTTAGGAAGCCACATTTCTTTCATCTTCTTCTTTCCTTGTCTTCCTTGAGAATTTAATTCTCTTCCTCAGAGCTTAGTTCTCTGCCCATTGAAATTTCAGAGTTAAACTCTGTCAGAAAGAACCTTTTTAGGTAAAGATCTTGAACGACAAAGAAACCATTTTCTTTAATTCTCTTTTTTTCTTTGGATTTTAAATCCACCATAAGGGCTTTCCTTTCTTCTGAAACCCATCTCTTAGAGATCCAAAAGACGTAATGTTTGAGTAGTAAACCCCAATATCTTCGAAGATTGGGCATTTCTCCTCTTCCTATGGGTTCCATTTGGCTCCGGATGATTTTCTTGTCCGTACTTGCTGATATCCCTCCTCATCCAGTGCAGATGACTCCGGTGATTCTCGATGCGGCGGAGGACAAGATTGAGTGTTTCCATAAGGCCCACTTGATTACTTAGCCTCTGAAGGATCGTTCGGTTCATTTACTGAGTCAGATACGAGCTCGATGGACCATCATGTCTGCCTTCACCGATGAGCATGGCGCTAATCGATGGGGAGCAACTCCTAGCAAAGACCTCCGCTTCGATATGGTAGAAAGGGCAGAGAGAGAATTGGAGATCTTTATTTATTGTTTTGTTAATCCTTGTATCTCTGATCCCATATTTGGTGATCACTTCCCTGTAGAGTAGTTTGTTTGTTTCAATGTATTTCTCTTATTATTTCCTGTTGAATGTTTTCTGTTTATCATATATTCGTACGTGTATCTCGCCTCTGTACATGAGTTTTATATTTTACCCTTAGGAATTTTTTCTAAGTGCGAGCACTATTGTAGTGTCGTACATAAATCAGCACGTTTTGGACACCATTTCCATTTAAGTAGGCACGCAGCCGTGAATGCATGCTTAGTGGGGCATGAACCAAAGACTGTCCTTACTGCCTTGCACAGTACATGGTTGGTGCTTGTGGGTTACGCCTTTCTGTCTTGACTGGACGTGAAGTAGTTTATATACTCATTTCGGAGTTTGTTTAGTTTACCTCCCTTGGGCTTATAGGCAAACCTGTCCTAACATCATAGTTAACCCTTGTTCATTACGACAGAGGTCCGTTAGGGTGTGTGGTACTAAGGCATTCCTGATACGCAGTCTTGCTGTCGTGTTTCTGCTCCCTTCGGAGCTTGACAAGGCATCCTCAAATAATCTCCCAAGTTATATTACCGTCGGGAGAGCACATCCTCCCAAGAAATCGTGAGGATTTCCAAGCGTTCATCGCCTCCTTGAGTCGCAAGGATCTCGCTCGGATATATATATTTTTCCTTACGAATCTTGAGGACTCATAAGTAGCTTCTTTATTTCAGTGGCATGTAACTTTGGCAAATGTGGCTCGTAGATAGTCCATCTTGATCTCTTAGCAGGGCAGCGATGGCTTAGGAAACAGGTTTGGATCTGCCGCCTAAGACTTTTCATCTTTATGAGCCGTGAGGGTCTTATAAAGGGTTTTCTCTCTACGTGTCGAGAGGATCCCGCAGGTGTATTTCCTCCTTAGAAGTCATGAGGATCTCCTAAGTGCGTTTTCTTTTGAGAGTCGTAAGGATCTCACAAGAGATTTTTCCCCCTTACAAGTCGAGAGGACTCGTAAGTGGTTTTTTTTCTCCTTGTCGATATTCGACTTTGGAGAATATGGCCCGTGGATAGTATACAATAGTCTATCCTGGACCTACTTGCAAGGCCACAGTGCTTAGGAAACATGTTGATATCTCTGTTGCCTAAGGCTTTTCACCTTCATGAAGATTTCGTGAAGATGTTTTTCCCTGCGAGTCGAGACGAATCGAGAAGCTCTCGCAGGAACATTTTTTTCCCTATGAGTTGAGACGAATCGAGAAGTTCTCGTAAGAATGTCCTAACGTCACAGTTAACCTCTGCTGATAGAAGTCCGTTAGGGTCCGTGGTACTAGGGTTTTTGTCCATCGTACCGTCGCGTTGGCCGATGTATTCCCCAATATGCAATCTTGTTATTCGAGTAGCCTTACGACTGTCGTGTCTCTGATCCCTTCGAGGGCTGGACAAGACGTCTTCAAGTAATCCTCCCTGCGATATTACCGTTGGAAGAGCAAGCGTTAGGGATCTTCCATGCCACTTTTTACTTGAGGTTAGGCTCAGTTTAGGGAGCCCCGATGAGTCATGACCACTCCTTGCTTATGTGGGAAGATCTTCGATAGTCTTTCAGGTTTTATTTGAGTTGCTGTCAAGACCCTGAAGCTAGGGATCTTCCTTTGCTTCGTTTGTTGACATTGCGTCTGCAATATTACGACAAATGTCAAGGTTGTCTCTAGGTTGTCTGTGAACCGTCGAGGCTTCTATATAGTTGTGCAAGTGCAGTTAGCAAAGGGCAAGATTCTAATGATATTTCAATGAGATTCCGGTAACGAAATGACGCCCCGACGCTTCCTTAATCTTCCCCATTCTCCCCTCTACCTTATTATCTTGTAAGTCCCCTCTCCCAACGTCTTCTACTATTCTAAAACATTCATTTTTCAAAACCCGTCGGAAGCGGAGTTAATCCGACTTCCGATTCATTTTTTCTTTAAAAATTATATTTTTACTAAACAATAAAATACCATATTCTCATATATTGTTTAAAAAACATAAATAAACATATTAGAACAAGTTTCATCTCAAAATAGTTCATGTTGCAATTTCTATTTCACTTTTACAGTAAAATACCATCATGTTACATACAACTTGTAAAAATTCAAATTAATCATATTACCTTTAGAAAACTCACGAGGTAAGGACCTACCTCATCACAACACACATATTGTACATATCACGAAGGACAATATTTGTGGGATTATTACGAGTTACAATAAAATACCCTAAACTATTACAAAACTGTTTTCTTTAAAAAGAGTGCTATCTAATTCATTGCAATTACGTCTCTACAACTCGTTTTGGGGAACCCCGATCGGGATGGTGTGGGTTATCGCACATCTTCGGGCCTAGTAGAGCGAGATACAGACCTCCGCAAGGAGCATTCGATCTCGATGGAATTTCTAATGCAATTTTTAAGAAATTGAGATTTATACAAAATAAATAAAATTTATTATTATTATATATATATATATGAATGTTATCAAAAGATCTATTTTAAATATATTATATAAATATTCCATGTTTTCTAAATCAAAGGAATCACAATTACATGAAAGTACCATTTCAATACAATACAATTCCAATATTTCATCAAAATATTATATATAATGAAAACTAGGTTCTACTCGCTAGAAATTTCAATTTTATAAAATATAAATCTATGAAAATCCTAAAAACGATAATTAAATACTTTAGGTGTATTTTGAATTTATATCAAAACTATTTTTACATAAAACCCCCTCAAGTTATACTAAATTACAATAAGGACCCAAGTAAATATAGGTTTAAGCGGGACCAGTTATCTTGAGCCTCAGGGAGCCATAGAATATGGGTGCTTGCCTATCTAAGGTAGACAATCTAATAAACGATGTTATCAATACGGTAATTGTCTTGGAAAAAGACACAAATCCTGCCGTCCATATGCAGCAGTTACCGATAGCATCAAAACTAATCCAGGACTTCAATTTTTTTCAAAGTGTCTGACTCAGACTGAGTCTCAATCTAATCAATCTGACTTGAATATGATTCAAGTATAAACTACAATACAACATGAATCCATGAACCCGTCTATTCAATTTATATCAATCTATATTGACCGAACCGAACCATGGATAAACTCCGTTTACATGACTGTCCATTTATATCCATTTCATTTACTGATATCATGGTTTCGACAAATCATCCATCTATATAACCAAACCATACAATCAATACAAAAGACATTACGGGGTTTTAAAGGGCTAGATTGGTACGGAATGTGTTAGAAGTGGCACGAGACTGTAACCATAATACACCTAATCTGAATATCCATTGCTGTTGTACCGTGGCTGAACAGTTCCTTGTGTTCCGTATACCTTAGTCTTCGGAATAGTGGGACTCCTCTCGTATACACTGGCATATTCTATACCAAGCTACAAACAATTGCGTTAACATTATAATCAAATGTTACTAGTTATACTCTATCTCTGTCTATTCTATCTCTACTCATCTTTGGGACTTACCGATCGATTGTTCGCTGACGACATTCCTTTTCTTCTTTCTTTGGAATGTTGTTAGGTGGATCGGACTCACTGAAGATCGAGCCCAGTACCGAAGACTTGGAGCAGTTAGCATTTGACCCAGAGATTTAGATACTTGTACATACTTTTCATTTCAGTTATGCCATTGTTTAGGCATTGCTTTCTATTCATGTATTTATATTTCCAGTTGTACCTGTAAAAGAATGTTTAATAAATAAAGTTGATGTTCATTTTACATTCATGTCTCTTGTGTACATTTTACTTTATATTGCTAAGATACGCTTAGCGTGTTTACTACTAAGTAAATACGTAGCGGGCCCAGTCGCGTCCTCTTGCCCGTATACCGGGAAGCGGGGTATGACAGGTTTTTTTGGTGGCCCATGCAGGTCAGTTCTGCATGGATATGCGGGTCAATTCTGTATGAAGTCCTAAGCAATATAACACAAGAATCAGCAACTAAAAACATTCTTTACATTTCATATTCCTTGAATCTTACAATTTCATATACTTGAAACTATCCTAACCCAAATTTTTCTTTCAAGGTTATGGATTCTCCAAAAAACACCAGTACCAACTTCAACAATACACCACCACCTCTACCGCTTACGCCTACCGTCGTTGCTCCTATCACTGAGCAGACGGTACTGCTTGAGGCAATCCGCAACCTCCTCGAAGGACAGCAGCAGCAGATTGCTATTCTGATGAACCATCCAGAAGCGGAAGCGCCCGGAGTGAAGCAATTCCGGGCATTGCATCCAAAACAATTTTCAGGAAAAGAGAGCCCTCTGGAAGCTGAAGAATGGGTTCAAAGTATTGAGGATGATCTGGCAGCGGCACAAGTGCCAGAGATCGCTTGGGTTTGAGTTGCGAAGCTGCAACTCACTGACAATGCCCGAGTTTGGTGGAAGGCGGAAGAAAGCCGTCTTGAACAACCTATCGAATGGAGGACTTTTCGCGACATGTTCGACGCAAAATACTTCCCAGAAAATGCCCGATTTGACATGGAGCAGCAGTTCATCCACCTATAACAGGGTTCTATGTGGACCAAGTCCGTGGATGAGTATGATGCTGAGTTTACCATGCATACTAGGTAAGATATGTCTCATTGTTCGATTTTTAAATACCACATATTACATAGCTAACACAAGACCTTAACAGGTTTGTGGTACATTTGATACCAACTGCTGAGATCAGATCCAGAAGATTTCAGCAAGGGTTAGATCCGGAAATCCAAGCTGCATTAGCTACAGGGGATTTCCCAACCCACGAGTTGGCTCTAAAAGCTGCCCGCCGATATGAGGCAGTGGTGAAGATGAAGGGCAGATTCTACTCTGCCGGGATGAAGCGCCCTACCACTCATATGGCAGTTGGAGCCAAGAGACCGGGAGTACCAAACAACCGGCCCAACCCAGCCTTTTGCACTTACTGCAGTAGAGATGGACATTTGGCGAAAGATTGTCGGCATGAAAATCGCCTTTGCTTAGTCTGCGGCTCAGCTACTCATGACATTAGGTCTTGTCCTCGTAAACACAACCCAAATACTGCACCCAGACTAGCAATTACTTATCAGCAGTTTCTAGCCATTCAGGCACCTGCTCCATGACTCGCTCTCCCTGCTCTACCTCCTCATGGACCGACTGCACCTCCTCCTCGTCAGTTCCATCAAGCTCAAAAGAACGTACCTCAAGGACCAAGGAACGGACAGAGGAATGCTCTTCCAGCAAGGAGGGATGTGCCAAGGCGACAGGCTTTCACAATGACTGTGGAAGAAGCTGAAGCCACCGGCCAAGTCATCACCGGTAACATTTTCCTTTCAAACTTTCTTTCAGTCTATATACATACCCATATGTCTTTTCCTTATACCGAAAACCTATCCCACATAACTTAGGTACAATCTTAGTAGCCTCACTTTCTGCACTAGTACTCTTCGATACTGGAGCATCTTATTGCTTTATGTCGCAACGATTCATCCGAACTCATGCGATTCCAGTCAAACCTCTCGTATCCAGCTGGAATTTCAGTTCGGGGAACGACGTTCTAAAGGAAACAATGGGATACGACCTGTGTCTAGTGGCCGTCTGCAGCAGATAATTCTATGCTGACTTCAAGGTGCTGGACATACCGAATTTTGATGTCGTTTTGGGTATGGATTGGCTCGGAACTTTTTATGCTACTATCGACTGTCGTCAAAAGAGGGTAGTGTTCGAGATTCTAGACCATCCGGTCTTTTATTTCAAAAATAGAGACCGTACCCTGGAGCCAAGTACATACAAGGAAAAACCGAAAAGGCAGCAATTGCAGCACTTCAAGCAGAGGAAGGATCGAAGCCAGAGGTAGTTTGAGAGTTCGATGATGTGTTTCTAGAAGACATATCAAGTTTGCCTCCCGATCGAGGTCTTGAATTTAGCATTGATTTAATACCTTGAGCACAACCGTTGATCAAAGCACCGTATCGGTTAAGCCCTGAAAGTTTGAAGGAGGTTCGTACTCTGTTGGACGAATTATTGACGAAAGGATGGATTCGTCCCAGCACTTCAAGTTGGGGATCGCCAGTTCTACTTGTAAAGAAGAAGGAAGGTTCATACAAAATGTGCATTGATTATAGAGCTCTGAACGAAGTAACTATAAAGAACAAGTATCCACTTCCGCGCATCGACGACCTGTTCGATCGGCTAAGTGGATCTTGCATTTTCTCCAAGTTAGATCTTTGTTCAGGTTATCATCAGGTGAAGGTCAAAGAATCTGATATCCATAAAACAACATTCATAACTCGCTATGGACATTACGAATTTCTTGTGATGCCATTTAGAGTGACCAATGCACCAGCTATATTCATGAACCTAATGAATCAAGTTTTCCGAGAGTACATAGACAGGTTTGTTGTAATCTTCATCGACGACATCCTGGTGTATTCTAATAGACGGAAAGAACATGCCGAACACCTACGAATTGTCCTGGAGATTTTACGACAACATCAAATTTATACCAAGTACAGCAAGTGCGAGTTTTGGCTAGATTAAGTTGGTTTCCTCGGACATATTGTATCAGGCAATGGAATCTCTGTAGATCCAGTTAAGGTATCAGCAGTAAGCGAATGGCTGACACCGAAGTCAGTGAAGGACATTTGAAGTTTCTTGGGATTAGCAGGATATTACATAAGGTTTATTGAAGGATTTTCGAAAATTGCAACACCTCTGGCCAAGCTCGCGCGTAAAGATGAAGAATTCGTGTGGTCAGAAGCATGCGAACAAGCTTTCGTAGAACTCAAGTCAAGATTGACATCAGCACTTATCCTTCTCATACCGGACCAATTTGGAGGTTTCGAAGTGCATTGCGATGCATCCGGCAAGGGATTAGGAGGTGTTCTACATCAGCACGTAAAGTTATAGCTTATACTTCAAGACAGCTGAAGATTTATGCGCGCAACTATCCGACGCATGATTTGGAGTTGGCGGCCGTAATCTTTGCTCTCAAAATTTAGCACCATTATCTTCTTAGTGAACGAGTGGACATATACACAAATCACAAGAGTCTGAAATATGTGTTTACCAGAAAGAGTTGAATATGCGACAGAGAAGATGGTTAGAACTCATGGCAGACTTCAACATCAACCTACAATATCATCTAGAGAAGATGAATGTAGTACCTGATGCCCTTAGTAACCAACCATTAGTATTGAATCTCACCGCACAGTGGAAGCTTCAACAAGACTTGTATCAAATGGAGATTGAAGCGGTCATTCCAGGTAACGCTTCAATTTTGATGAACTTACAAGTTTAATCTACCATTGTCAATCAGATCAAAGCAACTCAAGCAAGTGATGCTAAGTTGCAAAAGATCAGAGAACAAGTAGAAAATGGAATTCGAACAGACTTCATCATCCATGAAGACGGATCTTTGAAAAGATTTATTTTAAATATATTATATAAACATTCCATATTTTCTAAATCAAAGGAATTATAATTACATGAAAGTACCATTTCAATACAATACAATTCCAATATTTCATCAAAGTACCATATATAATGAAAACTAGGTTCTACTCATTAGAAATTTCATTTTTATAAAATATACATCTTTGAAAATCCTAAAGATGATAATTAAATATTTGAGGTGTATTTTGAAATTATATCAAACCTTTTTTTACATATAACCCCCTCAAGTTATATTAAATTACAATAAGGACCCTGGGAAATATAGGTTTAAGCGGGACCAATTCTCTTGAGCCTCAGCGAGCCGGAGAATATGGGTGCTTACCTATTTAAGGTAGACAATCTAACAAACAGTGTTATCAATACGGTAATTGTCTTGGAAAAAGACATAAATCTTGACGTCCATGTGCAGCAGTTACCGATAGCATCAAAACTAATTCAGGACTTCAATTTTTTTCAAAGTGTCTGGCTCAGATTGAGTCTCAATCTAATCAATCTGACTTGAATATGATTCAAGTATAAACTACAATACAACATGAATCCATGAATCCGTCTATTCAATTTATATCAATCTATATTGACCGAACCGAACCATTGATATACTCCGTTTACATGACTATCCATTTATATCCATTCCATTTACTGATATCATGGTTTCAGCAAGTCATCCATCTATATAACCAAACGATACAATCAATACAAAAGACATTATGGGGTTTTAAAGGGTAGATTGGTACGGAATGTGTTAGAAGTGGCACGAGACTGTAACCATAATACACCTAACCTGAATATCCATTGACGTTGTACCATGGCTGAACGGTTCCTTGTGCTCCGTATACCTTAGTCTCCGGAATAGTGGGACTCCTCTCGTATATACTGGCATATTCTGTACAAGCTACAAACAACCGCGCTAACATTATAATCAAACGTTACTGGTTATACTCTCTCTCTGTCTATTCTATCTCTGCTCATCTTTGTGACTTACTGAGCGATTGTTCGCTGACGACATTTCTTTTCTTCTTTCTTTGGAATGTTGTCAGATGGATTAGACTCACTGGAGATCGAGCTTAGTACCGAAGACTTGGAGCAGTTAGCATTTGACCCAGAGTTTTAGATACTTGTACATACTTTTCATTTCAGTTATGCCATTGTTTAGGCATTGCTTTCTATTCATCTATTTACATTTCCAGTTGTACCTGTAAAAGAATGTTTAATAAATAAAGTTGCTGTTCATTTTACATTCATATCTCTTGTGTACATTTTACTTTATATTGCTTAGATACGCTTAGCGTGTTTACTTCTGAGTAAATACGTAGCGGGCCCAGTCGCGTCCCCTTACCTGTACACCGGGAAGCGGGACGTGACATTAACTTTATGTATATATAGTGTTATTTACTTTCTGCTTTTTGATCTTTTCCTTTTCGCGTTATATATTATTGCGTGGTTTGGTCTCCGCCGTGTGGGCGTCGAGCTAGCTCCTGTGTGAGGAAGCTTTTATATATTTATTATTGTACACGGTTTTATTCGAAATTTACAAAAGTGGCGGTGTTCGTTTTTCAAATATCTTTGCAAAATAAGTTTTACTTGTTTTTATAAAACTTTTCTTAAAACTTTATCTCCATTTTATTATATTATATTATCTATTTCTTTTATATATGGTTTAGATTCCTAGTTTTGGCTTACTTGGGTTATGCTGGGGTCCACCGGATTTCACGTGATCCTTGTACCGGTCACGTCCCTTTTCGTATCGTGACAGTTCTCTACTTACAAGTATTTAATATCTATGTATACGATTTCTCTCTAAATGATATGATTTAAAGAAAGCTAATATGGTAGCCCGTTCAGGTGCATCCTGACTTAATAGAGTGTAATTAACGGTATGCGTTCGCGCTGCCGGAAGTCTCTAACTCAGAACCTTTTGGCCATATTTTAAAAAACTCGAATAGTTGTTTTGTTTAAACTCAATCAATTTTAAACGTTCAATCGTTAAAGTTCTCAAAGAGGGTAAATAATCCCACTACAAACCTCCATGTTTTCGAATACCCCACTCCAAAACCAATATTTAAAAAAAAACATCCTAATTTTAGGCCATAACTATATACTCCGTTATGTTTGATAAGTTTGTTAATAGAGTTAACCATGCTTAAGTTTGGAACTTAAGTGTCTTGCCTACCATCGTCTACTCTTTTTTCTTCTTGCTGCTGCTGCTCTTATCTCTCTCATCTCTTCTTATTTTTTTCTCACAACGACAACCTCATCACTTCTTCTTTCTCATCGGCGGCAACCCATCTTGACATTTCAAATCAAGCCCACATTTCTACATACGAGATCCCTAAATCTTCCGTAGCAAAGGTAATAACTTGACTCAACAACAACAACTGAGACTTTTATCCCAAGCATATGAGGTAGGCTACATGAACCAACATGAGAATCACGCCGGGTCCAGCACATGAATCCTCCGCCTCCACTCACTCCTATCGAACAATAATAACTTGACTCAAATTATCTATAAAAGAGATCCACAGATCTGCCAGAGAGAGGTTGCAAGGACGAGGAGAGAGAAGCAGCTGATAGGAGAGAGGAGAGAAAGCTGAGAAAACGAGGAAAGAGAAGCAGCTGGAGGAGAGAGAAGCAGGAATCGAGAATTCAAGGAAGAGAGAAAAGAAAGAAGGCAATTTAAACCCATTACATAGCCATTAAAAGGGTAGTTTGGCCTTTCTACCCTCTAACGGCTATATTTAACAGTGTACTTAACACCAAAGTGGTGGAAGTTAACTTGAGTGGGATATATATAGTTTGTTAAGGCTTTGGGGTCGGTTTTTTTAAAAATATTAGTTTTGGAATGGGGTATTTGAAAATAGGGAAGTTCGGAATGGGATGAATAAAAAAACCCTACTTTGTAATTGAAAAGAATAAATTTTTTTAATACTATTAAATAATTATGTTGACACATGATTAATTATATCATTAATCTAATAAATTGGATTACCATGGCTATTTTGATACATGTTATTACAAATTAATGAATCTTTATATGGAATATAACAATTGTTTTAGAAAATGGGTTGTAATTGAAGATTTATTGCCATTAATACGGAGATTTCATCTTATCTAACACATCTATATGGATATGTGAGATTAAGGAATGCCAACATATGAAGAGAAAATAAAACCATTTCTTTGTCTTCCTATAAAACATTATCTTCATTTTCTAGTTCTCAAAAAACTACAAAATCATTATCTTCATATTGCATTATTCTGGGCATTGGCTAGCAACTCGACGGCCATGACACGTCAAGATCACTAGTAGAGAAGAGTTTGTACTGCTAGGGGTACATCTATCTAGGCTAGATCCGAGGCTGACGATATGTCCTTTAGGGCAGTGCACTTGCACACCTTTTCTAGGCCGGTAATATCTTTCTATATATTTCTGATTTATCATTATATGTTTAATAAATAATATAGCAATGAATATCTAACATATGATTGCACCAAAATTTGGCCGTGGAAAATAAGAGCCGAGAAATCAGTGATGCCTCGGTGGCGTCGCCGAATAATAGAGTAACGGGTCGAAGTATTTTCGGCTGAAATTGAAACATTGGAAGAATTCAGTAGGCCTTAGCCGACAAACATGCGCCAGATTGTGGATCGCTATGTGCGAATAGTTATCACTACATGGCCACATTTGAGGAAGAGTACTAGAAGTCACAGTGCATCCCAAGGATGTAAGGATTACTGCAAGGAGTTATAAGTATGAACATAGTCATAAATTCGCCGTTCGGGAATTATTCGGCGAGGTCGAAAATTCGGAATCGGGGAATTATTCGGAAAAAATCGGCTGGTATTCGGGAAAGATTCGGCAAGTATTCGGGAATGTTCGAGAATGATTTCGAGCAAGAAATTAATATATGAGGCGCTGGGTTTTGATATTGCGTCGCTGTTTTTTGAATTATTCGCTGTTTATTTGAATTATTCGAAGCGTTCGCTAGTGATGATTAAATCAGAGAATTAATCGGCCAATAAAAAATTCACGAATTCGCCGAATTATTCACGAATTATGTGGCTATGAGTATGAAGACTTCGCATAATTCATGACCTCACTATGAACAATCAAAATTATATTATATTATTATCTTAATCTATCCTAGGAGGAAGTAGAAGATCGTGTTGTCGAAGGCTTTATTGTAGTAGAGTGTGAATCCCTAGCTGCCAAGTAACTCCTGCCGTTTCGACTGCGTCAGCCTGGGTAGAGCTTTCATCAAAGTAGAGTGTGAATCCCTCATTAGTGGAACTTTGTCTGCGCTGGACATAAGTGTCTGAATTCTATCTAATTAAGTTCCAATTTTAGATGTACAGTGTGAATCCTTGCATTCTTCAGGGTTCGATTTAAGTGAGGAGGAGGATAATGCTAAACCTTGAGTGTTCATGTATGGGTCGTACGGTGGGAATTCCTGTAAGTCGACCTCCTGTACAGTACGAATCTCTAAGAAAATTTCTTGGCTGACACGCTAAATATAGTTTCCTCCAGACATCATGAGTCTGACGCGACTCTTTCTTTCAAAAGCTTGAATACTTAAATCGGTGTCCGTTTTATTCGAAATTTACAAAAGTGGTGGTGTCCGCTTTTTCAAACATCTTTGCAAAACAAGTTTTACTTGTTTTTATAAAACTTTATCTCCATTTTATTATATTATATTATCTATTTCTTTTATATATGGTTTAGATTCCTAGTTTTGGCTTACTTGGGTTATGCTGGGGTCCACCGGACTTCACGTGATCCTTGTACCGGTCACGTCCCTTTTCGTATCGTGACAGTTCTCTTCTTACAAGTATTTCATATCTATGTATACGATTTCTCTCTAAATGATATGATTTAAAGAAAGCTAATATGGTAGCCCGTTCAGGTGCATCCTGATTTAATAGGGTGTAATTAACGGTATGCGTTCGTGCTGCCGGAAGTCTCGAACTCAGAACCTTTTGGTCATATTTTAAAAAAATCAAATAATTGTTTTATTTAAACTCAATCTATTTTAAACGTTTAATCGTTAGAGTTCCCAAAGAGGGTAAATAATCCTACTCTAAACTTCCATGTTTTCAAATACCCCACTCCAAAACCAATATTTTAAAAAAAAAAACCTAATTTTAGGCCTTAACTATATACCCCATTATGTTTGATAAGTTTGTTAATGGAGTTAACCATGCTTAAGTTTGGAACTTAAGTGTCTTGCCTACCATCATCTACTCTTTTTTCTTCTTGCTGCTGCTGCTCTTATCTCTCTCATCTCTTCTTATTTTTTTCTCACAACGACAACCTCATCCCTTCTTCTTTCTCATCGGCGGCAACCCATCTTTACATTTCAAATCAAGCCCACATTTCTACATACGAGATCCCTAAATCTTCCATAGCAAAGGTAATAACTTGACTCAACAACAACAACTGAGACTTTTATCCCAAGCATATGGGGTAGGCTACATGAACCAACATGAGAATCACGCTGGATCCAGCACATGAATCCTCCGCCTCCACTCACTCCTATCGATCAATAATAACTTGACTCAAATTATCTATAAAAGAGATCCACAGATCTGCCAGAGAGAGGTTGCAAAGACGAGGAGAGAGAAGCAGCTGATAGAAGAGAGGAGAGAAAGCTGAGAGAACGAGGAGAGAGAAGCAGCTGGAGGAGAGAGAAGCAGGAATCGAGAATGCAAGGAAGAGAGAAAAGAAAGAAGGCAATTTAAACCCATTACATAGCCATTAAAAGGGTAGTTTGGCCTTTCTATCCTCTAACGGCTATATTTAACAGTGTACTTAATACCAAAGTGGTGGAAGTTAACTTGAGTGGGATATATATAGTTTGTTAAGGCTTTGGGGTCGGTTTTTTTTTAAAAACATTAGTTTTGGAATGGGGTATTTGAAAATAGGGAAGTTCGGAATGGGATGAATAAAAAAACCCTACTTTATAATTGAAAAGAATAAATTTGTTTAATACTATTAAATAATTATGTTGACACATGATTAATTATATCATTAATCTAATTAATTGGATTACCATGGCTATTTTGATACATGTTATTACAAATTAATGAATCTTTATATGGAATATAACAATTGTTTTAGAAAATGGATTTTAATTGAAGATTTATTACCATTAATACGGGGATTTCATCTTATCCAACACATCTATATGGATATGTGAGATTAAGGAATGCCAACATATGTTGAGAAAATAAAACCATTTCTTTGTCTGCCTATAAAACATTATCTTCATTTTCTAGTGCTCAAAAAACTACAAAATCATTATCTTCATATTGCATTATTATGGGCATTGGCTAGCAACTCGACGGCCGCGACACATCAAGATCACCAGTAGAGAAGAGTTTGTACTGCTAGGGGTACATCTATCTAGGCTAAGTGTCCGAGGCTGATGATATGTCCTTTAGGGCAGTGCACTTGCACACCTTTCCTAGGCCGGTAATATCTTTCTATATATTTCTGATTTATCATTATATGTTTAATAAATAATATAGCAATGAAATATCTAACATATGTTTGCACCAAAATTCGGCCGTGGAAAATAAGAGCCGAGAAATCAGTGATGCCTCGGTGGCTTGCTAAGTCGCCGAATAATAGAGTAACGGGTCGAAGTATTTTCGGCTGAAATTGAAACATTGGAGGAATTCAGTAGGCCTTAGACGACAAACATGCGCCTGATTGTGGATCGCTATGTGCGAATAGTTATCACTACATGGCCACATTTGAGGAAGAGTACTAGAAGTTGCAGTGCATCCCAAAGGATGTAAGGATTACTACAAGGAGTTATAAGTATGAACATAGTCACAAATTCACCCTTCGAGAATTATTCGGCGATGTCGAAAATTCGGATTCGGGGAATTATTCGGAAAAACTCGGCCGGTATTCGGAAAAGATTCGGCAAGTATTCGGGAATGATTTCGAGCAAGAAATTAATATATGAGGCGCTGGGTTTTGATATTGCGTCGCTGTTTTTTGAATTATTCGCTGTTTATTTGAATTATTCGAAGCGTTCGCTGGTGATGATTAAATCAGAGAATTAATCGGCCAATCAAAAATTCACGAATTCGCCGAATTATTCACGAATTATGTGGCTATGAGTATGAAGACTTCGCATAATTCAAGACCTCACTATGAACAATCAAAATTATATTATATTATTATCTTAATCTATCCTAGGAGGAAGTAGAAGATCGTGTTGTCAAAGGCTTTATTGTAGTAGAGTGTGAATCCCTTGCAGCCAAGTAACTCCTGCCGTTTCGACGGCATCAGCCTGGGTAGAGCTTTCATCAAAGTAGAGTGTGAATCCCTCATTAGTGGAACTTTGTCTGCGCTGGACATAAGTGTCTGAATTCTATCTAATTAAGTTCCAATTTTAGATGTACAGTGTGAATCCTTGCATTCTTCAGGGTTCGATTTAAGTGAGGAGGAGGATAATGCTAAACCTTGAGTGTTCATGTATGGGTCGTACGGTGGGAATTCCTGTAAGTCGACCTCCTGTACAGTACGAATCTCTAAGAAAATGTCTTGGCTGACACGCTAAATATAGTTTCCTCCAGACATCATGACTATGACGCGACTCTCTCTTTCAAAAGCTTGAATACTTAAATCGGTCTTTTTGCCGATTTTATGTAAATTATGCTCAAATGTAAAACTGTCTGACGGGTCTGATGTGTGTGTGTTTGTAAAATGTGCGCATCTTGTACTTGCGGCTTATGTATCATGCATGTATAAGGATAGCTATGGAATGACTGCATGCATATTGTCGATATTCACGAATTGGGTGTAAAATGTCAATTTCCTAGCCGATGGCCCATGCTGAATAATGTTTAACTTGCCACGCTTCTCTTTTGATTAACTCGCTTAATTCAGAGTAAACGGTAATACTTAAATCGATTATTACTTTCATACATTACTGTAACGACCACATTGTTTTAAAAATAATAAATATATATTTTGCTCAAATTTAAATATTTTTCGTCAAATTTGTTTTATGAATATTCAAGGTAAATTTTGTTTTAAGAAGGAGATTTATTTTAATGAAGGAAATTTTTATTTTTAAGGAAAAAAGGATTTATTCAAAAAGGGTTTTGGAGGAAAAAGAATTTTAAAATGAAGTAATATGGTGATTTATATTTTTAAAATGAAGAAAAAGTTTTTAGAATTTTTTTGAGATTTTTCGGATTAAAAATGGATTGATTAGAATTATTTTGTGTAAAAAGGATTTAAAATTCGTTTTCAAAATAGAAAAATAGGCCGCTGACACCAACAGGGGGGAGGGGGGGGGGCGCACACGGCCGCCGCTTCTCTCGAGTGCAGCGTCGCGAGCAGGAGAACGCCAGAGGGGGTTTCCAGGGGCTTTTGTAATTTAATTATTTTTGGGGGGCCTATATATACAGTTGATGGTTTAGCTCATTTCTCTTCTAAAAAGAAATTCTAAATTCTACCGAAAATCATAAATCCCTTCCCCTCCTCGGTATCAAAATTTCAAGTCCATTGGGTTTACGGATAAGAAGATATTGCTTCGGTAAGTCGTAGTTATTATACCAACTTGTACTTTTATAAGTTTACCCTTCGCCTGGTTTATATTCATGCCTTCTTGATGATGCTCAATGTTGAGGATCTCCAGGATCACGACACGTGGCAGATGACGTGTCCAAAAACTCAGAAGAAAGCGCTCGCAGGGACCGATCCGGCCATCCGTGTACCCGACCTGCAAGCCCTAGCCGGTTCTCCACAGAGCCCCCTTTGATATTGGCCTCCTCGGTCACTCAACTCTCCTCGAGCCGCCGCAAGACCGAAACTCCTCGGCCCTTTCGCTCGTCCCGAGCTCCCCTGCCGAGGCCGTCTTCCTCGGTCCTCCGACCGACTCCACCACTCGCAGGCGTAACCGCCGCTCCGCGAATCTCGCCATGCGCAGATTCTCCGCCAGTAACATCCCACGTTGTATGCCATCACGATCCCCATTAATGGGTGATCCGCTCTCTATGCAGGCGTGACGACGGGAGCGTAACTTCCGGCGAGATCTTTGCGCCTGCTGATGCATGCTGCCGCCGCTATAAAAACCCCCATCACCGAGGGGTCAAGTAAGCCATTTTTTATTCCACTTAGCCGTTACTCTGCTCGGATCTAGTGCTAACATGATCGTCGGAGGGTCCTCGGTGGTACCAAACCATCCCGGGACTTCTTTGCAGGTACTCGGCGCTAAACTCCTCAAATCACCAATCTCCTCAAACCCATTAAGACCCACACGCAACAGGAGATCACCTCCAAAATCCACCGGGAGATCAAAGGAAGACAACATCTGACGGAGACCCAAAAAGGACCTCCATTAGTTGGCGCCGTCTGTGGGAAACACAACTCCACAAAACACAAAGTCGGCCTTCCGATCTCCATCCACATGGCAACTGATCCCCCTGAAGATCCAAACACCCGCTGCCACCTCCCCCTTAACGGAGGCGCGGGCGAGCCTTCACCGAATATCATCGGCTCCCTCGCTGGCTGCCGTTTCACAGACTCCGGCGGCCGCAGGCTCCTCGATCCGTCCTAGTCAATCCCAAAGCCCCGCGTCGGGGAGCCTCGCCTCGAGCCTTGCCGCATCCCTGTTCCAACCGAGGCGGTGGCGGTCATCTCGCCTGCTTCCAGGCATGACCGGCATCCCCTCCCCCGACGGGGTCGCTCCCGCAAGGCCCGCCAAGGCATCCCGAGGATCACCCTACCGCAGAGCCCAAAGGACCTCGCTAAAAGGAACCGGGGCCCATCGAGAACTATGGTCATGACGACAGGGGACCGGTCGAGCCCATGCGAGACTCGGCACCCCATGCCGGCAGCAAACACCGGCGACCCCCCGAGCAAAAGGGACAGGGGCCACGAGCCTATCAGCTTTGGCGACGGAGACCTCCACGGCATATCCGTGCCCCACAACGACCCTCTGGTGATCACAGCCCGAATCCACCGGTACGAGGTCCACCGGATTATTGTCGACTCGGGCAGCTCGGCAGACATCCTCTTCCACGACTGCTTCCTGCGCATGGGGCTTGCCACAGCAGACCTGAAGCCAACTTCACACGTCCTTTCAGGGTTCACCAACCACTCCATTCCCGCGCAAGGGGTGGTCACCCTGCAATTCAACATCGGTGAGCCCGGCCACACCCGTACGTTGCCTGTGGACTTCATCGTAGCAAAGGTCCTATCTGCCTACAACGTCCTCCTCGGCCGTCCGGCGCTTAACTCCCTCCAGGACCAGATATCGACCTACCACCTGGCGATGAAGTTCCCTCTCGATCAGGATGGAACAGGTCGAGTCTACAGAAACCAGCGGATCGCGAAGGTATGCTTTACCAAAACGTCTTCGTCCGAGCAACCGACTGACGACGCTGAGGAAAAAGACGACATTAAGGGTTCTCTGGACACCCGTGACGAGCAGAAGGAGGTCCGGGATACGCCGGTCAAACCACTGATCGAGGTTCCCCTCACAGAAGAGGACAATGAAAAAACCGTCCAAGTCGGATCACTCCTGACAGGGGCTCGGCGAGATGACCTAGTCAGCTTCCTCAGAAATAACTCCGACGTATTCGCCTGGGCGCCTGCCGACATGCCCGGGATCGACCCTAAAATCATTTCTCACAAGCTCGGGGTTGATCCTGCGGCCCGACCCGTCAGACAGAAAAAGCGGAGCTTCGCCCCGGTCAAACAGAAGGCAATCGAAGATAAGGTTGATCGACTTCTCGCCGCCAACTTCATCCGGAATGTGCCGTACTCGGAGTGGCTGGCAAACGTAGTTCTGGTCAAGAAGTCAAGCGGGAAGGGGCGCATGTGCGTCGACTTCACCGACCTCAATAAGGCTTGCCCCAAGGACAACTATCCACTCCCTCGGATAAATCAGCTCGTCGACAGCTCAGCCGGCCACGAGCTGTTGAGTTTCATGGATGCTTCTTCGGCTACAACCAGATCCGTATGAATCCGGAAGATGAAGATCTCACCGCATTCACAACAGACCGGGGGGTATATTGCTATAAGGTGATGCCCTTCGGCCTCAAGAATGCCTGGGCCACATACCAACGGTTGGTCAATCGCATGTTCAAGCCACAGATCGGCAGGAATATGGAGGTCTACGTTGACGATATGCTCGTCAAATCCGTCTCGATGGCCGACCATGCCAGGGATCTCGGCGAGGCCTTCGAAGTGCTCCGCAAGTTCAAGATGAAGCTAAACCCTGCCAAGTGCGCATTCGGAGCCACCGGGGGAAAGTTCCTCGGGTTCATGGTCACTCACCATGGAATCGAAGCCAACCCAGAGAAAATCGACGCTATCCTCAACATGGACGCGTCAAAAACCAATGTCGAGATCATGCGGCTCACAGGACGAGTCGCCCCTCTGAGCCGCTTCATGTTCAGGTCAGGGGAGAAATGCCTCCCGTTCTTTAAGGCTCTGAGAAAGATTCCGAGGTTTGAGTGGTCGGAGGAGTGCCAAGCAGCCTTCGACCAATTGAAGAAGCACCTCGCGACGCCACCACTGCTCACCCGACTAGTTGAAAGAGACGAGCTGTCGCTGTATCTGGCGATATCCGATCAAGCAGCAGGCTCGGTGCTCGTCCGGGAGGTCGAGGGAGCATAGAAGTCGGTGTACTATATGAGCCACGTATTTAAGGATGCGGAAACGAGGTATCCAGCCATAGAGAAGATTGTCTTAGCCCTCGTGGTGGCCTCAAGGAAGCTGCGGCACTACTTCCAAGCACACACCATCATCGTCCTCACCGAGCGCCCATTGGGGGCTATTCTTGCGTCACCAGAATCCTCGGGCCACTTAGAAAAGTGGAGGTAGGAGCTGTCTCAGTTTGATGTGAAATATCTCCCGAGGCAAGCCATCAAAGCGCAGGCCCTGGCCGACTTCATCATTGAATGCACCATCCCTAGCAAAAAACCGGAGTCCATGCCGCCCCTCGCAACTTAGTGTCCCATCATGGAGAGGCCTGGCTCGGTTCCTGAGTGGGTCATCTACGTCGACGGGTCTTCAACCGAGGAAGGCTGTGGTGCCGGCCTCATTATCCGGGGCCCAAACGAAGCAGAAATGGAGTACTCTCTGAAGCTCGGTTTCAAGGCCTCGAACAACGCAGCAGATTACGAGGCCCTCCTGGCCGGACTGCGCATGGCCGCCGGGCTGGGGCTGAAGATAATTCGAATCCGCAGCGATTCGGCCCTTGTTGTCGGACAAGTGACTGGCCGCTTTGAAGCTCGGGAGCCTCTGATGGTGAAATACCTGGACGAGGTGAGGAAACTCTGGAGGAACTTTGACGAAGTCCAAATAGAACAAATACCCAGGCAGCTGAATGCCCAAGCCAACGCCTTGAGCAAGCTGGCTTCATCATACTCAGCCAATAATAAGCGGTCCATCCTCTTCGAAACCTTGCCTCAGCCCAGTGTGGAAGATGGAGCAGCCACGCTCCATGTGTATGCAGCGCAAGAAGGAGACCAAGATTGGAGGAAGACCCTCGTGGATTCCTGAAGGACGGTACGCTCCCGAAGGACCGGGGGGCCGCCCGCCGCCTCCGGGCCAAAGCCCTCCACTTCATCTGGAACAATGGAAACCTTTACAAGAAGTCCTTCACTCAGCCCCTGCTCCGATGTGTTGACCCCCACGAAGCCAACTAAGTCCTCCGGGAAATCCATGAAGGGGTTGGCGGTGTGCACCAAGGGGCCCGAACCTTGATCCAAAAGGCGTTGCTCCAGGGGTACTACTGGCCCACTATTCATGAGGATGCCCAGAAGCTAGTCAGAAGATGCAAGAGTTGCCAGCTCCATGGCAGCATCCCTTGCCTCTCCTCTACTGAGCTGACCGCCCTAACATCCCCATGGACGTTCTCCCAGTGGGGATTGGACATGATCGGCCAGTTCCCTACCGGTATAGGCAGGCACAAATATGTCCTCGTCGCAGTAGACCACTTCACCAAGTGGATCGAGGCCGTCCCCATCAGGAAACCGGACGCCACCACTACCATCAAGTTCCTGCAAAACAATCTGATACTCTGGTTCGGCATCCCGAGATGTATCATCACCGACCACGGGACGGACTTCGAGAACGAGAAAGTGAAGGACTTCTGCAAAGAATATCATATCCTCATAAAGTTCGCCATGGTCGCGCATCTGCAATGCAATGAGCAGGCCGAAGTCGTTAACCGAGACGTTCTCCGGGGTCTCCGAACCCGCCTAGAAGGGCGACAAGGCAGTTGGGTCGAAGAATTGCCCGGGTCTTATGGGCCCTACGCACGTCAAAGAAGACCGCCACCGGGGAAACCCCCTTCAGTCTCTGCTACGGGACCGAGGCAATGGTCCCAACGGAGATCGGGCTACCCAGTCATCGGGTCGAGCACTTCGATGACGATGTGAATACCTCGGCGCTACGGACCAACATGGACATCTTGTTGGAGAAGAGAGACCGGGCCCAGATCAGAGCTGCCGCTTATCAACAGCAAACGGCCCGATACTACAACGCTCGGGACAAGCACCGCTCCTTCCAGACCGGGGATCTGGTCCTACGACGAAACGGGTTCATTGATCAAGGCATGCTACACAAGTTCTCCCCGAGGTGGGACGGTCCCTTCCTCGTCTCTGAGGTGCTCCCTGGCGGGGCCTATCACCTGCAAGATGCTGACGGGCGCAAGCTCCCACGGCCTTACAACGCCGAGAAGCTCAAGCTATACCAATGAGGCCAAGGCCAACAAGTGTGTACACCTCCTTTCACAAAGACGATGTAAATGCTTTCCGAAAATCCTTTCCATTCGAATAAAGAAACATCGAAACATTGCAAATAAAGTTCTGTCTTTGTGATCCAAAGCCCTCACCAAAGAGAAGCCCTTCTTCGAGGTAGCCGGGCGGCTACCCTACTCGGCTATCCCTGGCCGGCAGCTTCCCTGCACGCAACTCCAGGGATCAAAGCCCTCGCCAAGAGGCAACCGCGCGGCTTCACTGTCGGTTATACTCAGCAGGCCTCCTGCGGCCCCCCAACGCTGAGGATCAAAGCCCTCCTTAGAGGCAGCTCAGCAGCTACCCTGGTCGGCTATCCCCAGCTGGTAGCTTCCTACCACGACCGACATGGATCACAAAGCCCTCCTTAGAGGCAGCTCAGTAGCTACCCTGCTCGGCTATCCCCGGCTGGTAGCTTCCTACCATGACCGACAGGGATCATAAAGCCCTCCCAGAGGCAGTCGAGCCTGAGGATCCCTCGCTCGGCTATCCTTCAGGAAAAAAGCCATCGCCAAGAGGCACCGGGCAGTAACCATGCCCGGCCAAGGGTCCTTGGTAGGCTTCTTACAACCCATCCCGTACTAAGGACCAAATTCCTCCCAGAGGCAGTCGAGTCCTTGGTTGGCTATCCCCGGCTGGTAGCTTCCTACCACAACTGACAGGGATTAAAGTCTTCGCCAAGAGGCACTGGGCAGTAACCCTGATCGGTCCCCGTCCTGAAGGATCAAATCCTTCGCAAGAGGCAACCGAGCAGCTACCCTGCTCAGTCATCTTAGGCTGGTAGCTCCCTACCCATGACGCCAGGGATTGAAGCCCTCGCAAGAGGCATCCGAGCGGCTGCCCCGCTCGGTCATCCCAGGCTGGTAGTTGCCTACCCTCGACGCCAGAGATCAAAGCCCTCGCCAAGATGCGACCGCGCAGCTTCACTGCCCGGTCATCCTTAGTGGGCTTCTTACATCCCCTCCAACGCTAAGGATCAAAGCCCTCGCAAGAGGCAACCGAGCAGTTTCCCTGCTCGGCCATCTCCGACCGGTAGCTCCCTACCCATGACGCCAGGGATCTAAGCCCTCGCAAGAGGCATCCCAGCCGCTGCCCCGCTCAGTCATCCCAGGCTGGTAGTTGCCTACCCGTGATGCCAGAAATCAAAGCCCTCACCAAGAAGCGACCGCGCAGCTTCACTGCCCGGTCATCTTTAGTAGGCTTCTTAAAGCCCCACCAACGCAGAGGATCCGATGCCCTAAAAAGGGGCAACAAGTCTATCCAAGTCTAAGCGATCCCCGTCGACTTCGGGGCCATGGAGATGCCTCCTCGGCAGCGCTTGGCAAGTGATCGAAATCAACTCGACGAACGATCGCTAGACAGATAGCTGACCCGACATGGAAGCCCAACAGTGCAAGCAGAGATATTTTGCAAGCATTCTTCACACATAGAAGACAAAATGCAAACCGATGAAACAAAATTTTTTATTACCAAAGATGAAGTTTTTACAAAGGGTATTCTAGGCTCCCCAGCCTTACAAACTGCCCGGAGGCTTACAAAGAGGGATGAGGAAATATCAAAAAAGGCCTAAGTCGCAAACCCCCCCATGCACTTCGGTCCCCTCATAGCTGGCATCACGGCCTGCCGGGGGCTTCACCACCGGAGGTTTTGCCACCAGGGGCGCGCCTCGCTCCTCTCACTATTGTCTGCCGGAGGCCTCGCCACCGGGAGCGGGACCCGAGCACGGAGCTCGCCATCAGCGAACTTGGGAAGCTGCTCCTTCACGACGTCCAGATCCTTATTCCACGCGATGGCAGAATACTCCCCAAGCTCGGCGTAAAACTACTATGACACCTTATAATCGTCCACAGCTTTCCTAGCCCGAACCTCGGCGGTCTAGGCCTCCAGAAGCGCCGCCTCAGCATCCCCCCTGCTGGCGTCCTTCTCCTTCTCCATGGCCGCGAAGCGTTCGGCCAGATCTGCCAGCTTCCTCTCGGCGACCCTGAAGGATGCACTCAGGCGACGATGGACACCCTGATTCGCTGAATTGGCAAGTTCCGCAGCCTCCGCACGGGCTGCCAAGACGTCGGCCCTTGCCCTCTCCAGACGCAGGTCACGCCGCAAGACCTCGACCTCCGAAGGAAACGCTTCTACTGGCCTCGGTGCGTAGAACGTCCCCTCAGCCTCCATACGAGTAGCAAGTACACAGTGTTGAAGGATCTGACGGGAAGCGAATGAGAGATTGGGAGGCGCTCGAGCCAAAGAAAGAAATACCAAAAACTACGCGTAGAGGAGTTCGTACCTGGACCGCCCCTTGGGCCATGGCCTCCAGTTGGGCCCTCAGGGTGCCATGCAGAAGCTTTCCCCCCGCCCACTCTTCCATCCCGGTGAGCAGGCCGACAGCAACGGAAAGCCCAGACGGAACCATGAAGACGACGTCGCCCTCCTGCACGGAAATCCCCTCAGGAACCCTCGACGACGACGCGCGAGAAATTGTCCTTTTTCTCTTAAGGGGGGCCCCGTCCTCGCCCTCCCCTCCGTCTCCCGTCTGAGGCTCGGATGACCGTGGACGTCTCTGGCCTCCGCCGGAACCATCACCAAGCACCGTCAATGAAGCGGGCAGCTCTGTCGCCGGCAGAACGTTCGGCGCAGGGCATGAGCCAGCCAGGGGCACGGCCGCGCCGCTGGCCTCCCTCTGGAACGAGTGACCCAAAGAGTGGGAACGAACCATGTATCCGGAAGGAGAAGAGCGCCGAGCACCCAAAGCTTAGGAAGAAGGAAATTTGAAAGGGTAGGGACCCCGGAGTGGGTCCCACCCCTATTTATCATTGCAAGCGACCTCATCCAACGGCGCCCGTCATCTCTCGCCAAAATTCCTCCTCGTGTCCAGCGGCTCCGATCGCTCTACGTGTCATTCCCGCACTGGTCCGCATCTCATCAGACGCCGCAGGTCTGCATACGTCGCGTTGGCCAACCGACGCTTGACACGTAGACCGTCGCTTCAGTGGCAGAATGCACAAACCGGCGCACCTTCCTTAAATGCAGAGATCTCACCCTGATTCGCTGATAGAAAAGACAGTTAATGGCCCGGGGACGCGTCCCGACGAAACCTTAGGAGGGAGCTCACCCCAAGCGGCCCGGCAGTCCACTCCTGACCCGACCTTCTAGCTGGTCGGGACAAGAGTGGGGGGCTAATGATGATGCTCAATGTTAAGGATCTCCAGGATCACGACACGTGGCAGATGACGTGTCCAAAAACTCAGAAGAAAGGGCCCGCAGGGATTGACCCGGCCACCCGTGTACCTGACCTGCAAGCCCTAGCCCGCTCTCCTCAGAGCCCCCTTTGAAATTGGCCTCCTCGGCCACTCAACTCGCCCCGAGCCGCCGCAAGACCAAGACTCCTCGGCCCTTTCGCTCGTCCCGAGCTCCCCTGCCGAGGCCGTCTTCCTCGGTCCTCCAACCGACTCCACCACTCGTAGGCGTAACCGCCGCTCCGCGAATCTCGCCATGCGCAGATTCTTTGCCAGCGACATCCCACGTTCCACACTATCACGATCCCCATTAATGGGCGATCCGTTCTTTACGCAGGTGTGACGTCGGGAGCGTAACTGCCGGCGAGATCTTCGCGCCTGCTGCTGCATGCCGCCGCCGCTATAAGAACCCCCATCACAGAGGGATCAAGTAAGACATTTTTTTATTCCACTTAGCCGTTACTCTGCTCGGATCTAGTGCTAACTTGATCGTCGGAGGGTCCTCAGTGGTACCAAACCACCCCGGGACTTCTTTGCAGGTACTCGGCGCTAAACTCCTCAAATTACCAATCTCCTCAAATCTATTGAGACCTACACGCAACAGGAGATCACATCCAAAATCCACCGGGAGATCGACGGAAGACAACATCTGACGGAGACCCGAAAAGGACCTCCATCACTTCTTGATACATCTATGAGTTAATCTTGCTTGATGGATGCTATGTTTGATAAGCATGTTAACTTAGTAGCTAAATTTTATTAAGTGTATTAAAAGTTGTTTTAAACTATATCGGTAACATAAAGTTTTAAGTTGCTTTTATCACTTGTCACTGGGTTAGGTAGTTACTTTTATCACTAAATCAATCATGATATTGTTATAATAGTTTACGAACTTAAACCTATCACTTTGATACATAAATCTAAACTATTTCAGATTTTATTGATATCGGACGAAATTCTGCCCGCAAAACCTTGTTAGAGTAGGAACCACAAATTGCGTACCCTTGATTTTACTCATAGTACTAACCACTTTAATTCTTTTCATGCTACAAGTTAAAACACGAATGTTTCATGTTAGTTTACTAATATCAAACCGGAGAACACGATCTCTTGTTAAGCCTTAATTTGCATGTTTAACCTAATCTATACACTATATCAAACTCATGCTTATTATATTGATTGCATATACTCTTTATTATACTGTATCACGTATTACCATGTATTGGTTGAACACTAGAGTCGTAAATACCAGGAAGGCATACGCTATTGTATGACAGAGCTAAGTAAAATGTGGAGCAAAGTGCGAACAAGAGCAAAGTGGATCCGCGGTGTACCTCTTGGATATGGGGTAGTTACCTCTTGGGCTAATATTGGTTACCTCTAAAATCCCCATATAATTCCCGACATGACGAACGGGATATTCATGATGTTACATACCTTAGTTCATGAATTGTATTTGCATTTGCATTGCATCACTGAAATCCTCATTGGGCCCATACCATGAATTGAAGACGGCTATAAGCGTATACGAAGCAAAGTATTCCAACGGAGCAAAGTGCATGCCATGACGATGAACGGAGCAAAGTGCAACTCGGAGCAAAGTGCATGCCATGACGATGAATGTACCTTTTGGGTCCAGGAAGTTACCTCTAGGAGCCAGGAAGGTTACCTCTTGGATCCATATAGGTGCAAGTACTCACCTAGAGACGTTCGTGAGTGCGCGCAGTAACCCGACATACCAAGTCAAGCATCCATGACAAGAAATGATTGTTTACCATGATAAGTAATGATGTGCATCCATGAAATGATTGTTCGCTATGATTACATGACCACTGAATCTGAAAATGTATTGCTCCATCTACTTGTTATCATCTTTGTAACGGCCGTGTTTTCTAATACTTAATAAAAAGTCTTTTGTTCAATTTTCTAGTATCAAGTATTTATTGGCGTATTTTGTTGATGTAAAATATTTCATTTTAATGATTTTATTTCTAAGAGTAATTTTAGTAATTTTTCAAGCATTAAATATAATTATTAGAATTTTCTAAAAACTATTTATATTTTTCTGGGCTTAAAATGTTTTAATAAAATTTTATATTGTCTTAAAATAATTTATATATTTTTATTATTAATTAAAATAAATATTTCGTAATTAAAATAATTTTTAAAGTTAAGATAGATTTAAATAAATATAGTAACAAACAAATATTTTAGAATATGAGAAAATAAATTAGTTTTAAATAAAAATTATTCTTAAACTAAAGATAATAACCAAATATATTTTCTGAATTATTCTCATATTTCTCCCGTATTTTATAATATTTTTAACCAATTTTTCAAAACAAATTCGGTTATATAAAAACTGTTTTATATTTTAAAATATAAAAAGGAATATATATATATATATATATATATATATATAAAGGATTTTTTAACTGGAACTGTTGGATAGGAAATCCAACGGCCCAGGATCAAGGCCGAACCCATGCGGGCGGGGGATACGAGAAAGCGCGCGGCCACGTGGCCAGGCGTGTTTCGGCCGTTGGATGCGAATCCAACGGCCGATATTTGTAGGCGGCGGTGGCTAATCATTGCGGGTCGTTTCACAATGATTGGGCGCTGATTTTGACGTTTTTTGGGCATGGATTTTTGTGATTTTTTATAAGATTTGAACCGGATTTTGGGATTTTAGTGTTGGGAGAAAAACCTATAAATAAAACCTTACCCTATAGCTTTTCTACATCATCTCTACTCCAAAAAAATTTACAGAAAATTGTTGTGCGACCAGAATTCGAAGAGCTACGCAACGGTGCAGATCACATGTTCTGAAAAATCAGAGGAAGAAGAAAATGCACGAAAAGGAAGACTCCATCAACTTTTCGATAATCAAACCGTCACGTCTTACTTTCCAAAAGAGTTGTAACGGCACGTGACAAGTACGCGACGTATTTATTTCGAGAAGGTCATTTCTTGAACTATTACGCTAAGCGTAATGTAAGCAGTATAATAATGACAAGAATAGACAAGTGGAAATAAAATCCACCACTTTATATATTTACATTCCCAACTTTACAAGGTTCAAAATGATACATGATGTCTGAAATAAGAAATATAAACATAAAAACCTAAACATGTAGCTTATTGAGATGAAAGATGAAAGAAACTAAAAATCGGCCTGTGCTGTGAACTGGTTGTAATCCAGTTTCGCTTCTTTAGTCCCTAGACCACCTGACAATAATTCCAAGAAACAATGAAATGGGTGGAATGAACGTCAGCGAACTAGCGCTCGGTAAGTCTCTAGAAAGGATGAGAAAGATATTTGATGCATAACAGGTACAAAATGAAATAGAATATGGCATATATAGCATAACAGGTAATAAGTGTGTGTGAGTGAATATGAGGTATATGTCTTAATAGGCCTCTACAAGGTAATCCAACTAACGTAATTTTATGTGTGAATGCCAATCAATCTCAAGAGTATTCTCGAACCTAAGGCTATCGTCTAGGGGTTAGGAATCAAGGGCCTAAAAGTAATCGGGATTTCAATTATTATTGAAGTATTCCAAACCCAACAGGCTATCGTCCAAGGGTTTAGAAACATAGGCCCTTATTAGTGAATTCATAATGTACCGTTTCAGCCCGATACCACAGCAGCATGATTTGTGTAGGGATTCCTTAGCACCTTGCCTAGGGTTAGGGTTGCATCACACATGCTATAATAAAAATTTAGGGGGTGTTAAACAATTCCAACCATGAATCGAACTAGAAATCTAGGGTAACAACACATTGTATCACATACAAAGTAGTGTCTAACACTAAGTGGGGAGAAATACAACCTTTGTAGACCTCCCTCCTTGACTCCTTGGATCAACTAGAGTTTGAACCGGCTTGCTTGAATCCTTCCAAGTCCACGATGATCCACCCGGAGTCCCTTCGCTCAAGCTCCTTGCTCCACTTGATCAAGATGAAGATGAAGCAAACAATCTACACTAATGGGCTAGAGTAGTATAGATTGGTGATGTGGTTTGTGTTCTCACTTAAGAACCCTTTCTTTTTAAGTTTCTCACTCAATGGAAAAATCAAGAGAGCATGAAGGAGGAAGAAGAAGGAGATGGCTAGCTTGAGCTCATTTGTGATAATGATCATACTCTAATAAAAATGAGAAATGAAAATATATATGAGAGACACTCTCACTAGTAACCATGTTCAATAAATATCTAGATATTTTCATTATTGAGTTAAAGGAACAAAGGAAATTAAACCATGGTCATACTTTAGTCAAGTAAAGAATAGTGTGGTAGAAAATTCAACCATGATTTAATTCCTTTTCTTTTTCTCAATAATAAATATATATGTATATTTATTCCATGTGAGTCTTGTATTGCCATCTTCTATGTATCAACAACCATAACACAGATGTATGCATGTATGCGTGCATTCACATCAACATGTGTATATGCATACATTCATGCATACATCCAAATAGAAAAGGTTTTGAATAAGTGAGCTAAAAGTCAATATTAAATCAACACTTGATTTAATAAACCGGTCATATCTCATACGACCCGACAAATATAAAATGCCCGATTAAAACACGGTATCATATACACACATTTAATCGAGCTCCCGCGCATATCTCATATGCACACCATATTTTTTCGCCTGAGCTAGGAAACTCCTATGTGGGACTCTAAGACTCGTCAATACGCCGGTAGTAGGTGATGATCATATCAGTCACCCACAAGCCGCAAGCGGTCAGCTAAACGTAACGGCCATCCGGGTATTGAGCGATCAGAAGATCAACAAGCAAGCCTGCTCTGACTCTTGTAAAACCTGTCAGTAACACTACCGTACAGTCCGGTCTCTTCGTCTGATATATGGTATATACAGTCTAGGGGTGGTGAACGCCAGACCCCAGTAACCGATAAGTCGTGCTGATGTGAGGCTCATATCGGGTCAAGAAACTACTGATAACACTTACTAGTAGATCTCCATATCAGCCCTGCCCAGGGACTTCCAGTTATAGCCAATCGAGAACAGTGCAACATCAACCCTCAATACCGAGAGAGACAAAACCCCTCCTGTCGCTCATTGACTCCATGTGATTCGGGACTGTACCCAAAAGCCACCGTTTATCACGTTCTCTTGAACGTGGTAAGGTGGAAATCAAAGCACAGTGGGAATCACACAAGACTCTATGACGATATCGAGTCTACAGAAAAACCTGTACCAGTGTCACCAGAGAACTGCTATCTGACGATAGGTATAATACCAACTAGGAGTTCTCGACGAGTCCGTTCAGTGTACCCAGTCTCCACTAAGCACCCGTATACCATCTTTGATGTCAAACACCGATGGATGTGGGATCATCCATCGCCCATCATATGGGTCAAGAAGCATATACGCTAGTCTACTCTGGAGTATCGATGCCCTGTCTCGATACACCCTCGACTAAGAACAATTATAGGATGTACTTGTGGATTACTTCGGCCCCAGTATGATCTCCATCATAGTTCTTGTAGTCAAGTACACATCCTAAGGGCTTTATCAACATGTGAGAGCAAGACAGTATCATAATACAAGTCAACATGTTAAGACAAAGAGCAACCAGATAGCATACTATCATGTCGAGTAAGAAAGTCCACTCTATATATGTCCAAGCATCCACTATAATATACATCATATGTACAACAATAGCCTCTAGGGCATATACATAACTAACAATCTCCCACTTGCACTAAGGCCAGTTGTTGTAGTATCTTATACCCAACATCCCGAAGAGTCTCTTAAATTGTATCTGGGGTATGGCCTTCGTGAGTGGATCCGCTGTGTTGTCCTTCTTGTCAACTCTCCATACCTCGATCTCCCGGCGATCAACTATATCCCGGATCAGGTGATACCGACTCAGAATATGCCTGGATCTCTGATGGGACCTGGGTTCTATCACGCCCCGCTACCCGGTATACGGCGTAGGGGACGGGACGAGGCCGCTACGTATTTACTGTGAAGTAAATACGCTAAGCGTATCTAAGCAAAATAAAAGTAAATGCACAAGAGACAAGTTATAATAAAACAACAACTTTATTTATTCACAATATTTTTACAATATATGGAAAAGTAAATACATGGAATAAAGCGATGCCTAAACAGTGGCATAACATAAATGTAAAGTACTGAAAGAAAATGTGTACAATGAAACTAAAACTCTGCGTCTTCAGCAAACTGATCCAAGTCTTCAGCGATGGGCTCGATCTCTGGAAGATCCGAAACACCCGACGACATTCAAAGAAGAAAGAAAGAAAATGCCGTCAGTGAAAAAATCGCTCGGTAAGTCCCAAAGATAAGGGAGAAATAGAATAGACAGAATAAGAAGGTAGCTTTTAAAGTTGTATTATACTGTTTTAGTGTTAACGCTGTTGTTTGTAGCTTGGTACAGAAGATGCCAGTGTATACGAGAGAAGTCCCATTTACACCAGAGACTTTGGTAACCCGTAGTACAAGGCTCTGTCGATAATACCACGGAACAACGGCATGGATGTAATTATGTCTTAAGTGACCATCTCGTGCCACCATTAACATATTCCGTACCAGTCTACCCCTTAAACCTCGTAGTGTTATCTTGATTGTATTATTGTATTGTATTGTAAACTGTATAGATTGTATAATTGGATGACTGACCGAAACAATGATATCAGTAAACAGATGTAACTGGAGAATCATGTACGTAACTGTAGAATCATGGATGTAACTGTATAATCATGTAAATGGAATGTATATCCATGGTTCGGTTCAGTCAAGTTGATAGATTGAATAATGGATTCATGGATTTATGTTGAATTGTAATTTTGTAAATTGTAGATTGTAGATTGTAAATTGTAGATTGTAGATTTACTTGAATCATATTCAAGTCAGATTATAATGAGACTTACTCTGAGTCAGACAATTCGAAAAGTAAATTGATTCTTGTGATAATGTAGAAAAGGTGGAATATTTATAATATTTCAAAAATAGATATGTTTATGTTACATATACATATATTTATATGAAAATAATTTTTATATATATCTATAATTTTCTAGAAATCTCATTTTGTTAAGATGTCGTATTTTAAATCTTTCGAGACCGAATGCTCCTTGCGGAGGTCTGAATCTCGCACTACTAAGCCCGAGGATGTGCGATAATCCGCACCATCCCGAACGGGTTCCCCAAATGGGTTGTAGCGGAAGATTTATATAAATACTAATAATTAAGGAAAACGGTTTTATTAATTATGGTATTTAAATGAAAAAGTGTCGTTTTCCCGTATTCTATGTTCTAGGGTCTCCTAAGTCAACTAGACTGCTCCTAACTGATCTAAAGTGACAAGTTGTGAGATACCTCAAATCGCCTCTTCACCGCCAATTGTGGCCAGGTAAGTACAAGTGAAGAAGGAAGGGGTCCGCTCACGAATCACCGTGAGACGGGCCTTTTAAAGTTACCTTTCTCACTTGTCTAGCTTAAACACCACAAAGTCAGTTTTAGATAAACGACTGATGTTCACAACTTATCCTATTTTCATAATAAGTGGTATTTATTTAAAAACTAACTCTTTTAGAAATGGTTTTATTAAGTAAAGGGTATTTAAATGAAAATGTTGTTTTCTCGTATTCTAAGTTTTCGATGGTATCGTGTTAGGTTGTATATGAGTGTGTGAGGAGGTAGTTCGTTACCTCGTGCTCTACTTTAAAGGTATAGCAAGTTTAATGGAGCTAAATATAAATTTGAAACAATGTGGTATTTAAGTGAAAAATACGATAACTTGAAATAGCCATCATTTTATGTAATGAAACTTGATCAATTTGGTTGATTAGTGATTTATAGTCAACATGAGGAAGTCTAAGTATGATTGTATTAGTGAGAAGTGGAATTTTATAAGAAACCGAATCGGAAATCGGATTTGTTCCGATTCCGTCGGGTTTTGTAAAACCATATTTTTAGATAGAAGAGATAGGTAGAAATTGGGACTTACGGGTTTTAGGATACACAAGAGGGTGAGAGGGAAGTAGGAAAATCGCCGATGTGTTGCGCCGTCGCCGGTAGTTCCTAAAACGATCGCTGGAAGTTCGCCGTAGATTTCGCCGGAGCTTCGCCTCAAGCTCGTTTTCAAAGTACACAAGATACTTGGGATTTTGAGAGAGTGGGCTCAGAATTTTGGGATGAGAGGGTAGGGGGTAGGGTGTATTTATAGGGTTTAGGCTAGGGTTAGGGTAGATGTAGGGTTTTAAATTAAAAATGTAAAAATAAATTAAAATTCATTAAAATATAGAGTAAATGGGGATTTCAAAGGTCTCTGGAACCGATCTGGCAAAATAAAGTATGTAGGGGGTAGGGGAGAGGAAGAGCCCCAACTTTGCAGTTGGGGACTCGGCCGTCCGGCCGAGTCCGGCCGGCGGCGCCGGCCCGAGTCGGACCGAGTTAGGGCATGGGGAGGAGGGGGGTCATCAGGTGTAGGCTCTGGTATATTTAGTTTTTTTTATGAGTAGTGGAACTTTTGGAATTTATCATGTGTTGACTGTTGGACATCTAAAAATTTTAAAATAAAATAATATTAAAAATAATATGGGGCATGGGATTTGAACTCTGGTGGCTTGGTTCAGCAATGCAAGGTATTACCAATGTGCTACAAGCTCCTTCTTGTAATTAAATTGCTAATTAATTATTAAGTCATGTGCTCATGCAATAAATACCCCTTTAAGGATTTTGAAAAAAATTGTACAAAAGGTGTATAGGAAATTTGGGGTTGTTACATTCTACCCTCCTTATAAAAATTTCGTCCTCGAAATTTGTAAAAGGAAAGTGTAAAAGATTCAAGGAAAGTTTAGCGACTAAAGTACTAGCAGTGTATGAAAAATAACAAGGTGGTGCAAGTGTTTAAAAATATGAAAGAGACTTACCGGTGTTACCTTGACCTACAGTCTCGTCTTCTACGGCTGCTAAGGTGTAAGCCTGTTGTCGTGGCACGTTCCTCCTAGCTGGAGGCATATTCCCCTGTACTCGAGGCATGTTTCTCAGTGCCTGATGGAATTGGCGATTTGGCTGAGCAGGAAATCCACGTGGAGGTGGTGCTGGGAGTGCAGGACGAGTTGCAGGAGCCTTGATAGCTGGCTGCTGCGGGTAGTTGACGGGTGTGTGAGCTGAGTTGCGTCTATAAGGACAGTTTCCAATTCCGTGATTGGACGCGCCACAAACTAAACATAGGCCTTTTGCGTGCCTACAGTCCTTCCACAAGTGTCCTTCCCTCTTGCAATAAAAGCAAAAATCGGGCCTTGGCTGATCCTTGGCTTCTTCCAGTCTTCTGAGTTCAACAGCTGGCCTTGAAGAGGCCCCTCCTGCCATTTGAGTGGCAGGGTGTTTCACTCCTGCAGACTGAGGTCTGCCTCTTGCCTTTATCACTGCCTCATAACTGCGGGCAGTTTCCAGGGCATCTTCATAAGTCGGAAATTTCCCTGTGGCTAGTGCAGCCTGGATTTCCGTGTCCAAACCTTGTTGAAATCGACGGGCTCTGATCTCATCCGTCGGTATCAGGTGTGCCGCAAATCTGTTACGGTCTTGTGTTAGCTGTGTAGTATGTGATATTAAAAATTTGAAATACTGTGATATATCTTACCGACTGAGTATGGTGAACTCAGCGTCATACTCATCTACTGACTTGACCTACATAGAACTTTGTTGTAGATGAATGAACTGCTGTTCCATGGCAAACCTGGCAGTCACAGGGAAGTACTTCGTGTCGAACTTATCGCGAAAAGTCTTCCATTCAATGGGCTGTTCAAGACGGCTTTCTTCCTCCTTCCACCAGTTTCGTGCATTGTCCGTGAGCTGTAATTTTGCCACATGAACCCAAGCTATATCTGGCACTTGTGCTGCTGCCAGATCATCCTCGATACTCTGAGCCCATTCCTCAGCTTCTAGTGGGCTCCCCTTTCTTGAGAACTGTTTGGGATGTAAAGCTCTGAATTGCTTCACCCTAGATGCTTCAGCTTCGGGATGGTTCAAGAGCTGCTGCTGTCTCTCTAGGAGGCTGCGGATTGCCTCAAGCAGAACTGTTTGCTCGTTGAGTGGAGCAAGAACGACAGGTATGAGTGGTGGTGGTGGAGGTGTGTTGTTGACATTGGTGCTGGTGTTGTTTGGTGAATCCATAACCTTAAATGAAAATTTTTGGTTAGGACAGATTTAAAGTATATGATTCAAGGAATATGAAATTGTAAGATTCAAGGAATATGAAATTATAAGATTCAAGAAACATGAATTGTAAAGAATGTTTAAGTTGCTGGTTCTTGTGTTATATTTCTTAGGTTGTTCACGCAGAACAGAACTGCATAGTATGGTTCTATACAGCTCTGATCTGCATGGGCCACCAACAAAACCTGTCACGTCCCGCTTCTCGGTGTACGGCGAAGGGGACGCGACCGGTCCGCTACGTATTTACTCAGAAGTAAATATGCTAAGCGTATCTAAGCAATATAAAAGTAAATGCACAAGAGACAAGTTATAATAAAACATCAACTTTATTTATTCACATTCTTTTTACAATACATGGAAAAGTAAATATATGGAATAAAACGATGCATAAACAGTGGCATAACAGAAATGTAAAGTACTGAAAGAAAATGTGTACAATGAAACTAAAATTCAGGGTCTTCAGCAAACAGATCCAAGTATTCAGCGCTGGGCTCGATCTCTGGAAGATCCGAAACACCTGATGACATTCAAAAAAGAAAGAAAGAGATTGTCGTCAGCGAACAAATCGCTCGGTAAGTCCCAAAGATAAGGGAGAAGTAGAATAGACAGAATAAGAAGGTAGCTTTTAAAGTTGTATTATATTGTTTTAGTGTTAACGCTGTTGTTTGTAGCTTGGTACAGAAGATGCCAGTGTATACGAGAGGAGTCCCACTTACACCGGAGACTTTGGTAACCCGTAGTATAAGACTCCGTCGATAATACCACGGAACAACGGCATGGATGTAATTACGTCTTAAGTGACCACCTCGTGCCACCTTTAACATATTCCGTACCAGTCTACCCCTTAAACCCTGTAGTGTTATCTTGATTGTATTGTTGTATTGTATTGTAAACTGTATAGATTGTATAATTGGATGACTGACCAAAACCATGATATCAGTAAACAGATGTAACTGGAGAATCATGTACGTAACTGTAGAATCATGGATGTAACTGTATAATCATGTAAATGGAATGTATATCCATGATTCGGTTCAGTCAAGTTGATAGATTGAATAATTGATTCATGGATTCATGTTAAATTGTAATATTGTAAATTGTAAATTGTAGATTGTAAATTGTAGATTGTAGATTGTAGATTTACTTGAATCATATTCAATTCAGATTATAATGAGACTCACTCTGAGTTAGACAATTAGAAAAGTAAATTGATTCTTGTGATATTGTAGAAAAGGTGGAATATTTATAATACTTCAAAAATAGATATGTTTATGTTACATATACATATATTTATATGAAAATAATTTTTATATGTATCTATAGTCTTCTAGAAATCTCGTTTTCTTAAGATGTCGTATTTTAAATCTTTCGAGACCGAATGCTCCTTGCGGAGGTCTGAATCTCGCACTACTAAGCCTGAGGATGTGCGATAATCCGCACCATCCTAAACGGGTTTCCCAAATGGGTTGTAGCGGAGCTTTGCAAAGATTTGTATAAATACTAATCATTAAGGAAAACGGTTTTATTAATTATGGTATTTAAATGAAAAAGTGTCGTTTTCCCGTATTCTATGTTCTAGGGTCTCCTAAGTCAACTAGACTGCTCCTAACTGGTCTAAAGTGACAAGTTGTGAAATACCTCAAATCGCCTCTTCACCGCCAATTGTGGTCAGGTAAGTACAAGTGAAGAAAGGAGGGGTCCGCTCACGAATCACCGTGAGACGGGCCTTTTAAAGTTACCTTTCTCACTTGTCTAGCCTAGACACCACAAAATCAGGTTTAGATAAACGACTAATGTCCACAACTTATCCTATTTTCATAATAAGTGGTATTTATATAAAAACTAACTCTTTTAGAAATGGTTTTATTAAGTAAAGGGTATTTAAATGAAAATGTTGTTTTCTCGTATTCTAAGTTTTCGATGGTATCGTGTTAGGTTGTATATAAGTGTGTGAGGAGGTAGGTCATTACCTCATGCTCTACTTTAAAGGTACAGCAAGTTTAATGGAGCTAAATGTAAAGTTGAAACAATGTGGTATTTAAGTGAAAAATACGATAACTTGAAATAGCCATCATTTTATGTAATGAAACTTGATCAATTTGGTTGATTAGTGATTTATAGTTAACATGAGGAAGTTTAAGTATGATTGTATTAGTGAGAAGTGGAAGTTTATAAGAAACCGAATCGGAAATCGGATTTGTTCCGATTCCGTCGGGTTTTGTAAAACCGTATTTTTAGATAGAGGAGATAGGTAGAAATTGGGACTTACGGGTTTTAGGTCACACAAGAGGGTGAGAGGGAAGTAGGGGAATCACCGATGTGTTGCGTCGTTGCCGGTAGTTCCTAAAACGATCGCTGGAAGTTCGCCGTAGATTTCGCCGGAGCTTCTCCTCGAGCTCGTTTTCAAAGTACACAAGATGCTTGGGATTTTGAGAGAGTGGGATCAGAATTTTGGGATGAGAGGATATGGGGGTAGGGGTGTATTTATAGGGTTTTAGCTAGGGTTAGGGTAGATGTAGGGTTTTAAATTAAAAATGTAAAAATATATTAAAATTCATTAAAATATGGAGTAAATGGGGATTTCAAAGCTCTCTAGAACCGATCTGGCAAAATAAAGTATGTAGGGGCGTAGAGGAGAGGAAGAGCCCCAACTTTGCAGTTGGGGACTCGACCGTCCGGCCGGCTGCGCCGGCCCGAGTCGGGCCGAGTCGGGGCATGGGGAGGTGGGGGGTCATCAGGTGTAGGCTCTGGTATATTTAGTTTTTTTTGAGTAATGGAACTTTTGGAATTTATCACGTGTTGACTGTTGGACTTCTAAAAATTTTAAAACAAAATAATATTAAAAATAATGTGGGGCATGGGATTTAAACTCTGGTGGCTTGGTTCAGCAATGCAAGGTATTACCAATGAGCTGCAAGCTCCTTCTTATGATTAAATTGCTAATTAATTACTTAAGTCATGTGCTCAGGCAATAAATACCCCTTTAAGGATTATGAAAAAAATTGTACAAAAGGTGTATAGGAAATTTGGGGTTGTTACAGGTTCCTTGGCCAAAGCCACAGCTCCATTGTTATCACAATACAAAGGTATTGGATGCTCGATGGACGGAACCACACCAAGTTCGTTTATGAACTTCTTCATCCAGAAAGCCTCTTTAGCAGTATCGTTGACAGCGATGTATTCAGCCTCCATCGTCGAGTCTGCCACGATTTCCTGTTTGGAACTCTTCCAACAAACCGCCCCTCCATTGAGGGTAAAGACAAATCCCGAGTGCGACTTAGAGTCGTCCTTATCACTCTGGAAGATCGAATCGGTAAAGGACTCCACTTGGAGTTCACCGTTACCATACACCAAGAACATCTCTTTAGTCCTTCTCAAGTACTTGAGAATGTTCTTCACAACTGTCCAGTGACTCTCTCCTAGATCTCCTTGATACATACTCACTATACTCAGTGAGTATGCTACATCGGTTCTGGTACATAGCATCGCGTACATGATAAAGCCTACTGCGGAAGCATAGGGTATCCCTTGCATGCGAGCTCTCTCCAAATCAGTCTTGGGAGACATCTCTTTGGAGAGTGTGAGTCCTGTGATCGTGGGTAAATTCCCACGCTTAGATTCTTCCATACTAAACCTTTTTAGTATGGTGTCAATGTACCTGGATTGGGACAATCCCAGTATCCATTTAGATCTATCTCTATAGATCTTAATCCCCAAGATGTAGGAGGCATCACCTAGATCTTCCATTGAGAATCTATGTGATAAGAAGAGCATGACCGAGTGCAGCATAGGAACATCATTCCTATCAAGAGTATGTCATCTACGTACAATACGAGGAAGACAACCTTACCCTCTGCTACCTTCTTATATATACAAGGTTCATCTATGTTCTTGATGAAGTCAAACTCTTTGACTACCACATCAAAACAGATGTTCCAAGTTTGTGTTGCCTGCTTTAACCCATAGATGGATTTAAGCAGCTTGCACACCTTTCCGCTGCTCCCACTGTCTATGAAGCCCTCTGGCTGAGTCATGTACATGCTCTCTTCTAAATCACCATTTAGAAAGGCGGTCTTAACATCCATTTGCCTAATTTCATAGTCATGGTATGCAACTATTGCAAGTAGGATCCGGATGGACTTAAGCATAGCCACTGGAGAAATGGTTTCATCATAATCCACACCTGGTCGTTGACGAAAACCCTTTACAAAAGGTCTAGCTTTGAAAGTCTCAACTTTTCCATCTACACCAAGTTTCTTCTTAAAGATCCATTTGCTCCCAATGAGTTTTACCCCTTCTGGAGCAACTTCCAAAGTCCATACTTTGTTGGTGTACATGGATTCCATCTCAGATCGCATTGCATCCATCCATTTCACAGAGTCCCCACTCGTGATGGCCTGCTCGAAACTAGTTGGGTCATCATCTTCCATGATGCAATCCTTGCTCCCACCATCAATGAGAAAACCGTAGTATCTCTCAGGTGGATGAGGAACCTTACTAGATTGGCGGAGAGGCTGAGGTTCGTTAGGAGCTATCGAATCCTCTGGTTCTACCAAATCTTCTGTCCCAGTTTGTATAGCTGGAACTTCTTCCAGTTCTACCTCCTTGCCACTAATTTCTTTTTCAAGGAATTCCTTTTCTAAAAAGGTGGCATGTCGACAAACACTTTTTGTTCCTCGGTGTGGTAGAAGATATACCCTCGCGAATGTTTGGGATATCCAATAAACTTACACAGAAAAGACCTTGCATCGATCTTGTCCAGGTTTTGTGTTTTTACATATGCCGGACAACTCAATATCTTAACATAATTAAGATATGGTCTCTTTCTTTTCCATATCTCATATGGAGTGGTTGGCACAGATTTGGTGGGAACCATATTCAATAGGTCTGCAGCTGTCTCCAGTGCATATACCCAAAAGGAATAGGTAACTCAGCGGTACTCATCATAGAGCGCACCATATCTAATAGGGTGCGATTTCTCCGTTCCGATACACCGTTGTGCTGTGGTGTATACGGAGGAGTAAGCTGAGAGAGAATCCCATTCTCTTTTAGATAGTCCAGAAATTCATTGCTCAAGTATTCTCCTCCTCGATCAGATCGTAGGATTTTAATACTTTTACCCGTTTGGTTCTCGATTCATGCTTATATTCTTTGAATTTCTCAAAAGCTTCAGACTTGTGTTTCATCAGGAACACATGTCCGTATCTTGAGAGATCGTCAGTGAATGTAATGAAGTATGAGGAACCATTCCTGGCATGTGTAGACATGGGACCACATACATCACTATGTATCAGTCCCAAGGGTTCCGTAACTCTTTCTCCGTGTCCACTAAACGGAGTTTTGGTCATCTTGCCTTTGAGACATGTCTGGAAAGTGTCATAAGATGAAAATTCGAACGGATTCAAATATCCATCCTTATGTAATTTAGCTAGTCGTGTCGCATTGATATGACCTAATCTACAATGCCACAAGAAGGATTCGTTCATTTCTGAACTCTTTCTCTTGTGTGTGTTTTGTATGTTAAGAACTAAGGTTTGATTTAGAACGTATATGCCATTATTTAATGAGCCTGATCCAATCAACTTTTGATCCAGGAAGATGTTCATAAAATTATCCTGTACCACAAAATTATATCCTTCTTTACTTAATAAAGAAACGGATATAAGATAGCATATTAGGGTCGGAATGTAATAGCATTCGTTCAGAATCAATGTATTACCATTTGGTAATACAAGGTGATATTCGGCAACTGCTTTGGCTGCAACATTTGCACCATTCCTTACTCTTACGGAATGATCATCCATTCCCAGTTCCCTACCTTTCTTTAGCCCATGTAACATATTACATATGTGGGATCCCGATCCGGTATCTAATACTCAGGACGTAGAGTGAACTGTGAAACAGTTCTCGATAACTAACACACCCGAAGAAGTTGCATCAACATGCTTATTCTTCGTTTGGGCGGCGTGGGAATCCGGATATGTCCCTATTCCCTGTTCAGTTTTATAACAATTATAAGAAAGAACGGAACCAACGTTCCCCTGCTCAGTATAACAAGCGGGTTCAGTCAATACATCCATATTATTATCTTGATTAAGGCCTGACATGGTCGCTACCCGGAAGGAGAGAGAAGAAAAAACTTTAGCGTATGCTCTTGCAAGATTAGATTGGTTTTTATCTTATCTAATCAGGATGGAACCTACTGTTTTTATCAAATCTTCCTTCAAACCCTAAAAGGTAAGATTAGCCGGGATTAATTACACCTTACAAGTTTGCCAATCTTTCAGCCAGGCCAGTGTTGGTATTTTGAGGAAGGTTCCCCGTGCTTTCGCACGGACCTAATTAAAATAAACCTCATTTTCCATAGGCATAACCCCGTTAACACCTTTCTAGACACCTACTTGATCGGCTAATTGTGATGTGTAAAATTCTCCCAGGAGTAACTCTTACTCGCAGTGGGTATCGAGATCCAACTATCTCATAGAAGGTATGCAATCTCATTGCAAATTTCAACACTTGAAATTCCCGATAATGCTTTTGCCCCTAGCGTCCTATGACCTTAACGCAGGCCAACAAACCATAGTCCGCTAGTCAAGTTCAACCCGTACATTTCTTGATTGAATTAAATCCACCCGCACGACCCTTGACGGAGGCCAACAAAGTCGCACGACTACCCTAATCCAATCTCATCTTATGTTGCAGATAAGCACTAGTTAGCTACCACACACTACGCTTTGACGCAGGCCAACAAACGTAGCACAATACTAAGCAGTACTTATCTGAAATGACGGAGGGCTACGACAGGTTTTTAGAAAACCTTTTGCGTAATGAACTTGATATCGTTGTAGAGACAAGTGATTTTTGAAATGGAGTGTTTTAGAGGCTTTTACTAGTTTCGCTAAAGAGGTCACTCCCGGTGAATGGATCGTCGGCTCTTTCCTTATCGAATAAGGTGCTGGATATTCTACAAGGAATACCTCTATGCAAAGCAAGAACTATAGAAGCAATCAAAAAACAAAACCGAGTGTTGTAGCATTTGCTAGTTTCGCTAAAGAGGTCACTCCCGGTGAAGGGATCTCGGCTCTTTCCTTATCGAATAAGGTGCTGGATATTCTACAAGGAATACCGCTATGCAAAGCAAAACTAGAGCTACCCTTTTTGAAAATTTGATTCTACAACATCTTTTAGGTTTCTTTTCTTTCATTAATCTCATTAATGAAGTCCCATCATTTATTCTTCCTAAGCATCACAGAAGAAACGAAAATACAACGTACGCTTATGCCATCCGCATTCGCCACAGTGTCCCGTTATGCACCGTTAGGTTACTTAACTAACTACATAGCGGGGCGGGACTAGCACGGGTGCAAAACATAAGCAACGTTTATTATATATCATATATATAATACCATTCGTCTCAGCATATAAAGTGATCACATCACAGAATATCAACAGCAGAAGCACATATGAAAATATAGGATATTCTAGGAGGTCCGTATTTTGTATTTAGCCATCAATAGAAAATACGGATTCCACGGTCGCGATGAATAGCCAAGCCCACACCCCTAGACCCCTATGAGAGCGGCAAGTGACCCTACCTATTCTAGAGTTTAGAAGACCTGGTATCGACTCCTCGAGATGACCTCCCACTGAACCCTAGAACCCGGTCACTTGTGCTCCCCTCCTTGGGTCTATCATAATGCGGAAAAGTAAACAATATACAACAATGGTGATATCATCCTCAACCCGGAAGTGCCCCAAATAAAAGAATATTACATACAATGAATTTTACATGAATGAAAATAAAAACTCTCATCTTACATAAAACCCCCGGCCATTCATTCACGACGATCATGTACATCATAACTCAGCAACACATAACATCTCATGTCATCAACATAAGTAAGTATGCGTATCCCAATTGTCATTGATGTATAGCAACGAAAACGGAGATACACCACATACTACACTTACGGTCGCAGAAAAGAAAATGTCAAACTACAACATTTGGAACCCACAATTACCTTAGCCATCATAAACCCGAAATATCACATACTTCGGATTTCATGCCTAACTATATGAATTCCACATATTGTATCACATTCTAAATAAATCTAGACAATGTTAAACGTTTCGATCGAATCAACAGACACCCACAAATTACCCCGAGAGCTCAATACTTGAGCAAAGTTAAGATACCCAAAAACGTGTCACAGTGTCTATAGACCAGCCGTAGAAGGGTCAACCCTTGCCTCACCTATGGCGCCACAGGACTACAGCAAACCCTAAGGTTTAGTCGCGGTTCCATGGTCATTGGATCGAGTTAGGGTTATGTTCTTCTAGAGGGTCCATAGGGATACTTGCATGATCTTCCGAATATGTTCAACTTGGGAAATTCCAACACTTGGAAAATTTCAGCAAGGGGTCTTGATGTGTGGTTTGAAGTTCGTTCAAACTGTTAAACATTGTCTAGGTTACCATTACAATGTTAAAATATACGATTACGAAACACTCTGAATTATCCCCTAAGCAAAATAAACATCACATGAAATTTTGGGCTAAACAAACAATACCTGAAACCCCAAAACCTACAAATCAGAGCACAAGAGAAATTCGAGGCAATTCTGGGCTAAAGGGGCCAGCTTCACCGGTTTTTGGGGGTTGGTGCTCGGGTCAAATCCGAGGGAATGGCCTCAAATTTTGTATGTGTTCTAGTTGTATCACATACAAACTTCTGTGGTTGTTTAAATAATTTTTACAGAACATTTTAAAATCGACAGAGAGCAGTTTTCAGGGTTCCAGAAATCGGTATTTTTTCAGAGTTGTTTCGGTTTCGTAATGTTTATAACATCATCCAAGTTTCTATCTTGTCTCTGATACCACTGTAGGGATTCCTTAGCACCTTACCTAGGGTTAGGATTGCATCATACATACTATAACAAAAATTTAGGGGGTGCTAAATAATTCCAACCATGAATCGAACTAGTAATCTAGGGTAACAACACATTGTACCACATACAAAGTAGTGTCTAACACTAAGTGGGGAGAAATACAACCTTTGTAGACCTCCCTGCTTGACTCTTTGGATCAACTAGAGTTTGAACTGGCTTGCTTGAATCCTTCCAAGTCCACGACGATTCACCCGGAGTCTATTTGCTCAAGCTTCTTGCTCCACTTGATCAGGATGAAGATGAAGCAAACAATCTACACTAATGGGCTAGAGTAGTATAGATTGGTGATGTGATTTGTGTTCTCACTTAAAAACCCTTTCTTTTTAAGTTCCTCACTAAATGGAAAAATCAAGAGAGCATGAAGGAGGAAGAAGAAGGAGATGGCTAGCTTGAGCTCATTTGTGATAATGATCATACTCTAATAAAAGTGAGAAATGAAAATATATATGAGAGAAACTCTCACTAGTAACCATGGTCAATAAATATCTAGATATTTTCATTATTGAGTTAAAGGAACAAAGGAAATTAAACCATTGTCATACTTTGGTCAAGTAAAGAATAGTGTAGTAGAAAATTCAACCATGATTTAATTCCTTTTCTTTTTCTCAATAATAAATATATATATGTATATTTATTCCATGTGAGTCTTGCAATGCCATCTTTTATGTATCAACAACCATGACACACATGTATGCATGTATGTGTGCATTCACATCAACATGTGTATATGCATACATCCAAATAGAAAAGGTTTTGAATAAGTGAGCTAAAAGTCAATATTAAATCAACACTTGATTTAATAAACCGGCCATATCTCATACGACCCGACCAATAGAAAACGCCCGATTAAAACACGGTATCATATACACACATTTAATCGAGCTCCCGCACATATCTCATATGCACACCACATTTTTTCGCCTGAGCTAGGAAACTCCTATGTGGGACTCTAAGACTCGTCAATACGCCGGCAGTAGGTGATGATCATATCAAACACCCACAAGCCGCAAGCGGTCAGCTAAATGTAATGGCCACCCGGGTGTTGGGCGATCAGAAGATCAATAAGCAAGCCTACTCATACTTCTGTAAATCCTGTCAGTAACACTACCGTACAGTCCGGTCTTTTCGTTTGATATGTCGCATATACAGTCTAGGGGTGGTGAACGTCAGACCCCAGTAACCGATAAGTCGTGCCGATGTGAGGCTCATATCGGGTCGAGAAACTACTGATAACACTTACCAGTAGATCTCCATATCATCCCTGGTCAGGGACTTCCAGTTATAGCCAATCGAGTACAGCGCAACATCAACCCCCAATACCGGGAGAGACGAAACCCCTCCTATCGCTCATTGTCTCCATTTGATTCGGGACTGTACCCAAAAGCCACCGTTTTGCACGTTCTCTTGAACGTGGTAAGGTGGAAATCAAAGCACAGTGGGAATCACACAAGACTCTATGACGATCTCGGGTCTACAGACTAACCTGTACCAGTGTCACCAGAGAACTGCTATCTGACGATAGGTATAATACCAACTAGGAGTTCTCGGCGAGTCCGTTCAGTGTACCCAGTCTCCACTGAGCACCCGTATACCATATTTTATGTCAAACACCAATGGATGTGGGATCATCCATCGCCCATCATATGGGTCAAGAAGTGTATACGCTAGTCTACTCTGGAGTATCGATGCCCTGTCTCTATACACGCTCGACTAGGAACAATTATAGAATGTACTTGTGGACTACTTCGGCCCCACTAGTATGATCTCCATCATAGTCCTAGTAGTCAAGTACACATCCTAAGGGCTTTATCAACATGTGAGAGTAAGACAGTATTACAATATAAGTCAACATGTTAAGACAAAGAGCAACCAGATAGCATACTATCATGTCGAGCAAGAAAGTCCTCTCTATATATGTCCAAGTATCCACTATAATATACATCATATGTAAAACAATGGTCTCTAGGGCATATACATAACTAACAATTTGTACCGTTTCAGCCCGATACTACAACAACATGATTTTGTACCGTTTCAGCCCGGTACCACAGCAATATGATTTTGTATTAATAAAACTCATGAGATTCCGTTGGATTCATACTCAAACTATCCCAACACCCCGAATATAATAGATTACAACTGTTAAATTGAATTAGTGGATTTGATTGGTAAATCAACACATGTCTTGATTGAAACTATAGATTGCAAAAGTTGAAGAATGAAATCGAGTAAGTCAAGTAGAATGCGTGTCATGACAATTGCAAATCCTGAATCGAATCAAGTTAGTTCGAGTAGATTGAGTTCAAGTTTAAGTTCAAATTTAGGTTCGAGTTTGAATTCGAGTTCGAATTTAAATTCGTGATCAAGTTTGTATTCAGGTTATAGTTTATATTTATAGTTTTAAAACTTCGAGGGCATTTTACGTAAAAATACACTATTTAAAATATTGAGCCAATGGAAGAGAAAAATCAAGTTAAAGCGAGGACTAGCACCTAACATTCAAGGATCTGACATATAATCAAACTATGCCACCACAGAAAAAAAACACATGAATTCAGACTAGTTTGATTACGTGCACTGGAGGGAATATTTATACACACTATTTTGCATGTATTAAAGAAACTAAAAAATGCACTAGAGACATATCTTGAGATCTGATATAAAGATCTGATATAAAAGAGAAAGATATGCATTTTCCAATTAAGAAGTCTATTGTTTCAATATTAACTTGGAAGGCATTCAACTTGTATGATGCACTCTCTTACTAATTCTAAAGTTCTACTTCTAAAACTTATTTCTTTTCATCTGCACGACATTGACGTATTAATATCATGTTAAATAAGTGATTAATGTTTAAAAACCTATCATAATTGAAATGCTAATGCAAAACTTATAAATTAATGCTATAAATAATTTGTCAATTCATAAATATATTAAGTCACATACTGACCAAATATTATAATATATACTACCAGATATATACTAACAGATGTTGCAACTGTTATAAGTAATAAAAACACAATATGAATTTTCATAAAAATGTATACATGGCTCACCATAATTTCATACTTACTATCTATAAAAATATATGACTATCAAGATCGAATATTAAAAATGTATAATAACTCTATTGTATCATTAAAACTGCATATTATATAATACCCTAATACCATATATTTTTATAATGAACCATATATAATCACTACAGTAAATATTAACCATTATAATATTATGCTTAAATTGATACAATTACAGTACCTAATATATTCATTACTGATGACAATTGAGATTTATCTCACAGCCTTGTATTGGAAGTAGAACATGTTTTGGGGATATATACTGAATTAAAGATAGGTGATGATAGTTTAAGAGAGAAAGGTCCAATAAATTGTATTCTTGAAGTACAACTGAGTATTCCCCTTGACAATGGGCCTAGCTAACCACATGTTGAAATCTGGAACTATTTTGAGGAGAAAATTGCAGAAATTAATATCAATATGTCTAATTTGTGGACATGTTAAGAAAAAGCTTAAGATTTACACATGCTACTATATAAATTCATGGATTGTAATTTTGTTGCTGGCTTACATAATTGCAATCAATTCGTTTTAAAATGAAGTGGTCAATGTTAGCTATACATATAATTGTGAACAAAAATGTATTCATAAATTTTTGTATGTTATTATTATTCCCATCATATGTTGAGAAGATTTGATAACAGTGTGTGGGTTAATTTGTAGTAATACAATAATAGACGAAAAGATAGAGAGACTTACGGATTGTGTGAGTCGGTATAACAACCGGCTCACCGTTTTGATAAAATTCTCAACCGAGATTTTGAAACTCGATAGAACTGGTGCTTCTCCAAGCTCAACGGAAAAGAGATTTTTTTATTTTTATTTTTTAGAATTGATCGAAAGGGAAATGACTAAGATGTGATGAAAAAGAGATGGGAGATATTTGTATTAAAAGAGAATTGAAACTCTTCATAATAATTTTACTTAATTATAATTTATAACCATCCTAATTATGTTGGGAGTTAAAAGCAAGATAAAATGAAAGGTAATTTTTGGCTATGAGAGAAATTTAAAAATAGATAAAAATAATTGCAAGAAAGGGGATTTGAAAATGTGACCTATGGAATAACAATTTAAGGATTTAACAAATGAGCTACACGTTTGGTCATGCACAAATTTAACAAGAATTAAATATATGTTGTTACTTGAAAAGAAAGAAATCAAATAGAACTGTTTTGGCTTGGGTTTTGGGCTTTGAAAAATTATAAAATAGGCAAAATAGAATGAGTGATAAACTAATATATTTAATAGAGAATAAATATACGGGTATACCCAAAAAAAATACAGTATTTAAAAAGATGAATGATATAAAGGTATAGGAATTTTAGGGTCGTTACACAAACAATGGTAGGATCAGCCTCTCACCATTTTGTATCTGTCACTTTCTTCTTTGGTTTCCAAATCTGAATTTTAATCTCTCGACACATCTTAAAATGATGTTAAAAATAAATATTGCATGCTTAGGTTACAGTGTCATCATATTTATATAAAACCATAGATTTGATATTGATATCACTGGGTAACGACCTATCCTTCATGTACACATATATCCATGATCATAAAAAAACTACACTTTGCTTATTGGATACTGAGTTGATATAACAATCTTACCATATGATACTAATTAGATCTCAAAATAGGTTGCTTCAACAAAATACCCACATTTTATTAATATATTGTATTTAATTAAAGTACCCATACGGTATAGGACAATTTGAATAAAATACTTTAGGCATATTAAAATGATATTTTATTTTTACACTTATCCACTAATTATTTTAGTTTTATTAAAATCTCTTTATCTTTTTAAAATGGATATTACTAATCTAAATAATTATATTATAGTTTTTTCACATTAATACCCTTGCACTTAAAAAGAATATTTTTATATTAATATTTTTAGCCTATAACCACTAAGGTTTAATGAAATACCCTAATAGGCTAATACTTTACATAAAACACTCCATGGTTATTAGGCAATCGGCCCTAAAAGGGACACAAATCCCGCCGTCCATGTGCAGCGGTTGCCATCACGGAGCTGTTTTTGTAAAATATCATCTTTAATATAATACCCTAAATTAAATAGGGAAATGTTTTACGTAAATATCTCGTGGTTGATAGACAATCGCCCATGAAAAGGACACAAATCCTGCCGCTCATGTGCAGCGGTTGCTGTTCGAAACTCACGGTGTCGTGCTTTTGTCGATCTTTGTTTAAATTAAGATATGTCGGTTTTGTTGGTGAAAATAGTGCACGAATTAAAAGAAGAAAGTTTTTAAGGGAAAACTTAGGCTAAGGTTTAGTATGAGTGAAATACGACTTTTACCCCCAACTCTCCGTTTTGATTCAAGGTTCACTTTGTAGTTTCCATTTGAATTGCGAAAGCATGCCGCATCTATCCGAATCACGAGTCGGGTTAGAATACGATATCAAGGTTAAGTAAAACAGAAACTAAAAAATTGAGTTTGAGAATGAAATGAATATGGAGTTAGTTAAGTGAAGTTAGCAAGTATAGAATACATGCTTGTGTGCTATATATTCTATCTAGCTAATTGCGACACTTAACATAATTCCGTATTCATTTCAACTTCAAATCTTAATATAGCAACAATAAAATGTAAAGAAGGAATATGATATATGTTAAAGGTTGATTTGCAACAATTCAAAACGATATATCCTATCAAGCAAAACATAATAAAATTGCATAAGTAAGAAAAGAAGTGTAAAATGCAAGAATCAAAAGGGAGGGGTTGGAAGTAAAGTCATTCCACAACCTACATCACCATAGCCCAAGAACAACTACTCACACATCATAATTGAAATAACAAAAAAAAAGAATATGCAAAAAGAGAAGAGATATACAAGAACAACTTTGATATAAATGAAGCTTGATTACAATGGTTCCAAGTGCAAATAAGTGAATTCAAATACCAAACTCTAATCTTGCAAGCTCAAGAAAAGAGGTTGCAAGACTAGAGGAAGGCAAGGAATTCACATTAGAGCTACAAGATCACTAGTTACAATGTTTACAAACATTTCTCTCACAAAAGAAGTAGTGCCCTTTAACTTGCCCAAAGGCTTGGTATTTATAGGCTCAAAACAAACAATAAAAACGAGATGATGTGGCTGCAAGGGGGCCCAGAGAAAAGATGGGGACAATTGAGCAAAAGGGGGCCGGCGAGCTCGGGAGTTAGGGGATTGCGGCCGGTCCAAATCCGAGCGTAAGGGATCGTATTGGTTCTGTAGTCTTGTGCTCTCTCTACAAGTCCATTGGTGCTGCTTGATTTGCTTATATAAACCTGGTTTGCACTTAGGGTTTTGGAGGGAAAACTTGGTGCTTCCTATCAAATCACATCTTTTAGCATTTAATGCACATCACCCTCATATGTTCTCTTTGTGTGCCAAGGCAGCCCCCCATCATAGTCTAGTGCACATGCATTGTGTAGGACCAAAAGTTGTGTATGCAATATTGTTTGTACAAGATGTCATTGGATATTGATCGGTTTTCTGTTCCGTTTGCAGTGTCAGCTCCCAAATGTTATATCCGTGATTTTGAGTGTGTTTCCAGTCTTTTATCACGAACACCTGTAATCTGTAATTACCGAGCATACACTGGTTAATAGTACCGATATATATAAAATAGATAACGAATGAGCGGTATTAAAATGCAGTTTTCTGTGATAAACAAATACCTCCGAACTTATCTTTTGCTCGTCCCGAGCAAAACAAAAGATCCTAGCCTCACTTTCGCAGGGAACGCGATTGCACTGAGCATGTGCAACAGGCCGTTAAACCTCTAGGTGTCCCTAGTAGGAGGAGTGTTGTCTCTTGAAGGTTTTCAGCGGATTACACCCACAAAATCCCGTCAATCTAGTTTCATAAGTTAACATCGACTTTTACTCCTACGATTTAGTATCTACATTAGAAATTCTATTATCCTAAGTTAGAAGTATTCAACTCTTATGTTTCACGCCTCCTATTTATTCAATTTCGGATCCTATACGTTTGACAGTTTAAGAAAGATCTCGGTTTCTCTTGAGTTATCCTTCTAAAGCGCGGTCTCCAATCCAGAATTTTTATCACCTTTACGGAAAACATATTTCTATTCATTATTCCTATATTTCCTCCAAATGTCGATTGTATACTCCTAAGTGTGTGTAAATTATCACCCCTACACTTAAGAATTCAATTCAAGCTATAATACCTTTGTCCTAATACCTAATACTACTTCTTTTCGTTTAATGATGAACGGTGCTGCTCACACACCTTTCATGCGACTATTAATATTTCTTGAGGCACTAACAGCCGATTACTGAATGTGTGAGCTTAAAGCGTAAATAGCAGTTTCCAGGTCTTGATTTTATTTCTGTTTTTTTTTCAAGATCGGATATATTTTTCAATGATGCTCTTTTGGTGGTTAGCTTTAAATACCGTTTTTTCTTTCATACAATGCTTTCAGGTAAGAGTACTTCTAGGTATCCTCTACTATCCCAAGTTTCAAGGTGCGTGTAAGTGCGATTTATAGGGTATATACTTTCTGAATTTGGACTTAAGAATAAAAATTATTTTTTTAGACTTATCTTTCAATAAAGTTTTCAATACTTTTCCTTCATCTCGATTTAACTCAAGAACTAAACTCAAGATTATCTACCTCTTTACAAATCCGCAAGGATGTATATTTACCAAGGTTAAACGGAAGAAGGGTTATTTTTAGGGTTTTCAACTTCTCGGCTTAGGATTTAGTTATTCCTAAAGTATCAACTAAAGTTTCGGAAAAAATCTAAGTTATCATACTAGCTAATTTGACGACAAATTTTTTATATTTTTTGAATTTTTTTTCGATTTTTGTGTTTTTTAAAATTTTTTTTAATAAGTGTGCAAATGCAAAAATATACACATGAATATGAAGGAAGAAGGTAGGAAGCTTACCGAGCAAAAATATACCCCCAAACTTAAACTTGACAGTGTCCTTATTGTCATGCTATGTAACAAGAGCAAAAAATAGTTAAGGGGTAAAATTAATAAACAATGATTTAAAAAAGAAAAACGCATATACAAGTTTTTTAGGGGAAGTGATTCAATCAAGATAGTGTGGCTCATGTAAAAACATGAGCTCCCCTTTTTCCGCAGGTAATTCTAAGAATGGCTTCAGACGTTGGCCATTGACCTTGAAAGTATTACCCGAGTCCTGATCTTCAATGTTGACTGCACCGTGCGGAAAGACGGTGCACACAATAAACGGACTTGTTCAACGTGACTTCAATTTCCCAGGGAACACTGGAGTCGTAAAGCAGAACCTTTTGTCCTATAGTGAAATTTTTCCTGAGAACCACCCTGTCGTGAAAAACCTTTGTTTTTTCTTTGTATATTTTGGCGTTCTCATACGCGTCATTGCGTATCTCGACAAGCTCATTCAATTGAAGTTTTCGAGCCTCACCGGCCTTTTCTGAGTAGACATTGAGCTGCTTGATTGCCCAGAACGCGCAGTTTTTCAATTCAACAAGCAAATGACATGCTTTTCCAAAGATGAGTCGGTATGGGGACATACCTAGGTTTGTTTTGAAGGCAGTGCGAAATGCCCAAAGTGCTTCATTCAACTTCAACGACCAATCCTTGCGGTGGTGGCTGACAGTCTTTTTCAGAATCTGTTTAATCTGTCTATTGGAGACTTCAACCGGACCGCAAGTCTGAGGATGGTAGGGTGTTGACAATTTGTGGTTGATGGAGTACTTCTTCATCGGTGCTTCGAAAGATCGGTTGTAGAAATGCGTTCCATTATCATTGATGATGGTGCGAGGCGTACCCAACCGAGAAAAGATATTCTCTTTTAAAAATTTTACGGCAACCTTGTTATCGTTGGTTCGACAAGGGGCAGCCTTTACCCATTTTGACACATAATCCACAGCCAGCAAAATGTACAAATTCCTAAAAGAGTTTGGGAATGGCCCCATGAAATCGATACCCCAGACGTCGAAAATTTCTACAATCAGGATGGATTGTAGGGGCATCTGATTTCGTTTTCCAATCTTTCCCATGTGTTGGCAGCGGCTACAGGTTTTGCAATATTCGAAAGCATCCTTAAAAAGCGTCGGCCAGTAAAAGCCGCTTTGCAAAACCTTTTCAGCCGTTTTTCTGGGTCCAAAATGGCCCCCACACGCTTGATCATGATAGAAGAACAGAACACTTCTCGTTTCAAAGTTAGAGATGCGCCTTCTAATAATCTGATCAAGACAGTACTTGAACAAGTATGGCTCATCCCAATAAAAGAATTTGACCTGGGAGAGAAATTTAGTCTTGTCCTGATTCGACCAAAAAGAAGGTGTTTCTCCGGTGACTAGAAAGTTCACGATATCAGCGAACCAGGGTTCGACTGATACGGAGAGAAGCTGTTCGTCAGGGAAATGGTCGTTGATTGGAATTTCCTCACTTGGTGCATTTGGTAAGCGAGACAAATGATCGGCAATAACATTGTCGGTTCCCTTCTTATCTTTGATGGTTATGTCAAATTCTTGAAGAAGGAGAATCCAACGTATCAATTTGGCCAGTGCATCCTTTTTTGCAAAGAGGTGCTTAAGCGTAGAATGATCAGTGTAAATCGTGACGTGGGTTCCGATCAAGTAAGGACGGAATTTCTCAAGCGTGTACACAACATCTAAGAATTCTTTTTCTGTGGTGGTGTAATTCAGTTGTGCGTCATTCAACGTCCTGCTCGCATAATGAATAACATGCAGCTTCTTTTCAAATCGCTGTCCTAAGACAACACCTATCGCAAAGTCAGAAGCGTCGCACATTAGCTCAAAAGGTTCACTCCAGTCTGGTGCACTTAAAATCGGAGCAGAAGTGAGTTCCGATTTCATAAGCTTGAACGCATGAAGGCACTCAGAATTGAAATTAATGGGAGTCTCTTTAGCCAGCAAAGAAGTCAAGGGTCTAGCCAGTTTGCTAAAATCCTTGATGAAACGCCTATAAAAACCGGCGTGGCCTAAGAACGCCCTAATATCACGGACAGTCCGTAAAGGTGGAGGCTTGAAATGACATCGATTTTTGCCTTATTGACTTCAATACCTTTTTCAGAAATGATATGGCCTAACATGATGCCGTGTTTGACCATGAAATGACACTTCTCCCAGTTGAGTGTGAGGTGTTTTTCTTTGCATCGTAACATGACTAATTCAAGATGCCTCAAACACTCAGAAAATGAATCTCCAAAGACGGAGAAATCATCTATGAAAACTTCTAAGAATCGCTCTACCATATCAGAAAAGATGCTCATCATGCACCGCTGAAATGTTGCAGGTGCATTGCACAGCCCAAAGGGCATGCGACGGTAGGCGAAGGTACCAAAAGGACAAGTGAAGATTGTTTTTTCTTGATCTTCTGGATCAATCAGGATTTGATTGTAGCCGGAATAACCATCTAAGAAACAATAGTAGGCATGTACGGCCAGGCGTTCAAGCATTTGATCAATGAAGGGCAGCGGGAAATGATCCTTGTGAGTGGCTGCGTTGAGCTTTCTGTAATCGATACAGACTCTCCATACCGTTTGTGTGCGGGTTGGGATTAGCTCGTTTGCTTCATTCGTGATTACAGCGAGTCCCTATTTCTTTGGTACCACGTGAATGGGGCTTACCCATTTGCTATCAGATATGGGATAGATGATCCCATTGTCCAGACACTTCAGCATTTCATTCCGTACCGCTTCTTTCATCACCGGGTTAAGCCGGCGTTGAGAATCCTCGAAGGGTTTGGAATCATCAGTCATATGGATTCTGTGCTGGCAGATAGCATGGCCGATTCCTTTGATATCAGCCATTGACCACCCGATCGCTTCCATGTTCTTTCTCAGAACGTCCATGAGGGCCAACTCTTGCTCAGGCGCAAGGTCGGTTGCGATTATAACTGGAAGCGTTTCATTATTTCCCAAGTACGCATACTTGAGGTGGCCAGGAAGAATTTTGAGGTCGAGTTTTGGTGGCTCCTCCACAGATGGTCGCTCTTCAGGGGCCGGTTCATTACAAAGTGGTTCAAATTGGGGACCCCAATGTGCATAGGAAGCCTGTTCAGGATTTAGCTTCTCAAGGAAAAGAAGCTCCTCAGAAAATAGTTCTTCAAACATTTCTTCAAGACACTCATTTTTGAAGTTAAATGTCCCCTCCTCAGACATATCGTATACAGCGTTGACTTCAAAAGTGTCATCGTGTTTCTCGCTTGCATGGTTTCCTAGCGTGAAGATGTTGAGGTCAACTGTCATGTTTCCAAATAAGAGTTTCATAGATCCATTACGACAATTGATCAATGCGTTGGATGTGGCTAGGAAAGGCCACCCCAGTATTACTGGAATTTGACCGCTGGGATTGGTGACAGGCTCAGTCTCCAACATAATGAAATTTATGGGGAATATGAATTCCCCAACCTTGATTAGAACATCATCGATTTCTCCCCTCAGTACCTTAGTTGATCGATCTGCCAGTTGCAGAGTAACTCTGGTCGGCTTGAGTTCTCCCAATTCTAGTTGTTTGTAAACTGAGTAGGGGAGGAGGTTCACGCTTGCCCCTAAGTCTAACAAGGCACGATTGATTTTCTTGTCCTCGATAGTGCAAGAAATAGTCGGACAACCAGAGTCCTTATATTTTACCGGAATGGATTTGGACAAGACATCGTTCAGAGTGGCGGCCAAGAAGACAGTTTTGGGCACATTCATGCGTCGTTTTTGTGTGCACAAGTCCTTTAGAAATTTCGCATACGCCGGAACTTGTTGGACCACGTCCAACAAAGGAATGTTGACTCCACAGCGTTTTAAAACTTCTAACACCTTTTCCATATTTGCAGAAGGCTTCTTCGATTTCAACCTATTAGGATAGGGAGCTTTGGGCCCAAACACTAAGATTGGAGAAGTTGCAGATGGAAAAGGTGCAGAAGGCGGGAATGTTCTTGCTGGATCATCAGGATGGTCTTGTGGCGAATTCTCAAGCTGCTTTGAAGGATGTGTAGCAGACAACGACGACGACGAAGAAGAAGAAGGTGATGAAGATGACGATGGATCACAAAGAGGAACAGAAGATGAGATACGTGCTGGTAAACTGACAATCGCACGTTTGGATGAGTCGTTGGGGTTGACAACCTTGTTGTCAATTGTCCGTCTTGAACTGAGGACGGTGATGGCGTTCGCATTCTCAATATTGTTCTGCTGAACAGTATGAGCATTATTGTTTCTCTTCTCTCTTGGATTCATCACGGGTTGAGAGGGAAATATTCCCTTTTCACGTTCATTAACTGCAGCAGTCGGTTGACTGATTTGGATTTCTAGTCTGGCTATCGCTTGAGTGTTAGCGCTATGCAACTGACCGGATGTTTGCATAAAAGTAGCCAGACTAGATGAAGTCTGCGCAAAAGTTTTAATCAAAGCTTCCAACCCTTTTTCAATGGATGACACCTTCTTGTCGTCTTGGGTGAACTCATGGGGTGTAAAGGTTGGGTTGTGCTGATTCGGCTGTTGGGGCTGGTTGGTTGAGTATCCCAATTTCTGGTTTTGAAAATTTGAATTTTGAAATTGTTGGAAAGGCGGGTTTGAATTGTTGTTTTGAAAGGGTGCCTGATTCCAAGCAAAATTATGATGATTCTTCCAACCAGAGTTGTACGTCTATGCGAAGGGATCGTTCCTGGGATGCTAGTTTTGATACCGCGTGTTCCCCTTCGAATGACGGCGCGACGGACCTCTTGCCTGTGATTCGGGGGCAGATGCTAATTGGTGCTATCCGTCCACCTCTCCGAAGATGCCAAGTTGATTTATGGCACCGTATATCAAAGGTTTAAACGGATGCGGCCGATATACCAGACTTCGTCAGATTCCCCCTCGCTTGAGGGGATTTTGATTATGGGGACGCTCTTCCCTGCAGGCGTAAGCCCCTGCAGTTAATTACGCTACCGCATTGCGATAACAACTTTCTCCTTCTCCAGATGATCACTTCGTGTCGTGGGTGTTTGTTTTGTGTTCGGTTGCCCATGGATTGTATACGGAGACCAATTTATGTCATCGCCCGTAGGACGTGGATTAGTCCAAATCCGTGTTTTCTTAGATTTGGGTTTGGGGTTTTGGTTTGAGGATACGTTAGCCATATTTGAGGCTAAGATCAACTCAAACATTTGTTAAGGATACGTTAGTCCAGTTTGAGACTAAGATCAACTTAATAGGATCGTTTAGATCCGACAAAAGAGCAATGGGCTCTATTGTTCCAGTTTAAGAACATAGTGGTCCGTTACATGTATGGCCGTCGGGACCCATCACCTCTCTGACGACGTTGAAGGATTACAACGACAGATGTCAGAGGAGTTCAGAGATGTACCCTTGAGCCAAAGTTGATTGGGAGATCTATAGTCCAATTTGGGACTAAAGTCTGTTTGAAGGTTTAAGGATACGTTAGCCATATTTGAGGCTAAGATCAACTTAAACGGTTGTTAAGGATACGTTAGTCCAGTTTGGGACTAAGATCGACTTAACGGGATCGTTTAGATCCGACAAAAGAGCATTTGGGGGAGGGCTCTATTGTTCCAGTTTAGGGACATGGTGGTCCATTGCCAGTTTAGGGACATGGTGGTCCAAGTTCCAGTTTAGGGACGTGGTGGTCCATTGCATGTATGGCCGTCGAGACCCATCACCTCTCTGACGACGTTGAAGGATTACAACGACAGATGTCAGAGGAGTTCAGAGATGTACCCTTGAGCCAAAGTTGATTCAAAGAGCAGATGTGCTCAGTTCAAGATGATTTGAGGACTTATGGCCAATTTGGGCTAAGTCCAATTGTGTTTGAAATATTGGCTCTCTGTTGGTCCATTGAAGGAGAGGCTTTGCCTCTAGAAACTTAGCCAATTGGGCTAAAACTAGTGTTAAACACTAGAGGTCAACAGTGTTGAACACTGGGAATAAGATTAACAAGTTAGTGTTAAACACTAAAAGATAATCAGTGTTAAACACTAGCAACAGGGCTTTCAAATTAGTGTTAAACACTAAAGCAAATCAGTGTTAAACACTGGTAATCAGAGATTTCAAATTAGTGTTTAACACTAAAGCAAATCAGTGTTAAACACTGGGAACAAAGTCTTCAGATTAGTGTTAAATACTAAGGAGAGAGGGGTCATGTGTGGACACGTGAGAGCGCCCTGATTTTCCTTATTTTATTCTGTAGATCAGTGTTTAACTCTTTTAATTCTGACGGCCATCACGTGTGAGCACGTGATGGAGGCCCCCGCTCTGGTCTGTTAGCATGCTCATTAGGGGTCACGTGGTGACACGTGAGGGCGCCCTAAATGTGGAGCCAGATCTCCTTTTCTTCGTTCTGTAAGTAAGCGTTAAACACTTTTTATGTTTTCTTTGAAGCATCACGTGCTGCCACGTGAGGAGGATTAGTGCGCTGATTGTTAGAGCATCAGCCAAGGGGTCACGTGGGAGCACGTGAGAGCGCCCAAGGCCTTTATTTCTTTTGCTTTTTCTTTCTGTGTTTCGGGGTCACGTGGAGCACGTGATGGTATCAAAAAGTGGGGCCAGATCCCCTTTATTTTGTTCTGCAAACAAGTGTTAAACACTTTTAATTTTCATAGCCATCACGTGTGGGCACGCGATGTATACTCATGCCCTGATTTATTAGAACATTTATTAGGGGTCACGTGGTGTCATGTGAGAGCGCCCAGAATTGTTTCTGCCTTTGCTTTTGTTTCATATATAATGAGGGTCACGTGGGAGCATGTGAGGCATTGCCTCAAAGCTTTCCTCTTCTCATTTTTGGGGGATCTGTTCAGGGGTCATGTGGGGCACGTGACCTTAGTCTTTTCATGCACAGAGATCTTTTAAGTCTCCTTATCTTTAAGAATTAAATTCTTATTTAGGGTAAAACCCTAATTTTGATTCTGGAGGAATTAAATTCCTCTTTTGAAAGAATTAAATTCTTATTTAGGGTAAAACCCTAATTTCTTTTTAAAGAAATTAAATTCCCAGATATGTAAAAGAATTAAATTCTTGATTAGGATTAAACCCTAGTTTTGTTTTAGGAGAATTAAATTATCAAAACTCAATTCCCCTTCTAAGTTTAGAATCTGCATGGCAGGATCTCGACCCGATGAGAATTAAATTCTCAACTTATGGGGAGATGTGCTCTGTGCAGATCTTCAACCAGAAGAAGAACTAAGTTCTTTTTTGTATAAGAGTTAAACTCTTGGATTTTGAGAATTTAATTCTCTTTATTGAAGTTTTGATCCTTTTTCCCTTCTCATCTAGGGTTTTTCTTTGTTGAGAATTAAATTCTCCTTTCTTTTCTTCTCTGTTGAGAATTAAATTCTCCTCCCTCTGTTCTTCTCTCTCCAAGGTCGATCCCTCTTCTCTTCTCTTGGCTCCTATTTATAGGAGGAGGAAGAGATTCAATTTGTTTTTGTGAATCTTTCATTGAAAGATTTTAATTGATTTCATGATTAATATGATTCTTTAGATCATTCAGTGAATTTTATTCACCGTTGGATTTTAAATCCAAAGATATTATGTTTGTTATTCTCGGTGAGATTTAGGGGAAATCTTTTCTTGTCTAAGATTTTTTCCATAAATTGGTGATTTTTAATCACTCTTAGATTTTTAATCCAACGGTCCCCATAATCTTTTTCTATTTGGAAAGATTTAGAAACTTTTAGAATTTTAATTCTATTTCGAAAGATTTTAGAGAAATTTAGAATTTTAATTCTATTAAACTGTAAGGCTTTGATGTAAGGCTTTCAAAGCCTGTCACGTGACCCTTGGTCACGTGTGAGCACGGGACCCCGAAATTGATTCTTTTAACAGCCGCTTGTTTATGTTGTTGTTTTAACCATTACGTGTCAACACGTGACCATTGGTCACGTGTGAGCACGTGATACCTCATTGAGGTAACTTCTGATTTTTAATCAGGGAACAGATTTTAGAATTTAATTCTATACATTATTTTAGAGGCCTTAAGAGCCCATCACGTGTCTGCACGTGACCCATGGTCACGTGTGAGCACGTGATGCCCCATTGGGGTCTTTTCTGAGTTTTTATTATATCTTTTAACTCCTCCAGCGGGTTCTTAAAGGTCCATAATGTGTGGACACGTGATACCTCATAACTTTTGATCCCGGATGAATTATGAGGCCCATAATATATCAAATCGTAGGGTTTTTCGAGATGCTTCCAATACAATCAGAATTTAATAGTTTCTCTTTCGGGAGTTTATCAAAATATAGGCCGGAAGATACTGGTTCGCATTTCTTTAAGCGTATCACTGCCATTTGATACCTTGGACTCCTTTGCGTAGAAATTTTTGGCGGGAACAAATGCCCCCTACTACTTTGCCCATGTAAGTATGTACGTGGGTGAAGTAGTGCAGAGTTATGCATTGCGTATGACCAGTTTCGAGTTGGTGTATCACTTTCAGAATCTCGATCTGAGAAGATAACGAGCGGACACAAGCGTCGTCATTTATCATTGACTCAAATCTCGACTCTTAAGAGATATAGTTCCAAACTCTCAACTCCATCAGCCGCACCCTTCTATATCTTTATGTCTTACTCTGGCATGAAGTAGTCTTATACGCTCATGAGTAAGTTCTCCATTTCAGTGGCATATAGCTTTGGCAAGTGTGGCTCATAGATGGTCCATCTTGACCTCTTTGCCGGGCAGTGATGGCTTAGGAGACAGGGGTAGGATCTGCCACCTAAGACTTTTCAACTTTACGAGCCATGAGGGTCTCATAAAGACTTTTCTCCCTACGAGTCGAGAGGATCCCGTAGGTGTATTTTCTCCCTAGGGGTCGTGAGGACTCCTAAGTGTGTTTTCTCTTGAGAGTCGTAAGGATCTCACAAGAGAATTTTCCCTCTTACGAGTTGAGAGGACCCGTAAGCGGTTGTTTCCCTCCTTGTCGAGATTCGACTTTGGAGAGTGAGACCCGTGGATAGTATGCAAGAGACCGTTTTGGGCCGACTTGCAGGATCCCAGTACTTAGGAAACAGGTTTTTTAATCCCCACTGCCTAAGGCTTTATCTCACGAGTCGAGACGAATCGAGAAGTTCTCGCAAAGACATCAATTTCCTCACGAGTTGAAACGGATCGAGCAGATCTCACAAGAATATCCTAACGTCACAGTTAAGCTCTGCTCTTTACGACAGAAGTCCGTTAGGGTCTGTGGTACTTAGGGTTTTGGCGGTCGTACCGTCGCATTGGCTGATGTATCCCTCGATAGGCAATCGTGCTGTTCGAGTAGCCCTGCGACTGCCATGTCTCTGATCCCTTCGGGGGCTGGACAAGACGTCTTCAAGCAATCCTCTTAAGCAGTTTGACCGTCGGAAGAGCAAGCGTTAGGAATTTGCCATGCCGCTTTTTAGTTGAGGTTAGGCTCATTTTGGAGAGCCCCGATGAGTCATAACCACTCCGCGCTGGTGTGGGATGATCTCCGATAGTCTTTCAGGCTTTACATAACTTGCTGTTAAGACCCTGAAGCTAGGAATTTGGCCTTTGCTTCGTTTGCTGGCATCGCGTCTGCTATATCGAGACGAATGTCGCGGTTGTCTCTAGGTTGCTGGTGAATCGTCGAGGTTTGGAACCAGGATTTTGCCGTGACTCCTTTTGGTGATGTTGCGTCTGTTGTGTCGAGACGAACGTCGAGGTGGTGACCACTCTGCACTGGTGCGAGATAATCTCCGATTGTCTTTCAGGCTTTATATGACTTGCCGTCAAGACCCTGAAGCTAGGAATTTGGCCTTTTGCTTTATTTGCTTTGGGGTGTCCGGATCCTGTTGGAGGAAGGATGCCGTAGTGACATCTCGTCTGCTGTATCGAGAAGAACGTCGAGGTGGTGATCACTCTATGCTAGTGCGAGATGATCTCCGATTGTCTTTCAAGCTTTATATGACTTGCCGTCAAGACCTTGAAGCTAGGAATTTGGCCTTTTGCTTCATTTGCTTTGGCGCGTCCGGATCCTGTTGGAGGAAGGATGCCGTAGTGACATCCCGTCTGCTGTATCGAGACGAACGTCGAGGTGGTGACCACTTTGTGCTGGTGCGAGATGATCTCCGATTGTCTTTCAGGCTTTATATGACTTGCCATCAAGACCTTGAAGCTAGGAATTTAGCCTTTTGCTTCATTTGCTTTGGCGCGTCCGAATACTGCTGGGGGAAGAACGCTGGGGTGACATCTCGTCTGCTGTATCGAGACGATTGTCAAGGTGGTGACCACTCTGCACCGGTGTGAGATAATCTCCGATTGTCTTCCAGGCTTTATATGACTTGCCGTCAAGATCCTGAAGCTAGGAATTTGGCCTTTTGCTTCATTTGCTTTTGGCGTTGCGTCTGATGTATCTAGACGAACGCTGGGGTGGAGCCGGGATTTTGTCGTCACTCCGCTTAGCTGCCCATGGGGTCTTTCGTTGACGTTGCATCTACATCCTGCTGGACTGCGAAGGAACGCCGTTGTTGACATCTCGTCTGCTGTAATGAGACGAATGCTGAGGTGAAGCTGGGATTTTGCCGTCGCTTCGCTTTGTTTCGACCATGGGGTCTCTTGTTGACGTTGCATCTGCATCCTGCTGGACTGCAAAGGAACGTCGTTGCTGATTCTTAGGCTGTAGATATTGCCGTTAAGATTTGGAACTAGGGACTATGCAGTGGCTTCGTTTGATGATGTAGCATCTATGTCCTGCTGGAATGAGGAGGCACACCGTTGTTGGTCTCCAGGCTGTACATGTGGCCATTGAGATTTGGAACTAGGGACTTTTCCATGGTTCCATTTCGTTGCGACTCTGAGGTCGGTTGTTGACGTCACGTCTGCATCTGGTTGGAGTGAGGAGAAACGTCGTTGGTGATCACTAAGTTGTCGATGTTGACGTCGAGACCCTGAAGCTCGGGATCTTCCTTTTGCTTCGTCTGTTGACATTATGTCTACAATATTGCGACAAATGTCGAGGTTGTCTCTGGGTTGTCTATGAACCGTCGAGATTTCACTTTCTGGTGGAGCCTATTGGGAAGGTATGGTTCCCTCTTTGTTTGTGCCCCTGGACTGTATACAGGGATCGATGTGATCTCACCTGTAGGGCAAAATGTTTCATTCTTTCATCATCATTTTTTTTCGCGATGCTCTATCATTTCACCTTTTATATCGTGAAGATCGCGATTGCCCAATCATTTCGGCTATTTATTTTATTTTTACTCGCTGCTTTTTATTACGAGTTGCCCAATCATTTCGGCTGTTTTTGTATGCATACATTTTTACTTGCTGATTTCGTTGCAAGTTGCCCCATCATTTCGGCTATTTCATATGCATTTTTGGCTCGCTGATTTTTTTTTATCGCGAGTGTGGAACTTGGAATCTGATGCCAATCTCAGTATCAGCATCGCTACGACTAGAATATTGCCAGGAGCGAATCATCATTTGCCATGAAAGGACTTGGAATTTGATACCGGTTTAGGCATCAGCATCGCTACAACTGGGATATTGCCAGGAGCGAATCATCATTTGCCATGAAAGGACTTGGAATTTGATACCGGTTTAGGCATTAGTATCGCTACAACTGGGATATTGCCAGGAGCGAATCATCATTTGCCATGAAAGGACTTGGAATTTGATACCGGTTTAGGCATCAGTATCGCTACAACTGGGATATTGCCAGGAGCGAATCATCATTTGCCTCTGTCGATGTTGAACAAAGGTGGCTTAGTAAACAGGGTTAGGATCCTGTCGACCAAGGCTTTTGACTTCATGAGCCGTAAGGGTCTCACAAAAGTATTTCTCTCTACAAGTCGTGAGGATCTCGTAGGTGTGTTTTCTCCTTAGGGATCGTGAGGATTCTTAAGTGTATGTTCCCCTGTAAGTCGTAAGGATCTTACAAAAGGGTTTTCTCCTTATAAGTCGAGAGGACTTACAAGGGTTGTTCACCATATGGACATATCCCTAGTCACGGGTGGGACTTTGCTGGGGGAAATGTTTATTCGCGCCCGTGGATTGTATACAAGGGTCAGTATGAGCCGCTTGTAGGGCAAAAAGGTTGTGGGGGTTGCTTAAGAACAGGTTCAGGTCTCTGTAACTTAAGACTTTCAAATCTTATGAGCCGTGAGGGTCCCATAAGAGAGTTCTCCTTACGAGTCGTGAGGATCTCGTAAGTGTAATTTCTCCTTAGGAATCGTGAGGATCCCTAAGTGTGTTGCTCCCTTGTGAGTCATAAGGATCTCACGCGGGTGGTTTCTCCTTACAAGATCGAGAGGACCCTATAAGTGTCTTTTAACGAGATTGCGCCCTTTCGGGTTTTCACAAACACTCGCGGGTAGCCCTGCTGTTTTTACTCACGGAGCCCTTTCGGGTTTTCATCCGTGCCCAATTCGCTTATGAACATACCGATATATATATATTTTTTTAACGAGGTCGCGCCCTTTCGGGTTTTTACGAACACTCGCCGGTAGCCTTGCTGTTTTTACTCACGGAGCCCTTTCGGGTTTTCATCCGTGCCCATTTCGCTTGTGAACGTACCGTTTTTTTTAACGAGGTCGCGCCCTTTCGGGTTTTCACGAACACTCACCGGTAGCCCTGCTGTTTTTACTCACGGAGACCTTTCGGATTTTCATCCGTGCCCATTTCGCTTGTGGACGTACCGTTTTTTTTTAACGAGGTCGCGCCCTTTCGAGTTTTCACGAACACTCGTCGGTAGCCCTGCTGTTTTTACTCACGGAGCCCTTTCGGGTTTTCATCCGTGCCCATTTCGCTTGTGGACGTACCGTTTTTTTTTGTTTTTTTTATTACCACATCAGCCTGAAGATGCTGCGGGTTGGGAGTAGTTTAACGACGTTTCGGTCATTTGCAAGTTTTAGGACATTGCGGTCCGCCGTTAGTTTAAGGACGTTTTGGTCCGTATCCAGTTTTAGGACGTAGTGGTCCGCCGTCGCCGTATTTGAGGCGAATCTCTAGTTTACCGACTTTTCGGTCTATGGGGCTTTCTCTATGACTGAGCATGATGCCCCCGGCATATCCATCTTTCTCGGAGCATGTGGTTGTGGCGGGTTTACTTTCCACTTTTCGGGCAGCGCGAACTTGCCTTGTTGGTATTGGTCTTCAACCCAGTTTTTGAAGACGTAGCAATTTTCGAGTAGGTGACCCATTACTCTGTGGTAGGGACAATAGTTAGGGTTGTTAACGTCACCTGGTTGCAATGGACGTTTTGGATCTGGCAGAGTGATGAGCCCGCTGCGCACTGCTAGCTCGAACAATTTCTTTGTTTTATCTTTGGGAAACGAGTAAGGACGTTTCAACTTCTTATTGAGATATCGTGGCTTGTTGTTTTGACGACAAAACAGTCTCGGGTTACTCGGCTGTTGTTGAGTGTTGGCAACAAAGGCCATTTTTTCCTTTTCCTTTCTCATTTCGTTTGCTCCGTCGTTTGCGGGTCCGAGATTCTTTCCGGGTAGCGTGAGATTGTACTGCTGAACGTTCTCGCAACTCTCCAATTCTTTTGTTTTAGAAATGAATTCCTTGAAGAGAGGGTCGAGGGCGGCTTCTTCGTCAGAATCGCTTCCAAAGGTGAGAACTCGTGATCCCCCGGGCTCGTCCCTATGACAATTGCCGGCAACTCTTTTATGTTCATCTGTCGTATTTTTTCGCTGTCTATGAGCTTCCCGCTTTATTCTATTGACGTGTTGTCTATGAGCGACATATCCTTGCCACCAACACTTAAAGGAGTTGCAGTCTTCAGTAGGATGTGCGATCCTCTGATGATATAAGCAGAAGTTAGGGTGTACGTCCGTTTCATCAAAATGTATACCACCAGGAGAATTTTCTCTGAAAGAGGGCGGCCTCATCCCCATTGATATGGCTTTGGCGAATCGTTTCCTTGTCTTGATCCTGCTTTCATTTGCGGCGGATGTACTTTGATCTGGTAGGAGTGTTTCGACCCTTTTGTCCAGTCGCCGGCGTTTGGCCTTTTCAAATATGGCCATCTCGTGCTCCCGATCGGCTTTGCTTTTAAGACGGGCTTCGTTCAGGAAGGCATCGATCATCTCGTCTGACGGCCACAGAAGTTCTGGTTCAGGATCTGCCCCCAGCTTCTCTGTGTAAGGAGCTTCTTCGTCATTTATTGACGAGTGAGAGATCACATGGCAGCTTGCCACATAATCTTCAGATTCATCCGACGAGTCTTCTCCATTGTCATCATCTCCGTCCTCAAGGACGTGGCTGAGAAATTCTTGGAGTGTGACTGGGGTCCGCGCCTTCTGATTATATTCTTGCAACGCGTCAATCTGTTTCTGCAAATCCATGTGCTTGTCGCCAGGCTTCACGGGCTTCTTGGATTTCTTCTTGTTTTTCTTTGAAGATTTTGACGGCTGGGTGTGAGTGCTGGGGCCTTCACCATCGATCTTTGGAGTTGGGCGCGGCTTCAGCATCCCTTCGACGATCTGGGGTTCTAGCAAGTTCTTCCACCCGATCGCCGGGCATGTCTGGAGATCATTCAGCATCCTTTTGGTTTTGGCTGACAGCACGACCTCCCACGGAGCTTTTTTAACAAAAGAACAAGTTGCCCCCTGTGTGTCCTTCTTTTTCGGAGTGTGTGGATGCGGTGGGTTTATTTTCCATTTCTCGGACAGCGCAAACTTGCCTTGTAGATACTAATCCTCGATCCATCCTTTAAAGACGAAGCAATCCTCGATCGGGTGACTTACCGTTTGGTGGTAAGGACAATAATTGGGATCGTTGACATCGCCTGGCTGCAACGGACGCTTTGGACTCGGCAGATTGATGAGTCTGTTGCGCACTGCCAGCTCGAACAGTCTTCTCGTTTTATCCTGAGGAAACGAGTAAGGACGTCCCAGTCTCTCCTCAAGGGATGGGTGTGGACGCATATTGTTTTGACGGACAACCAGCTTCAAGTTGCTCGACTGTTGTTGAGTATTAGCGACGAAAGTTACTTTTCCTTTCCCCTTTTCATGCCGAGGATCCGTCTTTGAATGAGATGGTGTGTGACTCATCTGATCCATTTGGGACAACTTATCAATTAAAGCCTGGAACGTGGTCGGTTTGAAGAACATCATGAACTGTGAGATGGTCACTTGCGGATCCAGGGTACCCACAAACATGCCTACTGCAGGAGCCTCTTCTATGCGTTGTTCGCATTTCGACCATAGGTTCCGCCATCGTGTTGCCTATTGGACCCACGTTTCGCCTGGTATTTTCCTGGCATTAATCAGTGCTGTTATCGGGGTGCGTCCACTAGCACTCGCGAATCTCTGTGTAAACAGCAGCTCCATCTCCGCAAATGTTTTAACAGAGTCGTTAGGTAGCTCCGAATACCATTCAAAGGCTATTTCTGTTAAGCTGCCGACGAATTGGCGAAGCAACAGTTTGTCGTCGCCTCCCGTGTTGCCGCATATGGCCCTGAATTGAGCGACATGCTGATGGGGATTCCCTGTCCCTTTATATACGTGAAACTTAGGGATCGTATATCCCGGCGGGTAACTGATTTGGTCATACCAGCTCGGATAGGGCCGTCCGGTACTAACAATTTGCTCAGCCGCTTCACTTGCTTGATGAGCTCGTATTTGCTGAGCTATATATTCCTCCAGGGCAGCTTTGGAAATTGTCTCCTCCTTGGCTGTTGACAGAGCCGGTGGAGGATTCGATGTCTCTCCTTTGTCATCTTGAAGGACAATCGGAGGATCTTCAGCAGGAGGATCTTGCTGGATCATCATCCCTACCATATCTTGGAAGAGAAGCGCCATTTGTTTTATTTTAGCCGCTTGCTCCGCGGCTTCTTTGTCCTTCTTTTCGAGAACTCTGCGTAGGTAGTCAGCGTTAGTTTCTTGTTCATGACGCTGCTCTGATGATGCTTCCGAGCTTTCTTTTGGCCCGGTAAGTGCGGCCATTGCAGTCATCATCTCCTGAAGCTTTTGTTGCTGCTCCTGGGCTTTCGTCATGGATCGAGTGAGCGGTCGGTGACCCGTCGAAGCACGACTTTCCTCCTTCCCGGATGCCATATAAACGGTGTGCACCACCATACCCCCAGACTTGGGGCGTTTAGCTTCAGCAATTTTGCGGTTCGCTATGTTCACAGGGGATTTTTGCGGCCTCATTTTCTTTTGAGTGATTGATGTTGAAGGAGCCGTTGCAGTGGGCACCTAAGTAGCTGTAGCTTTTGGTGGCTTGACAGAGTAGTCCTTCTCCTGCCGAACCTTCATCTTTTTCTGTTGGCGGAGATAGTCTTGATCCACTACGGAGTCCTGGACTTGACGCCAGACATTGTAAATTTTAGAGGACAGCCGTTGAGGGGGCTACTCCAGTTTCACCTTTGGGGCATTATCCATAGGTGTAGGAGATCTTTTTAATACGGCAGTTGGCGAGTTTTTGCGCACCCTTCTTAGCGGTTCAAAGCTATTCCCAGTCGGAACAGCAGCATTGATTTCCACCATCGGAGCTGGCGGAGTTATCCCAGAGGGGGAGTCACCCCCAGCCTTCCTTACCCGGCGCCAGTGACGACGGCGAGCGTGTCGAGCGGACGGCGTTGGTTCAGCGATGGGGATGGCTTTGTCTTGCCCCCTGTCCAGATGAAGCGCTGCTGGTACCAGTCTCTTGAAGACTGACGTCTTTTGAGTAGCGGTATCCAATCTGTCAAAGACAGACCTTCGAGCAGGAACGGGAGCCGGAATAGTCAGTCTTGTGAAGACCGACCCTTTGGCAGGAGAAGCCGCCTTGACGACTTCAGGAGAAGGGATGGCTATCCTCTTCGGAACAACCTTTTCTGGTATTGCAGGCTTCTTCATGGGCCCACATGAGTTTTGGCCCAGTTTGCTGAAAGCTGAGGCATTGGGCTTGGGCGACCGGTTGAGAGGGGCCGCGATAGTTGTAAGCCGATCGAAGACCGACTTTTTTGGAGATTCTTGCGATGGTAATGTGGCATTGAAGCTCATTGGTGGGATCATGGTCCCGAAGAATAGCCCACTGGTGGCCTGAGTCACCAGCTCAACTGGCATCTTGAAAAGAGAGGCCGCTTGGGGCCCGTAGGTCACTCCTCCGGTAGGGTCGGAGCGAGAGTTGCAGTTGCAGGTAGTGCAGTTTGAAGCCATTGATCTTCTATTTTTTGCACGGAGCAAGACACCAAATCTTAGTACCTCGAATCCACAGGCAACCACAGCAAACCGCGATTCGTTCGCGAACACGACACACGAAGTGTGGAGTGGAAAGAGGAAGAGGTCCCACCGGGCGTGCCAGAATCTGTTCCCCTCCGAATGACGGCGCGACGGACGTCTTGCCTGTGATTTGGGGGCAGATGCTAATTAGTGCTATCCGTCCAGCTCTCCGAAGATGCCAAGTTGATTTATGGCACCGTATATCGAAGGTTTAAACGGATGCGGCCGATATAGCAGACTTCGTCAGATTCCCCCTCGCTTGAGGGGTTTTTGATTGTGGGGATGCTCTTCCCAGCAGGCGCAAGCCCCTGCAGTTAATTACGCCACCGCATTGCGATAATAACTTTCTCCTTCTCCAAATGATCACTTCGTGTCGTGGGTGTTTGTTTTGTGTTCGGTTGCCCGTGGATTGTATACGGAGACCAATTTATGCCGTCGCCCGTAGGACGTGGATTAGTCCAAATCCGTGTTTTCATAGATTTGGGTTTGGGGTTTTGGTTTGAGGATACGTTAGCCATATTTGAGGCTAAGATCAACTCAAACATTTGTTAAGGATACGTTAGTCCAGTTTGAGACTAAGATCAACTTAATGGGATCGTTTAGATCCGACAAAAGAGCAATGGGCTCTATTGTTCCAGTTTAGGGACATAGTGGTCCGTTACATGTATGGCCGTCGGGACCCATCACCTCTCTGACGACGTTGAAGGATTACAACGACAGATGTCAGAGGAGTTCAGAGATGTACCCTTGAGCCAAAGTTGATTGGGAGATCTATAGTCCAATTTGGGACTAAAGTCTGTTTGAAGATTTAAGGATACGTTAGCCATATTTGAGGCTAAGATCAACTTAAACGGTTGTTAAGGATACGTTAGTCCAGTTTGGGACTAAGATCGACTTAACGGGATTGTTTAGATCCGACAAAAGAGCATTTGGGGGAGGGCTCTATTGTTCCAGTTTAGGGACATGGTGGTCCATTGCCAGTTTAGGGACATGGTGGTCCAAGTTCCAGTTTAGGAACTGGTGGTCCATTGCATGTATGGCCGTCGGGACCCATCACCTCTCTGACGACGTTGAAGGATTACAACGACAGATGTCAGAGGAGTTCAGAGATGTACCCTTGAGCCAAAGTTGATTGAAAGAACAGATGTGCTCAGTTCAAGATGATTTGAGGACTTATGGCCAATTTGGGCTAAGTCCAATTGTGTTTGAAATATTGGCTCTCTGTTGGTCCATTGAAGGAGAGGCTTTGCCTCTAGAAACTTAGCTAATTGGGCTAAAGCTAGTGTTAAACACTGGGAATAAGATTAACAAGTTAGTGTTAAACACTAAAAGATAATCAGTGTTAAACACTAGCAACAGGGCTTTCAAATTAGTGTTAAACACTAAAGCAAATCAGTGTTAAACACTGGTAATCAGAGATTTCAAATTAGTGTTTAACACTAAAGCAAATCAGTGTTAAACACTGGGAACAAAGTCTTCAGATTAGTGTTAAATACTAAGGAGAGAGGGGTCACGTGTGGACACGTGAGAGCGCCCTGATTTTCCTTATTTTATTCTGTAGATCAGTGTTTAACTCTTTTAATTCTGACGGTCATCACGTGTGAGCACGTGATGGAGGCCCCCGCTCTGGTCTGTTAGCATGCTCATTAGGGGTCACGTGGTGACACGTGAGGGCGCCCTAAATGTGGAGCCAGATCTCCTTTTCTTCGTTCTGTAAGTAAGCGTTAAACACTTTTTATGTTTTCTTTGGAGCATCACGTGCTGCCACGTGAGGAGGATTAGTGCGCTGATTGTTAGAGCATCAGCCAAGGGGTCACGTGGGAGCACGTGAGAGCGCCCAAGGCCTTTATTTCTTTTGCTTTTTCTTTCTGTGTTTCGGGGGTCACGTGGAGCACGTGATGTCATCAAAAAGTGGGGCCAGATCCCCTTTATTTTGTTCTGCAAACAAGTGTTAAACACTTTTAATTTTCATAGCCATCATGTGTGGGCACGTGATGTATACTCATGCCCTGATTTATTAGAACATTTATTAGGGGTCACGTGGTGTCACGTGAGAGCGCCCAGAATTGTTTCTGCCTTTGCTTTTGTTCCATATATAATGAGGGTCACGTGGGAGCACGTGAGGCATTGCCTCAAAGCTTTCCTCTTCTCATTTTTGGGGGATCTGTTCAGGGGTCACGTGGGGCACGTGACCTTAGTCTTTTCATGCACAGAGATCTTTTAAGTCTCCTTATCTTTAAGAATTAAATTCTTATTTAGGGTAAAACCCTAATTTTGATTCTGGAGGAATTAAATTCCTCTTTTAAAAGAATTAAATTCTTATTTAGGGTAAAACCCTAATTTCTTTTTAAAGAAATTAAATTCCCAGATATGTAAAAGAATTAAATTCTTGATTAGGATTAAACCCTAGTTTTGTTTTAGGAGAATTAAATTCTCAAAACTCAATTCCCCTTCTAAGTTTAGAATCTGCATGGCAGGATCTCGACCCGATGAGAATTAAATTCTCAACTTATGGGGAGATGTGCTCTGTGCAGATCTTCAACCAGAAGAAGAACTAAGTTCTTTTTTGTATAAGAGTTAAACTCTTGGATTTTGAGAATTTAATTCTCTTTATTGAAGTTTTGATCCTTTTTCCCTTCTCACCTAGGGTTTTTCTTTGTTGAGAATTAAATTCTCCTTTCTTTTCTTCTCTGTTGAGAATTAAATTTTCCTCCCTCTGTTCTTCTTTCTCCAAGATCGATCCCTCTTCTCTTCTCTTGGCTCCTATTTATAGGAGGAGGAAGAGATTCAATTTGTTTTTGTGAATCTTTCATTGAAAGATTTTAATTGATTTCATAATTAATATGATCCTTTAGATCATTCAGTGAATTTTATTCACCGTTGGATTTTAAATCCAAAGATATTATGTTTGTTATTCTCGGTGAGATTTAGGGGAAATCTTTCCTTGTCTAAGATTTTTTCCATAAATTGGTGATTTTTAATCACTCTTAGATCTTTAATCCAACGGTCCCCATAATCTTTTTCCATTTGGAAAGATTTAGAAGCTTTTAGAATTTTAATTCTATTTCGAAAGATTTTAGAGAAATTTAGAATTTTAATTCTATTAAACTGTAAGGCTTTCAAAGCCTGTCACGTGACCCTTGGTCACGTGTGAGCACGTGACCCCCAAATTGGTTCTTTTAACAGCCGCTTGTTTATGTTGTTGTTTTAATCATCACGTGTCAACACGTGACCATTGGTCACGTGTGAGCACGTGATACCTCATTGAGGTAACTTCTGATTTTTAATCAGGGAACAGATTTTAGAATTTAATTCTATTCATTATTTTAGAGGCCTTAAGAGTCCATCACGTGTCTGCACGTGACCCATGGTCACGTGTGAGCACGTGATGCCCCATTGGGGTCTTTTCTGAGTTTTTATTATATCTTTTAACTCCTCCAGCGGGTTCTTAAAGGTCCATCACGTGTGGACACGTGATACCTCATAACTTTTGATCCCGGATGAATTATGAGGCCTATAATATATCAAATCGAAGGATTTTTCGAGATGCTTCCAATACAATCAGAATTTAATAGTTCCTTTTTTGGGAGTTTATCAAAATATAGGCCGGAAGATATTGGTTCGCATTTCTTTAAGCGTATCACTGCCATTTGATACCTTGGACTCCTTTGCGTAGAAATTTTTGGCGGGAACACCGCACATTAACGTTTTCATGTCCCTGGGACCCAACGAGAAACGGACATTCTTCCGTTATGTGGCTAGGATGCTGACAGTTAGCGCACAAAGTCGGAGAAATTTGATTGACCGGTAGCGGTGAATTTTTTCCCTTTAAAGCTTCCATTCGCCATACAAGAGCGACGATTTTTACTTCGGCTGCTATAGAGGTGTCAACTATGTGTGCACCGCTCTTAGTCACAGATGGTTTCTCTCTCACACTCTCCCACTGAATGGTCTTGTCAGTCAATTCCTCTAAAAGGTTCTATGCGTCCTTAGCACCATAGCTCCGAAATTTGCACTGACACATGGACTCTAACATCATGCGTGAACTAGAGTCTAAACCTTCATAGACAATCTGACACAACCTCTACTGTTCTAACCCGTGATTGGGACATTTGATTAAGATGTCTTTGAATCTTTCTAAGCATTTCCAAAAAAATTCACCCTCTCTTTGTTTGAAATTGTGGAGTTCATTTCGAATTCGCACGATTATATGAATAGGGTAATTTTTTTTTAGAAAATCTTTCACAAAGACGTCCCATGTCGTTATTGATCTAGCTGGCAAACCGTTTAACCAACTTTTCGCATTGTCCTTAAACGCAAAGGGAATGAATTTGAGCTTAAGGAAATCCTCACCCACTCCGTGAATTTTCATCATAGCACACACTCCTTCAAATTCACTGATTAGAAGGTAAGCATCCTCGGACTCGAGTCCGTGGAATTTCAGGAGTAGTGGTATGAATTGCGGCTTGATTTCACAGTTGTTTGTCGCAATGGTGGGCAACACTATGCATGAAGGAAGGGATGAACGGTGTGGGTAGCAACTGTCCTGTAACGCCGCCTCCTGTTGCTCATTGATCGTTTGTTCCATCATTATCGGTGGTGTAGGAGAAGAAGGTGAGGGTGAACGAAGTGTAGGATCGGACGACTCCGATGAAGCAGAAGGTAAGAAGGTCTTGGAAGGTTCTGAGGAATCAAAAGGTGTAGAAGAGTCGAAGGATACAGTCACAAACCAGACTAATCGAGATTGTGAATCTCTAGTTCAAGATGACATGCACTATCCGGAAGTGATAGGGAAAGACCGAGGAAATGGAGGAAAAAGGTGTTGTTTACCAACAACAAATATCACAAAAAAGGTGTAACAAGTGTTGGAGATAGTGCCCTCATAGTCAATTATTGGATCGCAGGTACGTGATTGCAATGATTGCGGAGGACCTATACCGGTAGGACAGTCTTACTCGAGATGATAGTATGCTATCTGGTTTGCCTTTATCAGTCGTGTACATGTTCAGGTGACTGATTACATGTTACACTTTGATAGAGCCCTTAGGATCTTGCTTTACTACCAACAGTATGATGGCGATCATATACGTGAGAGTTGGGTAGTTTATATGCATATCCTTAATTGTGGTCCCTAGTCGTGGGAGTTTCGAGACAGGGCATCGATACTCCGGAGTAGACTAGTGTATACAGTCGAGACCCCGACGAGGGGCGGTGGCCGGTCTCACAAGCCACTGGTGTCAGTTGGATCACCTAAGATGTATACAGGTGCTCATTGGGTTATGAGTACACCGGACAGGACTCGCCGGGAATCTGCTAGTTGGTATTATACATATCGTCAGATAGCAGTTCCCTGGTGACATGTGTACAGGTTAGTTCATCGACCTGAGGTCGTCATTTGTCTCGTGTGAGTTCCCACTGTGCTTTGATTTCTAGCCTACCACGACTCAAAGGAGTCGTGCAAACAGGTAGCTTTTGGGTACAGTCCCGAGCCATATGGAGGCACGTGAGCGGATCGGCAGGGGATTCGTCTCTCCCGGTATTGGGGGCGAGATCGTGCTGTGTCTAGGAGAGCCATTACACAAAGCCCACGGCCGTGGCAGGAGATTTACTGGTAGGTACTCCAGTAGTATCTCAGGGTGTTATTGGGCTACACTCCGACACGACTTATACTGCTATTGGGGGTCTGATGTTACTAGCCCCCTAGGCAGATATGCGATACTCATAGACGAACGGACCGGACTGTATATACATTGTCACTGTTAGACTCAGTAGGGTTTCCGGATGAGTTCGCTCATCGGCATCCCTTGAGGTCAGTCCATGGGCAGCCGTTACGCATTGCTAGTGCCGCTGACGGTTTGTGGTTAAACCCACTGCCAGGGTACTGACGAGTCATTAGAGTCCCCCACAGACAGTTTCCCAAGTTCGGGCGAAACGTTGTAGAGGCCGTATGGTTTTATGGCAGGGTTCGGAAAATGCACGTGCGTTTATGCATGTGTCAGTTTTCGGGCAGTTAATACTGGCCGGCTTTGGTTTAAGCCGGATCCGAGTATTTTATTGAATAGTTATAATATCTTTGTCTCAGTTGCATTTGTATTCGGTCGTAATACAAATGCGGGTATATTTATACAGTTACGGGGTTATCCTGAAAGTCGTTTCAGGATCACTTTTGGAAGTTGCCAGTTTCCAGTTTTCTATCAGCCGTCTTTTAACATTCGGTTAAAGACGGATTTATCTTTTCTTGAGATGAGTGTGGAAGTTTCTAGAAGTATCTAGATGAGGTGACTAGGTTAAATGGTGTTGTATTTTCATTGGTTGCTTTTGGTGTGTTCACACTTTGTGTTCACACTTGAGATATTTGTTTGTGTTCACACTTTGTGTTCACACTTGAGATATTTGTTTGTGTTCACACTTGAGATATTTGTTTGTGTTCACACATGATATTTTCTTGTGGTCACCCCCCTCTCCTACACTCACCCTCCTCCTCCCTATATATGGCCGGCCCTCTCCTCTCTTACTCTCACTTGAGTTTTGATCTAGTAAAAAGATTATGATAGATTTTGGGGTGTATGGAATTTCACAGCTCATTTCATTCCATCACCCGATTCCCATGGCAACTTCATTAACCGTTCGTCCATAGCCTTGGACGGAACGAGACAAAATCTTCCACTCATTCTCTACATCAATCTTGGTCGTCTCTTTTAGCAAACTTGACGACCGAGTTGCCTCGAGTCAGAGGCGGGAGCCCGTTTAAAGAATCGTCGACGTGGTGCCACCTGGATGAGCAGATCAGAGATCGAAGAGATCGAAGCAGCCGCAACGGAGCGTGGGATGATGGTTAAAGAACGAAGGACTCGGATCGTTCGGTATAACCTTTCTACACTCTTTACAGTTTGTTAGTTTAGCAATAATGGCAGATCCGGGTTAAAGTATACGATAGCGCCAGTTAAAAAGTTTTTGTTCCGCATTTGGCGTCTGTAGACGGCCGGGGCGCTACCGTAGGCTTACAGTGGTATCAGAGCCTCACCATTTTGCTATACTAACTTGTGCTAACGCGTTTATAATATCGATCGAACCGGATATCGAAAAACACAATTTTCAAGCTTCACAGTTTCTGTCGATTTTAAATGATGTCCTAAAATTATTCTACATATCACAGAAAGTTGTGCAGGGTTTTAGAAGCACACCGACCAAATTTGAGCACGTGATTCCACCAAACTGCCGCGGAATCGCGGCCAAACCCATGGTTTGGCCGCGCATCCGCGGCTGTTCTATTGAATCAGTGCACCAAATTTGCACAGTGTCTTCTCTGTTGAAATTTAGGGTTTTTGGTATATATCTTTTGGGCCCAGATTTTGTTACTGTTCACCAGTTGTTCGTAGGGCCCACTTTGTGATATTTAGTCGATCGATATTTAAACATGTTAGTTTACAGTGCTTACATTATATCTCCGACCGGGAATGTCATTTGATCGGTAAACCGCGTCTGATTGCTATAGTTCTTTTAGACGGTTTGCGAACGTGACATTCGCGTTGATGTTCTGTGTTGTGTTGTGATGTTGCGGATTTGTCGTGGTGGATAGCAGTGTGCAATGGTAGTGCAGTTTGGATTTATTTGTACATTTGATATTGCGGGGCGAGTGTCCAATATGTGGACTGCCGTCACTGCCTGTTGTATAATATTCTTTTGGGGCACGACCAGGTTGCGGTCGATGTACCTGTTGTACTATTATTTATTACTGTACTAGGTTTTGCCCCACGACGGAGTGCACGGATAGCCGGGTTCTGGGGGGCAACGGGTCCCATCTCATGGCTTTGAGAGGCAGAAGGGCCTTACTCTGGAATTGGCAGACTATTCGCCGCACTCGTAGGGGGTACAGGTTGACCCAAGGAGGGGTGCTCAAGCTACCGGATTCCGTGAAGTGCTGGGTGGTCCATTCACTATGCTGTAAGGGGGCTGCCTCGCTTCAGGTTTTGGCGGGTAACTTGCCGCACCCGTCGGGGTCTAGGTTTCATTGCACATGCTATCCACACGACAGGGGAACGTCGGGTTTCAGCAGCGGCTCTGTGAAACCCGGGGATCCCAGATTATCTGTATTGTTCTGTGATGCTTATTACTTTTCTGTAATGTTGCATATTATCACGCCTGGAGCGATTATTGTATATTGTTTTATATACTATTAGATGTTGTATATGTTTTACACCCACGCTAGTCCAGTCCTCGCTCTGTCGTTAGTTAAGTAACCTAACGGGTGATGACGGGACCCAGTGACGAATGCGGATGGCATATACGTACATTTTATTTTCGTTCTTTTCTGGTGTGATTAATTGATGGGACTGCGTTGATTCTGATCAATGCAAAGTAAAACAAACCTGTTTACAGTTGTTGGAACAAATTTAAAAGTGTTATTGCAAAGACGTTTCCTTTTGTTATGCATAGCGGTATTCAGTGGAATATCCTGCACCTCATTCGACGGGGCAAGGGCCGATATCCCTTCACCGGGACTGACCCCTTGGGCAGAAGTTTGCGTCAGGGTAATAACTTCACTATAGTCGATTACATGTTGTTTTGCACCGCGGTATTCAGTGGAATATCCTGCACCTCATTCCACGAGGAAAGAGCCGAGATCCCTTCACCGGGAGTGACCTCTTTAGCAAAAGGTTTTCGCCACTATATTTTAAAAAGCTATCAGGTTCCTTCAGCGATATCAAGTTCACTACGTTAAAGGTTTTTCGCAAAAAACCAGCCGTAGCCCTCCGTCACTTCTTTTGGGTATTCAGTAGTATTCAAGCTATGTATTTTGACCTAACGCCAAGGCATAGTGTTTGGTAGCTGCTGGGTATTTAATTGTTGCATAGATAGATGAGTTGGTTTGGGACAGTCGTTCTGCCATTTTGACCTAACGCCAAGGGCATGTGCGGGTGGGTTGAAATTAACAAGATAGTGACGGGTAGAACTTGGTATGTGACTTATGACATTTTGACCTAACGCCAAGGTTATAAGAGCATGGGGCAAAAATCATATCGGGAGTTTCTAAAGAAACTGAAACTTGCCAAGTATGCGCATACCTTCTGGAGTATGAGTAACGTGGATGCATTCCATCACGTTATCATGCGATGAGAGTTGGATCCCGATTCCCACTGATGAGTTGGTTTACTCTTCGGGTGATCCCGATTAATTCTTCTTTCAGGTTTGGAGGAGAATTTGACAGGACAGTGGGAGGTTTCCGGATTAGATAAAGTGATAACCATTCTGATCTAGGTTAGAGTGCACGCAGAGTGTTTCTTTTCTCTCTCTCTTTGGCAGCGACCTTTGACCGACCCTAGACTATGACTCAGTGACCAAGTTGACCGAACCTTCTTAAAATACTGGCTTTTGGATTGTCTGAGTTGCATAAGTCATTGCCACTCCTTCTTTTACCCTTTGTATTTCTCAGAACACCCGTATTACTACGGACATCCACTTCCATTGGATAGATCTATCGTATGGTTATATACGAACTCGAAGGGACTTCTTCGAGGATGGATCAAGGTTCAGGAGAAATAGAATTGGTTTATTCAGTTGTCTTTTATTATCATCTTCTCTCAAGTTGCGAGGGGTCCTTGGTTTAGGAGAGTACACCTATTACGCTTATTAGATAGTCTTATTCCAAACCATAGGCAGGTACCGAAAGGTAGGGAATGAAGAAAACCAATTAGCCTAAGTAGGGTGTGCAGAAGGTAATATGTAACGACAAAATAAAGGGATTAGAAAGAGGGCAGAGTAAATTGCGACTGAAATCATTCACGACCAAAACCGCGAACTTCATCGCCACTCCTATTTCACCTTTAAAGGAATAAGGTATTATTCAGTTGTCTTTTATCATCACCTTCTCTCAAGATATGAGTACTCCTTGGTTTAGGAGGGTACACCTATTATGCTTACTGGATAGTCTTCTTCCAAACCATAGGCTGGTGCCGAACGGTAGGGAAGGAAGAAAACCATTTAGCCTAACAAAGGTGTACAGAAGGTAACGACTAAAGACAAATAAAGGAATTTGGAGAGAAGGCAAAGAAATATACGGTTAAAGTCATGAATTGGATTATGGAAGAGGCATTACTAGGAATACCAGGATACCCCTACGAAACATTTTCATGTTTCAGTGCATTGTTAAACGAAAACTGTTTTCCCGATTAGATACTTACTCCAAGGGTATGTATTTACCAGGTTTCATTCTCATATCTGTATGGTTTTACGGATGATGAGTGGGAGTAAGTTATTGGGAATTAGGTAATTATCCTCATTATATCGGAATTCGTTGTAATTGGTGATATTTGAGGAAATCGCCAGGGTACAGTTTTCAACCTACGAAGCACAGGTTTTGAGTTATTCAACTCAGCGGACTTATACACAGTATTGTATGTTGTCCAGTGTCCATCAGGACAAAGGGGTAGGTCCTTGTACTTTGTTCTATTTACTTATGACTTCTCTAGTTTTTAGACAAGTGTTTCATAGAAATACAAGGTCTAAGTTTTGAGAAGTTGTGGGTATAAGAATAAAGTAGAGAACCAGGTGTCACAAGTATCGGGATTCTTCAAAGAGATCGAAAATGTAGATTCTTGTGATTGGTATTCAGATGATAGTAATGATTTTGAGAAACTTATTTCTCTTTCAGGTTACTCATAGTTGGAAGGATTCCTTAGTTGAGTAAAGCTGATTAGCCTCTTTCTATTAAGGTGATATGCACTGGAGACAGCTGCATGATTTGAATCTGGTTCCAATTAAATAAAGTGCCAAAGTTTCTATATTGGATATAGAATAGTTCGTACCTTAACAGATGTTAAGGTACGGGGAGTTGTCCAGCTTATGCTTAAAACCAGACTCTGGACAACTCAGGGTACGTTTCTGTAATGGCTGTTTGTGGGTTGACCCTGGCTATGACGAGGGTTGATATTCTATCATTTGGAAGATCAATAGTGATATTGTTCTTGACTCGCCACAGTTTTAGTAAAATTGACTTTTTCAGAAAACAGAAGTGGGAGTATGGTAGAACTGGAAGCGATTCCGGAACCGCAAACGATTACGGAAAATTTAATAGGACTTATATATTCAATCAGGTTTGACATTCCAATAGCCACTCCGCAGATATGGTGGGTAACCTCAGACACCCGAGAGGTACTTCGGTAGCCTCAAGGACGGTGACAGGGAGGTTCTTATCTACCCAGACTTGACACTACTGATGTTCCAGGCTATGAGACCCGGTAGGAGGGTTGTCGTAATCAGTGGAAGCATCGGAAGCATAGTGGGCAAGATGCTTATGTCTATTTATAGACTTGAGCAGTTTTAGCGGAGATAGATCATCTAGTTTTGATATGACAGTCATGGGTTTGACTTCAATCAGGATAGGGGATGGATCTGTTAAGAAGGTAGTAGGGTGTGATGTCATGGTATCTGGATGACATACACAGAGTAGGAAGTAAAATTCCTATACTACGATCGGTTGTACTGTGGTCGTCACACAGTTGTTTCTCCAGACAGGATATGGATATAATATTTGACATTCTGGTTTCTGGATCTATGGTTTTAGATCTAGATTTGGGTAGTTTCCCAATGTGGGTACTTTGACAGATATTCTAATGGTTTTTAGAATAGTTGACTCCTAGCATGGTGGTGTACCTGCAGGTGATGGAGTCACCCTCTCTAAAGGTATCTTACAGACTAAAGGGGAGAGGGATGTGCATGATTGGCAGATCACTTGCTTAGGCAATTGAGTCAATCATGAGATGTCAAGTACCACACCAAATGTTGTTTTTGCACTATATGCAATAAGTTTGTATTAATCCAATCCTGGAGAAACATAAGGAAGCAGTTTTAGAACATAAGTACATGTTCTACGGATTTGATGACGGCAGCCTCCTTCGGGAGACGGTTATCATTCTATGCTTTAAAGGTGACATGGTTGACAGAGTGATTGTCAGAGTTATAGTTTTTCCTCTGACGAGGGACAGTATTATGGACAGGTGGTCCAAGAGGATACTGTGGGAGGCATGGTGCCGGATACTGATTAGGTTCAGTGATCGATACAGTCTAAGAAGTTTGGATTTGGAGTTCATTTATGAACTAGGTACCATCAGATATCCAGACATATTCTAAGACATGTATTACTCAATTAGGGAGATGATTTTCTCCGCGAACTTGAGATTAAGAGAGATATAGAAAGAAACATCTAGGCGGATCCACTCACTGAGGCTATTTCTCGAACATAAAAGTTTTACAAACGGGCTTTGTGAAACTGATTAGTAGAGGAGTTGGATGTTCGGTTTCACACGGGCTGTGAGTAGTCGACATCGCAATAATTAGCCTTGAGTGCAAGTGGGAGATTGTTGGAGATAGTGCCCTCATAGTCAATTATTGGATCGCAGGTACGTGATTGCAATGATTGCGGAGGACCTATACCGGTAGGACAGTCTTACTCGAGATGATAGTATGCTATCTGGTTTGCCTTTATCAGTCGTGTACATGTTCAGGTGACTGATTACATGTTACACTTTGATAGAGCCCTTAGGATCTTGCTTTACTACCAACAGTATGATGGCGACATATACATGAGAGTTGGGTAGTTTATATGCATATCCTTAATTGTGGTCCCTAGTCGTGGGAGTTTCGAGACAGGGCATCGATACTCCGGAGTAGACTAGTGTATACAGTCGAGACCCCGACGAGGGGCGGTGGCCGGTCTCATAAGCCACTGGTGTCAGTTGGATCACCTAAGATGTATACAGGTGCTCATTGGGTTATGAGTACACCGGACAGGACTCGCCGGGAATCTGCTAGTTGGTATTATACATATCGTCAGATAGCAGTTCCCTGGTGACATGTGTACAGGTTAGTTCATCGACCTGAGGTCGTCATTTGTCTCGTGTGAGTTCCCACTGTGCTTTGATTTCTACCCTACCACGGCTCAAAGGAGTCGTGCAAACAGGTAGCTTTTGGGTACAGTCCCGAGCCATATGGAGGCACGTGAGCGGATCGGCAGGGGATTCGTCTCTCCCGGTATTGGGGGCGAGATCGTGCTGTGTCTAGGAGAGCCATTACACAAAGCCCACGGCCGTGGTAGGAGATTTACTGGTAGGTACTCCAGTAGTATCTCAGGGTGTTATTGGGCTACACTCCGACACGACTTATACTGCTTGGCAATGTGCTTCCAAAACATAAAACAATCATTTTTTATTTTATGTTCAAACGCGGCGATGCAAAAAATACGGGTTAGTTCTTTTAGTGCTTAGCAATGTGCTTGCAAAGAATCCTGCAAGTTTGGATGTGACCGGCACTTAGATTAGTATCATATCTAAAGATATGCACAAGTCCAAGTAAGCCGAAAACCAAGATCAAAATACCTTATAGCGGAATTATTTATGAAAATTTAGTTGTTTTTTTTTTTTTTTTAAAATCTCAAGTTATGAAGTTAATTCATTGAAACAATAATAAGGATTAAGTTTAGTTGTATTCCTAGTTGGAATCAACAACACCAAAATGAACATGAATATACATATAATGAACATCACTGAATCTTATAAACAAAAGACTATAATACTGGTCAACAGATCTCAACTATACATATATATCCCATCTCTCATTTCTAACTCAAAATACAGGTTTGATGGAGACTGTCTAGATACAAAATACAAAACCCAAAAAGAAAAGGAAGGTTACTACACATGTAACCTACCAATCAAAAGATGGAATACGACTGCAAAAGTGATCCTGCCTCGCAGCTACCCGTCCACTCTATCCCTGCAAGGAACTGTGGCACAACGGGGATGAGTTGCCAGCTCAGTGAATACGACTAACATATAACGGCGAATAAAGTAAATATGACAATCATGCTACTGAATATGAATCAATATGGTATATGGGTATATGTGAAATTCAACAGTAAATCTCATTATACTTCGAAAATCACAACTCAAGTAAATCATTTCTCGGTGTCCATCAACGACACAAAACTTTCATTTTCTTATAGGCATCATTCCCCGAATGATCCTATACCCATAATATCGGTCGTTATCCTCTAGATACACGCCGTATTTCTATAACCAACTCCGGTATCGAGTAACCTCGCTAGGCTCCCCCGTCTCAATACAGCTATCCTGTCCCTCGGTCTCGACCGGGTCCACCATGTATCCAACTGTATATCTCCCCCACTCAGTATGGATAACGTAAATCCACGACCGTATATCTCCCCCACTCGGTCCGGAATAAAACCAAAACAAAATCATCTCATGGTGGACATGACACATCAATCATGAAAATACTGGATTTATGTAATAGTAAAAACTCAAAACCATAAATCCTAAATTCTACATTTACTTCATATATAACACCAAAATACGCATAAGGTAATCGGATGTCAATGATGCAATCTACCACTACATTAGATATATGAAATACGATATCATCTATTTTAACAAGTATGATATTTAAGTGTATGTGACATGGCAATATCGACGAGGTGTGTGTAGCATATAAAATGTGCACGTGGCATGACTCGTCGATAATTGTGAAGTGTTCTAACAACTAAGCAATATACAAGTATTTTAATGAATGAAATTCTAACATTTAAACATGATGGTATGAATATCACATTAAGTAAAACCATGGGCGAAACACGTCATCTTTACAAAATTCCCCGGTAGATGTTTAGTCTACTCACCGGAAAAGTCGAATCTATGCCGGAATCGCTAATCCTTTCCCTTTCCTCGCGGCTTCCGTACTTCTCGTATCCGCGTCTAAATATACCAAGTTACGTATATAAGTAAAAATGACCATTCCGATATAACGGAAATAGAAACACGTTATCCTACTTACTAGTCATCTACTATTTGATTATATCAAGTTATTAAACACCTAATCTTGCTGGATTTTAGCCTAATTCTGCACTGTTTCAGAAATTAAAACGCGATCTGATTTAGTCGTGTCGTATTTAGTGTTTTACGATACCCTTTCCGATATATCTTCCCAGATTTAGACTACAGTGAAACTAATTAAAATCAACAGTACCAAATTAGTCCAAATTGTATACTGTAAACACCCCGTCAGAGAAAACCCCCAAAATCCTCAACATGGCCGGCGACGCCGGCCAATTCTCTTCTGTCGCCGGCCCAAAACCGGCCCCCTGCCTCCGTCTTCTTGTGGTTCACTCTAGTTGTTACCTACATCATTTTGACCATGTTTAATTTATTTAATTATGTTCCAGATTAAAGCAGATTCTAACAGACCCTAAATTAGCTAAAATACGATATTATGTGACTTGATTAAATCTACTCTAGTTAAGCTACAGAATTTAATCCCTACTGAGTTTAAGAAGTTTACCCTCCAATTTGCTGTAGGAATAACCCTCCAAAGATTGACAAGTTCCTCCTAGCTTGATGATGAACCATCACCAAGAACAAGCTCCTCATTCATCTTCTTCTTCTTGTTCTTCTTTTCTCTCTTAATTTTTCCTTTCCTTTTAATTTTCCTTTCAGTTTTAATTAGGTTTCTGAACTGAAAATGATTTATATATGTGGGAGGAGGAAGGGATAAGGGAAGGTGGAGGTGTCATGTGATAAAGGGTGTGTAATTCATGCAAGGAGGAGGTGGAAATGAGAGGTTGCATGAAGCATGAGGTGTTTTTGATTTATCATCTATTTTTGTTTTAATTTTGAATTAGATTTTCAGAACTGAAATGATTCCATTTATTCACTTAAACCCTTGACAAAACCCTATTTGCATAAAAACTTAACTTTACAATTTAACCCCTCACAACTTAACTTATTATAAAACACATCTTTTGTTAAAATGAAGCTAAATTTTTCATAAAAACCCTTATAACTTATTTAAATTACATTCAAAAATTCTAATTTAATTTGTATTACATATAACTTATGAAGATTGACATATTTGATTTTAACCATTTTGTGATTTATCACTTTATTCTTAATTTAATTAATTTTATTTATTTCTAACTTTTCCTAAATGTTACAATATTCCCCCCTTAAGAAAATTCGGTCCCCGAATTTAAAATAATTACTAGACATACCTATGAAAAGATGTGGAAATTTCTTCCGCATTGCGTCCTCCGTCTCCCAAGTAACCTCCTCACGATCCTTTCCTTGCCAGAGAACCTTTACAGATGGCAGTGTCCTCGATCGTAGTTGCTTTGCCTGCCTGTCCAGAATAGTGACTGGCTGCACTGTGTAAGATAGATCTGGCTCAAGCTGTAGAGTCTGATGATGGATCGCGTGAGATGGATCGTGAAGATATCTGCGAAGCATCGAAACGTGGAACACCGGATGCACGTCGGGAAAGTTAGGTGGAAGTGCTAACCGATAAGCTACAGCGCCCACTCTCTCTAAAATCTCGTAAGGTCCAACATATCTGGGGCTGAGCTTCCCTTTCTTCCCGAAACGCATCACACCTTTCATTGGAGATACTCGAAGGAACACATGATCTCCCACATTAAACTCGAGTTTGCGTCGCCTTCGATCTGCATATGACTTCTGTCTGCATTGAGCCGCTTTCATTCTATCTTGTATCAAGTGAATCTTCTCTGTAGTTTCCTGTACTATCTGCGGTCCCAATATACCATTCTCACTAAGTTCCGTCCAGCAAACAGGTGATCGACATTTCCTTCCATACAAGGCTTCAAAGGGTGCCATCTGGATCGTCTCTTGAAAACTGTTGTTATACGAAAATTCTACCAAAGGTAGGTGACGATCCCAACTACCACCGAAATCTAGGCTACAAGCCCGAAGCATATCCTCTAGTATCTGAATGGTCCGTTCCGACTGACCGTCTGTCTGTGGGTGGAAAGCTGTACTAAAACTCAGTCGTGTACCAAGAGCGTCCTGAAGTTTCTGCCATAGCCTGCTCGTGAACTGGGTACCTCGATCTGATACTATGCATGTCGGCACTCCATGTAGACGCACAATCTCATCAATATAAACCTGTGCATACTGAGCAAATCCATACGTCGTCTTTACTGGAAGAAAATGAGCGGCTTTTGTCAATCTATCAACAATCACCCAAATGGAATCATACCCTCTGCTAGTCCTGGGTAGACCCACTACAAAATCCATGGAAATCTGTTCCCATTTCCACTCTGGAATGGGTAAGGGTTGCAGCTCCCCGGCTGGCCTCTGGTGTTCTGCTTTGACTTGCTGACAAGTCAAGCATCGAGAAACAAAATCCGTAACATCCTTCTTCATTCCTTCCCACCAATAATTATCCTTCAAATCACGATACATTTTGGTGGAACCAGGATGAATACTGTATACTGATCTGTGGGCATCCTCCAAAATCTCACGCCTCAATCCGTCAGAATCTGGCACACAGAGACGAGTTCTAAAACGTAATACTCCATGATCATCAATCACGAACTCCGTCTCCTTGCCCTGCCTAACATGATCCATAATCTCCATCATGCGAGTATCTGTAGGCTGCGCATCTCGAATACGATCCAATAGCTGAGGTCTGGTGCGAACATGTGCCAACTGACCTCCTGCCTGCGTGAACTCAAACTGTATACGACTATCACATAAGATCTGCCAGTCTGTAGAAGACTGTCTCTGCAAAATGCTCAAATGAGATAAATTACCTCCAGGCCTCCGACTCAAGGCGTCTGCTACCACATTTGCTTTGCCTGGATGATATAAAATCTCACAGTCGTAATCTTTCACCAACTCCATCCATTTACGTTGCCTGAGGTTTAGATCTTTCTGCTGAAAAATATACTTTAAACTTTTATGATCTGTGAAGATTTGACAAGTTTCTCCATACAAGTAATGTCTCCAAATCTTCAATGTGAATACTACAGCAGCCATCTCTAGATCATGAGTGGGGTAGTTTTGTTCATGCCTCTTCAACTGTCGAGAAGCATATGCTATAACTTTGCCGTGTTGTATCAACACACAGCCTAAGCCCACTCTAGAAGCATCGCAATACACGACGAAACCCCCTGACCCGGAAGGTAAAGATAATACCGGTGCAGTCGTCAAACGCGTCTTCAACTGTTGGAAACTCTGCTCACACGCATCTGTCCACTGAAATGGAACTTCCTTCCTAGTCAATCCTGTCAAAGGTGCTGCTATCCGTGAGAAATCCTGTACGAAGCGTCTGTAATAACCTGCCAGACCTAAGAAACTCCGAACCTCCGTAACTGACATAGGCCTGGGCCAGTGTTGTACCGCTTCAATCTTCTTTGGGTCTACGCATATACCTTCTCTCGTAACTATGTGACCCAAGAACTCCACACTATCGAGCCAAAAAGCACATTTAGAAAATTTTGCATACAGCTGATGCTCTTTCAAAGTCTGCAATGTGATACGTAAATGCTGCTCGTGTTCCATCTGACTTCGAGAATATACAAGAATATCATCTATGAATACTATAATAAACCGATCGATAAATGGTCTAAAGATACGGTTCATCATATCCATAAAAGCTGCTGGAGCATTGGTGAGTCCGAACGACATCACCAGAAATTCATAATGCCCATATCTCGTACGAAACGCCGTCTTCGGAATACCGTCCTTCCGAACCCTCAACTGATGATATCCTGACCTCAAGTCAATCTTTGAGAAAAATCCTGCTCCTTGCAACTGATCGAACAAGTCATCTATTCGTGGTAATGGATACCTGTTTCGCACAGTGACGCGATTCAGCTGTCGGTAGTCGATGCACATTCTCATACTACCGTCCTTCTTCTTTACAAATAACACAGGAGCTCCCCACGGTGAAACACTAGGACGAACAAGTCCTCTATCTAACAATTCTTGCAACTGGCCTTTGAGTTCTTTCAATTCCGCCGGTGCCATTCGATAGGGTGGTATAGAAATAGGTCCTGCACCCGGAATCAAGTCGATACAAAATTCAATATCTCGATCAGGTGGCAATCCGGGTAACTCAGCTGGGAATACCTCAGGAAATTCTCGTATGATCGGGATTTGGTCCAATGGAACTTCAGCGACCCCTATGTCCTGGATAAAAGCCAAGAATCCATGACAACCCTTCTTCAAGAGCCGCCTCGCACCAAAAGCAGAAATCATGTTGACAGGGGTTAACATGCAATCCCCCTGCACAACAAACACCGGTTCACCAGGAAAACAAAACCTAACCGCTTTTCCTCTGCAATCAACATAAGCATGACAAGTGGCTAACCAGTCCATCCCAAGAAGTATGTCAAAATCCAACATATCTAGGAGAATTAGATCAACTATCGAATCTCTACCACCAATACGCACCGAACACGATCTGAATACGTGTCGAGCTATAAAGGAATCTCCAACTGGAGTAATCACTACCAAAGGTAACTCTAATAAGGACGACTCCTTTCCCAGCAAAAGTGCGAATCGTGAAGATACATAAGAATGTGTAGAACCGGGATCAAATAAAACATGTGCCTCTAATGAGCATACTGTAAGAGTACCTGTCACGACTGCATTTGATGCCTGGGCATCCTGTGGAGTCAGCGCAAAAACCCGTGCCTGGCCCCTGCCCGCATCCTGTCGTCCTCTACCTCTATCTCCTCTACCTCTCTGAGCACGTCCTGCATAGCCTCGACCTCGTGGTGCAACTGCCTGGCGTGTAGAGCCAACTGGGGGAGGAAGTAAAGCCATCGGTGTAGGAGGTGGAAGGGGTAAAGCAGCCTGTGGAGCAACGGTCCCGCCCTGAGATCTACAATCTCGCGCAAAGTGTCCGGGAAGTCCACAACTATAACAGGTAGGTGGTGATCTATGATCATCAGGATAAGAACTGAACATCTGGCCCTGTGTCCAACCTCTTCCGACACTGCGGCCTGGAGTATATCTGCCTGGATATGACCCTCTACCTCTGCCAAACTGGATAAAGAAAAGGCTAACCAATGTAGAGAGTTAACTAGGGTTAAGGGGTGTGGGTTGGGTTAGGAAATATCTCACAAAATATCAACCATAATATCTTTGCAAAAAACAAAATAAAAGCTTCTAGAAGCTTCTAGAAAAGTTTAACCCAAATCAAACCCTAACCATGATTAATCTCCACTAATCATGTTGCATTAGTAATCATAATTTGTTACAAAATTATATATCACATATATAATATATTTTTGTAACAAAAGAAAATAATACAATTAACATATATCGCATATATACCAATGTATTACCCGAGTGAGAAAATGAATCATTAAGTGAGCTAATATTAGTTAATATAATTTAATATATCAAATATATAATTATACATTAAATTATCGAATCAACACTTGATCCGATAATCCGACTATTTCACAAATAACCGACTAATATCATCTGTATCAGTTCATCGAATCAACACTTGATCCGATGACCCGGCTATATCACATATACCCGGCCGATATCTCATATCGCGAGAATCTAATACGGTATCACATACACGTATTGTTCTCGGTCCCGTACATATCATATATGTGCTCCTACTCCGTTTTGCCTGAGCCAGGAAACCTCTGTGTAGGACTCTAAAGAATCGTCAATATGCCGGCAGTAGGTGATGATCATATCAAACACCCACAAGATGCAAGCAGTCAGCTAAACGTAACAGCCACCCAGGTATTGAGCGATCAGAAGCTCAACAAGCAAGCATGTACATTCTCCTGCGAATCCAATCAGTAACACTCCTGTACAGCCCGGTCTCTTCGTCTGATATGTCACATATCTTTCCTAGGGGTGGTAAACGTCAGACCACAGCAGCTTGATAAGTCGTGTCGATACGAGGTCCATAACAGTTCGAGAAACTACTGATAACACTTATCAGTAGATCTCAGCAACCCTGGCCAGGGATTTCCAGTTATAGCCAATCGAACACAGCGCAACATCAACTCCCTATACCGGGAAAGACGAATCCCCTCCTATTGCTAATTGCCTCTATGTGATTCGGGACTGTACCCAAAAGTCACCATTTTGCACGCCCTCTTGGACGTGGTATGATGGAAATCAAAGCACAGTGGGAATCACAAAAGACTCTATGACGATCTCGGGTCTACAGACTAACCTGTACCAGAGTCACCAGAGAACTGCCATCTGACGTGAGGTATAATACCATCTGGGAGTTCTCGGCGAGTCCGTCCAGTGTACCCAGTCTCCACTGAGCACCCGTATACCTTCTCTGATGTCAAACACCAATAGATATGGGATCATCCATCGCCCATCATATGGGTCAAGAAGCGCATACGCTAGTCTACTCTGGTATATCAATGCCCTGTCTCGATACACTCACGACTAGGAACATTTGAAGGATGTACTTGGCGACTACACTGTCCCCACTAGTATGATCCGCATCATAGTCCTGGTAGTCAAGTACTCATCCTAAGGGCTTTATCAACATGTAACATAGAGACAATCAGAGTACATATTAAGATAAAGAGTAACCAGATAGCGTACTATCATGTCGAGCAAGAAAGTCCTCCCTATATATATCCAAGCATCCTCTACAATAAACATCGTATGTACAGTAATGGCCTCTAGGGCATACATATAACTAACAATCTCCCACTTGCACTAGAGTCATCTGTTGTAGTATCGCATACCCAACAATCAGCTGTGGTTGAAGTATCTCAGACTCAACCATCCCATAAAAGTCTCTACTGGGAAATAGGCCTTTGTGAGTGGATCCGCACTGTTGTCCTCTGTGTCTACTCTCCTAACCTCGATCTCCCTGGAGATCAACCATCTCCATGATCAGGTGATACTGCCTAAGAATTATATCCGGATTTCTGATGGGACGGGGGTTCCTTGGCATAAGCCACAACTCCATTGTCACACAATGGTAGGAACGAAGTTCATCTCATGAACTACTATATATCCAGACTGCCACTTTGGTAGCATCCTTGGTAACGATGTATCTTGCCTTTAATCGTCTAGTAAGTCACGGTATCTAGCTTGGAACTCTTCCAACATACCGTCCCTCCATTGAGGGTAAAGACAATGCCTGCGACTGACATTCAGTCGTCCTTATCATCGTGGAACCTTTCCAGTGATTCTCCCCAGGATCGATTGATACCATCTCACTACACCTAGTGAAAATCCTAACATCCAATTAGATCTATCTCATAAATATAAAACCTAGGATTTAGGAGGCATCACCTTGATCATATATGGAGAATCCTTGTGATAAGCGGAGATTGACCGAGCGTAGCATAGGAAAACTCCTTCCCTATCAAGAGTACGTCATCCACGTACTCTACGAGGATCACCACCATACTCCCTACTACCTTTTTGTATATACAAGGTTCATCTACCATTTTGATGAAGTCAAACTCTTTGACTATCACATCAAAACAGATGTTCCAACTCCGCGATGCCTGATTTATCTCATAAAACAACTTGCACACGTTTCCGCTGCTCCCACTATCTACGAAGCCCTCTGGCTGTGTACTTATAGATGCTCTCTTCTAAATCATTATTTAGAAAAGCAGTCATGACACCTAACCACCAGATATCGTAGTCATGGTATGTAGCCGTGGCTAGTAGGATCTGGATGGACTTAAGCATAGCTTTGAAAGTCTCAAATTTTCCATGTATACCAAGTAATCTTCTCAAGATATACTTGCTCCTGATGGGGATTTAACCCTTCAGATAAAACAACCAAAGTCCATACTTTGTTGGTGTATAAGGATTCCATCTCAGATCGCTAAGCATCCAACCATTCTTACAGAGTCCCACTCCTGATGGCCAGCTTGAAAATAGTTGGGTCATCATCTCATGATGCAATCCTCGCTCCCACTATCATAGAGAAACCGAAGTATCTCTCAGGTGGGTGAAGAACCCTACTAGATCGGCGGAGAGGCTGAGGTTCGTTGGAAACTATTGAATCCTTTGGTTCTACCAAATCATCAGTTGCAGTTTGTATAGCTGGAACTCTTTCCAGTTCTACCTTATGACCACTAATTTCTTCACAAGAAATTCCCTTTTACAAAGGTGGCATACTGAGAAACAAAAACACCTTTTGTTCCCCAGTTTGGTAGAAGATATTCTCTTGCGAATGCTTGGGATATCCAACAAATTTCTACAGAACTGACTTTGCCTCGAGCTTGTCCGGATTATGCTTTTAGATATAGGCTGGACAACCCCAAATCTTAACAAACTTAAGATATGGGCTCTTCCCATTCCATATCACATATGAAGTGGTAGGCACCAAATTTGATTGGAACCCTATTCAATAGGTATGCAGCTTCTCAAGTGCATAACCCCCAAAAGGAAATAGTAAACTCAGTAGTACTCATCATAGAGCGTACCATATCTAATAGGGTGTGTATGCTCCGTCCCGATACACCGACGCGCTGTAGTGTATACGGAGGAGTAATGCTGAGAGAGAATCTCATTCTCTTTTAGAATAGTCCAGGAATTCCGTGCTCAAGTATTCTCCTCCTTGATCTCATCAAAGGACATAATAGTTATACCTGTTTTGGTTCTCTACTTCTAACTCATATTCATTGAATTTCTCAAAAGTTCCAGACTTGTGTTTCAACAGGAGCATATGTATGGATCTTGAGAGATAATCAGTGAATGTAATGAAGTACAAAGAACCTGTCTTGGCATGTGTAGACAGGGGGCCTTCATACATCAGCATGTATCAATCCCAAGAGTTCACTAACTCTTTCCTGTTTCCAATAAACGGAGTTGTGGTAATCTTATCTCTGTAACATGATCGGCAAGTTTCACAAGATGTAAATTCAAACTAATTTAAATATGCATCTAATTGTAACTTCAGCTAGTCGGGTCGCATTGATATGACCCAGTCTACAATACCTTAAGACGGATTCGTTCATTTCTGAACTCTTCCTCTTATGTGCGTTCTGTACACTAAGAACTGTGGTTTGATTTAGAACGTTTATGCTTTTAGATAACGTGCCTGAACCGATCAACTCTTAATATAGGAAATGTTCAAAATATTATCCAAGAATACAAAATTATATCCTTCTTTACTAATAAAGAGACTGATATGATGTTGTATATCAGGTTCGGTATCTAATAACATTCGTTCAGAATCAATGTATTTGTTAATACAGGGTGATAACTACCAACAGACTTTGCTGCAACACTTGCACCGTTTCTATCTCATGAAAATTATCACCCGTTCTCAGTTCTCTACCTATTTGTAGCCTGTAGGGTTCCTAGGCACGCTAATGAAGTCTCACAAGGCATCAACCATGCCAATTTCAAATTTTACGGGTGCCGAGAAAACCTAATACGGATCGTTGACTAGAGTTTAGGCGAAGAAAGAAACTAGTTAACAATTTAACTAAAAGAGAGAGGCTACAACCTTTGTAGATCCGGTTCTCCACTTCCTTAGCTCTACGTAGGCATCCTCTCGCTGTCCATCTCGAATCCCGGACTCAATCGTCGGCTTGATCGGAGAAATGGGCGGGCTAGGTCGTCGGCTTCGTGCCGAAGATGATCTACGTCGAGGCATCACAAGTTCAAGCTCCAACTCCATCAAATTGTGAAACTTGTGAAGAAAACACCCTATACTACTTAGCAAGAGGTAGAGGGTGAAGAAATAGGAGGTGGGTTCACTTTAGAATTGGATTTCTCACACTTTAGCTCAAGTTGCCATTAATGGACTTAAGCTTTTTCTTTGAAGATGAAGAAGAAGATGAAGCTAGAATATGATAAGTCTTTTTTAAATGAAAAAGAAAATGAATACTTATCATAATGTAAACCATGGTTAGGTGTAGAGAATTGACTAAGGTTAGATGAATGGTTAGGGTTAAGCATGAAGACAAAATGGTCACTTTGGTCAAAACTTCATGAAGCTTCAACAAGCTTCAAGAATGAAAGCAACCCTTTTGTTTTCTTTTGCCATTTCTTTTTTGATCCAAATTAAAAAGAAAGATAAAAGAATGAATAAATAAAAACCCTAACCATTTATTTAACCAAGGTTTAATTCTTTACACTTAACCAAATGAGCAAGTATCATCAAACATGATACAAACATGTGCATAAAAGTATATCACTTATACAACTTGCACATCAAGTGAGAAAATCCATTTAAAGTGAACCAATACTAGTTAATGCAAAGTAATATATCAAATATATAATTATACATTAAATCATTAAATCAACACTTGATTTAACGATCCGGTCATATCGCATACAACCGACTAGTATCCTATGTATCGGCTTATCGAATCAATCCTTGATTCGATATCTAGGTTATATCGAATATAACCAATCGATACTTTTATCGCGAGAATGGAATACGGTATCACATACACGCATTATTCTCGGTCCTTCACATATCTCATATGCGCTCCTATTTCGTTTCGCTTGAGCCAGGAAACCTTTATGTAGGACTCTAAAGACTCGTCAATACGCCGGTAGCAGATGATGATCATATCAAGCACCCACAAGCCGCAAGCGGTTTGCTAAACGTAACGGCCATCCGGGTATTGAGCGATCAGAAGATCGACGAGCTAGCCCGCTCACACTCCTGCGAATCCAACCAGTAACACTTACCGTACAGTCCGGTCTGTTCGTCTGATATGTCGCATATCAAGTCTAGGGGTGGTAAACGTCAGACCCCAATAACCGATAAGTCGTGCCGATGTGAGGCTCATAACGGGTCGAGAAACTACTGGTAACACTTACCAGCAAATCTCTGATCAGCCCTGGCCAGGGACTTCCCTGTTACGGCCAATCGAGCACTGCGCAACATCAACCCCCCAATACCGGGAGAGACGAAACCCCTCCTATCGCTCATTGCCTCCATATGACTCGGGACTGTACCCAAAGACCACCGTTTTGCACGCCCTCATGGACATGGTAAGGTGGAGATCAAAGCACAGTGGGAATCACATAAGGCTCTATGACGATCTCGGGTCTACAGACTAACCTGTACAAGTGTCACCTGAGAACTGCCATCTGACGTGAGGTATAATACCATCTGGGAGTTCTCGGCGAGTCCGTCCAGTGTACCCAGTCTACACTGAGCACCCGTATACTATCTCTGATGTCAAACACCAATGGATATGGGATCATCCATCGCCCATCTCATAGGTCGAGAAGCATATAAGCTAGTCTACACTGGTATATTGATGCCCCGTCTCGATATACCCTCGACTAGGGACCTTGAAGGATGTACTTATGGACTACCATGTTCCCACTAGTATGATCTGCATCATAGTCCAGGTAGTCAAGTACACATCCTAAGGGCTTTATCAATATGTAACTATAAGACAGTATAAAGAGACAAGTGTACATGTTAAGATAAAGAGCAACCAGATAGCATACTATTATATCGAGCAAGAAAGTCATCTCTATATATGTCCAAGCATCCAATATAATATACATCATCTGTACAATACTGGCCTCTAGGGCATACATACAACTAACAATCTCCCACTTGCACTAGGGCCAGCTGCTGTAGTATCGCATACCGAGCATCCCGAAGAGTCTCTCAAACTGTATCTGGGGAATGGCCTTCGTGAGTGGATCCGCCATGTTGTTCTTCGTGTCAACCCTCCTGACCTCGATCTCCCGGCGATCAACTATCTTCCGGATCAGGTGATACCGCCTCAGAATATGCCTGGATCGCTGATGGGACCTAGGTTCCTTAGCCAAAGCCACCGCTCCATTGTTATCGCAATACAAAGGTATTGGAAGCTCAATGGATGGAACCACTCCAAGTTCAATAATGAACTTCTTGATCCAGACAGCCTCTTTAGCAGCATCGTTGGCAGCGATGTATTCAGCCTCCATCGTCGAGTCTGCCACGGTTTCCTGCTTGGAACTCTTCCAGCTAACCGCCCCTCCGTAAAGGGTAAAGACAAAGCCCGACTGCGACTTAGAGTCGTCCTTATCACTCTGGAAGCTCAAATCGGTAAAGGACTCCACTTGGAGTTCTCCGTTACCATACACCAAGAGCATCTCTTTAGTCCTTCGCAAGTACTTGAGAATGCTCTTTACAGCTGTCCAGTGATTCTCTCCAGGATCAGCTTGATACCTGCTCACTACACTTAGTGAGTATGCAACATCGGGTCTGGTACATAGCATCGCGTACATGATAGAGCCTACAGCCGAAGCATAGGGTATGCCTTGCATGCGAGCTCTCTCCAAATCAGTCTTGGGAGACATCTCTTTGGAGAGAGTGACTCTAGAGATCGTGGGCAAATTCCCACGCTTGGATTCTTCCATACTAAACCTCTTTAGTATGGTGTCAATGTACCTGGATTGGGACAATCCCAATATCCGTTTGGATCTATCTCTATAGATCCTAATTCCCAATATGTAGGAGGCATCACCAAGATCTTTCATTGAGAATCTTTGTGATAAGAAGAGCTTGACCGATTGCAGCATAGGAATATCATTTCCTATCAAGAGTATGTCGTCCACGTACAATACGAGGAAGACTACCTTACTCTCTGCTACCTTCTTGTAGATACAAGGTTCATCTGGGTTTTTGACGAAATCAAACTCTTTGATAACGACGTCAAAGCAGATGTTCCAACTCCGCGATGCTTGCTTTAATCCATAAATGGATTTAAGCAGCTTGCACACCTTCCCGCTGCTCCCACTGTCTACGAAGCCCTCTGGCTGAGTCATGTACACGCACTCTTCTAAATCACCATTCAGAAAGGCGGTCTTAACATCCATTTGCCAGATTTCGTAATCATGATATGCAGCGATGGCAAGCATGATCCGGATGGATTTAAGCATAGCCACTGGAGAAAAGGTTTCGTCATAGTCCACACCTGGTCTTTGACGAAAACCCTTTGCTACAAGTCTAGCTTTGAAAGTCTCCACTTTCCCATCTACATCAAGTTTTTTCTTGAAGATCCACTTGCTCCCGATGAGTTTTACCCCTTCAGGAGCAACATCCAAAGCCCATACTTTGTTGGTGTACATGGATTCCATCTCGGACCGCATAGCATCCAGCCATTTCACTGAGTCCCTACTCGTGATGGCCTGCTCGAAGCTAGTTGGGTCATCATCCTCCATGATGCAATCCTCGCTCCCACCATCCATGAGAAAACCGTAGTATCTCTCAGGTCGGCGAGGAACCCTACTAGATCGGCGGAGTGGCTGGGGTTCATTGGAAACTATTGAATCCTCTGGTTCCACCAGATCTTCTGTTGTAGCTTCTGTAGCTGGAACCTCTTCCAGTTCTACCTCATGACCACTAATCTCTTTTTCAAGAAATTCCTTTTCTAAAAAGGTGGCATGCCGAGAAACAAACACTCTTTGTTCCTCAGGGTGGTAGAAGATATACCCTTGTGAATTTTTGGGATATCCTATAAATTTGCATAGAACAGACCGTGCCTCGAGTTTGTCCGGATTTTGTTGTTTGACATAGGCTGGACAACCCCATATCTTAACATAGTTAAGACATGGTCTCTTCCCTTTCCATATCTCATATGGAGTGGTAGGCACTGATTTGGTGGGGACCATATTCAATAGATGTATGGCTGTCTCAAGCGCATACCCCCAGAAGGAAATAGGTAACTCAGCTGTGCTCATCATAGAATGCACCATATCTAATAGGGTGCGGTTCCTCCGTTCTGATACACCGTTGTGCTGTGGTGTATATGGAGGAGTCAGCTGAGAGAGAATCCTATTCTCTTTTAGGAAGTCCAGGAATTCATTGCTTAAGTATTCACCTCCTCGATCAGATCGAAGGATTTTAATACTTTTTCCGGTTTGGTTCTCGACTTCTTGTTTATATTCTCTAAATTTCTCAAAAGCTTCAGACTTGTGTCTTATCAAGTACACATGTCCGTATCTTGAGAGATCGTCAGTGAATGTAATGAAGTACGAAGAACCATCCCTGGCATGTGTAGACATGGGACCGCATACATCACTATGTATCAGTCCCAAGAGTTCGGTAACTCTTTCTCCGTGTCCCGTAAACGGTGTTTTGGTCATCTTGCCTTTGAGACATGACTGGCAAGTGTCATAAGATGAAAATTCGAAAGGTTTCAAATATCCATCCTTATGCAACTTAGCCAGTCGTGTCACATTGATGTGACCCAGTTTACAATGCCACAAGAAGGATTCGTTCAGTTCAGAACTCTTCCTCTTGTGTGTGTTAGTTATGCTCAGAACTGTTGATTGATTTAGAACATAAATGCCATTGCACAACGTGTCTGATCCAACCAACTTTTGGTTATGGAAAATGTTCATAACATTGTCCTGTAATACAAAATTATATCCCTCTTTACTCAATAAAGAAACCGATATAATGTTGCATATCAGGTTCGGCATGTAATAGCATTCGTTCAGAACCAATGTATTACCTGTTGGTAATACAAGGTGATATTCCCCGACAGTCTTAGCTGCAACAATTGCACCATTTCCAACTCTAATGTCTTTATCACCTTCTCCAAGTTCTCTACCTTTTCTAAGCCCATGTAACTGATTACATATATGGGATCCTGACCCGGTATCTAATACCCAGGACGTAGGGCAAATGGAGAAACGGTTCTCTGTAACGAACACACCCAAAGAAAATGCATCAACATGTACTTTCTTCATTCGGGTGGCATGGGAATCCCGGTATTCCCCTATGTCCTATTCATTCCCATAACTCTTATAAGAAAAAACGGAACCAAAGTTCCCCAGCACAGTATAACATGCGGGTTCAGTCAATACATCCATATTATTATCTTTATTAGGGCATGACATGGTCACTACCTGGAGAGAGAGAGAAGTAAACACTTTAGCGTATGCTCTTGCAAGATCAGATTGGTTATTATCTTATCTAATCAGGATGGCTCCCACTGGTTTTTATCAAATCTTCCTTCAAACCCTAAAAGGAAAGACTAGCCGGGATTAATTACACACTACAAGTTCGCCAATCTTTCAGCCAGGCCAGTGTCGGTACTTTGAGGGAGGTCCCCCGTGCTTTCGCACGAACCTAATTAATGTAAACCTCGTTTTCCCAGAGGTATAACCCCGTTGACACCTTTCTAGACACCTACTTGATCAGCTAATTGCAATGTGTAAAACTCTCCCAGGAGTAACTCTTACTCACAGTGGGTATCGGGATCCAACTATCTCATAGAAGGTATGCAATCTCATTGCAAATTTCAACATTTGAAACTCCCGATAATGCTTTTGCCCCTAGCGTGTTATGACCTTGACGAAAGCCAACAAACCACAGCCCGCTAGTCAAGTTCAACCCCTACATTTCTTGACTGAATTAAACCCACCCGCATGACCCTTGACGAAAGCCAACAAAGCCGTACGACTACCCTAATCCAGTCGCATCATATGCAGCAGATAAGCAGCACATAGCTACCGCACACTACACCTTGACGAAAGCCAACAAATATAGCACGAATACTATATGCAACTTATCTGAAATGACGGAGGGCTATGCAGGTTTTTCTGAAAACCATGAGCGTAATGAACTTGATATCGTTGTAGAATCAAATAAAGTTTTGAAATGGAGTGATTTTGAGGCTTTTCTAGTTTTGCTAAAGGGGTCACTCCCGGTGAAGGGATCGTCGGCCCTTTCCTCGTCGAATGAGGTGCGGGATATATCATATATATCACTGTGCAAAGCAGAAACTATAGAAGCAATCAAAAGTCAAACCGAGTGTGCAGCATCTGCCAGTTATTGCTAAAGGAGTCACTCCCGGTGAAGGGATCTCGGTCCTTTCCTCATCGAATAAGGTGCAGGATTTATCAAATATACCGCTGTGCAAAGCAAGAACTGTAGCTATCTGTTTTGTTTAAAATTTGATTCTACAACATCATTTGGTTTCTTTTATTTCATTAATTACATTAATGAAGTCCCATCATTTAAATACCTAAACATCACAGATAAATACGACGTACACTTATGCCATCCGCATTCGCCTCGATGTCCCCTCATGCACCGTTAGGTTAGGTAACTAACGGCAGAGCGGGGCAGAGCTAGCGCGGGTGTAAAACATAAGTAACGTCTATATAATATATCATATATACTATATACTGTATCTATCACAGAACATCACATGATCACATTACAGATAAAGCAGCAGAAGAAACATATGAAACATTGGATATACTAGGGCGTCCGTGTTTTCAATACGAGCCAGTATAAAACACGGATTCCACGGTCGTGATGAATAGCCAATCCCACACCCCTAGACCCCTACGAGAGCGGCAAGCAACCCTACCAATTCTAGGGTTAGGAGACCGGGACTCGAATCCTCGAGATGGTCTCCCACTGAACCCTAGAACCCGGTTACTTGTGCTCCCCTCCTTGGGTCTATCCTAATGCGGAAAAGTAAATAATATACAAAGGGTGACATCTTCCGCAACCTGGAAGTGTCCCAATAAAAGAATATTACATACAAGTTTTTACATGAATGAAAATGAAAAACACTCATCTCACATAAAAAAAACCCGGCTATTCAATCACGACAATCCAATATAACATATCGAGCAACACATAACATCACATGTCATCAACGTAAGTAAATATACGCATCCCAATTGTCGTTGACATATAGCAACGAAACCGGCGATATCACATATTACACTTACGGTCACAGAAAAGAAAGTGTAAAACTACAACAGTTGGAATCCGCAACCTCTTTAGACATCACATGCCTAATCAAATGAAATACTTAGACATCACATGCCTAACAGTTATAAACCCCGCATTTTAGTCTCATTATCGAAAACTCTTTTCAATATAAAATGAAACTAAACCGCTAGATTTATAACATTCATTCAGTTATCTCATAACTGTTTGTGAATTCCAATTATTGTATCCCATTCCGGATAAATAGAAATATTAAACTTTCCGATCGAACATTCGAACACTCAAGTTTTCCCGGAACCGTTCAACACATGAAATAGGTTCAAAGACATTCACTTCATGCCTCAGTACCAACGGTCCAGCCGTAGAAGGGTCAAGCCAACGCCTCACATGTGGCACGCCGTACTGCTCCAAACCCGAAGGTTCAAAGGGCAGTTTAAGACAGTCACATAATCGAGTTAAGGTTTGTTGTCTTCTAGAGGGACCGTCGCGTTACTTGCAGTACTCAGAACGTCCTTAAACCACAAAAAATCCAACACTTGGATATTTTCCGGCAGGGGAAAAGTTGGGTATTTATATCCGGTCGAACTTTTTAACATATTCGAAAAATATCCGGAAAAACACATAGACAAAGCTTGATAATCCGATCGAAACATCGAAGCTCTAAAACACCTCAGAAAATTCAACTCTTGAATAAATATTAAAAATACCCATAAAACTCAGCTGCTGAAATGATGAATTACTGTGCAAATATTACAGGAAAATCCCATCAGTTGGCCGCGGAACCGCCGCAGAAGCCAAGCTTCTGCCGCGGTTCCGCCGCACCTTTGACTGTTCATGAGGTAAATTTTGCACCGTAGTACATAGAATTCCCTGCTGAATTTTTTAAGCATTTTTAATCTGGAAAAATCCCAGTTTTTAGAAAAAGTCCAGAGAGCATGATGTGTTAGGGTTTCGATGTGTATTCGGGTTTCAAACGTCGTCTACACTTCGCCTAAGACTCTAGCTAGGCTCTGATACCACTGTAGGGTTCCTAGGCATGCTAATGAAGTCTCACAAGGTATCAACCATACCAATTTCAAATTTTACGGGTGCCGAGAAAACCTAATACGGATCGTTGACTAGAGTTTAGGCGAAGAAAGAAACTAGTTAACAATTTAACTAAAAGAGAGAGGCTACAACCTTTGTAGATCCGGTTCTCCACTTCCTTAGCTCCACGTAGGCATCCTCTCGCTGTCCATCTCAAATCCCGGACTCAATCGTCGGCTTGATCGGAGAAATGGGCGGGCTAGGTCGTCGGCTTCGTGCCGAAGATGATCTACGTCGAGGCATCACAAGTTCAAGCTCCAACTCCATCAAATTGTGAAACTTGTGAAGAAAACACCCTATACTACTTGGCAAGAGGTAGAGGGTGAAGAAATAGGAGGTGGGTTCACTTTAGAATTGGATTTCTCACACTTTAGCTCAAGTTGCCATTAATGGACTTAAGCTTTTTCTTTGAAAATGAAGAAGAAGATGAAGCTAGAATATGATAAGTCTTTTTAAAATGAAAAAGAAAATGAATACTTATCATAATGTAAACCATGGTTAGGTGTAGAGAATTGACAAAGGTTAGATGAATGGTTAGGGTTAAGCATGAAGACAAAATGGTCACTTTGGTCAAAGCTTCATGAAGCTTCAACAAGCTTCAAGAATGAAAGCAACCCTTTTGTTTTCTTTTGCCATTTCTTTTTTAATCCAAATTAAAAAGAAAGATAAAAGAATGAATAAATAAAAACCCTAACCATTTATTTAACCAAGGTTTAATTCTTTACACTTAACCAAATGAGCAAGTATCATCAAACATGATACAAACATGTGCATAAAAGTATATCACATATACAACTTGCACATCAAGTGAAAAAATCCATTTAAAGTGAACCAATACTAGTTAATGCAAAGTAATATATCAAATATATAATTATACATTAAATCATTAAATCAACACTTGATTTAACGATCCGGTCATATCGCATACAACCGACTAGTATCCTATGTATTGGCTTATCGAATCAATCCTTGATTCGATATCTAGGTTATATCGAATATAACCAATCGATACTTTTATCGCGAGAATGGAATACGGTATCACATACACGCATTATTCTCGGTCCTGCACATATCTCATATGCGCTCCTATTTCGTTTCGCTTGAGCCAGGAAACCTCTATGTAGAACTCTAAAGACTCGTCAATACGCCGGTTGCAGATGATGATCATATCAAGCACCCACAAGCCGCAAGCGGTCTGCTAAACGTAACGGCCATCCAGGTATTGAGCGATCAGAAGATCGACGAGCTAGCCCGCTCACACTCCTGCGAATCCAACCAGTAACACTTACCGTACAGTCCGGTCTGTTCGTCTGATATGTCGCATATCAAGTCTAGGGGTGGTAAACGTCAGACCCTAATAACCGATAAGTCGTGCCGATGTGAGGCTCATAACGGGTCGAGAAACTACTGGTAACACTTACCAGCAAATCTCTGATCAGCCCTGGCCAGGGACTTCCCTGTTACGGCCAATCGAGCACTGCGCATCATCAACCCCCCAATACCGGGAGAGACGAAACCCCTCCTATCGCTCATTGCCTCCATGTGACTCGGGACTGTACCCAAAGACCACCGTTTTGCACGCCCTCATGGACGTGGTAAGGTGGAGATCAAAGCACAGTGGGAATCACACAAGACTCTATGACGATCTCGGGTCTACAGACTAACCTGCACAAGTGTCACCTGAGAACTGCCATCTGACTTGAGGTATAATACCATCTGGGAGTTCTCGGCGAGTCCGTCCAGTGTACCCAGTCTACACTGAGCACCCGTATACTATCTCTGATGTCAAACACCAATGGATATGGGATCATCCATCGCCCATCTCATGGGTCGAGAAGCATATACGCTAGTCTACACTGGTATATCGATGCCCCGTCTCGATATACCCTCGACTAGGGACCTTGAAGGATGTACTTATGGACTACCATGTTCCCACTAGTATGATCTGCATCATAGTCCAGGTAGTCAAGTACACATCCTAAGGGCTTTATCAACATGTAACTATAAGACAGTATAAAGAGACAAGTGTACATGTTAAGATAAAGAGCAACCAGATAGCATACTATCATATCGAGCAAGAAAGTCATCTCTATATATGTCCAAGCATCCAATATAATATACATCATCTATACAATACTGGCCTCTAGGGCATACATACAACTAACATAGCCCATGTAACAGATTACATATGCGGGATCCTGATCCGGTATCTCATACCCAGGACGTAAAGGATACTGTCGGGACCCGGTTCTTGCTCACGGAGCAAAGTGCCACACGGAACAAAGTGCCACCCCAAGTGTCGTGTTAAGTGGGCGGGGGCCACCTCTTGAATCCATGGGGGCCACCTCTTGAGTCCGTGGGACCCACTGTAGAACAATGGGGACTCTTCGGAATATATTCCGAAAGGGGGCAGATCTGTACTATAAATGGAATGATACCACTCTTCAATACAGAGGCGCCTTTTAAGTGAACCGGAACTGCAGGAGCTTGAGAACTCCGTAGTTAAGCGTGCTCGGGCCAGGGAAGTCTTGGGATGGGTGACCTCCTGGGAAGTGGCCCCTGGTCGGGTCGGTTCGCTCTAAAGGGAAAAACCGTGCGGTTTCGGCCAGAGCGGACAATACTCTCTGTATTGAGGGTGGGGCATGACAGAATGGTATCAGAGCTGGTCCCTCAATAGTAGGTCTGTGGTTCGAGGACGAACCATTGTTCAAAGGTGGGGAGAATGTCGGGACCCGGTTCTTGCTCACGGAGCAAAGTGCCACACGGAACAAAGTGCCACGCCAAGTGTCGTGTTAAGTGGGCGGGGGCCACCTCTTGAATCCGTGGGGGCCACCTCTTGAGTCCGTGGGACCCACTGTAGAACAATGGGGACTCTTCGGAATACATTCCGAAAGGGGGCAGATCTGTACTATAAATGGAATGATACCACTCTTCAATACAGAGACGCCTTTTAAGTGAACCGGAACTACAGGAGCTTGAGAACTCCGTAGTTAAGCATGCTCGGGCCAGGGAAGTCTTGGGATGGGTGACCTCCTGGAAAGTGGCCCCTGGTCGGGTCCGGTTCGCTCTAAAGGGAAAAACCGTGCGGTTTCGGCCAGAGCGGACAATACTCTCTGTATTGGGGGAGGACGAAATTTTTGTTAAGGGGGGTATGATGTAAATCCCCGTTTCCATATTAATAAAGGTTTCTTTTTCCCTGAATCCCAGTGGCTTCTTTTCTTTTTCGTTCATATTTTGAATTGGTCGTTTAAGCTTAATATGTATATTTTTTCCAAACTCTAAAAGTTAAAACCCAAGATTCAAAATCAAAGCTGAATAAAATTAAACCCAGCCCAAACCATTAATAAACTAAAGAAAATAAATATAAAATCCCTAAATTAAACCCCAAACCCTTTACAAAATACCCTCAGCCCATTCAAAACCTTTCTAAAATAAATCCTTAAATTAAAACTCTAAGTCCCCGGCCCACTCTTTTTTTATAAAGGAATCCTTTATTTAAATCGCCGGCCCGTTTCTCCCCAGCAGCCCACTTCTGTTTTTATTTTTTAAGGGAATTTTTCTTGCAAGCCCGGCCCACTTCTTCAGCCGCTTCCTCTTACCCGACCCGCTACCCCTGTTCATCTCCTTCACTCCCAACGGTAACATTCCCCTGTTCACGCGCGCGATCCCTCTTCCTCGCCGCGCCTCACGCCCACGCCCACGCCCCGCTCCTGCCGTTACCCCCACGATTTCAACCTCGTCTCCAACTCCTCTCACCACTCTCCCTCTCCAACCCACTCCTCATCTCTCTCGCTACACCCACTGAGCCCCCAACCACGAACAGCCCACTGCAACCTCCACCTCCGACAACGACGACAACCCCTCGGCAACCTTCGATCACTCCTCTTCCACCAACCTTCTCCCTCCACGACTTCACCCTTCATCAACCCGAGCCCCTGCCAAATATCCTCTGTACACCCAAACCCATTTTTGCACCTAACCACGGCCACCCCTGGCACTCAACGCCGGCGAGCCCCTCTGACCTGAACCACCCTTGCGACCCTTTACATCCTCAGCACCACTCGCATCGCTCCAAACCCGACCCCCCACTGCTCCCCTCTCTCTCCAAAACCCACACCCTTTGATCACTGAAAACTTCGACCCCCGCTGCTGTCCATTGCCGGAGCACCGACGCCGACCCCAACACACCCCGGGAGACCCACAGAGCACCACTCTATACTTCCAGCAAGCACAAGACGACTCCGGGAACTTCGACGTCAAACCCGTGTATCGAGCCAAGCTCGCGCGAATCCATTACGCGGCGTACGTCACGCGTCCGCGACGCCACTGCTGCCGTACGACCCCGAGACATTCCAGGCAAGTGTTTACTTGCTTCATGCTAAAATAATAGTGGTACAAACCTAATTAATCTAGTTTACATATTTACCGATTCCCGATACGTATTGTGACCTAAGTGTTCGATTCTAGATCCTAATAGAAATAATAGTTTATTTTGACGGAAACTGATATTTTCTGTTGGCCCACTTGATGATAAGTATCGTGTATGAAAATCACTGGAAAATAAGATTGTTAGAGACAAAAATTGATACCCCCAAATATGCTATTAAAACTAGAATTTTCTCGTACCTGAAAATGAATAAAATCACCATAAATTATATTCAAACTGGAATGCTGCGTTCGAGGGCTTAAATCGAAGACGACTCGACGAACTTTAACCCTATGTAGAATTTTAATGTTTTCTGTTCTGAAACCGTGATGATAATTGGATTGGAATGCGACTCTGGACTGCAGTCCAGAGCGTTTCTGATTATTGTGTTCTGTCCAAAGACCTGCGTCGCTGTGTTTTCTGAAGTCGTATGTTACGGAACCCTGCAGTAGATTAAAGATATTTCTGTTAGATAAACAAAACAAGTGGTTCCATTCCGTTTCATCGCCGTTTGCTATTTTAAACTTTATTTAAAAAGGGCAGAACGTATAACTGTCCAGAACAGATTCTGAAATGACACGCTGAGGTTAAACTGTGTATAACTTTCAACGTACAGATGCGATTGAGGATCTGTCTGTTGCGTTGAATACTCTATTGAAAACCCTAGATTTCATTTAACTGTAACATCGCTAAATTCTGAGCCCAACTGAGTACAATTCGTGTCGCGAAACGGACGTTCAGTTCTGAAACTGAATTTCCAGCCGCGAGCACTTAAAATGAAATAGCTATATCTTGAGAACCGGAATCCCGATTGAACTGAAACAAATTTTGATAAATTTCTGACTGAGTGTTCTAATTATCTTACTTGTATCATTTTGCTGAATTCTTAACATATTAATTTATGCAAATTATTTTAGTTAATGACATGCATGTTGATTCATAACATATAGAGCTTATTGGTAGCATACAATACATATATCATACCCTTGCCATATACTCAGTGTTAGTGCGTGTGGACTTTGCATTATCGTGCATGATAGATGTTGGTCTAGGAGTGACGAGTACACTAATGGAAAGTGAATATTCGTGACAGTGATTGATACAGTGAACATTGATAAAACCGTACCATTGGTATACTTGTACACAACTAGATCAAGATCATAAATAGTGTAAACCTGGGGAAAAAGGGAAAATCAAAGTGGAAAGAGTATCGTATTTAGCGGGAACGTGTTTAGAGGATGATCATTCGAACTGTGATACTGATACGTGTAGGGATACGATCTAGCGATCCGGCTGACAGGGTTATGTCCCGGGCATGTGGGCCGTTGTCTCGGGTATGTACGAGACTCATGTTAAACATGATCCTCCTTTCACTATGTGATTTCAAACATTGACCTAGAGACCGATAAGGACACATGTTATATTCTGCATCATATAGTGACACAGTGATTACTTGCATTGTTCTTATACTAGTATTACCTCATTTACCTGTTTCATCTTAATATTATAATATTGTTATTGTGTCGCTCTGACGACCTGAGTATGCATGCTCAGATTCCGTGGGAGGACCAGCACAGGAGACGGATCTACCCTTCGAGTTCACAGAGATATAATCTGGTGTACTCCCTATCTTTACTGCTTTCCATAGAGTGATCGTGAGATTGAACTTGGTTAGTTATTGTTCTTATTATCTGCAATTTGTGAACAATGGAATTTTAATGTAATAAATTAGTGATGTGATTCCTTTAATACTGTGCTTTATTTACTGATTACCATATAGTGCTAGAAGCCGAAGTGTGACTACGGCGGGATGATTCCTTGACCGTAGGAGCATGGCTGGCCTAGTCATCCCTCGTTTTCCGTATTTTGGGAAGCGGGACGTGACAGATACTGAGAAACAGTTCTCTGTAATGAACACACCCGAAGATGATGCATCAACATGCACTTTCTTCGATTGGGCGGCACGGGAATTCTGGTAATCCCCAATTTCCTGCTCTGTCTTATAACAATTATAAGTTGGAGCGGGACCAACGTTCCTTAGCGCAGTATAACAAGCAGGTTTGGTCAATACATCCGTATTATTATCTAGATTAAGGCGTGACAAAGTCGCAACCAAGAGAGAGAGAGAATAAAACACTCAGCGTGCGCTTTTACAAGATTAGATTGGTTATCAATTTATCTAATCATGATGTCTCCCACTGTTTTAGTCAAATCTTCCTTCATACCCTAAAAGGAAAGACTAGCCGGGATTAATTACACCCTACAAGTTCGCCAATCTTTCTGCCAGGCCAGTGCTAGTAGTTTGAGGGAGGTTCCCCGTGCTTTCGCACGGACCTTATTAAAATAAACCTCGTTTTCCCAGGGGCGTAACCCCGTTGACACCTTTCTAGACACCTACTTGATCGGCTAATTATAATGTGTAAAACTCTCCCAGGAGTAACTCTTACTCGCAGCGGGTATCGGGATCCAACTATCTCATAGAAGGTATGCAATCTCATTGCAAATTTCAACACTTGAAATTCCCAATAATATTTACCCCTAGCGTCTTATGACCTTAACGTAGGCCAACAAACTATAGTCGACTAGTCAAGTTCATCCCGTCATTTCCCGATTGAATTAAACCCACCCGCACGACCCTTAACGCAGACCAACAAAGTCGCACGACAATCCTAACTCAATCGCATCATATGTTTATACAGATAAGCATAAATAGCTACTGCACACTACGCCTTGACTCAGGCCAACAAACGCAGCATGAATACTATGAAGTACTTATCTGAAATGACGTAGGGCTACGACAGGTTTTTAAGAAAACACTTTTCGTAATGAACTTGATATCGTTGTAGAATCGAGTGATTTGAATAGAATGTTTTTGAGGCCTTTTCTAGTTTTGCTAAAGAGGTCACTCCCGGTGAAGGGATCGTCGGCTCTTTCCTTATCGAATAAGGTGCAGGACATTTCATAAATATCACTATGCAAAGCAAAAACTATAAAAACAATCAAAAGACAAACCGAGTTTGTAGCATCTGCTAATTTCGCTAAAGTGGTCACTCCCGGTGAAGAGATCTCGGCTCTTTCCTTATCGAATAAGGTGCTGGATATTCTACAAGGAATACAGCTATGCAAAGCAAGAACTAGAGCTACCATTTTTTGAACAAGTTTCTACAACATCTTTAGGTTTCTTTTAGTTTCATTAATCTCATTAATGAAATCCCATTTTATTATGCTTCACAAGCATCATATTTGAAACGAAATCTGCAATATAACATATATCTCATATATATAATATAAACATTCATCTCAGGCAGTAATATGATCTCATCACAGAACATTGCAGCAGAAGAACATATACGAAATATTGGATATATTAGGACGTCCGTGTTTTAATACGAGCTTGTATAAAACACGGATTCTACTATCGCGATGAATAGCCAAACCCACATCCCTAGACCCCTACGAGAGCGGCAAGAAACACTGCTAATTCTAGGGTTAGGAGACCCGGTCTCGACTCCTCGAGATAGTCTCCCAATGGACCCTAGAACCCGGTTACTTGTGCTCCCCGCCTTGGGTCTACCTATTGCGGAAAAGTAAATAATATACAATGGTGACATCATCCTCAGCCCAGAAGTGCCCCAATAAAAGAATATTACATACAAATGAATTTTACATGAATGAAAAAGAAAAACTCTCATTTCACATAAAACCCCCGGCTATTCAAAACATGACGATCCAGTATAACATATCACAGCAACACATAATATCACATATCATCAACGTAAGTAAATATGCGTATCCCAATTATCGTTGATGTATAGCAACGAAACCGGCGATACACCACATATTACACTTACGGTCACAGAAAAGAAAGTCTAAAACTACAACAGTTCGAATCCGCAACCTCCTTAGACATCGCATGCCTAACCAAATGAATTCCTTAGACATCGCATGCCTAACAATTATAAACCCCGCATTTTAGTCTCAATATCGAAAACACTTTTCAATATCTAGTCGGGAAATTCAACAAGATTCCCGATATCCCGATCGAATGCTCGTCGCAAACTTTAGTAGACGGCCACACCCCCGAATGCCGTCGACGAAGTGCACTAAGGCGGAACACCACTGCCGCGAGCACCCAAACGGATGCTTTTGGCGACGGGGTTCTCCTACAGTCACTTGGTCAGGGCTATGGGGCGTGGCTATCTATTAAGTTTACCCGACGAGTATCCGTGTACGCTACGTGATTGCGACGGACTTTTGATCGCATCAAAATCCTGTGGCAACCGATCATCAAAGACTAAACTGCTAGATTTATAACATTCAAATTAGTTATCTCATAACAACTTGTGGATTCCAAATATTGTATCACATTCCAGATAAATAGACAATGTTAAACTTTCCGATCGAATAATCAAACAACCAAGATTTCCCAAATAGCTCAACACTTGAGCGGAGTTCAAAAAGGTATCCATCACATTCCACAGTACCAATGGTCCAGCCGTAGAAGGGTCAAACCAACGCCTCACATGTGGCAACGCCGTACTGCCACAAACCCTAAGGTTTAGAGGCGGTTCAGACGGTCACATAATCGAGTTAAGGTTTGTTGTCTTCTAGAGGGTCCACCGCATTACTTGCACGACTTAGAACGTTCTTAAACTACGGAAAAATCCAACACTTGGAAATTTTCCGGCAGGGGAAAAAGTGAGTTATTGATATCCGGTCGAACTTTTTAACACGTTCTAAAATTACCCGGAAAAACTTAAACGAAGTTAAACTTTCCGATCGAATCAACGAGTTCCTAATACATCCCAGAAAACTCAACACATGAGTAGAATTAAAAATTCCCAGAACTATGAAAAAGAACCCAAGAATTAATACCTGAAGTATCAGGGACCAACTCCAAATTATGGTCGCGGAACCGCCGCCAAACGCTTGGTTTGGCCGTCGTTTCACGCTCACGTGATCGAGTTGGTGGTCCGTACTTCACAGTAATTCTTAGATTTACCTGCTTTATTTTCTAAGTATTTTTAATACGAAAAATGTCAACTTTTTGAAAAATTTCCAGAAACTAGGTTTTATTGGGTATTCGGAGTTCGATCGGACTTTTGACTTCGTCTAGACTTCGCCTAAAACTCTAGCTTGGCTCTGATACCACTGTAGGGTTACTAGGCACTCTCACAAGGGTCTATAAGACGTCAACCATACCCGATTTAAAATTTAGACGTGCCGAACAACCCTAACCAAGATCTTAGACTAGAGATTAGGCGAAACATATAGCAAGTAAACAATTTTACTTCTAAGAGTTTGGGATTACAACCTTTGTAGTCCGGTCCTTCGCTTCATAAGCTCCGAGTAGAAGTCCCTTCGCTGCGATCATTATGTTCCCGGACTTTAGAGAGGCTCCACGAAGAGAAAGAAACAAGCTTGCTTCTGATCTTCGATAACTAAGATGATTTACCTTGAAGTTTCTTTAACTCAAGCTCTCACTCACTAATGAAGTGAACACCCTAATCTAAATGGCTAGGATAGATTAGGATGATGAAGTAGGAATTTAGCTCTTTTTTATTTTCATAATCTCACACTAATTCATCACAAATCTCAAAGCTAGAAAGCTTTGCAAGGAGGAAGAAGAAGATGAACTCATTTGTGATGAATAATGAATTGTCAAATGATAACTTCAAAATGCAACCATGGTTGACCAAAGAAAAGGCTAACCAATGTAGAGAGTTAATTAGAGTTAAAGGGTGTGGGTTGGGTTAGGAAATATCTCACAAAATATCAACCATAATATCTTTGCAAGAAACAAAATAAAAGCTTCTAAAAGTTTCTAGAAAAGTTTAACCCAAATCAAACCCTAACCATAATTAATCTCCACTAATCATGCTGTATTAGTAATCATAACTTGTTACAATATTATATATCACATATATAATATATTTTTGTAACAAAAGAAAATAATACAATTAACATATATCGCATATATATCAATATATTACCCGAGTGAGAAAATGAATCATTAAGTGAGATAATATTAGTTAATGTAATTTAATATATCAAATATATAATTATACATTAAATTATCGGATCAACACTTGATCCGATAATCCGGCTATTTCACAAATAACCGACTAATATCATCTGTATCAGTTCATCGAATCAACACTTGATCCGATGACCCGGCTATATCACATATACCCGGCCGATATCTCATATCGCGAGAATCTAATACGGTATCACATACACGTATTGTTCTCGGTCCCGCATATATCATATATGTTCTCCTACTCCGTTTTGCCTGAGCCAGGAAATCTCTGTGTAGGACTCTAAAGAATCGTCAATATGCCAGCAGTAGGTGATGATCATATCAAACACCCATAAGCTGCAAGCGGTCAGCTAAACGTAACAGCCACCCAGGTATTGAGTGATCAGAAGATCAACAACCAAGCCTCTACATTCTCCTGCGAATCCAATCAGTAACACTCCCGTACAGTCCGGTCTCTTCGTCTGATATGTCGCATATCTCGCCTATTGGTGGTAAACATCAGACCCCAGTAGCTTGATAAGTCGTGTCGATATGAGGTCCATAACATTTCGAGAAACTACTAATAACACTTACCAGTAAATCTCAGCAACCCTGGCCAGGGATTTCCAGTTATAGCCAATCGAACACAGCTCAACATCAAATCCTTATACCGGGAGAGACGAATCCCCTCCTATTGCTCATTGCCTCCATGTGATTCGGGACTGTACCCAAAAGCCACCATTTTGCACGCCCTCTTGGACGTGGTATGATGGAAATTAAAGCACAGTGGGAATCACACAAGACTCTATGACGATTTCGGGTCTACAGACTTACCTGTACCAGTGTCACCAGAGAACTGCCATCTAACGTGAGATATAATACCATCTGGGAGTTCTCGGCGAGTCCGTCCAGTGTACCCAGTCTCCACTGAGCACCCGTATACCTTCTTTGATGTCAAACACCGATAGATATGGGATCATCCATCGCCCATCATATGGGTCAAGAAGCGCATACGCTAGTCTACTCTGGTATATCGATGCCCTGTCTCGATACACCTACGACTAGGAACATTTGAAGGATGTACTTGGCGACTACACTGTTCCCACTAGTATGATCCGCATCATAGTCCTGGTAGTCAAGTACTCATCCTAAGGGCTTTATCAACATGTAACATAGAGAGAATCAGAGTACATGTTAAGATAAAGAGTAACCAGATAGCGTACTATCATGTCGAGCAAGAAAGTCCTCCCTATATATGTCCAAGCATCCACTACAATATACATCGTATGTACAGGAATGGCCTCTAGGGCATGCATATAACAACAATCTCCCGCTTGCACTAGGGCCATCTGTTGTGGTATCGCATACCCAACAATCAGCTGTGGTTGAAGTATCTCATACTCAACCATCCTATAAAAGTCTCTACTGGGAAATAGGCCTTTGTGAGTGGATCCGCGCTGTTGTCCTCTGTGTCTACTCTCCTAACCTCGATTTCCCTGGAGATCAACCATCTCCATGATCAGGTGATACTGCCTAAGAATTATATCCGGATTTCTGATGGGACGGGGGTTCCTTGGCATAAGCCACAACTCCATTATCACACAATGGTAGGAACGAAGTTCATCTTATGAACTACTATATATCCAGACTTCCTCTTTGGTAGCATCCTTGGTAACGATGTATCTTGCCTTTAATCGTCTAGTAAGTCATGGTATCTAGCTTGGAACTCTTCCAACATACCGTCCCTCCATTGAGGGTAAAGACAATGTCTGCAACTGACATTCAGTCGTCCTTATCACCCTGGAACCTTTCCAGTGATTCTCCCCAGGATCGATTGATACCATCTCACTACACCTAGTGAAAATCCTAACATCCAATTAGATCTATCTCATAGATATAAAACCTAGGATTTAGAAGGCATCACCTTGATCCTATATGGAGAATTCTTGTGATAAGCGGAGATTGACCGAGCGTAGCATAGGAAAACTCCTTCCTTATCAAGAGTATATCATCCACGTACTCTTCAAGGATCACCACCATACTCCCTACTACAGTTTTGTATATAAAAGGTTCATCTACCATTTTGATGAAGTCAAACTCTTTGACTATCACATCAAAACAGATGTTCCAACTCCGCGATGCCTGATTTATCTCATAAAACAACTTGCACACGTTTCCGCTGCTCCTGCTGGGTCGTGGGAGCGCCCCGGCTATCGAACCGTGGCCAAATGCGGAACAAATATTTCTTAAAACCCGGCGCTACCATTACCCGATTTGCAAGATCGAAACCATTAACCCTAAAACTAGCAATCTAACAAAAGGAGAAAGAATGGTTATACCTAATGAACCAAGTCCTTCGGGTCTTCAACCATTTCCAAGCTCCAAGTGATGTGGATCGACTTTGGTCGCCGGTCTTCCTTCGTCTCCGATGATCTACCCGAGGGAAACGACGCAAGCTTCAGGTTCGCCAAGCGAACCAACCGACTCTTCAAAATTTCTAGTAGAGGAGAGTGGGGAGTGTAGGATAGTGTCACTAAAACTTTCTCTCAAAATCAAATGCTCATGTGAGCATCTCAAGAAGAAGATGAAGAGGGTGATGATCAAAGGCATGAGAAATTGGCTATGTATTTTTGTGTGAGCATGAGAGTGAGAGAGCACCATCCAAAAAATTACCAAATGAAAAATCCCACCCTACAAAAGAGTGGCCGGCCCCTCTCATTCCCACCACAAAAAACCACATTCCCAATTTCATTAAACAATTTGCACCATACCAATCACTACATGAAAAAGCCATGCTTTGATCCAAATGACCATGCCTTTCCATGTCATCATTTCCACCTCATTTAAACATGTGATTTTATAAATAAAATCAATAATGAGGTGGCATCTTCTAGAAGTCATTCTGCATAAATACGGAATACTTCCCGGTACATTATCGAAATACACATACGCGTATTCGTACGAAAATATGAATAGCCAAGAGAGAAAACGAATAGTGAACAATAATACTAGAATACAAATATATAAATACATATGTAATTTATTAAATCAAAACTTGATTTAACAATCTGGCTTAATCCTAAGCCGCCAGTATTATCAACCGTCCGATTAAAGTCTGTGCAGTCCGTGCACATATTTAATCGGACACCTGTATGTATCAACATACGTTACTTACACCATATCGCCTGAGCCATGAAAACCCTCTGTGTGGGACTCTAAAGACTCGTCAATACGCTGGCAGTGGGTTTAACCATAAGTACATCAGCGGCACTAGCTGTACGTAACGGCTACCCAGGTATTAAGCGAAAGGAAGGCCGACGAGCAAACTCATCCGAACCCCTACTGAGCCTGTCAGTGACAATATCCGTATAGTCCGGTCTGTTCGTCTAAGAGTATCGCATATCGAGTCTAGGGGGTGGATAAAGTCAGACCCCTAACAATGCGATAATTCGTGTCAGTATGAAACCCATCACTACCTGAGAAACTATCGATCCTGGATCGGTAGTTCTCACATACCCCGGCCGAGGATTTCTAGTGATGGCCACCCGTGCACAGCGCGACATCAACCCCCAATACCGGGAGAGACGAATCCCCAACGATCCGCTCACTGCCTCCATGTGGCTCGGGACTGTACCCAACTAAAACCTGTTTGCACACTCCTTTGAGTCGTGGTAGGGTAGTAATCAAAGCACAGTAGAAACTCACACGAGACAAATGACGATCTCAGGTCGACAGACTAACCTGTACACATGTCACCAGGGAACTGCTATCTGACTATAGGTATAATACCAACTAGCATGTTCCCGGCGAGTCCGTCCAGTGTACTCATAACCCAATGAGCATCTGCATACTATCTTAGGTGAACACCAATGGCTTGTGAGACCGGCCACCACCCCTTGTCAGGGTCTAGATAAGTATACACCAGTCTACACTGGAGTATCGATGCCCAGTCTCGATACTCCCACGACTAAGGACATTTAAGGATGTGCTTATAGACCCCCAGCTCCCACGTATGTGATCGCTATCACAATGCTGGCAGTCAAGCAAGAATCCTATGGGCTTTATCAACATATACATGATGATAAAGACAAACCAGATAGCATACTATCATCTCGAGTAAGACTGTTTTATCGGTATAGGTCCTCGTTCAATCATCATGATCACATGTCCGCGACTATGATAATTGCCTTGAGAGCACTATAGCCAACAATCTCCCATTTGCACTTAAGGCTAATTATTGCGATGTCGCATACTCACAGCCCGTGTGATACCGAACACCCAACTCCTCTACTAATCAGTTTCACAAAGCTCGTTCGTAAAACTATTGCGTTCGAGAAATAGCCTCAGTGAGTGGATCCGCTCCAGTGTTTCTTTTTATGTCTCTCTTTATATCAACTTCGCGGAGAAAACTATCTCCCGAAATGAGCAATACCCGTCTTAGAATATTTCTGGATATCTGATGGGACCCAGTTCATAAATGAACTCCAAATCCAGCAAACTTCTTAGACTGTATCGACTACTGAACTTAATCAGTCTTCTGCGCCATGCCTTCCTCAGTATCCGCTCGGACCACCTATCCAAACTACTGCCTCTCGTCAGAGGGAAAAAAATTATAACTCTGACAGTCACTCTGTCATCTAGGTCACCTTGGAAGCCTGGAATGATAACCGTCTCCGGAAGGAGGCTGCCGTTATCAAATCCCTAGAACATCCACTTATGTTCATAAACTGCTTCCATTCGTTTTTCTCCAGGATTGGATTAATGTATCAACTTATTGCATCTAGTGTAAAAACAACATCTGGTGTGGTACTTGACATGTCATGATTGACTCAATTGCCTAAGCAAGTGATATGCCAATCATGCACACCCCTATCTCCTTTAGTCTGTAAGACATCTTTAGAGAGGGTGACTCAATCACCTGCAGGTTCACCACCATGCCAGGGGCCGTCCATTCTAAAATACTTTTAGAATACTGTCTAAGTACCCAGATCGGGACACTTCCCAAATCTAGATCTAAAACCATAGATCTAGTAACCAGAATGCTTGATATAATATCCATATCCTATGTGGAGAAAACACTGTGTGACAACCACAGTATAACCGATCGCAGTATAGGAATTTCACTTCCTACTATGTGCATGTCATCCAAATACCAGGACATTACACCCTACTACCTTCTTAACAGATCCATCTCCTATTCTGATGAAGTAAAAAACCTATGACTATCACATCAAAAATAGATGATCTATCTCCGCTATATCCACTTTAGTCTATAAATAGACATAAGCTACTTGTCCACTACGCTTCCGCTGCTCCCACTGACCACGACAACCCTCTGGCAGAGTCATATACACGTGCACTTCTAAAGCTAGTTTAGAATGACGCTATACTCATCCTCCTGCCGGGTCTCATAGTCTGGAACAACAGTAGTGTCAAGTCTGGGTAAACAAGAACCTCCCTGTCACCGTCCTTGAGGATACCAAAGCACCTCTCGGGCGCCTGAGGTTACCCACCATATCTGCGGAGTGGCTAATGGAATGTCCATCCTGATTGAATCTTTAGGTCCTATTAAATTTTCCGTAATCGTTTGTGGTTCTGGAATCACTTCCAGTTCTACCATACTCCCACTACTGTTTTTTCTGAAAAAGTCCATTTTACTAAAACTGTGGCGAGTCAAGAACAATTTCACTATTGATCTTCCAGATGGTAGAAAGTTAACCCTCGTCAAAGCCCGGGATAACCCACAAACAGCCATTACTGAAACGTGCCTTGAGTTTATCCGGATTCTGGTTTTAAGCATCAGCCGGACGACTCCCTATACCTTAACATCGTTAAGATATAAATTGATTCTATATATATCTAATATAGAAACAAAAGCACTAATTTAATTGGAACCAGATTCAAATCATGCATCTGTCTCCAGTGAATGTCAACTAAATGGAGAGAGGCCGATCAGCATTACTCGACTTAGGAGTGCATCCAATTATGAGTAACCCGAAAGAGAAACAAGTTCTCAAAACCATTACTATCTGTAAGTGCACGGCGGCGCCCCGGCCGTCAATCCGACGCCGGAATGCGGAAGCGGTGATAAACTTTAATTTTTGCGGACTTTGCAAACCGGCACCACCGCGCACTAAACTCCGGATCGTAACCATTAAACTAGTCTAGCTAACTAACAAGAGGGGAAGAGATGTACCGACTGATCCGAGTCCTCCGGTCTTCATCTCCACTCCGATCTCCTCGCGGGATCTCCGTCTGTCTCCTCCTCGTCGGAAAGGGCACCACATCGCCTGTAGCTTTTACGGGCTCCCACCTCAATACCGAGGCAACTCGGGCGCGAAGCTGGCGAATCGACGCGTCCAAGATTTGCTGTAGGAAGTGTAGTGTAGAATACGCTTTGTCTCAATGGGGTTTGTTGCCTTTGGATGGAGGAAACATGAATGGACTTTGGAATGAAGTGAAGAATTTTTGCAAGCATGAAAATGATATGAAGAAATTTGTGTAATGCCAACAATCAAATTTCTCTCTTCCTCACTCCTAAGTGGCCGGCCCCTTGTTCAATTGGTGGAGGAAAATGAAAATGGAAAACAATGAAGGGAGGTAATTGTAGTAAAAGTGAAAAGGGTGACCATAAAGAAAACATGAACCATGCTTCATTTAAACACACCCATACCCTCATCAAATCACAAGTAAATGCAAGCATGGTGCAAAGATATCATAATCAAGCTTTTTTGCAATAAAACCCCTCCACAAAAGTAATTTGCAAAACTGCAAATTACCCCCTCCACCGGAAAAGTCCGGCCGGGAAAGAACAAAGGAAAACCGGCCGGAACGGAATGCAAACTGGCAACTCCAGAAAACTGGTCCCGTAATAAATTACAGGAAAACCCCGATACTGTGCATACACACCCGCATCTGTATTCCGTCCGGATACAAATGCAAAAAGACAAAATCTACACTGTACTAAACTAGGATCCGGCTTAAACCAAAGCCAGCTAGTAAAATCCGTTCGATCCTGATCCGTGCAATACCGCACGTATCTGATCGAACCCTGCCATATACCTATACGGCTACTAGTACAAAACCGTCCGATCCTGATCCGGGCAATACCGCACGTATCTGATCGGACCCTGCCATATCTCCATACGACCTCTACAGCGTTTCGCCCGAAAACTGAATAACTGAAAGTGTGGTAGACTCTAAAGACTCGTCAATACTATGGCTGTGGATTTAACCACTAGCACGTCAGAGGTATAAGCCAATACGTAACGGGCCACCAGCTATTGACTAAAAGGGACGTCGATGAGCGAACTCATCCTGACACCCTACTGAGCCTGTCAGTGACAATATCCGTACAGTCCGGTCCGTTCGTCTATGAGCATCGCATGGCGGGCCTAGGGGGTTGGTAAAAGTCAGACCCCCAAAAGCGGTACAAGTCGTGTCGGAGTGTAGCCCAGAACACCCTGAGATACTACTGGAATACCTACCAGTAAATCTCCTGCCTTGGCCAAGGACTTCGTGTAATGGCTCTCCTAGACACAGCGCGACCTCACCCCCAATACCGGGAGAGACGAAACCCCCGAAGATCCGCTCACTGCCTCCATGTGGCTCGGGACTGTACCCAACTAAAACCTGTTTGCACGACTCCTTTGAGCCGTGGTAGGGTAGTAATCAAAGCACAGTGGGAACTCACACGAGACAAATGACGATCCCCAGGTCGATGAACTAACCTGTACACATGTCACCTGGGAACTGCTATCTGACGTCAGGTATAAGACCAACTAGCATGTTCCCGGCGAGTCCTGTCCAGTGTACTCATAACCCAATGAGCACCTGTATACATCTTAGGTGATCCAACTGACACCAGTGGCTTGTGAGACCGGCCACCGCCCCTCGTCGGGGTCTCGACTGTATACACTAGTCTACTAATGGAGTATCGATGCCCGGTCTCGAAACTCCCACGACTAGGGACCTTTTAAGGATACGTTTGTAGACCCCCAGCTCCCACTTATATGATCGCCCTCATACTGCTGGTGGTCAAGCAAGAATCCTAGGGGCTCTATCAACGTGCAATAGTGACATGTCATGTCACCTAAAGCAGTACACGATGATAAAGGTAAACCTGATAGCATACTATCATCTCGAGTAAGACTGTTCTACCGGGATAGGTCCTCCCTCAATCATTGCAATCACGTGCCTGTGATCCAATAATTGACTCTGAGGGCACTATCTCCAACAATCTCCCACTTGCACTCAAGGCTAATTATTGCGATGTCGCATACTCACAGCCCGTGTGATACCGAACACCCAACTCCTCTACTAGTCAGTCGCACAAAACCTGTTTGCGAAACTATTGCGTTCGAGGAATAGCCTTAGTGAGTGGATCCGCTCTGAAGTTTCTTTCTATATCTCTCTATATCTCAAGTTCGCGGAGAATGCCATCTCCCGAAATGAGCAATACCTGTCTTAGAGTGTCTGGATGTCTGATGGGACTCAGCTCATAAATGAACTCCAAATCCAAACTTCTTAGACTGTATCGTCAACTGAACTTAATCAGTATCCTGCACCATGCCTCCCTCAGTATTGCCTTGGATCACCTGTCCAAAATACTGCCCCTCGTCAGAAGGAAATCTGTAACTCTGACAACCTCCTTGTCGTCCAGGTCACCTTGGAAGCCTGGAATGATAACTGTTTCCCGAATAGGGCTTTCGTTATCATATCCCTAGAACAGCCACTTATGTTCTAAAACTGCTTCCGACTGTTCCTCCAGGATTGGATCAATATCAACTTATTGCATCTAGTGCAAGAACAACATCTGGTGTGGTACTTGACATCTCATGATTGACTCAATTGCCTAAGCAAGTGATCTGCCAATCATGCACATCCCTCTCTACTTTAGTCTATAAGACACCTTTAGAGAGGGTGACTCCATTACCTGCAGGTACACTACCGTGCCAGGAGTCGTCCATTCTAAATACTCTTAGAATGCTGTCAAGGTACCCTGATTGGGAAACCACCCAAATCTAGATCCAAAACCATAGATCTAGTAACCAGTATGTCTGATATTGTGTCCAAGTTCCTTGTGGAGAAACCACTGTGTGACGACCAAAGAATAACCGATTGTAGTATAGGAGTTTCTTTTCCTACTTTGTGTATGTCATCCAAAACCCGGATATCACACCCTACTATCTTCTCAACAGATCCATCCCCTATTCTGATGACGTCAAACCCATGACTGTCACATCAGAATTAGATGATCTATCTCCGCTATATCTGCTTTAGTCTATAAACAGACATAAGCCTGATGTCCACCAATGCTTCCGCTGCTCCCACTGACTACGACAACCCTCTGGCAGAGTCATATAGACGTGCACTTCTAAAGCTAGTTTAGAACGACGCTATACTCATCCTCCTGCCGGGTCTCGCAGCCTGGAACAACAACAATGGCAAGTGTGGGTAAACAAGAACTTCCCTGTCACCGTCCTTGAGGCTACTGGAGTACCTCTCGGGTGCCTGAAGTTACCCACCTTTTCTGCAGAGTGGCCAATGGAATGTCAAATCAGATTGAATCTTTAGGTTCCTTATCAAATCTCCAGTAATCGTTTGCGGTTCTGGAATCGCTTCCAGTTCTACCATACTCCCACTACTGTTTTCTGAAAAATAACCATTTCTTTTAAAATGTGGCGAGTTAAGAACAATATCACTATTGATCTTCCAGATGGTAGAAAGTCAACCCTCGTCATAGCCTGGGTCAACCCACAAACAGCCATTACAGAAACGTGCCTTGAGTTATCCAGAGTCTGGTTTTAATCATAAGCCGGACAACTCCCCGTACCTTAACAATGTTAAGATATGAACTGTACTATATCCAATATAGAACCAGAGGCACTGATTTAATTGAACCAGATTCAAATCATGCAGCTGTCCCCAGCGCATGTCAACTAAATGGAAGGAGGCCGACCAGCGTTACTCAACTTAGGAATACTTCCAATTATGAGTAACCTGAAAGAGAAGCAAGATCTCTTAATCATTACTATCAACTGAATACCATATACAAGTACCTACATCTTCGATCTCTTTGAAGAATCCCGATACTTGCTATACCTGGTTCTCTACTCTATTCAAATACCTATAACTTCTCCAAATTCGGACCCTGTGTTTCCACGAAACACTTGTCTAAAAACTAGAGAAGTCATAAGTAAACCGAATATAGTATGAGGACCACCCCTCTGTCCTGATGGACCCTGGACAACATACAATACTCTGTAAAAAGTCCCTTGAGTCTGATAACTCATTCACTGTGTGTCGTAGGTTGAAAACTGTACTTATGGTTAAGAAGAATTACACCGCTGTTTAATGCTCCTTACCTAACCATCCACTGATATAGGTAAATGTCGTAGACATAATTTCAGAAAGGTATATCTCACTCTATCAAAATAGACGTACAGATATATCAATTTGAAATTGGTGCATAACAGCGGATATTCAAAACCAAATATTTGCCGACCGGCAAACAGCCCAGGTGATTTCCTCAAATATCACCGATTACAACGAATCCCGATATAATGAGGATGATCACCCAATTCCCAATAACCTACTCCCACTCATCATCTGTAAAACCATACAGATGTGAGAATCATACCTGGTAAATACATACCCTGGAGTAAGTATCTAATCGGGAAATCAGTTTTCCTTTAACATTACACAGTTGAACTGAAACATTGAATTGTTCCGATGGGGTATTCTGGTATTCCTAGTAATGCCTCTTCCAGATTCACGACTGTAACCGTATAGTTCTTTGCCACCTCTCCAAATCCCTTCATATGTCTTTAGTCATTACCTTCCGCACACCCCTTTAGGCCAATTGGTTTTCTTCCTTCCCTACCGTTCGGCACCAGCCTATGGTTTGGAAGAAGACTATCCAATAAGCATAAAGGGTGTACTGTCCTAATCCTAGGAGCACTCGCAACGCGAGAGAAGGTGAAGATAAAAGACACCTGAATGTACTTTATTCCTATTTCTCCTGGACCAGAATCCATCCCCGAACTGGAACAAGTTCCATTCGAGTTCGTATATAACCATACGATGGAGTATCCAAATAAACTGTGGATCTTCGTAGTGATACGGAGTGTCCTGGAGAAATACAAAGGTGATGTGGGAGTGGTAACGAAATATTTGGTTTGGTCGTGAATATCTGTTGCAATTTACTTTGCCCTCTTACTAATCCCTTGCTTTGTCTGAACTTAATACCTTCTGCACACCATCGTTATGCTAATTGGTTTTCTTCATTCCCTACCGGTCGGCACCAGCCTAAGGTTTGGAAGAAGACAATCCAATTTGCGTAATAGGTGTACTACCCCTAAACCAAGGAGTACTCGTAACCTGAGAGAGGGTAAAAGGAAAAGACAACTGAATAATCCTATCCGTTTTCTCCAGAACCAGAAACCATCCTCGAATTCCTTCGAGTTCGTATCTAACCATACGATGGTTTTGTCCAATGGAAGTGGACGTTCGCAGTAATACGGGGTGTCCTGGAGAAAAGGGTAAAAGTAGGAGTGGCAATGAGGTCTGCAATTCTGACAATCCAAAAGCCTGTGTTAAGAAGCTTCGGTCAACTTGGTCACTGAGTCAAAGTCTTAGGGTCGGGTCAATGGTCGCTGCCAAAGAGAGAGAGAAAAGAAACACTCAGCGTGCACTCTAACCTAGATCAGAATGGTTACCAATTTATCTAATCTGGAAACCTCCCACTGTACCTCAAATTCTCCTCCAAACCTGAAAGAAGAATTAGTCGGGGTCACCCGAGGAGTAAACTAACTCATCAGTGGGAATCGGGATCCAACTCTCATCGCATGATAACGTGACGGAATCCGCTCACGGTATCACACTCCAGAAGGTATGCGCATATCTGGCAAGTTTCAGTACTTTTGAAACTCCCGATGTAATTTCTGCCCCATGCTCTTATGACCTTGGCGTGAGGTCAAAATATCATAAGTCACATGTCAAGTTCTGCCCGTCATTATCCAGGTTAATCTGAACCCACCCGTACATACCCTTGACGTAGGCCAAAATAGTAGTACGACTGTCCCAAACCAACGCATCTATCTATGCAACAGATAAATACCCGGCAGCTACCAATCACTATGTCTTGGCGTAAGGTCAAAATACATAGCTTGAATACTACCGAATATTTAACTGAAATGACGGAGGGCTACGAATGGTTTCTGGCGAAAACCTTTAACGTAATGAACTTGATATCGTCGAAGGAACGGATAGCTTTTTGAAAATATAGTGACGAAAACCGTTGCTAAAGAGGTCACTCCCGGTGAAGGGATCTCGGCTCTTTCCCCGTAGAATGAGGTGCAGGATATTCCAACTGAATACCACGGTGCAAAGCAAAAGTAATCGGCTATAGTGAAGTTAATGCCCTGACGCAAACTTCTGTCCAAGGGGTCACTCCCGGTGAAGGGATCTCGGCCCTTGCCTCGTCGACTGAGGAGCAGGATATTCCAAATGAATACCACAATGCAAAACAAAAGTAAACGTCCTTGCAATAACAGCTTTTGAAAAAGTGTTCCAACAACATCAGATTAGGTTTGTTTTTAACTTGCATTGATCCGAATCAATGCAGTCCCATCAATTGATCACACCAAAAAGAACGAAAATATACTGATGTACGTATATGCCATCCGCATTCGCCACTGGGTCCCGTCATTACCCGTTAGGTTAGCTTACTAACGACAGAGCGGGGACTGGACTAGCGCGGATGCAAAATATATACAACATCTACTAATATATATACCAATATATTATATTTCGCTCAAGGCGTGAATAAAATGCAACATCACAGAGAATGAACAGCATCACAGAAACAATACAGATATCTGGGATCCCCGGGTTTCACAGAGCCACTACTGAAACCCGACGTTCCCCTGGTCGTGTGGATAGCCTGTGCAATGAAATCCTAGACCACTACGGGCGCGGCAAGTCACCCGCCAAAACCTGAAGCGAGGCAGCCCCCTTCAGCGCCGTGAATGGACCACCCAGCACTTCACGGAATCCGGCAACTTGGGCACCCCTCCTGGGTCAACCTGTACCCCCTACGAGTGCGGCGAATAGCCCGCCAATCCTAGAGTGAAGCCCCCTCCATCTCAATGCCATGAGATGCGGGCTTGTTGCCCTCCAGAACCCGGCTATCCGTGCACCCCTCCGCGGGGCAATCCTAGTACAGAAAGTAAAATATACATACACCGGGTACATCGACCGCAACCAGGTCGTGCCCCAAAATAATAATACAATCAGGCAGTGACGGCAGTCCACATGTCGGACGCTCGCCCCGCAATATCAAATGTACATAATACAACAGCACAGTACTAGCATTCCATCCAGGCTATCCCCCACGACCGATCCGCAACATCACAGCAAATACATAGAACATCAACGTGAAAGTCACGTTCGCAAATCCGTCTAACCGGGCTATAGCAGTTAGACCGGATTTACCGATCGAGTGACATTCACGGTCGCAGATATAATGTAAATACTGTGAAAAATGTGTTTAAAAAATTTCCGATTGATCAAACAATTAACAAGTGGGCCCCAAAGAAAACTGTAGCACTCACAGAAACAATTGGCCCAACTTTAATATTCCAAAGCCCATATTTTAAGCCCAGAAGGCCTCTGTAAAAAATTGGTGAAGTGATGTGAATAGTGCGCGGCGGAAGGGCCGCACAAATGGGGTTTTCGCGGCGGTTCCGCGCTCCAACTGTGGAGTCACTTCATCGAATTTTTACAGAGCTCTTATATTTTCCAGTACATCAATATTTTACAACCTGAAAAATTTTTCGAGACCAAAATATTTCAACAGAAACTGATGTGAACAAAAAATACGGTTTTTGGAAATTTTGGTCGATCGGAAATGCAAACACATTACACAAAGCTAGACTAAGTTAATGGCGAGGCTCTGATACCACTGTAAGTGCACGGCGGCGCCCCGGCCGTCAATCCGACGCCGGAATGCGGAAGCGGTGATAAACTTTAATTTTTGCGGACTTTGCAAACCGGCACCACCGCGCACTAAACTCCGGATCGTAACCATTAAACTAGTCTAGCTAACTAACAAGAGGGGAAGAGATGTACCGACTGATCCGAGTCCTCCGGTCTTCATCTCCACTCCGATCTCCTCGCGGGATCTCCGTCTGTCTCCTCCTCGTCGGAAAGGGCACCACATCGCCTGTAGCTTTTACGGGCTCCCACCTCAATACCGAGGCAACTCGGGCGCGAAGCTGGCGAATCGACGCGTCCAAGATTTGCTGTAGGAAGTGTAGTGTAGAATACGCTTTGTCTCAATGGGGTTTGTTGCCTTTGGATGGAGGAAACATGAATGGACTTTGGAATGAAGTGAAGAATTTTTGCAAGCATGAAAATGATATGAAGAAATTTGTGTAATGCCAACAATCAAATTTCTCTCTTCCTCACTCCTAAGTGGCCGGCCCCTTGTTCAATTGGTGGAGGAAAATGAAAATGGAAAACAATGAAGGGAGGTAATTGTAGTAAAAGTGAAAAGGGTGACCATAAAGAAAACATGAACCATGCTTCATTTAAACACACCCATACCCTCATCAAATCACAAGTAAATGCAAGCATGGTGCAAAGATATCATAATCAAGCTTTTTTGCAATAAAACCCCTCCACAAAAGTAATTTGCAAAACTGCAAATTACCCCCTCCACCGGAAAAGTCCGGCCGGGAAAGAACAAAGGAAAACCGGCCGGAACGGAATGCAAACTGGCAACTCCAGAAAACTGGTCCCGTAATAAATTACAGGAAAACCCCGATACTGTGCATACACACCCGCATCTGTATTCCGTCCGGATACAAATGCAAAAAGACAAAATCTACACTGTACTAAACTAGGATCCGGCTTAAACCAAAGCCAGCTAGTAAAATCCGTTCGATCCTGATCCGTGCAATACCGCACGTATCTGATCGAACCCTGCCATATACCTATACGGCTACTAGTACAAAACCGTCCGATCCTGATCCGGGCAATACCGCACGTATCTGATCGGACCCTGCCATATCTCCATACGACCTCTACAGCGTTTCGCCCGAAAACTGAATAACTGAAAGTGTGGTAGACTCTAAAGACTCGTCAATACTATGGCTGTGGATTTAACCACTAGCACGTCAGAGGTATAAGCCAATACGTAACGGGCCACCAGCTATTGACTAAAAGGGACGTCGATGAGCGAACTCATCCTGACACCCTACTGAGCCTGTCAGTGACAATATCCGTACAGTCCGGTCCGTTCGTCTATGAGCATCGCATGGCGGGCCTAGGGGGTTGGTAAAAGTCAGACCCCCAAAAGCGGTACAAGTCGTGTCGGAGTGTAGCCCAGAACACCCTGAGATACTACTGGAATACCTACCAGTAAATCTCCTGCCTTGGCCAAGGACTTCGTGTAATGGCTCTCCTAGACACAGCGCGACCTCACCCCCAATACCGGGAGAGACGAAACCCCCGAAGATCCGCTCACTGCCTCCATGTGGCTCGGGACTGTACCCAACTAAAACCTGTTTGCACGACTCCTTTGAGCCGTGGTAGGGTAGTAATCAAAGCACAGTGGGAACTCACACGAGACAAATGACGATCCCCAGGTCGATGAACTAACCTGTACACATGTCACCTGGGAACTGCTATCTGACGTCAGGTATAAGACCAACTAGCATGTTCCCGGCGAGTCCTGTCCAGTGTACTCATAACCCAATGAGCACCTGTATACATCTTAGGTGATCCAACTGACACCAGTGGCTTGTGAGACCGGCCACCGCCCCTCGTCGGGGTCTCGACTGTATACACTAGTCTACTAATGGAGTATCGATGCCCGGTCTCGAAACTCCCACGACTAGGGACCTTTTAAGGATACGTTTGTAGACCCCCAGCTCCCACTTATATGATCGCCCTCATACTGCTGGTGGTCAAGCAAGAATCCTAGGGGCTCTATCAACGTGCAATAGTGACATGTCATGTCACCTAAAGCAGTACACGATGATAAAGGTAAACCTGATAGCATACTATCATCTCGAGTAAGACTGTTCTACCGGGATAGGTCCTCCCTCAATCATTGCAATCACGTGCCTGTGATCCAATAATTGACTCTGAGGGCACTATCTCCAACACTATCAACTGAATACCATAACACAAGTATCTACATCTTCGATCACCTTGAAGAATCCCGATACTTGCGTCACCTGGTTCTCAACTTTATTCTTGCACCTATAACTTCTTAGACTTTGTATTTCTACGAAACACATGTCTAAAACTAGAGAAGTCACAAGTAAATAGAATATAGCACGAGTACCAGCCCCTTTGTCCTAATGGACACTGGACAACATACAATACTTTGTATAAGTCCCCTGAGTTTAATAACTCAAACCCTGTGCGTCGTAGGTTGAAAACTGTACCCAGGTGATTTTCTCAAATATCACCAATTACAACGAATTCCGATATAATGAGGATGATCACCTAATTCCCAATAACTTACTCCTACTCATCATCTGTAAAACCATACAGATGTGAGAATCATACCTGGTAAATACATACCCTGGAGTAAGGGTCTAATTTGGAAATCAGTTTTCAATTAACAACGCATAGTGAAACTGAAACATTAAAATGTTTCGAAGGGGTATCCGGATATTCTTAGTAATGCCTCTTCCATTATCAAATTCATGACTGTAACCGTATATTTCCTTGACATCTCTCCAATTCCCTTTATTTGTCTTTACTCATTACCTTCTGTACACTATCGTTAGGCTAAGTGGTTTTCTTCCTTCCCTACCATTCGGCACCAGCCTATGGTTTGGAAGAAGACTATCCAATAAGCATAATATGTGTACTCTCCTAATCCTAGGAGCACTCGCAACCTGAGAGAAGGTAAGGATAAAAGACAATTGAATAAACCTTATTCCTATTTCTCCTGAACCAGAATCCATTCTCGAAAAAGTTCCTTCGAGTTCGTATATAACCATACGATGGATTTATCCGATGGAATTGGATGTTCGTAGTGATACGGGGTGTTCTGGAGAAATACAAAGGTGAAGTAGGAGTGGCGATAAAATACGTGGTTTGGTCATGAATCATAGCAGTCGCATTTTACTTTGCCCTCTTTCTAATCGCTTTATTTGTCTTTACTTATTACTTTCTGCACACCACACTTAGGCTAATTGGTTTTATTCATTCCCTACCTTTCGGCACCTGCCTATGGTTTGGAAGAAGACTATCCAATAAGCGTAACAGGTGTACTGTTTCTTAATCCTAGGAGCCCTCACAACCTGAGAGAAGGTAAAAGGAAAAGACAACTGAATAGTTCTATTCTTTTTCTCTAGAACCAGAATCCATCCTCGAAAAGGTTCCTTCGAGTTCGTATATAACCATACGATGGATTTATCCAATGGAAGTGGATACACGTAGTGATACGAGGTGTTCTAGAGAAAAGCAAAGGGTAAAAGAAGGAGTGACAATGATGTATGCAACTTGGAAAATCCAAAAGCCAGTGTTTTTAAGAAAGTTCGGTTAACTTGGTCACTGAGTCATAGTCTAGGGTCGGGGTATGGTCGATGCCAAAGAGAGAGAGAAAAAGAAACACTCAGCGTGCACTCTAACCTAGATCAGAATGGATAATCATTTTATCTAATCTGGATGGCTCCTACTGTTTTCTCAAATTTTCCTCCAAACCTAAAAGGAGAATTAGTCGGAATCACCCGAGGAGTAATCCTACTCATCAGTGGGAATCGGGATCCAACTATCATCGCATGATAACTTGATGGAAGCCACTCAAGTCACCACACTCCAGAAGGTATGCGCGTGCCTGGCAAGTTTCCTGTATGTTTGAAACTCCCGATATGATTTTTAGCCCAAGCAGCTTATGACCTTGACAAAGGCCAACAAATCATAAACCACAAGTCAAGTTCAACCCGTCATTATCCTGGATTACTCTAGACCCACCCGCACAAACCCTTGACAAAGGCCAACAAGGTTATACGACTGTCCTAGATAATCGCAACTCAATGCAACAGACAAGTAATACCCAGCTACCGCACACTATGCCTTGACAAAGGCCAACAAACGCAGCACGAATACTAGGTACTACCTGAAAGAAATGACGGAGGGCTACGGCTGGTTTTTGGCGAAAAACCTTTAACGTAATGAACTTGATATCGTTGAAGGAATCCAAGTGGTTTTATAAAAGTATAGTGGCGAAAACTTTTGCTAAAGAGGCCACTCCCGGTGAAAGGATCTCGGCTCTTTCCCCATCGAATGAGGTGCAGGATATTCCAAACTGAATACCACGATGCAAAGCAAAAAGTAAATGACTATAGTGAAGTTATTACGTTGACGCAAACTTTTACTCAAGGGGTCACTCCCGATGAAGGGATCTCGGCCCTTGCCTCGTCGAATGAGGTGCAGGATATTCCAAACTGAATACCACTGTGCAAAGCAAAAGCGTACGTCTGCAATGTCAGTTTTTAAAATTGGTTCCAACAATATCAAATATATGTTTGTTTTATCCTTGCATTGATAAGAATCAATGCAGTCCCATCAATTAATCACACCAGAAAAGAACGAAAATAAAATGTACGTATATGCCATCCGCATTCGCCACTGGGTCCCATCATCACCCGTTAGGTTACTTAACTAACGACAGAGCGGGGACTAGGCTAGCGCGGGTGCAAAACATATACAACATCTACTAGTATATATAAATATATATAACAATCGTCCCAGGCATGATAAATGCAACATCACAGAAAAGTAATAAGCATCACAGAACAATACAGATAATCTGGGAGCCCCGGGTTTCATAGAGCCACAACCGAAACCTGACGTTCCCCTGGTCGTGCGGATAGCCATTGCAATGAACTCCTAGACCCCTACGAGTGTGGAAAGTTACCCGCCAAAACCTGAAGTGAGGCAGCCCCCTTCAACAAAGTGAATGGACCATCCAGCACTTCACGGAATTTGGTAACTTGAGCACCCCTCCTGGGGTCAACCTGTACCCCCTACGAGTGCGGCGAATAACCCGTCAATTCTAGAGTGAAGCCCCCTCCGTCTCAACTCCATGAGATACTGATCTGTTGCCCTCTAGAACCCGGCTATTCTTGCACTCCACCGTGGGGTAATCCTAGTATAGAAAAGAAAATAATATACAAGGGTGACATCGACCTCAGCCCGGTCATGCCCCAAAAGAATAATATACAAACAGGCAGTGACGGCAATCCACATGTCGGACGCTCGCCCCACAATATCAAATATACAAATGAATCTAAACAGTACTACCACAGCACCCAGGCTATCCACCATGACAATCCGCAACATCACAGCACAATACAGAACATCAACGTGAATGTCACGTTCGGAAACCCGTCTAAAAGGACTATAGCGATTAGACAAGGTTTACCGATCAAATGACATTCACGGTCACAGATAGAAATGTAAAGTAGTGAAAAATTACACAGTTAAAATTTTGATCGACTAAATTTATCCGCAAAGGCCCCAAAAGCAAATCCAGTACTCAAAAGATTCTGGGCCAAAACAAATCATCACAAAAATCATCTTTTTTAAGTTCTGAGCTACAGTAAAATTTCATGGCCCGTCGCTACTAAACGGCCGCGGAACCGCCGCCAAAATGGGGTTAGTGCGGCGGTTCCACGGCGCTTTAGAGGCTTCAGGAGCCCAAATTTTTTCTGCATTCATGAAATCGTCTGCACGGATTTTTAAGCTACTGGAAATAATTTTTGGAGCACTTTCAGAAATCTGTTAGTTGTATGTATGCCCTAGAGGCCAGTATTGTACAGATGATGTATATTATATTGGATGCTTGGACATATATAGAGATGACTTTCTTGCTCGACATGATAGTATGCTATCTGGTTGCTATTTATCTTAACATGTACACTAGTCTCTTTATACTGTCTTATAGTTACATGTTGGTAAAGCCCTTAGGATTTGTACTTGACTACCTGGACTATGATGCAGATCATACTAGTGGGGACATGGTAGTCCATAAGTACATCCTTCAAGGTCCCTAGTCGTGGGTGTATCGAGACGGGGCATCGATATACCAGTGTAGACTAGCGTATACGCTTCTCGACCCATGTGATGGGCGATGGATGATCCCATATCCATTGGTGTTTGACATCAGAGATGGTATACGGGTGCTCAGTGGAGACTGAGTACACTGGACGGACTCGCCGAGAACTCCCAGATGGTATTATACCTCACGTCAGATGGCAGTTCTCAGGTGACACTTGTACAGGTTAGTCTGTAGACCCGAGATCGTCATAGAGTCTTGTGTGATTCCCACTGTGCTTTGATCTCCACCTTACCACGTCCATGAGGGCGTGCAAAACGGTGGTCTTTGGGCACAGTCCCGAGTCACATGGAGGCAATGAGCGATAGGAGGGGTTTCGTCTCTCCCGGTATTGGGGGTTGATGTTGCGCAGTGCTCGATTGGCCGTAGCAGGGAAGTCCCTGTCCAGGGCTGATCAGAGATTTGCTGGTAAGTGTTACCAGTAGTTTCTCGACCCGTTATGAGCCTCACATCGGCACGACTTATCGGGTTATTGGGGTCTGACGTTTACCACCCCTAGACTTGATATGCGACATATCAGACGAAGAGACCGGACTATATGGTAAGTGTTACTGGTCGGATTCGCAGGAGTGTAAGCGGGCTAGCTCGTCGATCTTCTGATCGCTCAATACCCGGGTGGCCGTTACGTTTAGCAGACCGCTTGCGGCTTGTGGGTGCTTGATATGATCATCATCTGCTACCGGCGTATTGACGAGTCTTTAGAGTCCTACACAGAGGTTTCCTAGCTCAAGCGAAACGAAATAGGAGTGCATATGAGATATGTGCGGGACCGAGAATAATGCGTGTATGTGATACCGTATTTGATTCTCGCGATTAATGTTTCGATTGGTTGTATGAGATATGACCTAGTTATCGAATCATTGATTCGATAAATCGATGCATTGAATACTAGTCGGTTATGTGCGACATGACCGGATCATTGAATCAAGTGTTGATTTAATGATTTAATGTATAATTATATATTTGATATATTACTTTGCATTAACTAGTATTGGTTCATTTTAAACGGATTTTTCTCACTTGATTTACACATTGTATATGTGATATACTTTTGTGCACATATTTGTATCATGTTTGATGATACTTGATCATATGGTTAAGTGTATAGAATTAAACCATAGTTAACTTGAGATTAGGGTTTTGATTATGCATTTATTCATTTATTTGTTTATTCATTTATTTGGATAAACTTTAAGATGAAAATGGTGGCAATTTTTGTTTCATATTAAAGCTTCATGAAGCTTTGACTTTGCTAACCATTCTTGTCTTCATGCATAACCCTAACCCACTCAAATGACCATGGTTTATTCTCTACACTTAACCCTAGTTAAAGTTATGATAAGTTTGGATTTTCTTTTCATTTTTAAGAGGAGAACTTATCATAACTAGCTTCATCATCTTCTTCTTCTAAAAAGAAAAAGCTTGCTACTTTAATGGCAACTTGAGTTCTAGTGAGAGAAATCCAATTCTAAAGTGAACCCACCTCCTATTTCTTCACCCTCTACCTCTTGCCAAGTTGTTTTGGGTGTTTTCTTCACAAGTTTCACAACTTTGTGAAGTCGGAGCTTGAACTAGTGCAACCTCGACGTAGATCGTCTTTGACACGAAGCCGACGACCTAGCTCGCCCGTTTCTCCGATGAAGCCGACGATTGGGTTCGGGATTCATGATGGACAGCGAGAGGACACCCACGTGGAGCTAAGGAAGTGGAAATCCGGATCTATAAAGGTTGTAGCTTCTCACTTCTAGTTAAGTAGTTAACTAGTTTACCGTTTCGCCTAGAAATCTAGCCGACGATCCGTATTAGGGTTTCTCGGCACCCATAATTTTTGAAATTGGCATGATCGATGCCTTGTGAGACTTCATTAGGATGCCTAGGATGCCTACAGTGGTATCAGAGCCTAGCTAGAGCCTTAGGCGAAGTCTAGACGCAATTTGAAGCCCGAACGAACCCGAAACCCTAAACATAACATGCTCTCTGTACATTTTCTAAAATCTGGGATTTTTCAAGATTAAAAATGCCTAAAAAATTCAGCAGGAATATCTAAGAATTATGGTGAAACACGAGCTCATGAAGCTTCCAAACAGCCGCGGAAACGCGGCAGAAGCATGGCTTCTGCCGCTGTTCCGCGGCCAACTGTTCACTTTACCCAATATTGTTTGCACAGTAATTCTTCTTTTCTGGTGCTGAGTTTTATGGGAATTTTTAATAATTATTCAAGAGTTGAATTTTCTAGGGTTGCTTTGGGGATTCGGTGTTTCGATTGGGATATCAAATTTCCTCTTTGTATATTTCCGGATAATTTTTAGAATATGTTAAAAAGTTCGACCGGATATAAATACCCAATTTTTCCCCTGTCGGGAAATTTCTAAGTGTTGGATTTTTCCGTAGTTTAACGACGTTCTAAGTAGTGCAAGTAGCGCGATGGACCCTCTAGAAGACAACAAACCTTAACTCGATTATGTGACCGTCTTGAACTGCCCTTTGAACCTTCGGGTTTGGGGCAGTACGGCGTGCCACATGTGAGGCGTTGGCTTGACCCTTCTACGACTGGACCGTTGGTACTGAGGCACGAACTGAATGTTGTTAGACTTATTTCATGTGTTGAGCTGTATCGGGAAAACTTGGGTATTCGACTGTTCGATCGGAAAGTTTAACATTTTCTATTTATCTGGAATGTGATACAATAATTGGAATTCACAAATAGTTATGAGATAACTGAATGAATGTTATAAATCTTGCAATTTAGTCCCATAAGATATTGAAAAGAGTTTTCGATAATGAGACTAAAATGCGGGATTTCTATCTGTTAGGCATGCGATGTCTAAAGAGGTTGCGGATTCCAACTGTTGTACTTTTACACTTTCTTTTCTGTGACCGTAAGTGTAGTATGTTTATATCGCCGGTTTCGTTGCTATATGTCAACGACAATTGGGGTATGCGTACTTACTTACGTTGATGACATGTGATGTTATGTGTTGCTGGATATGTTATATTGGATCGTCGTGTTTGAATAGCCGGGGGTTTTTATGTGAGATGAGTGTTTTTCAATTTCATTCATGTAAAAACTTATAAGTAATATTCTTTTATTTGGGGCACTTCCAGGTAGCGGAAGTTGTCACCTTTTGTATATTATTTACTTTTCCGCATTAGGATAGACCCAAGGAGGGGAGCACAAGTAACCGGGTTCTGGGGTCCAGTGGGAGACCAACTCGAGGAGTCGAGTCCGGGTCTCCTAACCCTAGAATTGGCAGGGTTGCTTGCCGCTCTCGTAGGGGTCTAGGGGTGTGGGATTGGCTATTCATCACGACCGTGGAATCCGTGTTTTATACTGGCTCGTATTGAAAACACGGACGTCCTAGTATATCCAATATTTCATATGTTTCTTCTGCTGCGATATCTGTGATGTGATCATGAGATGTTCTGTGATAGATACTATATATAGTATATATGATATATTATATAGACGTTGCTTATGTTTTACACCCGCGCTAGCCCTGCCCTGCTCTGTCGTTAGTTACCTAACCTAACGGTGCACGAGGGGATATCGAGGCGAACGCGGATGGCATAAGTGTACGTCATATCTATCTGTGATGTTTAGGTATTTAAATGATGGGACTTCATTAATGTGATTAATGAAAGATAAAAAACCTAAGATGTTGTGGAATCGAATTTTAAAATAAAACAGGTAGCTACAGTTCTTGCTTTGCATAGCGGTATATATGATATACCCTGCACCTTATTCGATGAGGAAAGGACCGAGATCCCTTCACCGGGAGTGACTCCTTTAGCAATAACTGGTAGATGCTACACACTCGGTTTGGTTTTGATTGCTTTTAAGAGTTTTTGCTTTGCACAGTGATATATATGATATATCCCGCACCTCATTCGACGAGGAAAGGACCGAGATCCCTTCACCGGGAGTGACTCCTTTAGCAAAACTAGAAAAGCCTCAAAATCACTCCATTTCAAAACTTCATTTGATTCTACAACGATATCAAGTTCATTACGCAATAGGTTTTTAGAAAAACCTGTCGTAGCCCTCCATCATTTCAGATAAGAACTGTTTAGTATTCGTGCTGCGTTTGTTGGCCTTTGTCAAGGCGTAGTGTGCGGTAGCTAAATAGTGATTATCTGCTTATGCATATGATGCAGATTGTTTCAGGGTAGTCGTACGACCTTGTTGGCCTTTGTCAAGGGTCGTGCGGGTGGGTTTGATTCAATCAAGAAATGACGGGTTGAACTTAACTAGCATCCTGTGATTTGTTGGCCTTTGTCAAGGTCATAGGACACTAGGGGTAAAATATTATCGGGAATTTCAAGTGTTGAAATTTGCAATGAGATTGCATACCTTCTATAAGATAGTTGGATCCCGATACCCACTGCGAGTAAGAGTTACTCCTGGGAGAGTTTTACACATTACAATTAGCCGATCAAGTAGGTGTCTAGAAAGGTGTTAACGAGGTTACGCCTCTGGGAAAACGAGGTTTACATTAATTAGGTTCGTGCGAAAGCACGGGGGACCTCCCTCAAAGTACCGACACTGTCCTGGGTGAAAGATTGGCGAACTTGTAGTGTGTAATTAATCCCGGCTAGTCTTTCTTTTTAGGGTTTGAAGGAAGATTTGATAAAAAGCAGTGGGAGCCATCCTGATTAGATAAGATAATAACCAATCTGATCTTGCACGAGCATACGCTAAAGTGTTTTCTTCTCTCTCTCTCCAGGTAGCGACCATTTCATGCCCTAATAAAGATAATAATATGGATGTATTGACCGAACCCGCATGTTATACTGTGCTGGGGAACGTTGGTTCCGTTCTTTCTTATAAGAGTTATAGGAATGAACAGGACATAGGGGAATACCAGGATTCTCATGCCACCCGGATGAAGAAAGTACATGTTGATGCATTTTCTTCGGGTGTGTTCGTTACAGAGAACTGTTTCTCAATTTGCTCTACGTCCTGGGTATTAGATACCGGGTCAGGATCCCATATATGTAATCAGTTACATGGGCTTAGAAAAGGTAGAGAACTTGGAGAAGGTAATAAAGACATTAGAGTCGGAAATGGTGCAATTGTTGCAGCTAAGACTGTCGGGGAATATCACCTTGTATTACCAACAGGTAATACATTGGTTCTGAACGAATGCTATTACATGCCGAACATGATATGCAACATTATATCGGTTTCTTTATTAAGTAAAGAGGGATATAATTTTGTATTACAGAATAATGTTATGAACATTTTCCATAACCAAAAGTTGGTTGGATCAGGCACGTTGTGCAATGGCATTTATGTTCTAAATCAATCAACAGTTCTGAACATAACAAACACACACAAGAGGAAGAGTTCTGAACTCAACGAATCCTTCTTGTGGCATTGTAGACTGGGTCACATCAATGCGACACGACTGGCTAAGTTGCATAAGGATGGATATTTAAATCCGTTTGAATTTTCATCTTATGACACTTGCCAGTCATGTCTCAAAGGCAAGATGACCAAAACTCCGTTTACGGGACACGGAGAAAGAGTTACCGAACTCTTGGGACTAATACATAGTGATGTATGCGGTCCCATGTCTACACATGCCAGGGATGGTTCTTCATACTTCATTACATTCACTGACGATCTCTCTAGGTTCGGGTATGTGTTCCTGATGAAACACAAATCAGAAGCTTTTGAGAAATTTAGGGAATATAAACAAGAAGTTGAGAACCAAACCGGAAAAAGTATTAAAATCCTACGATCTGATCGAGGAGGAGAATACTTAAGCAATGAATTCCTGGAATTCCTAAAAGAGAATGGGATTCTCTCTCAGCTTACTCCTCCTTATACACCACAGCACAACGGTGTATCGGAGCGGAGAAATCGCATCCTATTAGATATGGTGCGCTCTATGATGAGTACAGCTGAGTTACCTATTTCCTTCTGGGGTTATGCGCTGGAGACAGCAGCATACCTATTGAATCAAGTTCCATCTAAATCTGTACCTACCACACCATATGAGATATGGAGTGGGAAGAGACCATGTCTTAAACGAGTTAAGATATGGGGTTGCCCGGCCTATGTCAAAAGGCAAAATCCGGACAAACTCGAGGCACGGTCAGTTCTATGTAAGTTTGTGGGATGTCCCAAACATTCACATGGATATCTTTTCTACCATACAGAGAAATAAAAAGTGTTTGTTTCTCGACATGCCACCTTTTTAGAAAAGGAATTTCTTGCAAAAGAAATTAGTGGGGATATGGTAGAACTGGAAGAAATTCCGGCTTCACAAACTCAAACTGAAGATTTAGTGGAACCAGAGGATTCAGTAGTACCCGACGAACCCCAGCCTCTCCACCAATCTAGTAGGGTTCCTCGCCAACCTGAGAGATACTACGGTTTTCTCATGGACGGTGGGAGCGAGGATTGCATCATGGAGGATGATGACCCAACTAGCTTCGAGCAGGCCATCACGAGTGGGGACTCAGTGAAATGGCTGGATGCTATGCGGTCCGAGATGGAATCCATGTACACCAACAAAGTATGGACTTTGGAAGTTGCTCCTGAAGGGGTAAAACCCATTGGGAGCAAATGGATCTTCAAGAAAAAACTTGGTGTAGATGGGAAAGTGGAGACTTTCAAAGCTAGACTTATAGCAAAGGGTTTTCGTCAAAGACCAGGTGTGGACTATGACGAGACCTTTTCTCCAGTGGCTATGCTTAAATCCATCCGGATCATGCTTGCCATCACTGCATATCATGATTACGAAATCTGGCAAATGGATGTTAAGACCGCCTTTCTAAATGGTGATTTAGAAGAGTGCGTGTACATGACTCAGCCAGAGGGCTTCGTAGATAGTGGGAGCAGCGGGAAGGTATGCAAGCTGCTTAAATCCATTTATGGATTAAAGCAAGTATCGCGGAGTTGGAACATCTGCTTTGATGTCGTTATCAAAGAGTTTGATTTCGTCAAAAATCCAGATGAACCTTGTATCTACAAGAAGGTGGCAGAGAGTAAGGTTGTCTTCCTCGTATTGTACGTGGACGACATACTCTTGATAGGAAATGATATTCCTATGCTGCAATCAGTCAAGCTCTTCTTATCACAAAGATTCTCAATGAAAGATCTTGGTGATGCCTCCTGCATATTGGGAATCAGGATCTATAGAGATAGATCCAAACGGATACTGGGATTGTCCCAATCCAGGTACATTGACACCATACTAAAGAGGTTTAGTATGGAAGAATCCAAGCGTGGGAACTTACCCACTATCTCTGGACTCACTCTCTCCAAAGAGATGTCTCCCAAGACTGATTTGGAGAGAGCTCGCATGCAAGGGATACCCTATGCTTCGGCAGTAGGCTCTATCATGTATGCGATGCTATGTACCAGACCCGATGTTGCATACTCACTAAGTGTAGTGAGTCGGTATCAAGCAGATCCTGGAGAGAGTCACTGGACAGCTGTGAAGAACATTCTCAAGTACTTGCGAAGGACTAGAGATATGTTCTTGGTGTATGGTAACGGAGAACTCCAAGTGGAGTCCTTTACCGATTCGAGCTTCCAGAGTGATAAGGACGACTCTAAGTCGCAGTCGGGCTTTGTCTTTACCCTTTACGGAGGGGCGGTTAGCTGGAAGAGTTCCAAGCAGGAAACCGTGGCAGACTCGACGATGGAGGCTGAATACATCACTGCCAACGATGCTGCTAAAGAAGCTGTCTGGATCAAGAAGTTCATTTCTGAACTTGGAGTGGTTCCATCCATTGAGCATCCAATACCTTTGTATTGCGATAACAATGGAGCGGTGGCTTTGGCCAAGGAACCCAGGTCCCATCAGCGATCCAGGCATATTCTGAGGCGGTATCACCTGATCCGGGAGATAGTTGATCGCCGGGAGATCGAGGTTAGGAGGGTTGACACGAAGGACAATACTGCGGATCCACTCACGAAGGCCATTCCCCAGATACAGTTTGAGAGACTCTTCGGGATGCTCGGTATGCGATACTACAACAGCTGGCCCTAGTGCAAGTGGGAGATTGTTAGTTGTATGTATGCCCTAGAGGCCAGTATTGTACAGATGATGTATATTATATTGGATGCTTGGACATATATAGAGATGACTTTCTTGCTCGACATGATAGTATGCCATCTGGTTGCTCTTTATCTTAACATGTACACTAGTCTCTTTATACTGTCTTATAGTTACATGTTGGTAAAGCCCTTAGGATTTGTACTTGACTACCTGGACTATGATGCAGATCATACTAGTGGGGACATGGTAGTCCATAAGTACATCCTTCAAGGTCCCTAGTCGTGGGTGTATCGAGACGGGGCATCGATATACCAGTGTAGACTAGCGTATACGCTTCTCGACCCATGTGATGGGCGATGGATGATCCCATATCCATTGGTGTTTGACATCAGAGATGGTATACGGGTGCTCAGTGGAGACTGAGTACACTGGACGGACTCGCCGAGAACTCCCAGATGGTATTATACCTCACGTCAGATGGCAGTTCTCAGGTGACACTTGTACAGGTTAGTCTGTAGACCCGAGATCGTCATAGAGTCTTGTGTGATTCCCACTGTGCTTTGATCTCCACCTTACCACGTCCATGAGGGCGTGCAAAACGGTGGTCTTTGGGCACAGTCCCGAGTCACATGGAGGCAATGAGCGATAGGAGGGGTTTCGTCTCTCCCGGTATTGGGGGTTGATGTTGCGCAGTGCTCGATTGGCCGTAGCAGGGAAGTCCCTGTCCAGGGCTGATCAGAGATTTGCTGGTAAGTGTTACCAGTAGTTTCTCGACCCGTTATGAGCCTCACATCGGCACGACTTATCGGGTTATTGGGGTCTGACGTTTACCACCCCTAGACTTGATATGCGACATATCAGACGAAGAGACCGGACTATATGGTAAGTGTTACTGGTCGGATTCACAGGAGTGTAAGCGGGCTAGCTCGTCGATCTTCTGATCGCTCAATACCCGGGTGGCCGTTACGTTTAGCAGACCGCTTGCGGCTTGTGGGTGCTTGATATGATCATCATCTGCTACCGGCGTATTGACGAGTCTTTAGAGTCCTACACAGAGGTTTCCTAGCTCAAGCGAAACGAAATAGGAGTGCATATGAGATATGTGCGGGACCGAGAATAATGCGTGTATGTGATACCGTATTTGATTCTCGCGATTAATGTTTCGATTGGTTGTATGAGATATGACCTAGTTATCGAATCATTGATTCGATAAATCGATGCATTGAATACTAGTCGGTTATGTGCGACATGACCGGATCATTGAATCAAGTGTTGATTTAATGATTTAATGTATAATTATATATTTGATATATTACTTTGCATTAACTAGTATTGGTTCATTTTAAACGGATTTTTCTCACTTGATTTACACATTGTATATGTGATATACTTTTGTGCACATATTTGTATCATGTTTGATGATACTTGATCATATGGTTAAGTGTATAGAATTAAACCATAGTTAACTTGAGATTAGGGTTTTGATTATGCATTTATTCATTTATTTGTTTATTCATTTATTTGGATAAACTTTAAGATGAAAATGGTGGCAATTTTTGTTTCATATTGAAGCTTCATGAAGCTTTGACTTTGCTAACCATTCTTGTCTTCATGCATAACCCTAACCCACTCAAATGACCATGGTTTATTCTCTACACTTAACCCTAGTTAAAGTTATGATAAGTTTGGATTTTCTTTTCATTTTTAAGAGGAGAACTTATCATAACTAGCTTCATCATCTTCTTCTTCTAAAAAGAAAAAGCTTGCTACTTTAATGGCAACTTGAGTTCTAGTGAGAGAAATCCAATTCTAAAGTGAACCCACCTCCTATTTCTTCACCCTCTACCTCTTGCCAAGTTGTTTTGGGTGTTTTCTTCACAAGTTTCACAACTTTGTGAAGTCGGAGCTTGAACTAGTGCAACCTCGACGTAGATCGTCTTTGACACGAAGCCGACGACCTATCTCGCCCGTTTCTCCGATGAAGCCGACGATTGGGTTCAGGAATCATGATGGACAGCGAGAGGACACCCACGTGGAGCTAAAGAAGTGGAAATCCGGATCTACAAAGGTTGTAGCTTCTCACTTCTAGTTAAGTAGTTAACTAGTTTACCGTTTCGCCTATAAATCTAGCCGACGATCCGTATTAGGGTTTCTCGGCACCCATAATTTTTGAAATTGGCATGATCGATGCCTTGTGAGACTTCATTAGGATGCCTAGGAAGCCTACAAAATCGACAGAAACTTTGCAAATCGGAAAATTGTTTTCGAAATTTTGATCGATCGAGATTTTAAGCTTGTGCAAACTAGCTAGTAGGGGTTAATGGGTGGCTCTGATACCATTGCTGGGTCGTGGAGCGCCCCGGCCATTGAACCGTGGCCAAATGCGGAACAAAAATTTCTTAAAACCCTGCGCTACCATTACCCGATTTGCAAGATCGAAACCATTACCCCTAAAACTAGCAATCTAACAAAAGGAGAAAGAATGGTTATACCTAATGAACCACGTCATTCGGGTCTTCAACCATTTCCAAGCTCCAAGTGATGCGGATCGACTTTGGTCGCCGGTCTTCCTTCGTCTCCGATGATCCACCCGAGGGAAACGGCGCAAGCTTCAGGTTCGCCAAGCGAACCAACCGACTCTTCAAAATTGCTAGTAGAGGAGAGTGCGGAGTGTAGGATAGTGTCACTAAAACTTTCTCTCAAAATCAAATGCTCATGTGAGCATTTCAAGAAGAAGATGAAGTGGGTGATGATCAAAGGCATGAGAAATTGGCTATGTATTTTTGTGTGAGCATGAGAGTGAGAGAGCACCATCCAAAAAATTACCAAATGAAAAATCCCACCCTACAAAAGAGTGGCCGGCCCCTCTCATGCCCACCATAAAAAACCACATTCCCAATTTCATTAAACAATTTGCACCATACCAATCACTACATGAAAAAGCCATGCTTTGACCCAAATGACCATGCCTTTCCATGTCATCATTTCCACCTCATTTAAACATGTGATTTTAAAAATAAAATCAATAATGAGGTGGCCTCTTCTAGAAGTCATTCCACACAAATACGGAATACTTCCCGGTACATGTATCGAAATACACATACGCGTATTCGTACGAAAATACGAATAGCCAAGAGAGAAAACGAATAGTGAACAATAATACTAGAATACATATATATAAATACATATGTAATTTATTAAATAAAAACTTGATTTAACAATCTAGCTTAATCCTAAGCAGCTAGTATTATCAACCGTCCGATTAAAGTCTGTGCAGTCCGTGCACATATTTAATCGGACACCTGTATGTATCGACATACGTTACCTACACCGTATCGCCTGAGCCGTGAAAACCCTCTGTGTGGGACTCTAAAGACTCGTCAATACGCTGGCAGTGGGTTTAACCACAAGCACGTCAGCGGCACTAGCTGTACGTAACGGCTACCCAGGTATTGAGCGAAAGGAAGGCCGACGAGCAAACTCATCCGAACCCCTACTGAGCCTGTCAGTGACAATATCCGTACAGTCCGGTCTGTTCTTCTAAGAGTATCGCATATCGAGTCTAGGGGGTGGATAAAGTCAGACCCCTGACAACGCGATAATTCGTGTCGGTATGAAACCCATCACTATCTGAGAAACTATCGATCCTGGATCGGTAGTTCTCATATACCCCGGCCGAGGATTTCTAGTGATGGCCATCCGTGCACAGCGCGACATCAACCCCCAATACCGGGAGAGATGAATCCCCGACAATCCACTCACTGCCTCCATGTAGCTCGGGACTGTACCCAACTAAAACATGTTTGCACGACTCCTTTGAGCCGTGGTAGGGTAGTAATCAAAACACAGTGGGAACTCACACGAGACAAATGACGATCTCAGGTCGATAGACTAACCTGTACACATGTCACCAGAGAACTGCTATCTGACTATAGGTATAATACCAACTAGCATGTTCCCGGCGAGTCCGTCCAGTGTACTCATAACCCAATGTGCACCTGCATACTATCTTAGGTGAACACCAATAGCTTGTGAGACCGGCCACCGCCCCTCGTCAGGGTCTAGATAAGTATACACCAGTCTACACTGGAGTATCGATGTCCAGTCTCGATACTCCCACGACTAGGGACATTTAAGGATGTGCTTATAGACCCCCAGCTCCCACGTATGTGATCGCCATCACAATGCTGGCAGTCAAGCAAGAATCCTATGGGCTTTATCAACATATACATGATGATAAAGACAAACCAGATAGCATACTATCATCTCGAGTAAGACTGTTTTATCGGTATAGGTCCTCGTTCGATCATCATGATCGCATGTCTGCGACTATGATAATTGCCTTGAGGGCACTATAGCCAACAGCTCCCACTATCTACTAAGCCCTCTGGCTATGTACTTATAGATGCGCTCTTATAAATCATTATTTAGAAAAGCAGTCATGACACCTAACCACCAGATATCGTAGTCATGGTATGTAGCCGTGGCAAGTAGGATCTGGATGGACTTAAGTATAGCTTTGAAAGTCTCAAATTTTCCATGTATACCAAGTAATCTTCTCAAGATATACTTGCTCCTGATGGGGATTTAACCCTTCAGATAAAGCAACCAAAGTCCATACTTTGTTGGTGTATAAGGATTCCATCTCAGATCGCTAAGCATCCAGCCATTCTTACAGAGTCCCACTCCTGATGACCAGCTCGAAAATAGTTGGGTCATCATCTCATGATGCAATCCTCGCTCCCACTGTCATAGAGAAACCGAAGTATCTCTCAGGTGGGTAAGGAACCCTACTAGATCGGCGGAGAGGCTGAGGTTCGTTGGAAACTATTGAATCTTTTGGTTCTACCAAATCATCAGTTGCAGTTTGTATAGATGGAACTCTTTCCAGTTCTACCTTATGACCACTAATTTCTTCACAAGAAATTCCCTTTTACAAAGGTGGCATACTGAGAAACAAATCACCTTTTGTTCCCCAGTTTGGTAGAAGATATTCCCTTGCGAATGCTTGGGATATCCAACAAACTTCTACAGAACTGACTTTGCCTCGAGCTTGTCCGGATTATGCTTTTAGACATAGGCTGGACAACCCCAAATCTTAACAAACTTAAGATATGGGATCTTCCCATTCTATATCACATATGAAGTGGTAGGCACCTAATTTGATTGGAACCCTATTCAATAGGTATGCAGCTTCTCAAGTGCACAACTCCCAAAAGGAAATAGTAAACTCAGTAGTACTCATCATAGAGCGCACCATATCTAATAGGGTGTGTTTGCTCCGCCCCGATACACCGACGTGCTGTGGTGTATACGGAGGAGTAATGCTGAGAGAGAATCTCATTCTCTTTTAGAATAGTCCAGGAATTCCGTGCTCAAGTATTCTCCTCCTTGATCTCATCAAAGGACATAATACTTATACCTGTTTTGGTTCTCTACTTCTAACTCATATTCATTGAATTTCTCAAAAGTTCCAGACTTGTGTTTCAACAGGAACATATGTCCGGATCTTGAGAGATAATCAGTGAATGTAATGAAGTATAAAGAACCTGTCTTGGCATGTGTAGACAGGGGACCTTCATACATCAGCATGTATCAATCCCAAGAGTTCACTAACTCTTTCTCTGTTTCCAATAAACGGAGCTGTGGTCATCTTATCTCTGTGACATGACCGGCAAGTTTCACAAGATATAAATTCAAACTAATTTTAATATGCATCTAAATGCAACTTCAGCTAGTCGGGTCGCATTGATATGACCTAGTCTACAATACCTCAAGAAGGATTCGTTCATTTCTGAACTCTTCTTCTTGTGTGTGTTCTGTACACAAAGAACTGTGGTTTGATTTAGAATGTCTATGCTTTTAGATAACGTTACTGAACCGATCAACTCTTGATATAGGAAATGTTCAAAACATTATTCAACAATACAAAATTATATCCTTCTTTACTAATAAAGAGACTGATATGATATTGTACATCAGGTTCAGTATCTAATAACATTCGTTCAGAATTAATGTATTTGTTAATACAGGGTGATAACTACCAACAGACTTGGCTGCAACACTTGCACCGTTTCTATCTCATGAAATTTATCACCCGTTCTCAGTTCTCTACCTATCTGTAGCCCATGTAACAGATTACATATGCGGGATCCTGATCCGGTATCTCATACTCAGGACGTAAAGGATACTGAGAAATAGTTCTCTATAATGAACACACCCGAAGATGATGCATCAACATGCACTTTCTTCGTTTGGGCGGCACGGGAATTCTGGTAATCCCCAATTTTCTGCTTTGTCTTATAACAATTATAAGTTGGAGCGGGACCAACGTTCCTTAGCGCAGTATAACAAGCGGGTTTGGTCAATACATCTGTATTATTATCTTGATTAAGGCGTGACATAGTCGCAACCAGGAGAGAGAGAGAAGAAAACACTCTGCGTGCGCTTTTACAAGATTAGATTGGTTATCAGGATGTCTCCCACTGTTTTAGTCAAATCTTTCGTCAAACCCTAAAAGGAAAGACTAGCCGGGATTAATTACACCCTACAAGTTCGCCAATGTTTCAGCTAGGCCAGTACCGGTACTTTGAGGGAGGTTCCCCGTGCTTTCGCACGGACCTAATTAAAATAAACCTTATTTTTCCAGGGGTGTAACCCCGTTGACACCTTTCTAGACACCTACTTGATCGGCTAATTGTAATGTGTAAAACTCTCGCAGGAGTAACTCTTACTCGCAGCGGGTAGCGGGATCCAACTATCTCATAGAAGGTATGCAATCTCATTGCAAATTTCAACACTTGAAATTCCCAATAATATTTTACCCCTAGCGTCCTATGACCTTGACGCAGGTCAATAAACCATAGTCCGCTAGTCAAGTTCATCCCGTCATTTCCCGATTGAATTAAACATACCCGCACGACCCTTGACGCAGGCCAACAAAGTCGCACGACTACCCTTACTCAATCGCATCATATGCTTATACAGATAAGAATAAATAGCTACCGCACACTACGCCTTAACGCACGCCAAAAAACGTAGCACGAATACTATGAAGTACTTATCTGAAATGACGGAGGGCTACGACAGGTTTTTAAGAAAACCCTTTGCATAATGAACTTGATATCGTTGTAGAATCGAGTGATTTGAATGGAATGTTTTTGAGGCCTTTTCTAGTTTTGCTTAAGAGGTCACTCCCAGTGAAGGGATCGTCGGCTCTTTCCTTATTGAATAAGGTGCAGGATATTTTACAAATATCACTATGCAAAGCAAAAACTATAAAAACAATCAAAAGACAAACTGAGTTTGTAGCATCTGCTAGTTTCTCTAAAGAGGTCACTCCCGGTGAAGGGATCTCGGCTCTTTCCTTATCGAATAAGGTGCTGGATATTCTACAAGGAATACCGCTATGCAAAGCAAAAACTAGAGCTACCAGTTTTTAAACAAGTTTCTACAACATCTTTAGGTTTCTTTTAGTTTCATTAATCTCATTAATGAAGTCCCATTTTATTATGCTTCACAAGTATCATATTTGAAACGAAATCTGCAATATAACATATATCTCATATATATAATATAAACATTCGTCTCAGGCAGTAATATGATCTCATCACAGAACATTGCAGCAGAAGAACATATACGAAATATTGGATACATTAGGACGTCCGTGTTTTAATACGAGCCTGTATAAAACACGGATTCCACGGTCGCGATGAATAGCCAAACCCACATCCCTAGACCCCTACGAGAGCGGCAAGCAAAACTGCTAATTCTAGGGTTAGGAGACCCGATCTCGACTCCTCGAGATAGTCTCCCACTGGACCCTAGAACCCGGTTACTTGTGCTCCCCACCTTGGGTCTACCTAATGCGGAAAAGTAAATAATATACAATGGTGACCTCATCCTCAGCCCGGAAGTGCCCCAATAAAAGAATATTACATACAAATGAAATTTACATGAATGAAAAAGAAAAACTCTCATCTCACATAAAACCCCCGGCTATTCAAAACATGACAATCCAATATAACATATCACAACAACACATAATATCACATATCATCAACGTAAGTAAATTTGCGTATCCCAATTGTCGTTGATTTATAACAACGAAACCGGCGATACACCACATATTACACTTACGGTCGCAGAAAAGAAAGTGTAAAACTACAACAGTTATAATCCGCAACCTCCTTAGACATCGCATGCCCCGCATTTTAGTCTCAATATCGAAAACACTTTTAATTATCTAGTCGGGCAATTCAACAAGATTCCCGATATCCTGATCGAATGCTCATCACAAACTTTAGTAGACGGCCATACCCCCGAATGCCGTCGACGAAGTGCACTAAGGTGGAACACCGCTTCCGCGAGCACCCGAACGGATGCTTTTGGCGACGGGGTTCTCCTACAGTCACTTGGTCGGGGCTATAGGGCGTAGCTATCTATTAAGTTTACCTGGCGAGTATCCGCGTACGCTACGTGATTGCGACGGACTTTTGATCGCATCAAAATCCTGTGGCAACCGATCATCTGAGACTAAACTGCTAGATTTATAACATTCAAATTAGTTATCTCATAACAACTTGTGGATTCCAAATATTGTATCATATTCCAGATAAATAGACAATGTTAAACTTTCCGATCGAATAATCAAACACCCAAGATTTCCCAAATAGCTCAACACTTGAGCGGAGTTCAAAAAGGTATCCATCACATGCCACAGTACCAATGGTCCAGCCGTAGATGGGTCAAACCAACGCCTCACATGTGGCAACGCCGTACTGCCACAAACTTTAAGGTTTAGAGGCGATTCAGACGGTCACATAATCAAGTTAAGGTTTGTTGTCTTCTAGAGGGTCCACCGCATTACTTGCACGACTTAGAACGTTCTTAAACTACGGTAAAATCCAACACTTGGAAATTTTCCGGCAGGGGAAAAAGTGAGTTATTGATATCCGGTCGAACTTTTTAACACATTCTAAAATTGCTCGGAAAAACTTAAACGAAGTTAAACTTTCTGATCGAATCAACGAGTTCCCAATACATCCCAGAAAACTCAACACTTGAGTAGAATTAAAAATTCCTAGAACTATGAAAAAGGACCCAAGAATTAATACCTGAAGAATCAGGGACCAACTCCAAATTATGGCCGCGGAACCGCCGCCAAACGCTTGGTTTGGCCGCGGTTTCGCTCTCACGTGATCGAGTTAGTGGTCCGTACTTCACAGTAATTCTTAGATTTACCTTCTTTATTTTCTGAGTATTTTTAATACGAAAAATGTCAACTTTTTGAAAAATTTCCAGAAACTAGGTTTTATCAGGTATTCGGAGTTCGATCGGACTTTTGACTTCGTCTAGATTTCGCCTAAAGCTCTAGTTTGGCTCTGATACCACTGTAGAGTTACTAGGCACTCTCACAAGGGTCTATAAGGCATCAACCATGTCCGATTTAAAATTTAGACGTGCCGAACAACCCTAACCAAGATCTTAGACTAAAGATTAGGCGAAACATATAGCAAGTAAACAACTTTACTTCTAAGAGTTTGGGATTACAACCTTTGTAGTCCGGTCCTTCGCTTCCTAAGCTCCGAGTAGAAGTCCCTTCGCTGCGATCATTAAGTTCCCGGACTCTAGAGAGGCTCCACGAAGAGAAAGATGCAATCTTGCTTCCGATGTTCGATAACTAAGATGATCTACCTTGAAGTTTCTTTAAATTTAAGCTCTCACTCACTAATGAAGTAAACATCCTAATCTAAATGGCTAGGATAGATTAGGATGATGAAGTAGGAATTTAGCTCTCTTTTATTTTCATAATTTCACACTAATTCATCACAAATCTCAAAGCTAGAAAGCTTTGCAAGGAGGAAGAAGAAGATGAACTCATTTGTGATGAATAATGAATTGTCAAATGATAACTTCAAAATGCAACCATGGTTGACCAAAGAAAAGGCTAACCAATGTAGAGAGTTAACTATGGTTAAAGGGTGTGAGTTGGGTTAGGAAATATCTCACAAAATATCAACCATAATATCTTTGCAAGAAACAAAATAAAAGCTTCTAGAAGCTTCTAGAAAAGTTTAACCCAAATCAAACCCTAACCATGATTAATCTCCACTAATCATGTTGCATTAGTAATCATAACTTGTTACAATATTATATATCACATATATAATATATTTTTGTAACAAAAGAAAATAATACAATTAACATATATCGCATATATATCAATGTATTACCCGAGTGAGAAAATGAATCATTAAGTGAGCAAATATTAGTTAATGTAATTTAATATATCAAATATATAATTATACATTAAATTATCGAATCAACACTTGTTCCGATAATTCGGCTATTTCACAAATAACCGACTAATATCATCTATATCAGTTCATCGAATCAACACTTGATCCGATGACCCGGCTATATCATATATACTCGGCCGATATCTCATATCGCGAGAATCTAATACGGTATCACATACACGTATTGTTCTCGGTCCCGCACATATCATATATTTGCTCCTGCTCCGTTTTTCCTGAGCCAGAAAACCTCTGTGTAAGACTCTAAAGAATCGTCAATACGCCGGCAGTAGGTGATGATCATATCAAACACCCACAAGCTGCAAGCGGTCAGCTAAACGTAACAGCCACCCAGGTATTGAGAGATCAGAAGATCAACAACCAAGCCTATACATTCTCCTGCGAATCTAACCAGTAACACTCCCGTACAGTCCGGTCTCTTCGTCTGATATGTCGCATATCTCGCCTAGGGATGGTAAACGTCAGACCCCAGTAGCTTGATAAGTCGTGTCGATATGAGGTCCATGACAGTTCGAGAAACTACTGATAACATTTACCAGTAAATCTCAACAACCCTGGCCAGGGATTTCCAGTTATAGCCAATCGAACATAGCGCAACATCAACTCCCTATACCGGGAGAGACGAATCCCCTCCTATCGCTCATTGCCTCCATGTGATTCGGGACTGTACCCAAAAGCCACCGTTTTCCACACCCTCTTGGACGTGGTATGATGGAAATCAAAGCACAGTTGGAATCACACAAGACTCTATGACGATCTCGGGTCTACAGACTAACCTGTACCAGTGTCACCAAAGAACTGCCATCTGACGTGAGGTATAATACCATCTGGGAGTTCTCGGCGAGTCCGTCCAGTATACCCAGTCTCCACTGAACACCCGTATACCTTTTCTGATGTCAAACACCAATAGATATGGGTCCATCCATCGCCCATCATATGGGTCAAGAAGCGCATACGCTAGTCTACTCTGGTATATCGATGCCCTGTCTCGATACACCTACGACTAGGAACATTTGAAGGATGTACTTGGCGACTACACTATCCCCACTAGTATGATCCGCATCATAGTCCTGGTAGTCAAGTACTCATCCTAAGGGCTTTATCAACATGTAACATAGAGACAATTAGAGTACATGTTAAGATAAAGAGTAACCAGATAGCGTACTATCATGTCGGGCAAGAAAGTCCTCCCTATATATTTCCAAGCATCCACTACAATATACATCGTATGTACAGTAATGGCCTCTAGGGCATACATATAACTAACAACATGGGATGGGCAAAATGTCATTTTGTAAAGCCTAAGGGGCTATTTGTAAATTTGTAAGCATATATATGGCAACATGATTTTGAAATAAAAAAAGAGAATTCATTCAAAAAAAACACACACCAATACATCGCATTGAGCTCGCATGACTTTATCAAAAGAAACCCACCTCCCAAGACCTCATCAAGAGAAAAAAGGGTCTTTTTTTTATCATCCAAGATCTAAATCTTGGAATTTCAAGAGAACCCATTTTGGGTTTCTTCTCAAAAGAGAGGAGAAAATCTTTTGGAGTTTAACTCCACAAATAAAATTCTTTTGGAGTTTAACTCCATAATAAAAACTTTTTTGGGGAGTTTAATTCCAAGAGTATTTTGGTGAAACTTGTCATTCTTTTATTTTTTTTAGAAAACATGGAATTTTATTATATCTTGAAAATATGTGGTTTGGTAACATTTATATAATTATTAAAAATTAATTTTTATTTATGTAGAAAAATGCGTTTTTCTTAAAAACCGTATTAAAAACCTTTCGAGACCGAATACTCCGTGAGAAGGTCTGCATCTCACTCTACTAGCTCAAGAATGTGCGATAATCCACATCATTCAATAGCGGGTCCCCTAAAGAGAGTTGTAGAGGTTTATTTGAAAAGGAATTTAAAATAAAATTTTAAAAGAAAACCGTTTTATAATACGTGGTATTTTGATGAAATATTGTAATCGTAACCAAAAGTATGCTCAAAGGGTATCGTGCTATGGAAACATGAGTGTATGTGAGGGGTAGGTCATTACCCAGTGAAGTTTTCTAAAGGTATGGTTTGACAAAAGAATATAAGATGACATATGTGAAGTTCATGGTATTTTAATATAAAGATTAAATTAAAGTTATGTTTCATGATATTTTTGAGTGAAAGTTGGTTCTAAACATTAGGTTTATGATTACAACTTTGTGTAAGGATATGAATGTCAAATATGTAGAAAAAATGGATTTTATATAGCACAGAAGAAGATGTCGGTATTAACTCCACTCCCGACATATGTTTTGAAAAAGAATTTTTTTGAGAAGGAGAATAAGGATTGGAAGGGACTTACTAGCTAGTTATCCTACAAAAAGGTATAAGAGGGAGTGTTGAACTTCATGGCGTCGCGGGGTTGCCGGAAAATCCTCGATTCCTCGCCGGAAGTTGATCGTTGGCTAACTCCTCTTCTACTCCACTTATACTGGAAAAAATTTAAGAGTTTTGGCTAGAATTTTTAGAATAAGGAAGGGCTACGGCATGGGGTAGTATTTATAGTGTGGAATTAGGGTTTTGGAACTAAAACAGTGAATTAAAATGCATTAAAAAGATGATAAATTGATAATTGAGGGGTCTCTGTTTGATTGCAGAGTTAGGGAACAGTGCAGCAGAGTTAGGGGTAGGGGAAAGGTCATGTGTGCAAAGCACGAGCCTCATTGGGCTCGGGAGGCCCGTCGATGCCGGTCGAAATGGCCTTTTGGCCGGTCAATTTGTGGAGGAGGGCCGGTGTATTGATGCCATGTGTTCACCTCTCTGTTAACTCCATTGTGCACATGTTTTTTCTGTCTTTTCATTTTTATTTGCATTGCACGTGTAAACTTTTGGGATTCCAAAAAGTTTAAACGAAAAATCAGAAAAATATAATGTGTCTGATTGTATTCGAACACAGGGGCTGTCACAGCAGTGCAAGGCTTTACCAATGAGCTATAAGCTATTTCTTGCTGTTCTTAAACAAAAATAAATTTATAACTTGTACCCGGGCTTGTAAACTCCTTTCTGTACATTAACTTGAAAAATTTTGTACAATAAATTCAGAGTCGTTACAGAATGCGCGAACTTAGGTATGGAATACTTTATAAATAAAAATCCCTGCAGGCAGGGTGAATAGTCCAACATGTCGACGAATACTAATCCGATATTCAGGCGAATACTACTACTAACCCGATATTCGGGCGAATACTACTACTAACCCGATTTTCAAGCGAATAATAACTTTACATTAAGCATGAATAATCTAATATGTTGATGGCATAGAATGTGGAACTTTCATGTCTAGCTGATATACGTACTAACTCTAATTCGTCAAAAGCTTTACACTGAACAACGAAGATGGGTAGTTTGATTAGGCAAGGATATGCGGGACTCGGATTCCCCCACTACTCGATCATGATTCCGAAAAGTGAAACTGTACATTTCTCTTCTGCAGTTGTTATTCCGTGGCTACAACGGAATAATCGCGAGTACCTGGACCTTTGTTTAACAAACCAATGCGAACTTTTACCTAGTAGATACCCCATACAATATACCCTTATTTACACATACCCTATACCCTTATACACTTATGCATCATACCTTTATACACATATCATACATATATACACTGGTTTGTTTCTTCTGTACCCATACTTCCTTATGAGGCAATCCTACCCAAGTGTAACTCGTTGACTGACTTTCTTTTTTCTCTTTTCTCTATCTCTGAAATATTCGTTAGATGTGGATGAGTTTTATGATGAGAATCAATGTGTGGAGCATACTAATGAAGATCATGCGGATTTGACGACGGAAAATTAGCTAGTTATATTATTTTGTTTGTTGCCCATATGTTAGGGTTTTGTTTCGTTCTTTCGATGTAATTAAACTATTTAGTTTATTTTACTCATTTATTTTGGGATGTAATAAAATTTTTGTTAATGAAAATAAATGCCTACCGTTTTTATTATTTCGTTTTGGTACATATCCTGCATGTTATAGATATTCATACGCATAACGTAACTATATTGAAATAGACCACTTTCAATACAGTTAGGTTACGGACCATGCCACGTTACCTTTTCACTTTCTTTTGGGAAGTGGGGCGTGATAACCTTTTTAGCATATTACCTGTTTTACTGCTACGTACCACGACATTTTTCCTGTTCACATGATATATTTTCTCCATATACCTTTATTACTATTTAGCATGGTAAACTTACATGAATGCATGTTCGCTAACGGATATTTCTGTATGATTGAAATGTCTGTCAGCGATAGCTTTTTTGGAAAAATGGAGCGACACCGGTGGAGCAGGAGCCGACAGCAAGGATCTTTCATACCTCCACTCTCTTTGATTGTATTTATAATTTCTTTTCTTTTGACTACTTTACGTGATATACCTTGGATTTGGCTCGTATTCTAAAGGCATTTTTGCATCACGAGAAACTTATTCCTCCGTCGTAAACTTTGAGTATCTTGTTTAAAAACTGTTGTTGTTGGATTGGATTTTTATTTCTTGTAAAGTACTACTAAATGAAAGACGCTTAGCGCGTCTATATCGGGAAAGAGTGTTTCTCGGTATAGATACATCACAGGCATCATCACGTACCCGCTATTGCATTATTTATTTTAGGAAGCGGGGTATGACAATTACATACAGTTGTTACAATTTAACATATAAGCAACACAGAATAAAATGAATTACATAACTATCTTCTTCTAGCTTCAAAATAATCATCATTAATCAGAGTATTTTTTATGGATTGTGATATTTCTTCATAAACACGTAGTTCTTAAAAAAGGGCCACTCTAAGTTCAGTTATTTTTAAAATACAACAGACGCTCTCAACGGTTAGCCGCCACTCTCTTTCTGTGTTATTCTAGCTTCTTCATTTTTGTATGCCGCGATAAACGAACAAAACTGAAAAAGTGGTCCGTCTCAATGGATGGAGAAGGACCCACAACGACATTTATTTTTAGTTTGTATGAATTATAAGTACATAATACATTAATAGTTTTGATTGAAAAATAATTATTGAAATCTAATTTTATAAATATAACTATTTACTCTATAATATGCAGTAATCTAAGAATGTAAGTTTTAATTCTTTAAATAACTGGTCACTTTATTTGAAAAAATAAAGATGGTATTTGATTTTTTTAATATATAATAAACATCATATGACCACTTAGATCTTAATTTAATATTTCATGATTGTATAAAGGCTAAATTTCACTTAAATATCAAAAGCTTTTGGTATTTTTTTAAACATAAATACCATATATTTGTGACTAGTATGTAGTTGCCAAGAACAATTATAATATCTAAATAAATACCATATTTTGGTGTTTTTCGATTTATAATTTACTAATACAAATGTCAAGTTTATGTTATGCACTGTGGTTACGAACCCGTGCAAATAATAGATTATGTCAATATTTTAGTCCAAAAAATATTTTCCCATGAATTCATTACCTGGTAAATTTTTAAATAGCGATAATTATTTGAATCGTGAAATTTTAGGATCAATTAAAAAAAAGTATGTAGTTTCTATAAGCAAATATAAAGCAATATTGTTAATTGAAAAATTATTGTTTTCATTATATTGAAGAAAGATATATGATTTTTTAAAATATTATTTTTATTTAGATACAAATATTATTATTTCTCTTTTTTTAGATTTTTCCAAATTCCTATCAATTATCATTGACTATAAAATTCAAGGATAGATTAAAGAATATGAAAAAAGTCAAGAACAAAAAAATGAAAATGAAAAATAGTGCTGACCAAAAAAATGCCTTGACCTGCAAAAAATTCTTTTTTAACCTATCTTTGTACTAAATATATATATAGATAGATAGATTCTTTGTTGGAATACATGAGTTGCTTTAAATAATATGTTCTCTGGTGTTAACTTTTCAATGGTATAGTAACCAACGGCATGGAGATCGGTGATGTGGACAACTTTGAAAATCTAGATTAGGATACGGCTAGCATATATTTAACGAGGTTAATGGAGTACAGGTGCCATAGGAGGGAATTTCCTCCTATGGCATCGGAAAAATACACGCTCCATGAATTTTTTCGACGATCGGCATACTTCACGTCCAACTTTATCATCTAAGATGTGAATACACCAAATTTCATGTGATTATACCATTTTTTCACCGTTGATTTAGTTGGTGCAAAATTAATAGTTTACCGACAATTGAACTTTTTACATTGCTAATTCAAAAGTGAAAAAGTGGTGGAATCACATGAAATTTGGTGTATGTACATCTTAGATGATAACGATAATGATGATGAATGCCGATCGTCAGAAAAAATGGTGGAGGTTGTATTTTTCTCACGCCATAGGAGGAAATTCCCTCCTATGGCCTCTTTCCTCCAGTATTCTCATATTTAACAGCCTAAAGCATGTCAAAACAAGCACGTGTCATGCCAGCTCATATCCGGAAACGGTACGTTGTTCAAACTTACACAACCTATTCTTCAATCGTTTTTGCGGATTATGAAATATTACAGTGTAACAAAATTAGCACTCTGCTAAAACTAAGAAAGGTAAGCCATGCACCTCTACGAAATGTACCATTAAAAAAAATTAAACTAACACATAAATGGGATTTCGGATTAAAGTTAAGGCATTGGCTTGACTTTGTCCCAATAAGACTTCTTGGTCATCGAATCCAATAGTTTCGACTAGCAGGTGTTAGATATGTATGTTCTAGAGGCCTGTATTGTATATGATATTAGGGATATGTATGTATATGATAATCTTGTCAAGTTGTATAGTATACTGTTTGAGTTGTTTTAATCTGAACATGCATTTGTTTTTCTTACTGCTCTATATTTCTTATACACATTGCTAAAGACTCATTACAATAGTATACTATTTTGGTTTATCTTTATCTTAACATATGCATATGTTATACCCAATATCACATATAGCGGATACATGTCGATAAAGCCCATAAGATTTTTCTTGACTACCAGCGTTATGATGGTGATCAAACTTATGGGGCTGGATAGTCCATAAGCACATTCTTAAATGTCCCAAGTTGCAGGAGTATCGAGATCGGATATCGATATTCCAGAGTAGACTTGTGGCTGTTGGATATAGTGCCCTCAAGGCAATTATTGTGATTGCAAGTGAGCGACTATGATAATTGAAGGATGACCTATACAAGTAGAACAGTCTCACTCGAAATGACAGTAAGGTATCTAGTTTGTCTTCATCGTTGATGAAGCTCATAGGATTCTTGCTTGACGACCAACATTATGATGGCGATTATATACGTGGGAGCTGGGTTGTCCATAAGCATATCCTTAAAGGTCCCTAGTCGTGGGAGTATCGAGACTGAGCATCGATATTTCAGAGTAGTCTAGTGTATACGTTTGTAGACCCCGACGAGGGGCGGTGGCCGGTCTCACAAGCCATTGGTGTTGTGTCACCTGTGAGAGTATACAGGTGCTTGTTCCTGCCAAAAATTTCTGCGCAAAAGAGTCCAAATATCAAATGGCAGCGATACGCTTAAGGAAATGCGAACCAGTATCTTCCGGCCTGTATTTTGATAAACTCCCGAATGAGAAACTGTTAAATTATGATGATATTGGAAGCATCTCGAAAAACCCTTCGATTTGATATATTATAGGCCTCATAATTCATCCGGGATTAAAAGTTATGAGCAAATATGCTATGCACTGTTCCCTGATTAAAAATCAGGAATTACCTCAATGAGGTATCACGTGCTCACACGTGACCAATGGTCATGTGTTAACACGTGGTAATTAAAACAGAAATAAAAATAACGGCTGAAGAAGGATCCAATTGGGGGTCACGTGCTCACACGTGACCAATGGTCACGTGTTGACACGTGACAATCGAAACAAAAATGAAATAACAAACGGCTGAAGGAAATACCTCAATGAGGTGTCACGTGCCCACACGTGACCAATGGTCACGTGTTGACACGTGATGGTTAAAACTGAACCGTAAGTAAATGCTGAGAAAAGGACTCAATTGGGGGGTCACGTGCTCATACGTGACCAAGGGTCACGTGCCAGCACGTGACAGACTTTGAAAGCCTTACAGATTAATAGAATTAAAATTCTAAAATTTTCTAAATCTTTCCAAACAAAAAATGTCTATGGGGGACCGTTGGATTAAAAATCCAAGGGTGATAAAAATCACCAATTTATGGGAAAATTTTAGACAAGAAAAGATTTCCCTAAATCTCACCAAGAATAACAAACAGAATATCTTTGGATCTAAAATCCAATGGTGAATAACATTCACTGAATGATCTAATGGATCATATTAATTATGAAAATAAATCAAATCTTTCAATGAGAGATTTGCTAAACAAATTGATTCTTTTCCTTCTCCTATAAATAGGAGCCAAGAAAAGAAGAGAGGGGATCTACTTTTTTGATAGAAGAACAGAGAGAGAAAAAGTGAGGAGAATTTAATTCTCAAGAGAGAAAAAAGGAGAGGAGAATTTAATTCTCAAGAGAGGAAGAAAATTTCTTCGGGAGAAAAAAGAAAACCCTAGGTGAGAAAAGAAAGGGAATCAAAACTTCAAACAGAGAATTTAATTCTCAAAATCTAAGTGTTTAACTCTTCTGCAAAAGAACTTAATTCTTCCTCTAGTTGAAGATCTGCAGAAGCATATCTCTCCATAGGTTGAGAATTTAATTCTTATCGGGTTGAGATCCTGCCATGCAGATCCAAAACTTAGAGGGGGAATTGAGTTTAGAGAATTTAATTCTCCCAAAACAAATTAGGGTTTAACCCTTTATGAGAATTTAATTCTCCCAAACTCACAGTAATTTAATTCCTTCAGGATGGACAGAACTAGGGTTTAACCCTAATCAAGAATTTAATTCTTTTACATATATGGGAATTTAATTCCTCTAAAAAAGAAATTGGGGTTCAACCCTACTTAAGAATTTAATTCTTACACAATAGGAATTTAATTTCTCCAAAATCATAATTAGGGTTTAACCCTATAAAGAATTTAATTCTTTAAGAAATAAAGGGACTTGAAAGATCTCCATACATGCAAAAGACTAAGGTCACGTGTCCCCACGTGATCCCTGAAAAGATCCCCAAAAATGAGAAAGAAAGAGCTCAGAGGCAACGCCTCACGTGCTCCACGTGACTCCCGAAACACAGAAAGAAAAAGCAAAGGAAATCCAAGCTTTGGGTGCTCTCACGTGTTACCATGTGACCCCTTAGAAAACGCTTTAGTGATCGGCGCACAGATGACCATCACGTGCCAGCACGTGATGCTCAAAACAAAAATATAAAAAGTGTTTCACACTTAATTGCAGAACAGGGATCTGGTCCCACTTTTGGGCGCTCTCACGTGTCCACACGTGACCCCTCTTTCCTTAGTGTTTAACACTAATTTGGGAATTATATTTCCAGTGTTTGACACTGATTGTTTCTAGTGTTTAATATTAAATTGAAGATTATATTTTCAGTGTTTAACACTGATTGTCTTTTAGTGTTTAACACTAATTTGAGAGTTCTACCTCCAGTGTTTAACACTACTTTTAGCCAAATTGGCTAGTTCTCCAGAGGCAAAAATCCCTCCTCCAAATGAATCTCAAAATTGTGGAAATCAAAGACAAAGTGTTGTCAGAGCCCCCAAACCTCTGTTTAGCACTGCTGAATGATGAAGGGCTGAACCCAGACAAATATCTAATGGTCCAAAGGGCCAATATTTCAAATATAATTGGACTTAGCCCAAACTGGCCATAAGTCCTCAAATCATCTTGAACTGAGAACATTTGCTCTTTCAACCAACTCAGTTCAAGGGTACATCTCTGAACTCATGTGATATTTGTCGTTGTAATCCTTCAACGTCTTCAGAGAGGTGATGGGTCCCGACAGCCATACATTTTATGGACCACTATGTCCTTAAACTGGTATTGGACCACCATGTCCTTAAACTGGCATTGGACCACCATGTCCCTAAACTGGCAAAGGACCACCATGTCCCTAAACTGGCAACAATAGAGCCCCTCAAATGCTCTTTTGTCGGATCTAAACGATCCCGTTTAAGTTGATCTTAGCCTCAAATATGGCTAACGTATCCTCAAACCTTCAAACAGACTTTAGTCCTAAATTGGACCATAGACCCTCCAATCAACTTCGGTTCAAGGGTACATCTCTGAACTCCTCTGACATCTGTCGTTGTAATCCTTCAACGTTGTCAGAAAGGTGATGGGTCCCGATGGCCATATATGCAATGGACCACCATGTCCCTAAACTGGAAATCGACCGCATTGTCATTAATCTAAACAATAGAGCCAATTGCTCTCTTGTCGGATCCAAACGATCCCGTTAAGTTGATCTTAGTCTGGAGATTAGGCTAACGTATCCTTAACAAAAGTTTAAGTAGATCTTAGCCTTAAATAGGGCTAACGTATCCTTAAACCAAAACCCCAAACCCAAATCTAAGAAATTACGGATTTGGACTAATCCACGTCCTACGGGCGACGATATAAATTAGTCTCCGTATACAATCCACGGGCAACCACAAACAAAACAAACACCCATGACACGAAGTGAAATTCTGGAGAAGGAGAAAGTTGTTACCGCGATGCGGTAGCGTAATTAACTGCAAGGGCTTGCGCCTACATGGAAGAGCATCCCCACAATCAAAAACCCCTCAAGCGAGGGGGAATCTGACGAAATCTGCTACATCGGCCGCATCCGTCTAAACCTCCGATACACGGTGCCATAAATCAACTTGGCATCTTCGGAGAGGAGGACGGATAAAACCAAATAGCATCTGCCCCGAATCTCAGGCAAGACGTCCATGTCTTGGCCGCCATTCGGAGGGGAACAGATTCTGGCACGCCCGGTGGGACCTTTTCCTCTTTCCACTCCACACTTCGTGTGTCGTGTTCGCGAACGAATCGCGGTTTGTTATGGTTGCCTGTGGATTCGAGGTACTAAGATTTGGTGTCTTGCTCCGTGCAGAAAACAGAAGATCATGGTTTCAAATTGCACTAAGTGCAATTGCAACTCTCGCTCCGTCTCTTCCGGAGGAGTGACTTACGGGCCCCAAGCGGCCTCTATCTTCACGATACCGGTGGAACAGGTCACCCAGGCCACTACAGGATTGTTTTTCGGGACCATGCTCCCACCAGCGAGCTTCACCGTTCCTATGCCAGCATCGGAAGCTCCCAAGAAGTCGGTCTTCGATCGGCTTGCTACTACCACGGCCCCTCTCAACGGGTCGTCCAGTTCCAGCTCTTCGGTCTTCGCCAGATTGGGCAAAAGTCCATGTGGGCCCGTGATGAAGCCTGGAATCCCAGAGAAGGTTGTTCCGAAGAAGATAGCTATCCCTACCCCTGAAGTCGTCAAGGTGGCTTCCTCTACCAAAGGGTCAGTTTTTACAAGACTGGCTGTTCCGGTTCACACTATGGTTCCTGTCCCTGCTCAGAATTCTGTTTTTGACCGGTTGGGTACCGCTTCTCAACGGACATCAGTCTTCAAGAGGCTGACGCCAGCAACAACCCTTCATTTGGATAGGGGGCAAGACAAAGCCATTCCCATCGCTGAACCAACACCAACGGCCCGACATGCTCGACGTCGTCACTGGCGCCGGATAAGGAAGGCTGGGGGAAACTCCCCCTCTGGGCTAACTCCACCAGCCCCAACGATGGAAGTTAATGCTGCTGTTCCAACTAGGAACAGCTTCGAGTTGCTGAACAATGTGCGCAGGAACTCTCCTACCGCCGTACTGAAAAGATTTCCTCCATCCGTGGAGAATGTTGCGGAAGCAAAGCCATAACAGTCCCCTCAGCGGATGTCCTCCAAAATCTACAAAGTCTGGCGACAGGTTCAGGACTTGGTAATTGATCAAGATTACTCTCGCCGACAGAAAAAGGTGAAGGTTCAACAGGGAGAGAACTGTCCTGTCAAGCCATAAAGAACAACAGCTACTTGGGTGCCCACTGCAACGACCCCCTCGACTTCAACTGCTCAAAAGGGGAGGAAGTCAAAGAAAGCCCCTGTGACTGCGGCAAATCGTAAAGACGCTGAGCCCAAACGCCCTAAGTCTGGGGGCATGGTGGTGCATACCGTCTACATGGCATCCGGGAAAGAGGATAGACGCGCTTCTACGGGCCACCGACCACTCACCCGATCCATCACGAGAGCTCAAGAACAGCAACAGCAGAAGCTTCAAGAGATGCTGACTACAATGGCCGCACTTACCGAGCCAAAAGAAAGCCCGGAGGTATCATCAAAACAGCGTCACGAACAAGAAACCGACGCTGACTTCCTACGTAGAATCCTCGAAAAGAAGGTCAGAGAAGCGGCAGAACAAGCTGCCAACATAAAACGAATGGCGCTTCTCTTCCAAGACATGGTCGGGATAATGTTGCAGCCGGATTCCCCAGCTGAAGACCCTCCGATTGTCCTTGAAGATGACAGAGAGGAGACATCGAATCCTCTGCCAGCTCTCTCAGCAACCAAAGAGGAAACAATTTCCAAGGCCGCTCTGGATGACTATATTGCTCAACAAGTACGAGCTCACCAGGCGAATGAAGTGGCCGGCCAAGTCGTTAAAACTGGACGACCTTATCTGGGCTGGTATGACCAAATAAAGTACCCACCGGGATATACAATCCCCAAATTCCACGTATACAACGGGACGGGAAATCCGCATCAGCACGTCGCTTAATTCAGAGCCTTATGCGGCAACACTGGAGGTGACGATAAGCTACTGCTCCGCCAGTTTGTTGGCAGTTTGTCGGAGATGGCATTCGAGTGGTATTCCGAACTCCCAAATGACTCCGTCAAGACATTCGCAGAGATGGAGTTGCTATTCACCCAGCGTTTCGCAAGCGCTAGCGAACGCACCCCAATCACGGCATTGATCAATGCTAGGGTGAAGCCTGGAGAAACCTGGGTCTAGTATGCGATACGGTGGCGTAATCTGTGGTCGAAGTGCGAACAGCGCATCGAAGAAGCACCAGCGGTGGGCATGTTCGTAGGAACCCTCGACCCTTAGGCGACCATTTCTCAATTCATGAAGTTCTTCAAGCCGACCACTTTCCAGGCCTTGATTGACAAGCTGGCCCAAATGGACCTGATGGGCCATAGGCCTTCCTCTTCAAAGACAGAACCTTGGAATGAAAAGGGCAAAGGGAAAGCAACCTTCATTGCCAATACTCAACAACGGCCGAGCAACTTAAAGCCGGTTGTTCGCCAAAACAACGTGCGTCCACGCCCATCCCTCGAGGAGAGGCTGAGACGTCCTTACTCGTTTCCCCAGGATAAAACAAGGAAACTGTTCAAGCTGGCAGTGCGCAATAAACTCATCAATCTGCCGGATCCAAAACGTCCGTTGCAGCCAGGCGATGTCAACAATCCTAATTACTGTCCTTACCACCAAGCAGTAAGCCATCCAATCGAAGATTGCTTCGTCTTCAAAGGCTGGATGGAGGACCAATACCAACAAGGCAAGTTCGTATTATCCGAAAACTGGAAAGTGAGCCCGCCACAACCTCACGCCCCTAAAAAAGTGGACGTGCCGGGGGCATCGTGCTCATTCATAAGGGAAGCCCCGTGGGAGGTCGCTCTTTCAGCCAAAACTAAAAGAATGCTGAAAGATCTCCAAACGTGTCCGGCAATCAGGTGGAAAAATCTACTGGAACCTGAGATCATCGAGGGAATGCTGAAACCACGTCCAACTCCAAAAACGGGCGATCATGGTCAGAGCGCTCACACCCAGCCGTCAAAGTCTTCGAAGAAGAAGAAGAAGACCAAAAAGCCCGTGCAGCCTGGTGACAAGCGCACGGACCTGCAAAAACAAATTGACGCGTTGGAAGAATATAATCAGAAGTCCCGGACCCCAGTCACACTCCAAGAATTTCTTAGCCATGTCCTTGAGGACGGAGATGATGACAATGGAGAAGACACGTCGGATGAATCTGAAGATTATGTGGCAAGCAGCCATGTGATCTCTCGCTCGTCAATAAATGATGAAGAAGCTCCTTACACAGAGAAGCTGGGGGCAGATCTTGAGCCAGAACTTCTAGGACCATCAGACGAAATGATTGATGCATTCCTGAACGAAGCCCGTCTTAAAAGCAAAGCTGATTGAGAGCGCGAGATGGCCATATTCAAGAAAGCCAGACGCCGGTGAGTAGATGAAAGGGTCGAAACACTCCAACCGGATCAAAGTACATCCGCCGAAAATGAAAGCAGGAGCAAGACAAGGAAACGATTCGCCAAAGCCATATCGATGGGGATGAGGCTGCCCTCTTTCAGAGAAAATTCTCCTGGTGGTATACATCTTGATGAAGCGGACGTGCATCCTAACTTCTGCTTATATCATCAGAAGATCGCACATCCTACTGAGGACTGCAACTCCTTTAAGTGTTGGTGGCAAGGGTATGTCGCTCACAGGCAACACTTCAATAGGACAAAGCGTGAAGCTCGTAGACTGTTAGTTGTATGTATGCCCTAGAGGCCAGTATTGTACAGATGATGTATATTATATTGGATGCTTGGACATATATAGAGATGACTTTCTTGCTCGACATGATAGTGTGCTATCTGGTTGCACTTTATCTTAACATGTATACTAGTCTCTTTAAACTGTCTTATAGTACCATGTTGGTAAAGCCCTTAGGATGTGTACTTGACTACCTGGACTATGATGCAGATCATACTAGTGGGGACATGGTAGTCCATAAGTACATCCTTCAAGGTCCCTAGTCGTAGGTGTATCGAGACAGGGCATCGATATACCAGTGTAGACTAGCGTATACGCTTCTCGACCCATGAGATGGGCGATGGATGATCCCATATCCATTGGTGTTTGACATCAGAGATGGTATACGGGTGCTCAGTGGAGACTGGGTACACTGGACGGACTCGCCGAGAACTCCCAGATGGTATTATACCTCACGTCAGATGGCAGTTCTCAGGTGACACTTGTGCAGGTTAGTCTGTAGACCCGAGATTGTCATAGAGTCTTGTGTGATTCCCACTGTGCTTTGATCTCCACCTTACCACGTCCATGAGGGCGTGAAAAACGGTGGTTTTTGGGTACAGTCCCGAGTCACATGGAGGCAATGAGCGATAGGAGGGGTTTCGTCGCTCCCGGTATTGGGGGTTGATGTTGCGCTGTGCTCGATTGGCCGTAACAGGGAAGTCCCTGGCCAGGGCTGATTCAGAGATTTGCTGGTAAGTGTTACCAGTACTTTCTCGACCTGTTATGAGCCTCACATCGGCATGACTTATCGGTTATTGGGGTCTGACGTTTACCACCCCTATACTTGATATGTGACATATCAGACGAGGAGACCAGACTGTACGGGAAGTGTTGCCAGTTGGCTCGACGGGAGTAGTAGCAGGTTCGCTTGTTCTCTTCTAATCGCTCAATAGCCGGGTGGCCGTTACGTTTAGCTGACCGCTTGCGGCTTGGGGGTGCTTGATATGATCATCACCCACTGCCGGCGTATTGACGAGTCTTAGAGTCCCACAATGGAGTTACCTAGTCCAGGCGAAACGTTGTGGTGCGCGTATGCGATATGCTCATGGACCCGATTAAAATGCGTGTATAGGATACCGTATATTGATCGGGCGGCTTGCTTTTGGTTAGGGTTGTATGTGATATGGCCGGATTGATAAATCAAGTGTTGATTTATCATTTAACCATTAGTTTCTTACTAGAAATCCTTTCTTGTGTTGGATGGATGTATGCATGCATGTATGTTTTTTTTTCTTTCTAGTTTCATGCACATATGGATGTGTACACATACATACATACATCATCTATCATGGTTGCTTATACAAAGAAAATGGTGGCAATATAAGACTCACACCATGGTTTTATTTATATATATTATTATTGAATTTGATTTAAAACAAAAGAAAAGGAAAGGATAATTCATGGAAGCTTTCTACACTCTTCTTGACCTAACCATGCTCACCCACCATTTAACCATGGATTACTTTTCCTTTTGGGTTTTAACTCAAGTTCAATAATGATTCAACCATGGTTTGAGATGAGAGATAAAAAATATATAAAGATATATTTTCTATTTTTCAACTAGAGTTTTTTTCCTTCTCTTATTCAAAAAGGGCCACCATCTTCTTCCTCCTTCTTCCATTACTCTCTAGATTTTTCAAGTGAGCATAATACTCATCAAGTTAGGATTTTGAAGTGAGAAAGAGAACCACAACACCATTCTACACAAGTCTAGCCCACTTGTTTGGAGTGTTAGCTTCATTTCGTTCTCTTGATCGGGTGAAGTTGCAAGCTTGGACAAAGCGGACTCCGGGTGGATCATCGGTGACCTAGAGGAGTTCAAGCGGAGCTTTTTCAAACCCCAAGTAGCCGAGGAGTCTAACGTAGGGAGCTATAAAGGTTGTACTCTCTAAACCCCAGATTTTCTTTCATATGATGATGTGAAATATTTGTAACTCTAATTTTTCTAGGAACGATTCTATGTTCGTTAACTTAGCACCCTAAAAATTCAGTTTTTGGTTCATGTGATGCTTCCAAACCCTTCATGAGGTGCTAGGCTAACCCAACATTGGTATCAGAGCCGACCTAGAACATTAGGCGACACTTTAACGAAGTTAAAACTCCAATCGAGCCGGAAAACACGGAATTTTAGCGCTCTCTGGTCGATTTTTCAAAACTGCTGTTTTTCAGAATTAAAAATATGTTAAAAATTCAGCAGGTAAATATAAGAATTACTGTATAAAAATGATGCGATGAACAGTTATTATTGCCGCGGAAACGCGGCCTAAGCTTGCTTAGGCCGCGGTTCCGCGGCCGTACAGATCAATCAATGCATCATTTTTATACAATAATGCTGGCTTCTGCTTGTATATTTTTTAGGGTATTTTTAATCTGAATTTAGTGCTGAAAATTCTGGAGATGGTTTTGGACTCAACGATTCGATCGGAATTTTGATTTCGTGACTTTTCCGGGTAAATTAGAAAGTATTGAAGTGTTTGAACGAGTATCATTTGCTCACTTTTCACGGGGTTTAAATCCTTCGGAGGTTCGTGCAAGTTGTGTGGTGGTCCCTCTAGAAGACAACAAACCTTAACTCGATTATGTGACCGTCTTGAACTGCCCTTTGAACCTTAGGGTTTGGGGCAGTACGGCGTGCCACATGTTAGGCGTTGGCTTGACCCTTCTACAGCTGGACCGCTACTACTGTGTCACACTCCAAGTTTTTGAACTTCGCTCAAGTGTTGAGCTTCAGGGAATCTTGGGTATTTGATCGTTCGTTCGAAAACTTTAATACTGTCTAATTATCTGGAATGTGATGCAATGTGTGGAATTCATATTATAAGACTTGAAATACGAGGTATGTGATATTTCGCATTTACGATGTCTAAGGAGAATGTGGATTCCAGATATTGTAGTTTTACACTTTCTTTTCTGTGACCGTAAGTGTAGTATGTAGTGGTATTGCCGATTGTCGTTGCTATACGTCGACGACAATCAGTGTATGCATACTTACTTGCGTTGATGATATGAGATATTATGTGTTGCTGAGATATGATGTGCAGGATTTTCGCGATTGAATAGCCGGGGGGTTTTATGTGAGATGAGAGTTTTATATTTTCATTCATGTAAATTCAAATGTAATGTAATATTCTTTTATTTGGGGCACTTCCGGGTTGAGGTCGATGCCACATGTGTTGTATATTATTTACTTTTCTGCATTAGGATGGACCCAAGGAGGGGAGCACGGGTGACCGGGTTCTGGGGTTCAGTGGGAGGCCATCTCGAGGAGTCGAGACCGGGTCTCCTAAACTCCAGAATTGGTAGGGTCGCTTGCCGCTCTCGTAGGGGTCCAGGGTATGGGCTTGGCTATTCATCGCGACTGTGGAATCCGTATTTTCTATTGTTGGCTAAATACTAAATACGGACGTCCTAGTATATCCCATATTATATCTATATTTCTGCTGCGATATCTGTGATGTGATCATTTGATATGTTGTGATGGATACAGTATGTAGTATATATGATATATTATATAGGCGTTACTTATGTTTTACACCCGCACTAGCCCTACCTCGCTCTGTCGTTAGTTACCTAACCTAACGGTGCATGAGGGGACATCGAGGCAAATGCGGATGGCATAAGTGTACGTTGTATTTATCTGTGATGTTTAGGTGACTTAAATGATGGGACTTCATTAATGTGATTAATGAAAGAAAAGAAACCTAATAGATGTTGTAGAATCAAATTTTTAAATAAAAAGCGTAGCTACAGTTCTGCTTTGCATAGCGGTATATATGATATACCCTGCACCTTATTCGATGAGGAAAGGGCCGAGATCCCTTTACCGGGAGTGACCCCTTTAGCAATAACTGGCAGATGTTAAACACTCGGTTTGACTTTTGATTGCTTCTATAGTTTCTGCTTTGCACAGTGATATATATGATATATCCCGCACCTCATTCGACGAGGAAGGGCCGACGATCCCTTCACCGGGAGTGACCCCTTTAGCAAAACTAGAAAAGCCTCAAAATCACTCCATTTCAAAACCTCACTTGATTCTACAACGATATCAAGTTCATTACGCAATAGGTTTTCAGAAAAACCTGTCGTAGCCCTCCGTCATTTCAGATAAATCCTACTTAGTATTCGTGCTACGTTTGTTGACCTCCGTCAAGACGTAGTGTGCGGTAGCTAACTAGTATTTATCTGCTTATGCATGTGATGCAGATTGGATTAGGGTAGTCGTACGACCTTGTTGACCTCCGTCAAGGGTCGTGCGGGTGGGTTTGATTCAATCAAGAAATGACGGGTTGAACTTGACTTGCACCCTGTGGTTTGTTGACCTCCGTCAAGGTCATAGGATGCTTGGGGCAAAATATTATCCGGAATTTCAAGTGTTGAAATTTGCAATGAGATTGCATACCTTCTATGAGATAGTTGGATCCCGATACCCACTGCGAGTAATTGTTACTCCTGAGAGAGTTTTACACAGGACAATTAGTCGATCAAGTAGGTGTCTAGAAAGGTGTCAACGGGGTTACGCTTCTGGGAAAACGAGGTTTACTTTAATTAGGTCCGTGCGAAAGCACGGGGAACCTCCCTCAAAGTACCGACACTGGCCTGGCTGAAAGATTGGCGAAGTTGTAGGGTGTAATTAATCCCGGCTAATCTTTCCTTTTAGGGTTTGAAGGAAGATTTGATAAAAACTAGTGGGAGCCATCCTGATTAGATAAGATAATAACCAATCAGATCTTGCAAAAGCATACGCTAAAGTGTTTCTTCTCTCTCTCTCCAGGTAACGACCATGTCATGCCCTAATCAAGATAATAATATAGATGTATTGACCGAACCCGCATGTTATACTGTGCTGGGGAACGTTGGTTCCGTTCTTTCTTATAAGAGTTATAGCACTGAACAGGACATAGGGGAATACCAGGATTCCCATGCCACCCGAATGAAGAAAGTACATGATGATGCATTTTCTTCGGGTGTGTTCGTTACAGAGAACTGTTTCTCCATTTGACCTACGTCCTGGGTATTAGATACCGGGTCAGGATCCCATATATGTAATCAGTTACTTGGGCTTAGGAAAGGTAGAGAACTTGGAGAAGGTGATAAAGACATAAGAGTTGGAAATGGTGCAATTGTTGCAGCTAAGACTGTCGGGGAATATCACCTTGCATTACCAACTGGTAATACATTGGTTCTGAACGAATGCTATTACATGCCGAACCTGATATGTAACATTATATCAGTTTCTTTGTTGAGTAAAGAGGGATATAATTTTGTATTACAGGATAATGTTATGAACATTTTCCGTAACCAAAAGTTGGTTGGATCAGGCACGTTGTGCAATGGCATTTATGTTCTAAATCAATCAACAGTTCTAAGCATAACAAACACACACAAGAGGAAAAATTCTGAACTGAATGAATCCTTCTTATGGCATTGTAGACTGGGTCACATCAATGCGACACGACTAGTTAAGTTGCATAAGGATGGATATTTGAATCCGTTTGAATTTTCATCTTATGGCACTTGCCAGTCATGTCTCAAAGGCAAGATGACCAAAACTCCGTTTACGGGACACGGAGAAAGAGTTACTGAACTCTTGGGACTGATACATAGTGATGTATGCGGTCCTATGTTTACACATGCTAGGGATGGTTCTTCATACTTCATTACATTCACTGACGATCTCTCTAGGTTCAGGTATGTGTTCCTGATGAAACACAAATTAGAAGCTTTTGAGAAATTTAGAGAATATAAACAAGAAGTTGAGAACCAAACCGGAAAAAGTATTAAAATCCTACGATCTGATCGAGGAGGTGAATACTTGAGGATTGAATTCCTGGACTTCCTAAAAGAGAATGGGATTCTCTCTCAGCTGACTCCTCCATATACACCACAGCACAACGGTATATCAGAACGGAGGAACCGCACCCTATTAGATATGGTGCGCTCTATGATGAGTGTAGCTGAGTTACCTATTTCCTTCTGGGGATATGCACTGGAAACAGCAGCATACCTACTGAATAGGGTTCCTACCAAATCTGTGCCTACCACCCCATATGAGATATGGGAGGGGAAGAGACCATATCTTAATTTTATAAAGATATGGGGTTGCCCGGCCTATGTCAAAAGACAAAAACCGGACAAACTCGAGGCAAGGTCTGTTTTGTGTAAATTTGTTGGATATCCCAAGCATTCGCGAGGGTATATCTTCTACCACAGTGAGAAACAAAGAGTATTTGTTGCTCAACATGCCACCTTTTTAGAAAAGGAATTTCTTGCATAAGAGATTAGTGGCTCTGAGGTAGAACTGGAAGAGGTTCCAGCTGAACAAAACACAACAGAAGATTTAGTGGAACCAGAGGATTCAGTAGCTCCCAACAAGCCTCAGCCTCTCCGCCGATCTAGTAGGGTTCCTCGCCAACCTGAGAGATACTACGGTTTTCTCATGGATGGTGGGAGCGAGGATTGCATCTTGGAGGATGATGACCCAACTAGCTTCGAGCAGGACATCACGAGTGGGGACTCAGTGAAATGGCTAGATGCAATGCGGTCCGAGAGGGAATCCATGTACACCAACAAAGTGTGGACTTTGGAAGATGCTCCTGAAGGGGTAAAACCCATTGGGAGCAAGTGGATCTTCAAGAAAAAACTTGGTGTAGATGGGAAAGTGGAGACTTTCAAAGCTAGACTTGTTGCAAAGGGTTTTCGTCAAAGACCAGGAGTGGACTATGACGAAACTTTTTCTCCAGTGGCTATGCTTAAATCCATCCGGATCATGCTTGCCATCGCTGCATATCATGATTACGAAATCTGGCAAATGGATGTTAAGACCACCTTTCTAAACGGTGATTTAGAAGAGTGCGTGTACATGACTCAGCCAGAGGGCTTCGTAGATAGTAGGAGCAGCGGGAAGGTGTGCAAGCTGCTTAAATCCATTTATGGATTGAAGCAAGCATCGCGGAGTTGGAACATCTGCTTTGACGTCGTTATTAAAGAGTTTGATTTCGTCAAAAACGTAGATGAACCTTGTATTTACAAGAAGGTAGCAGAGAGTAAGGTTGTCTTCCTCGTATTGTACGTGGACGACATACTCTTGATAGGAAATGATATTCCTATGCTGCAATCGGTCAAGCTCTTCTTATCACAAAGATTCTCAATGAAAGATCTTGGTGATGCCTCCTGCATATTGGGAATTAGGATCTATAGAGATAGATCCAAACGGATATTGGGATTGTCCCAATCCAGGTACATTGACACCATACTAAAGAGGTTTAGTATGGAAGAATCCAAGCGTGGGAATTTGCCCACGATCTCTGGAGTCACTCTCTTCAAAAAGATGTCTCCCAAGACTGATTTGGAGAGAGCTCGCATGCAAGGGATACCCTATGCTTCGGCTGTAGGCTCTATCATGTATGCGATGCTATGTACCAGACCCGATGTAGCATACTCACTAAGTGTAGTGAGTAGGTATCAAGCTGATCCTGGAGAGAGTCACTGGACGGCTGTGAAGAGTATTCTCAAGTACTTACGAAGGACTAAAGAGATGCTCTTGGTGTATGGTAATGGAGAACTCCAAGTGGAGTCCTTTACCGATTCGAGCTTCCAGAGTGATAAGGACGACTCTAAGTCGCAGTCGGGATTTATCTTTACCCTTTACGGAGGGGCGGTTAGCTGGAAGAGTTCCAAGCAGGAAACCGTGCCAGACTCGACGTGGAGGCTGAATACATCGCTGCCAACGATGCTGCCAAAGAGGCTGTCTAGATCAAGAAGTTCATTACTGAACTTGGAGTGGTTCCATCCATTGAGCATCCAATACCTTTGTATTGTGATAACAATGGAGCGGTGGCTTTGGCCAAGGAACCCAGGTCCCATCAGCGATCCAGGCATATTCTGAGGCGGTATATCCGGGTGATAGTTGATCGCCGGGAGATCGAGGTCAGGAGGGTAGACACGAAGAATAACACAGCGGATCCACTCACGAAGACCATTCCCCAGATACAGTTTGAGAGACTCTTCGGGATGCTCGGTATGCGATACTACAGTAGCTGGCCCTAGTGCAAGTGGGAGATTGTTAGTTGTATGTATGCCCTAAAGGCCAGTATTGTACAGATGATGTATATTATATTGGATGCTTGGACATATATAGAGATGAATTTCTTGCTCGACATGATAGTGTGCTATCTGGTTGCTTTTTATCTTAACATGTATACTAGTCTCTTTAAACTGTCTTATAGTACCATGTTGGTAAAGTCCTTAGGATGTGTACTTGACTACCTGGACTATGATGCAGATCATACTAGTGGGGACATGGTAGTCCATAAGTACATCCTTCAAGGTCCCTAGTCGTAGGTGTATCGAGACAGGGCATCGATATACCAGTGTAGACTAGCGTATACGCTTCTCGACCCATGAGATGGGCGATGGATGATCCTATATCCATTGGTGTTTGACATCAGAGATGGTATACGGGTGCTCAGTGGAGACTGGGTACACTGGACGGACTCGCCGAGAACTCCCAGATGGTATTATACCTCACGTCAGATGGCAGTTCTCAGGTGACACTTGTGCAGGTTAGTCTGTAGACGCGAGATCGTCATAGAGTCTTGTGTGATTCCCACTGTGCTTTGATCTCCACCTTACCACGTCCATGAGGGCGTGCAAAACGGTGGTTTTTGGGTACAGTCCCGAGTCACATGGAGGCAATGAGCGATAGGAGGGGTTTCGTCTCTCCCGGTATTGGGGGTTGATGTTGCGCTGTGCTCGATTGGCCGTAACAGGGAAGTCCCTGGCCAGGGCTGATTCAGAGATTTGCTGGTAAGTGTTACCAGTACTTTCTCGACCCGTTATGAGCCTCACATCGGCACGACTTATCGGATATTGGGGTCTGACGTTTACCACCCCTAGACTTGATATGCGACATATCAGACGAGGAGACCGGACTGTACGGGAAGTGTTGCCAGTTGGCTCGACGGGAGTTGTAGCAGGTTCGCTTGTTCTCTTCTGATCGCTCAATACCCGGGTGGCCGTTACGTTTAGCTGATCGCTTGCGGCTTGGGGGTGCTTGATATGATCATCACCCACTGCCGGCGTATTGACGAGTTTTAGAGTCCCACAATGGAGTTACCTAGTCCAGGCGAAACGTTGTGGTGCGCGTATGCGATATGCGCATGGACCCGATTAAAATGCGTGTATAGGATACCGTATATTGATCGAGCGGCTTGCTTTTGGTTAGGGTCGTATGTGATATGGCCGGATTGATAAATCAAGTGTTGATTTATTATTTAACCATTAGTTTCTCACTAGAAATCCTTTCTTGTGTTGGATGGATGTATGCATGCATGCATGTTTTGTTTTCTTTCTAGTTTCGTGCACATATGGATGTGTATACATACATACATACATACATACATCATCTATCATGGTTGCTTATACAAAGAAAATGGTGGCAATATAAGACTCACAGCATGGTTTTATTTATATATATTATTATTGAATTTGATTTAAAACAAAAGAAAAGGAAAGGATAATTCATGGAAGCTTTCTACACTCTTCTTGACCTAACCATGCTCACCCACCATTTAACCATGGATTACTTTTCCTTTTGGGTTTTAACTCAAGTTCAATAATGATTCAACCATGGTTTGAGATGAGAGATAAAAAATATATAAAGATATATTTTCTATTTTCAACTAGAGTTTTTTTTCCTTCTCTTATTCAAAAAGGGCCACCATCTTATTCCTCCTTCTTCCATTGCTCTCTAGATTTTTCAAGTGAGCATAATACTCATCAAGTTAGAATTTTGAAGTGAGAAAGAGAACCACAACACCATTCTACACAAGTCTAGCTCACTTGTTTGGAGTGTTAGCTTCATTTCGTTCTCTTGATCGGGTGAAGTTGCAAGCTTGGACAAAGCGGACTCCGGATGGATCATCGTTGACCTATAGGAGTTCAAGCGGAGCTTTTTCAAACCCCAAGTAGCCGAGGAGTCTAGCGTAGGGAGCTACAAAGGTTGTACTCTCTAAACCCCAGCTTTTCTTTCATATGATGATGTGAAATATTTGTAACCCTAATTTTTCTAGGAACGATTCTATGTTCGTTAACTTAGCACCCTAAAAATTCAGTTTTTGGTTCATGTGATGTTTCCAAACCCTTCATGAGGTGCTAGGCTAACCCAACATAGACAGCAGAAAAATGTGACAGATGAGCGTAAAAGAATTGCCGGCAATTGTCATAGGGTTGATCCTGGGGGATCGCGAGTTCTCACCTTCGGGAGCGACTCCAACGAAAAAGTAGCCCACGGTCCTCTCTTCAAGGAATCCATCTCTGAAACGAAAGAATTTAGGAGTTGCGAGAACATTCAGCCGTGCAATCGTACGCTACCCGGAAAGAATCTCGGACCCGCAAACAAGGGATCGAACAAAAAGGATAAAGGGAAGGGAAGAACGGCCTTCGTCGCCAACGCTCAACAACAATCGAGTGGCCCTAAACCGGTTGTTCGCCAAAGCAACAAGCGGCAACCCTTCTATGAGAAGTTGAAACGTCCTTACTCATTTCCTCGGGATGAAACAAGGAGGCTGTTCGAACTAGCAGTGCGCAACAGGCTTATCACTCTACCGGAGCTGAAACACCAGCTACAACTGAATGATGTCAACAATTCTAATTACTGCCCTTAACACCAAGTATTGGGCCATCTGATCGATAACTGCTACGTCTTCAAAAACTGGGTTGAAGACCAGTACCAACAGGGCAAGTTCGCGCTGTCCGAAAAATGGAAAGTGAACCCACCACAACCACATGCTCCGAAAAAGATGGACATGCAGGGGGCATCGTGCTCTTTCATAGGGAAAGCCCCATGGACCAAAAAGTCCGTAAACTAGAAACTCGCCTCAAATATTGCAACGATAGACCGAAACGTCGTTAAACTAACGATGGACGACTATGTCCTAAAACTGGCTGAAGACCGAAACGTCGTTAAACTAACGATGGACCACTATGTCCTAAAACTGGCTGATGACCGAAACGCCGTTAAACTACTACCAACCCACGGATTCTTTAGGCTGACGTGGTATAGAAAAAAAACGGTATATCCATAAGCAAAATGGGCATGGATGAAAACCCGAAAGGGCGCCGTGAGTAAAAACAGCAGGACTACCGGCGATGTTTGTGAAAACCCGAAAGGGCGCAGACTCGTAAAAAAAAAGGTACGTCCATAAGAAAAATGGGCACGGATGAAAACCCGAAAGGGCTATCGGCGAGTCTTGTGAAAACCCGAAAGGGCGCAACCTCGTTAAAAGACACTTGCAAGGTCCTTTCGACCTTGTAAGGAGAAATCACCTGCGTGGGATCCTTACGACTCACAAGGGAGCAACACACTTAGGAATCCTCACGATTCCTAATGAGAAATTACACTTGCGAGATCCTCATGACTCGTAAGGAGAACTCTCTTATGGGACCCTCACGGCTCGTAAGATTTGAAAGTCTTAAGCTACAGAGACCTGAACCTGTTCTTAAGCAATCCCCCCAACCTTCGATATTGCCTTACAAGCGGTTCAATTCTGACCCTTGTATACAATCCACGGGCGCGAATAAACATTTTCCTAACCGAGTCCCATCCGTGACTAGGGATATGTTCGCACGGTGAACAACCCTTGTGAGTCCTCTCGATTTATAAGGAGAAAACTCTCTTGTAAAATCCTTACGACTTATAAGAGACCATGCACTTAGGAATCCTCATGACTCCTAAGGAGAAAACGCACCTATGAGATGAAATCCTCATGACTTGTAGGGAGAAATACCTTTATGAGACCCTTACGGCTCATGAAATCAAAAGCCTTAGTCGACAGGATCCTAACCCTGTTTGCTAAGCCACCTTTGTTCGATATCAACAGAGGCAAATGATGATTCGCTCCTGGTAATATCCCAGTGGTAGCGATGCTGATGCTTAAAACGCTATCAAATTCTAAGTCCTTTTACGGCAAATGATGATTCACTCCTGGCAATATTCCAGTCGCAGCGATGCCGATGCTAAGATTGGTATCAGATCCCAAATCCCCTACTCGCGAGAAAAAATCAGCGAACCAAAAAAAAGGCATACGAAATAGCCGAAATGATGGGGCAACTTGCAACAAAATCAGCAAGTAAAAATTTATGCATACAAAAACAGCCGAAATGATTGGGTAACTCGCAATAAAAAGCAGCGAGTAAAAAGAAAAATAGCCGAAATGATTGGGCACCGCGAAAAATAGCCGAAATGATAGGGCAATCGCGATTTTCGCGATATAAAAAGCTGAAATGATAGAGCATCGCGGAAAGAAATAAAATGAAACCTTTTTCCCTATATGTGAGATCACATCGATCCCTGTATACAATCTAGGGGCACAAACAAAGAGGGAACCATACCTTCCCAATAGGCTCCATCAGAAAGCGAAGCCAAATCTCAACGGTTCATAGAAAACCTAGAGACAACCTCGACATTTGTCGCAATATTGCAGACGCAATATCAACAAACGAAGCAAAGGAAGATCCCTAGCTTCAGGGTCTCGACGTCAACATCGACAACTTAGAGATCACAAACGGCGTTTCTCCTCACTCCAACCAGATACAGACATGACATCAACAATCGACCTCAGAGTCGCAACGAAACGGAACTATGGCAAAGTCCCTAGTTCCAAATCTCAATGGCCACATCTGCAGCCCGGAGACCAACAACGGTGGGCCTCCTCATTCCAGCATGACACAGATGTTACACCGTCAAACGGAGCCATGGCAAAATCCCAGTTCCATCTCAGCTTTCGTCTCGATACAGCAGACGAGATGTCAACAACGGCGTTCCTTCGCAGTCCAGCAGGATGCAGATGCAACGTCAACAAAAGACTTCATGGTCGAAACAAAGCGGAGCGACGGCAAAATCCCAGCTCCACCTCAGCATTCGTCTCGATACAGCAGACGAGATATCAACAATGGCGTTCCTTCACAGTCCAACAGGATGCAGAAGAAACATTAACAAAAGACCTCACCGCAACATTCGTCTCGTTACACCAGACACAATGACAACAACGGCATTCCTTCGCAGTCCAGCAGGATGCAGATGCAACGTCAACGAAAGACCTCACGGTAGAAACAAAGCGGAGTGACGGCAAAATCCCAGCTCCACCTCAGCATTCGTCTCGATACAGCAGACGCAGTGCGAGCAAATGAAGCGAAGGCCAAATTCCTACCTTCAGGGTCTTAACGGTAACTCATAAAAAACCTGAAAGACTATCGGAGATCATCCCACATCAGCGATGAGTGATCACCACCATGACATTCATCTCGATACAGCAGACGCAATGACAGCAAACGAAGCGAAGGCCAAATTCCTAGCTTCACGGTCTTGACGGTAACTCATATAAAACCTGAAAGACAATCGGAGATCATCCCACACCAGCGCGGAGTGGTCACCACCTCGACGTTCGTCTCGATACAGCAGACGAGATGTCACCACAGCGTCCTTCCTCCAACAGGAGCCGGATAAGCCAAAGCAAACGAAGCGAAGGCCAAATTCCTAGCTTCACGGTCTCGAAGGTAACTCATATAAAACCTGATAGACCATCGGAGAACATCCCACACCAGCGAGGAGTGTTCACCACCATGACATTCGTCTCGATACAGCAGACGCAATGACAGCAAACGAAGCGAAGGCCAAATTCCTAGCTTCAGGGTCTTGACGGTAACTCATATAAAACCTGAAAGGCAATCAGAGATCATCCCATACCAGCATGGAGTGGTCACCACCTCGACGTTCGTCTTGATACAGCAGACGAGATGTTACCACAGCGTCCTTCCTCCAACAGGAGCCGGACACGCCAAAGCAAACGAAGCGAAGGCCGAATTCCTAGCTTTAGATGACATTCATCTCGATACAGCAGAAGCAATGACAGCAAACGAAGCGAAGGCCAAATTCCTAGCTTCAGGGTCTTGATGGTAACTTATATAAAACCTGAAAGGCAATCGGAGATCATCTCACACCAGCACGGAGTGGTCACCACCTTGACATTCGTCTCGATACAGCAGACGAGATGTCATCACAGCGTCCTTCCTCCAACAGGAGCCGGACACGCCAAAGCAAACGAAGCGAAGGCCAAATTCCTAGCTTCAGGGTCTCGAAGGTAACTCATATAAAACCAGAAAGACTATCGGAGATCATCCCACACCAGCGAGGAGTGATCACCACCATGACATTCGACTCGATACAACAGACGCAATGACAGCAAACGAAGCGAAGGCCAAATTCCTAGCTTCAGGGTCTTGACGGTAACTCATATAAAACCTGAAAGACAATCGGAGATCATCCCACACCAGCACGGAGTGGTCACCACCTCGACGTTCGTTTCGATACAGCAGACGAGATGTCACCACAGCGTCCTTCCTCCAACAGGAGCCGGACACGCCAAAGCAAACGAAGCGAAGGCCAAATTCCTAGCTTCAGGGTATTGACGGTAACTCATATAAAACCTGAAAGACAATCGGAGATCATCCCACACCAGCACGGAGTGGTCACCACCTCGACGTTCGTCTCGATACAGCAGACGAAATATCACCACAGCGTCCTTCCTCCAACAGGAGCCGGACACGCCAAAGCAAACGAAGCGAAGGCCAAATTCCTAGCTTCAGGGTCTTGACGGTAACTCATATAAAACCTGAAAGACTACCGGAGATCATCCCACATGGAGTGGTCACCCCCTCGACGTTCGTCTCGATACAGCAGATGAGATGTCACCAGAGCGTTCTTCCTCCAACAAGACTCAGACGCGAAAATCAAACAACGGAGCCATGGCAAAATCCCTAGTTCCAAATCTCGACGGTTCACATGCAACCTAGAGACAACCGCAAAATTCGTCTCGATACAGAAGACACAGTGCCAGCAAATGAACCGAAGGCCAAATTCCTAGCTTCAGGGTCTTAACGGCAACTCATATAAAACCTGAAAGACTATCGGAGATCATCCCACACCAGCGTGGAGTGGTTATGACTCATCGGGGTTCTCCAAAATGAGCCTAACCTCAAGTAAAAAGCAGCATGGCAAAATTCCTAACGCTTGCTCTTCTGACGGTCAAACTGCCTAAGAAGATTGCTTGAAGACGTCTTGTCCAACCCCCGAAGGGATCAGAGACACGACAGTCGCAAGGCTACTCGAACAACAAGATTGCCTATCGAGGGATACATCAGCCAACGCGATGGTACGACAGGCAAAATCCTAGTACCACAAACCCTAACAGACCTTTGTCGTAAAGTGCAGAGGTTAACTATGACGTTAGGACATCCTTGCGAGAACTTCTCGATTCGTCTCGACTCGTAAGGCAAAGCCTTAGGCAATGGGGATTAAAAAACCTGTTTCCTAAGCACTGGGGCCCTGCAAGTCAGTCCAAGATGGACTCTTGCATACTATTCACAGGTCACATTCTCCATAGTCGAATCTCGACAAGGAGGGAAACAACCACTTACGAGTCCTCTCGACTTATAAGCGGAAAAATTCTCTTGTGAGATCCTTATGACTCTCAAGAGAAAACACACTTAGGAATCCTCACGACTCCTAAGGAGAAAAGACACCTACGAGATCCTTACGACTCGTAGGGAGAAAAGTCTTTATGAGACCCTTACGGCTCATAAAGTTGAAAAGTCTTAGGTGGCAGATCCTAACCCTATCTCCTAAGCCATCATTGCCCTACAAAGAGGTTAAGATGGACCATCTATGAGCCACACTTGCCAAAACTACATGCCACTGAAATGGAGAACTTACTCATGAGCGTATAAACTACTTCATGCCAGAGTAAGACATAAAGAAATAGAAGGGTGCGGCTCATGGAGTTGAGAGTTTGGAACTATATCTCTTAAGAGTCGAGATTTGAGTCAATGATAAATGACGACGCTTGTGTCCGCTCGTTATCTTCTCAGATCAAGATTCTGAAAGTTATATACCGACCCGAAACTGATCATACGCTATGCATTACTCTGCACTACTTCACCCACGTATATACTTACGTGGGAAAAGTAGTGGGGGGCATTTGTTCCCGCCAAAAATTTCTGCGCAAAAGAGTCCAAGGTATCAAATGGCAGCGATACACTTAAGGAAATGCGAACCAGTATCTTCCGGCCTGTATTTTGATATACTCCTGAATGAGGAACTGTTAAATTCTGATGATATTGGAAGCATCTCGAAAAACACTTCGATTTGATATATTATGGGCCTCATAATTCATCCGGGATCAAAAGTTATGAGCAAATATGCTATGCACTGTTCCCTGATTAAAAATCAGGAATTACCTCAATGAGGTATCACGTGCTCACACGTGACCAATGGTCACGTTTTGACACGTGATAGTTAAAACAGAAATAAAAATAACGGCTGAAGAAGGACCCAATTGGGGGTCACGTGCTCACACGTGACCAATGGTCACGTGTTGACACGTGACAATCGAAACAGAAATGAAATAACAAACGACTGAAGGAAATACCTCAATGAGGTGTCACGTGCTCACACGTGACCAATGGTCATGTGTTGACACGTGATGGTTAAAATTGAACCGTAAGTAAATGCTGAGAAAAGGACTCAATTGGGGGTCATGTGCTCACACGTGACCAAGGGTCACGTGCCAGCACGTGACAGGCTTTGAAAACCTTACAGATTAATAGAATTAAAATTCTAAAATTTTCTAAATCTTTCCAAACAAAAAAGTCTATGGGGGACCGTTGGATTAAAAATCCAAGGGTGATAAAAATCACCAATTTATGGGAAAATCTTAGACAAGGAAAGATTTCCCTAAATCTCACCAAGAATAACAAACAGAATATCTTTGGATCTAAAATCCAACGGTGAATAACATTCACTGAATGATCTAAAGGATCATATTAATTATGAAAACAAATCAAATCTTTCAATGAAAGATTTGCTAAACAAATTGATTCTTTTCGTTCTCCTATATATAGGAGCCAAGAAAAGAAGAGAGGGGATCTACTTTTTTGAGAGAAGAATAGAGAGAGAAAAAGTGAGGAGAATTTAATTCTCAAGAGAGAAAAAAGGAGAGGAGAATTTAATTCTCAAGAGAGGAAGAAAATTTCTTCGGGAAAAAGGAAAACCCTAGGTGAGAAAAGAAAGGGAATCAAAACTTCAAACAGAGAATTTAATTCTCAAAATCTAAGAGTTTAACTCTTCTGCAAAAGAACTTAGTTCTTCCTCTAGTTGAAGATCTGCAGAAGCACATCTCCCCATAGGTTAAGAATTTAATTCTCATCGGGTTGAGATCCTGCCATGCAGATCCAAAACTTAGAGGGGGAATTGAGTTTAGAGAATTTAATTCTCCCAAAACAAATTAGGGTTTAACCCTTTATGAGAATTTAATTCTCCCACACTCACAGGAATTTAATTCCTTCAAGATAGACAGAACTAGGGTTTAACCCTAATCAAGAATTTAATTCTTTTACATATATGGGAATTTAATTCCTCTAAAAAAAGAAATTGGGGTTCAACCCTACTTAAGAATTTAATTCTTGCACAATAGGAATTTAATTCTTCCAAAATCATAATTAGGGTTTAACCCTATAAAGAATTTAATTCTTTAAGAAATAAAGGGACTTTAAAGATCTCCATGCATGCAAAAGACTAAGGTCACGTGTCCCCACGTGACCCCTGAAAAGATCCCCAAAATTGAGAAAGAAAGAGCTCAGAGGCAACGCCTCACGTGCTCCACGTGACCCCTGAAACACAGAAAGAAAAAGCAAAGGAAATCCAAGCTTTGGGCGCTCTCACGTGTTACCACGTGACCCCTTAGCAAACGCTTTAGTGATCGGCGCACAGATGACCATCATGTGCCAACACGTGATACTCAAAACAAAAATATAAAAAGTGTTTAACACTTAATTGCAGAACAAGGATCTGGTCCCACCTTTGGGCGCTCTCACGTGTCCACACGTGACCCCTCTTTCCTTAGTATTTAACACTAATTTGGGAATTATATTTCCAGTGTTTGACACTGATTGTTTCTAGTGTTTAACACTAAATTGAAGATTATATTTCCAGTGTTTAACACTGATTGTCTTTTAGTGTTTAACACTAATTTGAGAGTTCTACCTCCAATGTTTAAAACTGTTGTTCTCTAGTGTTTAACACTACTTTTAGCCAAATTGGCTAGTTCTCCAGAGGCAAAAGTCCCTCCTCCAAATGAATCTCAAAATTGAGGAAATCAAAGACAAAATGTTGTCAGAGCCCCCAAATCTCTGTTTAGTACTGCTGAATGATGAGGGGCTGAACCCAGAAAAATATCTAATGGTCCAAAGGGTCAATATTTCAAATATAATTAGACTTAGCCCAAACTGGCCATAAGTCCTCAAATCATCTTGAACTGAGCACATCTGCTCTTTCAACCAACTCATTGGTTCAAGGGTACATCTCTGAACTCCTCTGATATTTGTCGTTGTAATCCTTTAACGTCTTTAGAGAGGTGATGGGTCCCGACAGCTATACATTTCATGGACCACTATGTCCTTAAACTGGTATTGGACCACTATGTCCTTAAACTGGTATTGGACCACCATGTCCCTAAACTGGCAATGGACCACCATTTCCCTAAACTGGCAACGAACCACTATGTCCCTAAACTAGAACAATAGAGCCCCTCAAATGCTCTTTTGTCGGATCTAAACCATCCCGTTTAAGTTGATCTTATCCTCAAATATGGCTAACGTATTCTCAAACCTTCAAACAGACTTTAGTCCCAAATTGGACTATAGATCCCCCAATCAACTTCGGTTCAAGGGTACATCTCTGAACTCCTCTGACATCTGTCGTTGTAATCCTTCAACGTCGTCAGAGAGGTGATGGGTCCCGATGGCCATACATGCAATGGACCACCATGTCCCTAAACTGGAAATCGAACGCAATGTCATTAAACTAAACAATAGAGCCAATTGCTCTCTTGTCGGATCTAAACGATCCCGTTAAGTTGATCTTAGTCTGGAGATTAGGCTAACGTATCCTTAACAAAAGTTTAAGTTGATCTTAGCCTTAAATAGGGCTAACGCATCCTTAAACCAAAACCCCAAACCCAAATCTAAGAAAATACGGATTTGGACTAATCCACGTCCTACGGGAGACGACATAAATTAGTCTCCGTATACAATCTACGGGCAACCATAAACAAAACAAACACCCACGACACGAAGTGAAATTCTGGAGAAGGAGAAAGTTGTTACCGCGATGCAGTAGCATAATTAACTACAGGGGCTTGCGCCTGCAGGGAAGAGCGTCCCCACAATTAAAAACCCCTCAAGCGAGGGGGAATCTGACGAAGTCTGCTACATCGGCCGCATCCGTCTAAACCTCCGATACACGGTGCCATAAATCAACTTGGCATCTTCGGAGAGGAGGACGGATAAAACCAAATAGCATCTGCCCCGAATCTCAGGTAAGACGTCCATGTCTTGGTCGCCATTCGGAGGGGAACAGTGCTCAATGGTGTTAGTTATATATATGCCCTAGAGGCCATTGTTGTACATAATTGTATATTATAATGGATGCTTGGACATATATAGAGAGGACTTTCTTGCTCGACTTGATAGTATGCTATCTGGTTGCTCTTTATCTTAACATGTAGACTGATATTGTGATACTGTCTTTCTCTCACATGTTGGTAAAGCCCTTAGGATGTGTACTTGACTACCAGGATTATGATACAGATCATACTAGTGGGGCCAAGGTAGTCCACAAGTTCATCTTTTAATTGTTCCTAGTCGTGGGAGTATCGAGACAGGGCATCGATATTCCAGAGCAGACTAGTGTGTACGTTTCTTGACCCTGTATGTGGCGATGGTTGATCCCATAGACATTGGTGTTTGGCATTAAAGATTGTACACATGTGCTCATTGGAGAGTGGGTACACCGAATAGGACTTGCCGAGAACTCCTATATGGTATTATACCTATCGTCAGATAGCAGTTCTCTAGTGACACTGGTACAGGTTAGTCTGTAGACCCAAGATCGTCATAGAGTCTTGTGTGATTCCCACCGTGCTTTGATTTCCTTCCTACCATGATCAAGAGAGCGTGCAAATAGGTGGATTTTGGGTACATTCCCGAACCATATGGAAGCAATGAGCGATAGGAGAGGATTCATCTCTCCTGGTATTGGGGGTTGATGTTGCGCTATGCTCGATTGGCTATAACAGGAAGTCCCTGAAAGTCTACCCTAGCACCACCATGTGGTCCAAGTGACATCAAGCATGCCAAATTCAAATTTTTATAAGTGCTATGCTAGACTTTAAAAAATCGTTAACTAGATGATTAGGGTTTTACGTTTTATATCAACTAAAGTATAAAAAAGTGAAGATGACTATACCCTCGTAGATCGAGTCCTTCACTTCACATGCTCCGTGTAGTAGTCCGGTGACTCCACTAGGCTCCACTTGAGGCTTTGGACGAGCTTCCTCCGATGACTTTCGTGCCGAAGATGATCCAGGCGAAGTCCCACCAACTCAAGCTACCTCTACACTAAACTCTTTAGCGTAGGAAACACGCTACACTTGATCGCTAGTCAAGAGCAGGATGCTGAAGTAGGGGATTTGAGGCTCACTAATATGTGTTCAAGTTTTATGATTCACATCACATGTGAGGGTTGAAGCTTGAACCATGGTGGCATGAAGAAGAGGAAGAAGATGAGAACAAGCCATCCAAAATGGCTAAGTGTTGGAATGAAAAAAAAATGGCTCATCTAAGACCTCACTCATTGACGCATCCAAATATCCATAAATAAAATATGGTGCCATGCTTCAATAGTAAGTCAAGATGAATAAAATAACATAAAAGCCATACTTGAAACCATGCTCTCATTTTTCACCTCATTTCTATTTTTCTCAAAAATAGAAATTCAAGCCATGCTTCATTATTATATATATATATATATATATATATATATATTATGAAGAATAATTAGTGAGCTAATGATATTAGTTAAGATATAATTATATCACATATAATATATATCACATTATTAAATCAACGCTTGATTTAATAATCCGGTTATATCACATATAACCGTCTACTATCATTTATCTGTGTATCACATTATCAAATCAACACTTGATTCGATAATCTGGTTATATCACATATAACCTAACTCGATAACAGATAACTGCCAGATTACAATACGGTATCATATACACATATTTAATCAGGCCCACACACATATCATATATGTGTCCTACTTCGTTTCGCTTGAACCAGGGATCTTCTGTGTGAGATTCTAAAGACTTGTCAATACGCCAGCAGTAGGTGATGATCACATCAGTCACTTACAAGCTGTCAGAGGTAATAGCTGGACATAACGGCTACCCGGGTATTGAGCGATATGAAGATCAACAAGCAAGCCTGTCTATACTCTCTATGAAGCCTATCAGTAACACTACCGTACAGTCCGGTCTCTTCGTCTGATATGTCGCATATCATGTCTAGGGGTGGTAAACGTCAGACCCCAGTAACATGATAAGTCATGCCGATGTCTGGCCTATAACGGTTCGAGAAACTACTAATAACTCTTATCAGTAAATCTCAGCAGCAGCTCTGGTCAGGGACTTCCAGTTATAGCCAATCGAGTATAGAGCAACATTAAACCCCAATACCGGGAGAGACAAAACCCCTCATATCACTCATTGCCTCCATGTGACTCGGTACTGTACCTAAAATCCACCTATTTGCACAACTCCTCTTGAGCGTGGTAGGGAGGAAATCAAAGCACAGTGGGAGCCACACAAGACTCTATGATGATCTCGGGTCTACAGACTAACCTGTACCAGTATCACCAGAGGACTGCTATCTTACGATAGGTATACTACCAACTAGGAGTCCTCTGCAAGTCCATTCGGTGTACCCATTCTCCAATGAGCACCTGTGTACAATCTTTGGTGTCACACTAATGGTTGTGGGATCAACCATTGCCCTCTAAGGGACAAGAAACGTACACTCTAGTCTACTCTGGAATATCGATGCCCTAGTCTCGATATTCCCTCGACTAGGAACTGATTAAAGGATGTACTTTTGGACCACCCTGGCCCTACTAGTATGATCTCATCATAATCCTGGTAGTCAAGTACATATCCTAAAGGCTTTATCAACATGTAAGAGACAGAAAGTATAAATACCAGTCCACATGTAAAGATCAAGGTAACCTGATAGCATACTATCATGTCGAGCAAAAAAGTCCTCTATATATATGTCCAAGCATCCACTATATCAACAATAATGGCCTCTAGGGCATACATATTCCTAACAATCTCCCACTTGTACTAAGGCCGGTTGTTGTAGTATCTCATACCCAACGTCCCAAAAGTCTCTCGAATAGCATCTGGGGGATGGCTTCGGTGAGTGGATTTGCTGTGTTGACCTCTGTGTCAACTCTCCTGACCTCGATCTCCCGGAGATCAACTATCTTCCTGATCAAGTGATACTGTCTAAGAATATGTCTGGATCACTGACGGGACCGCGGTTCCTAGGCCAAAACCACAGTTCCATTGTCATCACAATACACAGGTATTGGATGCCCAATGGTAGGAACCAAGTTCATCATATGAACTTTTACATCCAGACAACCACTTTGGAAGCATCGTTGGTAGCGATGTAATTAACCTCAAACAACGAGTCTGCTACGGTATATAGCTTGGAACCCATCCAACATACCGTCCCTCCACTGAGGGTGAGGACAAAACCCGAAACTGACTTTTAGTCGTCCTTATCACTCTGGAAGCTCGAATCGGTAAAGGACACCACCTGGAGTTCACCGTTACTATACACCAAGAACATCTCTTTAGTCTTTCTCAAGTACTTAGGAATGTTCTTCACAGCTGTCCAGTGGTTTTCCCTAAGATCAGATCGATACTTACTCACTATATCTAGTGAGCAAGCTACATCTGGTCTGGTACATAACATCGCATACATGTTTGACCCGTCTGCCAAAGCATAGGGCATTCCTTGCATGTGAGCCCTCTCTAAATCAGTCTCGAGAGACATCTCTTTGGAGAGAGTGATTCTTGAACAAGCGGGTTCATTACCACACTTAGAATCATCCATATTAAACCCCATTATCATGGTGTCTATGTACCTGGATTGTGACAATCCTAAATCCATATAGATCTATCTCTATAGATCTATATCCACAGGATGTAGGAATCATTAGTTAGATCTTTCATGGAGAACTTATGTGATAAGAGAAGCTTGACCGAGTGTAGCATAGGAACATCGTTTTCTATCAAGAGTATGACATCCACGTACAATACGAGGAAGACAACCATACTCTCTACAAGCTTCTTATTTATACATGGTTCATCTACCTTTTTGATGAAGTCAAACTCTTTGACAGCTTCATCAAAATAGATGTTCCATCTCCGCGATGCCTGTTTTAACCCGTAGATGGATTTAAGCAGCTTGTTCATGTATACCGTCAGAAACCGGGAAAGACTGGCTGTCTTGCCTGAATCCGAGGGCAGATGCTAATTGGTGCTATCCGTCTGTTAGTCCGCGGCAGCGCCCCGGCCGTCTAACAGACGCCAAAATGCGGAACAAAACTTTTACGACTGGCGCTATCACGTACTATAACCCGGATCTGCCATTAAAGATAAACTAACATATTGTAAAGAGGGTAGGATTGTTATACCAAACGATCCGAGTCCTTCGGTCTTTAACCATCATCCCACGCTTTGTTGTGGCGGCTTCGATCTTCTGAAACTCCAGTCTCGTCGTCCAGGTGGCACCACGTCGACGGATCCTTAAACGGGCTCCCGCCTCTGAACCGAGGCAACTCGATCGTTAAGTTTGCCAAAAGAGACGACCAAGATGAAGTAGAGAATGAGTAGAATACTTTGTCTCGTTACGTCCAAGGCTATGGACGAACGGTTAATAGAAGTTGCCATTTGGAATCGGGTAAATGGAAATTGAACTATATGAAATTTCCATACCCTAAACTATCATAATCTTTTTCTCTCAAGCAAATGAAAAATCCATGCCATCCTCACAAGAGGGGCTGGCCACTTATAGAAGAGGGAGGGTGAGTGTAGGAGAGGGGAGGGTGAGTGTAAGCAAAAGATCAAAGAAAAATATCAAGGATATTTATCATGAAGAAAGAATGAGTGGTATGAACACATTAAATGATTTAATCCACCTCACTTAACACCTCACCTCACAATTAATGCAAATGATGAGTCACTGATCCTAGTCACCATTTCTAGAATCTTCTAGAACCATGACTTACCCAAAAGACGAAAGGATAAATCCGTATTTAACCGAATGTTAAATACGGCTGATAGAAAACTGGAAACTGGCAACTTCCAAAAGTGATCCTGAAACGAATTTCAGGATAACCCCGTAACAGTACAAACATACCCGCATTTGTATTACGACCGAATACAAATGCAACTGAGACAAAGATATTATATCTACATAGTATAATACTGGGATCCGGCTTAAACCAAAGTCTACCAGTATTATCTGCCCGAAAAATGACACGTGCGAAAACGCACGTGCTTTTTCCGAACCCTGCCATAATACCATACGGCATCTACAACGTTTCGCCCGAACTTAGGAAAGTGTCTGTGGGGGACTCTAATGACTCATCAATACACTGGCACTGGGAATAACTACTAGCACATCAGAGGTACAAGCTGTACGTAACGGTTTGCCTATGTATTGATTGGAAGGGAAGCTGATGAGCGAACTCATCTATGAACCCTACTGAGCCTGACAGTGACAATATCCGTACAGTCCGGAACGTTCGTCTATGAGTATCGCATATTAGGCCTAGGAGGTCGGTAAACGTCAGACCCCCAATAGCTGCATAAGTCATGTCAGAGAGCAGCTCAGAACACCCTGAGATACTACTGGTATACCTACCAGTATATCTCGATTACCCTGGCCAGGGATTTCGTGTAATGGCTCTCCTAAACACAGCGCGATCTCACCCCCAATACAGGGAGAGATGAATCTCCTGCCGATCCGCTCACTTGCCTCCAATGTGGCTCGGGACTGTACCCAAAATATACCTGTTTGCACGACTCCTTTGACCCGTGGTAGGGTATAAATCAAAGCACAGTGGGAACTCATACGAGACAAATGACGACCTTAGGTCGATGAACTAACCTGTACACATGTCACTAGGGAACTGCTATCTGACGATATGTATAATACCAACTTGTATGTTCCCGGCGAGTCCTGTCCGGTGTACTCATATCCCAATGAGCACCTGTATATATCTTAGGTGATCCAACTGACACCAGTGGCTTGTGAGACCGGCCACCGCCCCTCGTCGGGGTCTCGACTGTACACACTAGTTTACTCCGGAGTATCGATGCCCTGTCTTGAAACTCCCACGACTAGGGACATTTTAAGGATGTGCTTATAGACCCCAGCTCCCACATATACGATCACCATCATACTGCTGGTAGTCAAGCAAGAATCTTATGGGCTCTATCAACATCTACATGATGATAAAGACAAACCAGATAGCATACTATCATCTCGAGTAAGACTGTTTATCGGTATAGGTCCTCCCTCAATCATTGTAATCACGTACCTACGATCCAATAATTGACTTAAAGGGCACTATATCCAACAATCTCCCACTTGCACTTAAGGCTAATTATTGCGATGTCGTGTACTCACAGCTCGTGTGATACCGAGCATCCAACTCCTCTACTAATCAGTTTCACAAAGCTCGTTTGCAAACTATTGTGTTTGAGAAATAGCCTCAGTGAGTGTATCCGCTTCGGTGTTTCTTTCTGTATCTCTCTATATCTCAACTTCGTGGAGAAAACCATCTCCCGAATTGAGTAATACATGTCTTAGAATATGTTTGGATATCTGATGGGACCTAGTTCATAAATGAACTACAAATCCAAACTACTTAGACTGTATTAATAACTGAACCTAATCAGTATCCAGCACCATGCCTCCCACAGTATCCTCTTGGAAAACCTGTCCATAATACTGTCCCTCGTCTGAGGAAAAACCATAACTCTGACAATCGCTCTGTCATCCAGGTCACCTGTGAAGCCTGGAATAATAACCGTCTCCCGAAGGAGGCTGCCGTCATCAAATCCGTTGAACATTCACTTATGTATGTTTCTTCAGGATTGGATTAATATAAATTTATCGCATCTAGTGCAAAAACGACATCTGGTGTGGTAGTTGACATCTCATGATTGACTCAATTGCCTAAGCAAGTGATCTGTCTATCATGTACGTCCCTCTCCCCTTTAGTCTGTAAGACACCTTTAGAGAGGGTGACTCCATCACCTGCAGGTACACCACCATGCCAGGAGTCATCTATTCTAAAATACTATTAGAATACTGTCAAAGTACCCACATTGGGAAACTACCCAAATCTAGATCTAAAACCATAGATTTAGTAACCAGAATGTCAGATATTATATCCATATCCTTTGTGGAGAATCAACTGTGTGACGACCATAGTACAACCGATCGTAGTATATGAATTTTACTTCCTACTCTGTGTATGTCATCCAAATACTAAGACATCACACCCTATTACCTTCTTAACAGATCCATCCCCTATTCTGACGAAATCAAACCCATGACTGTCATATCAAAATTAGATGATCTTATCTCTGCTATATGTGCTTAAGTTTATAAATAGATATAAGCTACTTGCCCACTAGGCTTCCGCTGCTCCCACTGAGTACGACAACCCTCTGGCAGAATAATATATACGTACACTTCTAAAACTAGTTTAGAACGATGCTATACTTATCCTCCTGCCGGGTCTCATAGTCTGGAACAACAGCAGTGTCAAGTTTGGGTAAACAAAAACCTCCCTGCCACCTTCCTTGAGGCTACCGGAGTACCTCTCGGGTGTCTGAGGTTACCCACCATATCTGCGGAGTGGCTATTAGAATGTCAAACCTGATTGAATATATAGGTCCTATTAAATTTTCCGTAATCGTTTGCGGTTCTGGAATCACTTTCAGTTCTACCATACTCCCACTAATGTTTTCTGAAAAAATCCATTTTATTAAAACTGTGGCGAGTCAAGAAGAATGTCACTATTGATCTTCCAGATGGCAGAAAATCAACCCTCGTCAAAGCTAGGGTCAACCCATAAACTGCCATTACAGAAACGTGCCTTGAGTTTTCCAGTGTCTGTTTTTAAACATAAGCTGGACAACTCCCCTTACCTTAACATCGTTAAGATATGATCCATTCTATATCCAATATAGAAACTTTGGCACATATTTAATTGGAACCAGATTCAAATCATGCAGTTATCTCCAGTGCATGTCAACTTAATGGTGGGAGGCTAATCAGCATTACTCAACTTAGGAATCCTTCCAATTACGAGTAACCTGATTGAGAAACAAGTTTCTCAAAAACCATTACTATCAACAGAATACCAATCACAAGAATCTACATTTTCGATTTCTTTGAAGAATCCCGATACTTGCGATACATGGTTCTCTACTTTATTCCTATACCTACAACTTCTCAAAACTTAGACATTGTATTTCTACGAAACACTTGTCTAAAAAATAGAGAAGTCACAAGTAAATAGAATATAGTACGAGGACCTACCCCTTTGTCCTGATGGACACTGGACAACATACAATACTCTGTATAAGTCTGCTGAGTTTAATAACTCAAAACCTGCGTAGGTTGAAAACTGTACCCATGCGATTTCCTCAAATATCACCAATTACAACGAATTCTGATATAATGAGGATGATCACCTAATTCCCAATAACTTGCTCCCACTCAACATCTCTAAAACTATACAGATGTGAGAATCATACCTGGTAAATACATACCCTGGAGTAAGTATTTTAATCGGGAAATCAGTTTTCTATTAACAATGCACAATAAATGTGAAACATAAATATGTTTCGTAGGGGTATCCTGGTATTCCTAGTAATGCCTCTTCCATAATCCAAATCATGACTTTAACCGTATATTTCGCTGCCATCTTTCCAATTCCCTTTATTTGTCTTTAGTCGTTACCGTCTGTACACCATCATTAGGCCATATGGTTTTCTTCCTTCCCTACCGTTCGGCACCAGCCTATGGTTTGGAAGAAGACTATCCAGTAAGCATAATAGGTGTACTCTCCTAATCCTAGGAGTACTCGCAACTTGAGAGAAGATGATGATAAAAGATAACTGAATAAACCTTATTCCTATTTCTCCTGAACTAGAATCCATCCTCGAAAAAACATCCTTCGAGTTCGTATATAACCATACGATGGATTTATCCAATGGAATTGGATGTTCGTAGTGATACGGGTTGTTCTGGAGAAATCAAAGGTGAAGTAGGAGTGGCGATGAAATACGTGGTTTGGTCATGAATATGAATAGTCGCATTTTACTTTGCCCTCTTTCTAATTCCTTTTATCTTGTTTTTATATATTACCTTCTGTACACCCTACTTAGGCTAATTGGTTTTCTTCATTCCCTACCTTTCGGCACCTGCCTATGGTTTGGAATAAGACTATCCAATAAGCGTAATAGGTGTACTCTCCTAAACCAAGGAGCCCTCGCAACCTGAGAGAAGGTGATAATAAAAGACAATTGAATAAACCAATTCTATTTCTCCTGAACCTGGATCCATCCTTGAAGAAGTCCTTTCGAGTTCATATATAACCATACGATGGATCTATCCAATGGAAGTGGATGTCCGTAGTAATACGGGGTGTTCTGAGAAATACAAAGGGTAAAAGAAGGAGCGGTAATGACTTATGCAACTATAGACAATCCAAAAGCCAGTAAATTAAGAAGGTTCGGTCAACTTTGGTCACTGAGTTATAGTCTTGGGTCGGTCAAAAGTCGCTGCCAAAGAGAGAGAGAAAAGAAACACTCTGCGTGCACTCTAACCTAGGTCAGAATGGTTATCACTTTATATAATTTAGGAAACCTCCCACTGTAATCTCAAATTCCCCTCCAAACCTGAAAGAAGAATTAGTCGGGATCACCCGAAGAGTAAACCAACTCATCAGTGAGAATCGGGATCCAACTATCATCGCATGATAACTTGATGGAAGCCACTCAAGTTAACACACTCCAGAAGGTATGCGCAAGTCTGGCAAGTTTCTTGTATGTTTGAAACTCCCGATATAAATTTTATCCCATGCTCTTATGACCTTGACGTAGGCCAACAAATCATAAGTCACATGTCAAGTTCTGCCCGTCGTTGTCCTGATTAATTTAGGTCATCATACATGCCCTTGACGTAGGCCAACAAGGCTGTACGTCTGTCCTAAACTAATGCATCTATCTATGCAACAAATGAATACCCAGCAGCTACCAAACACTACGCCTTGACGTAGGCCAACAAACATAGCTTGAATACTACTGACCATCCATAAGAAATGACAGAGGTTTACGGCTGGTTTTTGGCGAAAAACCTTTAACGTAATGAACTTGATCTCGTTGAAGGAACCTGATAGATAAATATAGTGGCGAAAACTTTTTGCTAAAGAGATCACTCCCGGTGAAGGGATCTCGTCTCTTTCCTCGTGGAATGAGGTGCAGGATATTCTAACTGAATACTGCGATGCAAAGCAACTTGTAATTGACTATATTTAAGTTATTACTCTGACGTAAACTTCTGCCCAAGGGGTCACTCCCGGTGAAGGGATCTCGGCCCTTATCTCGTCGAATGAGGTGCAGGATATTCTAACTGAATATCACTGTGCAAAACAATAGGAAACATCTTTGTAATTTGTTCCAACAACATCAAATATAGGTTTGTTTTATCTTGCATTGATAAGAATCAACGCAGTCCCATCAATCAATCACACCAGAAAAGAACGAAAATAAAATGTACGTATATGCCATCCGCATTCGCCGCTGGGTCCCGTCATCACCCGTTAGGTTACTTAACTAACGACAGAGCGGGGGCTGGACTAGTACGGGTGTAAAACATATACAACATCTAATAGTATATAGACTAATATACAATAATCGCTCCAGGCATGATAATATGCAACATTACAGAAAAGTAATAAGCATCACAAAACAATACAGATAATCTGGGATCCCCGGGTTTCACAGAGCCGCTGCTGAAACCTGACGTTCCCCTGGTTGTGTGGATAGCCTGTGCAATGAAACCTAGACCCCTACGGGTGCGGCAAGTTACCCGCCAAAACCTGAAGTGAGGTAGTCCCCACAACATAGTGAATGGAACACCCGGCACTTCACGGAATCCGGTAAATTGAGCACCCCTACTTGGGTCAACCTGTACCCCTACGAGTGCGGCAAATAGTCTGCCAATTCTAGAGTAAGGTCCCTTTGCCTCTCAAAGCCATGAGATACGGACCCGTTGCCCTCCAGAACCCGGCTATCCGTGCATTCTTTCGCGGGATAAACCTAGTACAGAAATGAAAATATGTACAACGGGTACATCGACCTCAACCCGGTCGTTCCCCAAAAGAATATTATACAACAAGCAGTGACGGCAGTCCACAAGTCGGACGCTCGCCCCGCAATATCAAATGTACAAATAAATCCAAACTGCACTATCATTGCACCCTGCTATCTACCACGACAAATCCGCAACATCACAGCACAACACAGAACATCAACGCGAATGTCACGTTCGCAAACCCGTCTAAAAGAACTATAGCAATCAGATGCGGTTTACCGATCAAATGACATTCCCGGTCGGAGATATAAAGTAAGTACTATAAACTAGCACGTTTAAATTTCGATCGACTAAATTTCCTGAAGTGGGCCCCACGTACATCTGCTGTACAGTAATAAAATTGGGCCCAAAAGAACAGTACCAGAAACCACAATTCCCTGTGAAGAAGCCCCTGTACAATTTTGGAGCACTGTTCCCACTAAACCGCCGCGGATGCGCGGTCAAACCCTAGGTTTGACCGCGGATTCGCGGTGGTTCTATGGGATCACGTGACCAAATTTGTACGGATTGCTTAAAAAAGCCTGCTTGTTTTTCTGTGATATGCAAAATAATTTTTAGAACAGTTTAAAAATCAACAGAAACCTTTTGTACAGAAAAATGTAGTTTCAGAAATTCCGTTCGATTGATCTTTTAAACACGTTAGTACAAGTTAGTATAGCTTAATGGTGAGGCTCTGATACCACTGTTAGTCCGCGGCAGCGCCCCGGCCGTCTAACAGACGCCAAAATGTGGAACAAAACTTTTACGAATGGCGCTATCGCGTACTATAATCCGGATCTGCCATTAAAGCTAAACTAACATATTGTAAAGAGGGTAGGATTGTTATACCGAACGATCCGAGTCTTTCGGTCTTTAACCATCATCCCACGCTTTGTTGCGGCGGTTTCGATCTTCTGAAACTCCAGTCTTGTCGTCCAGGAGGCACCACGTCGACGGATCTTTAAATGGGCTCCCGCCTCTGAACCGAGGCAACTTGATCGTTAAGTTTGCCAAAAGAGACGACCAAGATGAAATAGAGAATGTGTAGAATACTTTGTCTCGTTACGTCCAAGGCTATGGACGAACGGTTAATAGAAGTTGCCATTTGGAATTGGGTAAATGGAAATTGAACTATATGAAATTTCCATACCCTAAACTATCATAATCTTTTTCTCTCAAGCAAATGAAAAATCCATGCCATCCTCACAAGAAGGGCCGGCCACTTATAGAAGAGGGAGGGTGAGTGTAGGAGAGGGGAGGGTGAGTGTAAGCAAAAGATCAAAGAAAAATATCAAGGATATTTATCATGAAGAAAGAATGAGTGGTATGAACACATTAAATGATTTAATCCACCTCACTTAACACCTCACCTCATGATTAATGCAAATGATGAGTCACTGATCCTAGTCACCATTTCTAGAATCTTCTAGAACCATGACTCACCCAAAAGACGAAAGGATAAATCCGCATTTAACCAAATGTTAAATACGGCTGATAGAAAACTGGAAACTGGCAACTTCCAAAAGTGATCCTGAAACGAATTTCAGGATAACCCCGTAACAGTATAAACATACCCGCATTTGTATTACGACCGAATACATATGCAACTGAGACAAAGATATTATATCTACATAGTATAATACTGGGATCCGGCTTAAACCAAAGCCTACCAGTATTATCTGTCCGAAAAATGACACGTACGAAAACGCACGTGCTTTTTCCGAACCCTGCCTTAATACCATACGGCATCTACAACGTTTCGCCCGAACTTGGGAAAGTGTCTGTGGGGGACTCTAATGACTCATCAATACACTGGCACTGGGAATAACCACTAGCACGTCAGAGGTACAAGCTGTACGTAACGGTTTGCCTATGTATTGATTGGAAGGGAAGTTGACGAGCGAACTCATCTATGAACCCTACTGAGCCTGACAGTGACAATATCTGTACAGTCCGGAACGTTCGTCTATGAGTATCGCATATTAGGCCTAGGGGGTCGGTAAACGTCAGATCCCCAATAGCTGCATAAGTCGTGTCAGAGATCAGCCCAGAACACCCTGAGATACTACTGGTATACCTACCAGTATATCTCGATTACCCTGGCCAGGGATTTCGTGTAATGGCTCTCCTAAACACAGCGCGATCTCACCCCCAATACAGGGAGAGACGAATCCCCTGCCGATCCGCTCACTTGCCCCCAATGTGGCTCGGGACTGTACCCAAAATATACCTGTTTGCACGACTCCTTTGACCCGTGGTAGGGTATAAATCAAAGCACAGTGGGAACTCACACGAGACAAATGACGACCTCAGGTCGATGAACTAAGCTGTACACATGTCACCAGGGAACTGCTATCTAACGATATGTATAATACCAACTAGCATGTTCCCGACGAGTCCTGTCCGGTGTACTCATATCCCAATGAGCACCTGTATACATCTTAGATGATCCAACTGACACCAGTGGCTTGTGAGACCGGCCACCGCCCCTCGTCGGGGTCTCGACTGTATACACTAGTCTACTCCGGAGTATCGATGCCCTGTCTCGAAACTCCCACGACTAGGGACATTTTAAGGATGTGCTTATAGACCCCAGCTCCCACATATATGATCGCCATCATACTGCTGGTAGTCAAGCAAGAATCCTATGGGCTCTATCAACATCTACATGATGATAAAGACAAACCAGATAGCATACTATCATCTCGAGTAAGAATGTTTATCGGTATAGGTCCTCCCTCAATCATTGTAATCACGTACCTGCGATCCAATAATTGACTTAGAGGGCACTATATCCAACACCGTCCACCTCTCCGAAGATACTAAGTTGATTTATGGCACCGTGTATCGAAGGTTTAAGCGGATGCGGCCGATGTAGCAGACTTCGTCAGATTCCCCTTCGTTTGAGGGGTTTTTGATTGTGGGGACGCTCTTCCCTGCAGGCGCAAGCCCCTGCAGTAAATTACGCTACCGCATCGCGGTAACAACTTTCTCCTTCTCCAGATGGTCACTTCGTGTCGTGGGTATTTGTTTTGTTTTTGGTTGCCCCTGGATTGTATAAGGAGACTAATTTATGTTGTCGCCCGTAGGACGTGGATTAGTCCAAATCCGTATTTTCTTTGATTTGGGTTTTTAGGGGTTAAGTTTAAAGATACGTTAGCCTCATTTGGGACTAAGATCAACTTAAACGTTTGTTAAGGATACGTTAGTCTAATTTCTAAACTAAGATCAACTTAATGGGATCGTTTAGATCCAATAAAAGAGCATTTGTACTCTAATGTTTAGTTTAGGGACATTGCGGTCGATCACCAGTTTAAAGACATGGTGGTCCAATACCAGTTTAGGGACATAGTGGTCCAATACCAGTTTAAGGATATAGTGGTCCGATACTAGTTTAAGGACATAGTGGTCCGAGGTTAAGAACATCGTAGTCCATAAGTTTAAGGACCCCACAATCCGTAGCAATGTGTGGTTGTCGGGACCCGTCACCTCTCTGACGACGATGAAGGATTACAACGACAGATGTCAGAGGAGTGAAGAGATGTACCCTCGAACCGGTTGTAAATTGATTGGAAGAGCAGATGTGCTCAGTTCAATTTAAATTGAGGACTTATGGCCTGAATTGAGCTAAGTCCAGTTAAAAAATGTTTAACATTTTTATTTATGTTCGGCCTGTTAGGCCTTTATTTGGGCTCTGCCCTTTTAAGAATGCCAAGCATTGGCTCTGTCATTGGATGCAATTAAATGCATAGCATTTATCAGGGGCAAAATAGTGGTCTGATAGTGCACCACGTGGCTTGTCAGGCACTTTGCGCCAATCAAAGAGCGCATTGCGCTAGCGCATGCAAAGGTGACACGTGTCACACTCAGTGCTAAGCGCAAGTCTGTTAGCGCACTGCGCTTTATAAGTGTGCTGCGCCAATTTATGGATGCGCCAGTGAGTGACACGTGGGGCGCTCTGGCGCAGTGCGCCAGTCCAAGAGCGCAGTGCGCTATTTTTAGAAGCGCAAAGCACTAACGGTTCTGTGGTTGACACGTGGCGCGTTTTAGCGCTGTGCGCCAGTCCAATAAGCGCAAAGACGCAATTCAAGAGTGCAAGGCACTGTCCAATAGCGCAAAGCGTATTTTTGATCAAATTAAGATCAAAGAACAAGTTTTTTGTTCTCTTAAAAGAGACTTTGCCTCAAGATTCAAGAACCAAAGTTTTTGTTCTTCTAAAAAGGCTCTGCCTTTTTAGATCAAAGATCTGTTAATGAAGTAAATTACTTCTTTTATTTTTTTATGATTAGATCTTTTGATCTTTTTCTTTTCTATTGAAGATCTTGATCTTGTTTTTAGATCTTTGATCTTTTTAGAAGATGATTCTTCTTTTTATGAGATGTTTTCATCTCTGATCTTCAAGAATATAATTCTTTACCTTTAAAGATGAAGAAAACGATTTTCTTTCTTCAAAGGCTTGCCTTTCTTTCTCTTTTAGTTCTTCTCTCAAAGTTTGGAGAGGGTTCTCTCTATGTGAGACTTGAAGTCTTGGGGTCTTTATATAGGGCCAATTGATTTGTTAAGTTAGTTGAAGAGATCTTTCTCTGATTGATTTGGGGAATTTCCCCACCGTTGGATCTTTGATCCTAAGCCTTCTATTTTACAGAAGATAATCTTCTAATTTTAATAAAATTGGAAAGATCTTTCCAGAACAGAATTTTAATTCTTGTTATTTAATAATTTATTAGATCTTTTGATCTAACGGTGGAGAATTCTTTAAATTCCAGTGTTGGCGCAATTGGCGCTAGCGCGCCTGCGTTCGACACGTGGCGCGCAGCGCAGAGCGCAGCGCAGAGCGCTAGCGCGCCTGCGTTCGACACATGGCGCGCAGCGCAGAGCGCAAGGGATCTGAAGCGTTGCTTCAATTTTTGAATTTGAATTTTGAAACAGAGCATTGCTCTGATTGGGGGAAACAAATGCCCCACACCGTTGCGCTCACGTGGCGCACACGTGAGTGCAGTGGTGGCAACATCTAAGCCCTTGGATCAACTCAGAAGTTGAGGAGGCGCTTCAGCGCTTATAAATAGGACCTTTGGTCCCTTAGATGATTTTCATCTTCTTCTTAAGAATTTTCACTTCTGAGAATTTCATTCTCCCACAGAGCATAGCTCTCCTGTTTAAAACTTTTTCAAGAGTAAAACTCTGTCAAAACTTAGGTAAAGTTAAGAACTTTTAATAAATTAGGGTTTTACCCATTAACAGAGCCTTGCTCTTCATAGATCTTTGATCTAAAGAAAACCTATTTAGGGTTTCATTAACAAAGCTTTGCTCTCCTGAACATGTAGATTTTTTTTAATCTCTGGTGAAGAACTCTTAAGAGTTTGTTCATGGATCTTGAAAAAATAAAATTTTATTTTTGATGGATCATCTTCTCAGAGCAAGGCTCTTCTTGAGGAATTTTATTCCTTCATCATTAGACTTTGACAGATGTATGTCTAGTGAAGAGCGCCGCTCTCAATGGGAGTTTTACTCCTCTGTCCGAGGGATTTCTCATTTAATGAGAATCTCTTGAGGATTTCCTCTTTTAATGATAGCCTCATCCAATGATGAGGCTGTTTTATTAATGATGAACTGTCATCTAGATTTTGTGGGTCCCCCTTTGTCCCTTTTAACTGCATTGCAGTGCGGCACGGTCTTATAGTACTTTGTAATAGAATTTAATTTATAGCATGGGCAGCTGAAAATTCACTCTTTTTTGCGCAAGCATTATGTCATCCGACGCCTCCTTCCCGTTCATTCGCTCAGAAGGCGGGTTTCCTGAAGCACCCGTTGACCGTGAGGTCTTTGCGTTGATAAAAGACCATGACCCGGAGCACAAGAGCCTTCATTTATGGAGTAAATGGTATGACCAAATTATCATGGGCCGACGGAGCTTTTCCTGTGCGACACCTTCGGAGCCTATTTCAGCGATTGCTTATGCAGATGCGCCTCCGATAAATTATATTATAGAGAAGGTCAACTGGACATCGGAAGGTCTCCTTCGGCCTTCTATCGCCGCAATACCAGTGCAGCCGCCGGTAGCTTTGGACATCCTAGGGCGACGCATATGTCAAGGCAAGTCGCGTCCTTGGGGACAGCCGTACAATGTAGGACTAACTCCCCGTCACCCAGCCGGGTATTTACAGTGGGCTCGGTATATCTTATCGGCGAGGAAATCACAGTTGATGAAGCTCAGATTGTATTCCGCCGTTTATGCTTCTTTGTTTCAATATTCCACACCCCCTACATGGTGGGTCAGGGCATTTCTAGAACAGTAGAACATTCCAACCCACACCTTCCTCCTGTCAGATCAAGAATTTTCCATTTCTTTGGAGGAGTTTGCAGAGGTCTCAGGTTTACCTGTTAGGGGGGAACATTATGAGGAATTGCTTCCCCCGGATGAGTATGTTTTCGCTACCAAATCCATGGTAATGGGTCTTACTCCCGAGAATGCTATTCAACACCAATTTCCGAGCTTGGTAAAGGTGTTGAGTATGTATGAAAACCTCTCTGTTGCATTCGAAGGTCGTGGAGTCAGTTTTACGGCTTTTATCGCTGATTTTCTTCGCCCGGAAATATTGAAGGAAGAAGTCGAGAAATTCGCCAGTCTTGACGACCCCTTCGGCCTGGGTTTAGGAAAGCTGCCAGCGGTGGAGGCGGATCAGAAGAGCTTCTATCTACCTGATGCCCCAGTCATCCCTCTTGCAGAATTGGCGGCTCCTGGGATCGACGAGGAAGCGTTCTTTTTAGGGTTCCTCGGGCTGTGGCTGAGTTGATTCGCGCTTCCCATGCACCCTCACCGTATAAGGCCGTACATCTTCTATCCTGTGCATCGGATGGTTGCTGGGATACAAGTGGCTGTGGGGATTGCTGGGTTAGCCCATATATACCACGGCCTCAGCTTAGCGGCTGATACCACTAAGCCAGGGGTGCAGCCGGTAAACTTCCCGATGCATTATTTCACGTCATGGCTCGAGTTACACATGCTAGGTGTCTTTGGCATCCACAAGAAGCCGGGTTTTTATGACAGGTGCAAGTTCCCTCGGATCATGCGACTAGTTGGCGCTTCTATTGTGACTCCGACGCAACGGGAAGCTAAAGGCTTGCTTCTTCGCCCGCGTACGGTTGGGGTTGGCATGTTCTTTATTGATAAAGTTCTGACCGTCGGCCAAGAGTCGAGGAAGGTGGTGCTTCCACTGCAGGACATATTTAAAGATGGGGCCTCTGTGTTGAAAGCTCGGGGGATCCTTCATTTATACTCCATCAGGCCGGGTTTCCTAGTGTTCAGGTAAAATGACGCGGTGTTATTCATGAGATACAATCCGCACCGTTTCGCCCAGCAGCTAAGTTACAATCAGGGCGTCCCACTTGAAGCCTTCTTGGCCGAGCCTGCTGCTACCGAAGAGGGAATGCGGAGCGCACTGCATCATTTCATGCACTTGAACACAGGGTCCAACTTCTTTATCAGCGAACCAAGTTGCGTCCCAAAGTCTCTTAATGCGTACGTGGCGTAGTATCAGCATTCAATGGGTGCTGTCATCAGGGAAGAGAAGCGATTGTTGCTCGATCGCAAAGGTGCAGTGCCGGCTGGTGATCGAAATGTTCCTCTGAAGCGACGAAACATTGTTCATCCTCCCCTGAGAGAGATCACTGCAGTTGAGCCTCCACACGTGTTAAGTCCTACGCGTGGGTTGCCCCCACCCAGCATGCCTGAAAAAGAGGTGGCTGCCGCGTCCCCCGAGTCGGATGTAGGAAAAGAAATTGGGACTCGTCGTCCGAAGGCATCTACCAAACGTAAACTCGTGTTATCGGCCACCGGCGCCCGTCCTCAAAAGAAGAAGAAACAAGTACTTTCTTTGGACACCATATTAGGCTCGACGCTCCCTGCTCCGTTTAGCGAAGGCTTGAGCGAATATGGGACCAACGAGGGTTTATTCGGGATGCTTGATGATACCGATTTGGAGATCGCCATTGAAGCTTCCAAACAGTCAGCCACCCTTGAAAAAGAACTGGCCGCCCTTGTGCAGTCAGGTATACTTTACCCTTATCTCTCCGCTGTTTATTTAACTCTTCATTTTATCATGCTTTGACTGATGCTTGCTGTTTCAACAGGTGCCTCAACAGAAGAGGCCATTGCTGCTTCGCTTAAAACCTTTGAAGAGGAGGAAAGGCTTCGTGCCTCATTGCCAACAGAGGCTTCTCTTGAACGACCGATGAAGGATACCGTAACGGTTCCGGAGGTAAAACCTGGTTCTGATGATAATGTCCCCTTGGCGGAGGTCTTGAAGAAGTCTTCCCTCTCTGTCAAAACCGAGAAGCAGCCCAGAAAACAGACGGCAAGGGGAAAGAAGCGATCTTCTAGGGCTATTAGCTCTGGGCCAAAACGGGGGAAGAAGACCGCTGCTAGTCCACCAGACGACAGCCTTCTTTTTCCTGGTTCATCCGCCGAGGAAGCTGCACAACTGGATGAGGCTATAAGACGTTCTCAAGACGAGTCTGAGAATGTAAGAATTCTGAAAAAGCCCTACCCAGCCGTCATTTTTTATGAAGACCCTTCGTGGATCCGGCGACGATTCATCGGCCCTTTGGAGGAATGGGGCGAGAGGGCTCTTAAGCAGGCTGCTTCGGAGGACGCTGCGGATGCGCTTTCATTGTGGACTGGCGGCCACGAGTCTTCCCTTGAACCTCGGCGAGCACACCTCCTTGAGAAGGAGTGTCGACTTGAGCGAGCTATACAAAAAGCTTCCTTGCGCATCGGTGCGTTCCGGTATTTCTTTGTAATACTTCATATTGTCTGCACTTGTATATATGTATTCTTATCCTTGTGTGAACTGTGCATAGACTTCGGCGATGGGGGAGGTTCCCACGGGTTTACTGACTGTAGGGCCTGCCAATACCCCTAGTGAAACCCTGCTCAGTGGGGAGGGGGCTGATGAAACTGTCCATCCTGCGATGGAGCTTCCCTTGGTGATTCCTGCTCCCCAGGTGGTTGCTTCTTCGGAAGAGGCATCTTCATTGGCCGCGGGTTCAACGGGTCTCTCTGGGGATGGCCCGGAGACTACGGGACAGATAGTCGAGGCCATCGTCCTTCCATTGGAACCTGTAGCGATGGTTACTGTTTCTCCACCGGAAGTTACTATACCGGTCCACATCCCTGATGATGTGCTCGGGAGCATGGAGAAGGGTGAGGCAGTCGCTGCATCCAGTGATGCCCTTGTTGTGGTCTCGACCGGTGACTTACCAGGTAAATTTCAGGTTATTGCTTTCTATTTTATTCTGCAATCCCTTTTCTACCTTTTCTGACAGTACTTTTGTTTTGAATGCAGCTGCGGTGGGCGTTGAGGTTGTGCCACCCGAGGAAGCACCACCAGTTACCACTTTGACGGTCCCTCCATCTTCTCTTATATCTTCTCAAATGCTGGAAGGTATGGGTTTGTGATAAGTCTAAATCGGGGACAACATCTTTTGTGTAGTGACCATGTATCATCGTGATCTCGCAAGAGTTCTTTTCGATCATTTGTATCAAGTGCTGAACCCGCACTTCTCTTTCCCGTCGGAGATTAGTCCGCCCGCTGGTGTCGGTGAGTATCTTTTCTAACCGATGTCCTTTCTTTTCTTTAACGGGCAGTCACGTTATTGCTAATTCTTCTTTGCATTGCTCATAGCCTTACAAATTGAGGGGGGGTCAAGGGTATCGCTGCGCCACCGGAACTCCCAGCTTTGCCCTCTGTTGCGTCCGGTATAGCAGACTCTGTTTTCGTGTATCTTCTTTACTTCCTGAACCGACATCTGACCATGATTTATTTTGCAGCAATTACATCGACTCCAGCCCCATTCAAGTCACTTATCATAATTCCAGCAGGGCCCTTTTCCAGACATCCATCCTCAAAAGGTGCCGTGACCAGTCTGCGTATGCTGAGCGAATACGTCGAGGAGCTTGACGCGGAGGCTCCTATATCTGCTGCAGATTTCGCTGCCGAGGTCGATCCAATGCTGGCGACGCTTGTGAACTTCCATAATGAAGGCGTCGTCGAGTCTTGGGTTAATCACTGCAGGGAAATTGAAGCTTTCCCGCATGAGCTCGAGGTTGGATGTCCTGCTCCAGAGGTTCGGGCTGTGAACGCTCAGCGGGCTACGTGGGTTGAGCAGAGCACTCCCTACTTCCGTCATCTTGAACAAGAGGCGGCTTTAAAACGTAAGGAGTGCGGAGAGTCTTCGAGCGAATCTGCCCGACTGCATGCTCAAGTTGACGCCAATGTTGTGCAGTTGAAAACCATCTTTGAGGGCCTTTTACGATGCATTTCTGATGGGCTAACGCTAAGGCAGAAGCTCGACCTCATCGAGCATGATGCGATGAGTCGTGAGGCAGCTCGGCGGGTCGTTGATGAGCGACTTTCATCTTATTTGCAGCAACGGGCTCAGGTTGAAACGGAGTTGGCCGTGGCAGCTGACCGTGACGACAGGCTGAGGGGAGTGCACGAGCAATTGATTGGCCTACTGAAGATGCTTCCCTCCTAATAGTCGTATTTTGCGCCATTTGTAAATTTTGAATAAAATGCATTCATTTTTCTTTATCCTTTCAGATGATGTAGCTTGTACTCAATTGAATTCATGAATAAAAGATACATTTCTTTCGCAATGTCTTGTGTCATCTCTCTGCTTTCTTCTTTCTTTTGTTATCAGCATGTCACCTTAGCAAGCATAGCCGGCAGATGACAGGGTGAGCATCTTGTTTTGGCTTTTTCGAGGGGTAGTGATGGCTTATGAGGCAGGTTCAGATCTGCTGCCTAAGACTTTTCAACTTCATGAGCCGTGAGGGTCTCATAAAAACTTTTCTCCCTACGAGTCGAGAGGATCACGTAGGTGTAATTTCTCCTTAGGAATCGTGGGGATCCCTAAGTGTGTTTTCTTTTGAGAGTCGTAAGGATCTCACAAAAGAATTATCCCTCTTACAAGTCGAGAGGACCCATAAGCGGTTGTTTCCCTCCTTATCGAGATTCGACTTTGGAGATTGTGACCCGTGAATAGTATGCAGGAGTCCATTTTGAACTGACTTGCAGGGCCCCAGTGCTTAGGAAACCGGTTCTTATCCCGATTGCCTAAGGCTTTTCCCTACGAGTCGAGACGAATCGAGCATTTCTCGCAAGGATATCGTAACGTCACAGTTAACCTCTGCTCTTTACGACAAAGGTCCGTTAGGGTTTGTAGTACTAGGGTTTTGTCCATCGTACCGTCGCGTTGGCTGATGTATTCCTGGACAGGCAATCTTGCTTGTTCGAGTAGCCTTGCGACTGTCGTGTCTCTGATCCCTTCGAGGGCTGGACAAGACGTCTTCAAGCAATCCTCCTAGGCAGTTTGACCGTCGGAAGAGCAAGCGTTAGGAATTTTGCCATGCCTCTTTTTACTTGAGGTTAGGCCCATTTTGGAGAGCCCCGATGAGTCATAACCACTCCGCGCTGGTGTGGGATGATCTCCGATAGTCTTTCAGTTTTTATATGAGTTGCCGTCAAGACCCTGAAGCTAGGAATTTGGCCTTCGCTTCGTTTGCTGGCATTGCGTCTGCTGTATCGAGACGAATGCCACGGTCGTCTCTAGGTTGTTTGATGAACCGTTGAGGTTTGGAACTAGGGATTTTGCCGTGGCTCCGTTGTTTGATTGTCGCGTCTGAATCCTGCTGGAGGAAGAACGCTGGGGGTGACATCTCGTCTGCTATATCGAGACGAACGTCGAGGTGGTGACCACTCCACGCTGGTGTGGGATGATCTCCGATAGTATTTCAGGTTTTATATGATTTACCATCAAGACCCTGAAGCTAGGAATTTGGCCTTTGCTTCGTTTGCTGTAGCGTGTCCGAATCCTGTTGGAGGAAGGATGCTGTAGTGGCATCTCGTCTGCTGTATCGAGACGAATGTCACGGTTGTCTCTAGGTTGCTGGTGAACCGTCGAGGTTTGGAACTAGGGATTTTTCCGTGGCTCCATTGTTTAATTGTCGCGTCCGAATCTTGTTGGAATGAGGAGGATAACCGTTGCTGATTTTTAGGCCGTAGATGTTGCCGTTAAGGTTTGGAACTAGGGACTTTTCCATGGCTCCGCTTCGTTGCGACTTTGAGGTCGGTTGTTGACGTCACGTCTGCATCTTGCTAGAGTAAGAAGAAACACCGTTGGTGATCTCTAGGCTGTTTGTGAACCGTCGAGATTTGGAACTAGGGACTTTTTCGTGGCTCCGAGATTGATTTTCGCGTATAAATCCTGCTGGAACGAGGAGGAACGCCATTATTGTTCTCTAGGCTGTAGACATGGCCGTCGAGATTTGGCTCTCTATCTGATGGAGCCTGGTGGGATGATATGGTTCCCTTTTTATTTGTGCCCCTGGATTGTATACAGGGATCGATATGATTTCACCTGTAGGGCAAAAGTTTCATTTTTCTTTATTTCTTTCCGCGATGCTCTATCATTTCAGCTTTTGTATCGCGAAGGACGCGATTGCCCAATCATTTCGGCTATTTTTCGCAGTGCTTAATCATTTCGGCTATTTGTTTTATTTTAACTCGCTGCTTTTTATTGCGAGTCGCCCGATCATTTCGGCTATTTTGCATGCATATATTTTTACTTGTTGATTTTGTTGCAAGTTACCCCATCATTTCCGCTATTTTTGTATGCATGTATGGTTCGTTAGCTTTTCGCCGCAAGCTTAGAATTAGACACCGATTTCGGCATCAGCACCGCTACAACTGGGATATTTATAGGAGCGAATCATCATTTGCCTCTGTCGATGTCGAACAAAGGTGGCTTAGCAAACAGGGTTAGGATCCTGTAGACCAAAGCTTTTGACTTCATGAGCCGTAAGGGTCTTATAAAGGTATTTCTCCCTGCGAATCGTAAGGATCTCGTAGGTGCGTTTTCTCCTTAGGGATCGTGGGGATCCCTAAGTGCATGTTCTCTTATAAGTCGTAAGGATCCTACAAGAGTATTTTCTCCTTCTGAGTCGAGAGGACTTACAAGGGCTGTTCACCGTGTAGACATATCCCTAGTCACGGATGAGACTTCGTTAGGGAAATGTTTATTTGCGCCCGTGGATTGTATACAAGGGTCAGCATTGAGTCGTTTGTAGGGCAGTATTGGAGGTTGTGGGGGCTGCTTAAGAACAGGTTCAGATCCCTATAGCTTAAGACTTTGGAATCTTATGAGCCGTGAGGGTCTCATAAGAGGGTTCTCCTTACGAGTCGTAAGGATCTCGCAAGTGTAATTTCTCCCTAAGGATCGTGGGGATCCCTAAGTGTGTTGCTTCCTTGTGAGTCGTAAGGATCTCACGCAGGCGGTTTCTCCTTACAAAGTCGAGAGGACCTTGCAAGTGTCTTTTAACGAGGTTGCGCCCTTTCGAACTTTCACAAACACTCGTCGGTAGCCCTGCCGTTTTTACTCACGGAGCCCTTTCGGGTTTTCATCCGTGCCCATTTCGCTTATGGACATACCGTTTTTTTTCACTTTAACGAGGTTGCGCCCTTTCGGGTTTTCACAAAACTCGCCGGTAGCCCTGCTGTTTTTACTCACGGAGCCCTTTCGGGTTTTCATCCGTGCCCATTTTGCTTATGGACATACCATTTTTTTTACCACGTCAGCCTGAGGATGCCGCGGGTTGGTAGTAGTTAAACGACGTTTCGGTCATTTGCAAGTTTTAGGACATTGCGGTCCGTCGTTGCCGTATTTGAGGCGAATTTTTAGTTTACGGAATTTTCGGTCCATGGGGCTTTCCTTATGAATGAGCATGATGCCCCTGGCATATCTATCTTTTTCAGAGCATGTGGTTGTGGCGGGCTCACCTTCCAGTTTTCGGACAGCGCGAATTTGCCCTGTTGGTATTGGTCTTCAACCCAGTTTTTGAAGACGTAGCAGTTTTCGATCGGATGGCCCAATACTCGGTGGTAAGGGCAGTAATTAGGATTGTTGACATCGTTCAGTTGTAGTGGGTGTTTCGGCTCCGGTAGATTGATAAGCCTGTTGCACACTGCTAGTTCGAACAGTCTCGTTGTTTCATCCCGGGGAAATGAGTAAGGACGTTTCAACTTCTTATAGAGGGGTTGCCGCTTGTTGCTTTGGCGAACAACCGGTCCAGGGCCACTCGATTGTTATTGAGCGTTGGCGACGAAGGCCGTTATTCCCTTCCCCTTATCCTTTTTGTTCGATCCCTTGTTTGTGGGTCCGAGATTCTTTCCGGGTAACGTGCGATTGCACGGCTGAATGTTCTCGCAACTCCTTAATTCTTTCGTTTCAGAGATGGATTCCTTGAAGAGAGGACCGAGGGCTACTTTTTCGTCGGCGTCGCTTCCGAAGGTGAGAACTCGCGATCCCCCAGGATCAACCCTATGACAATTGCCGGCAATTCTTTTACGCTCATCTGTCGCATTTTTCCGCTGTCTACGAGCTTCAGGCTTTGTCCTGTTGAAGTGTTGCATGTGAGCGACATACTATTGCCACCAACACTTAAAGGAGTTGCAGTCTTCAGTAGGATGTGCGATCTTCTGATGATATAAGCAGAAGTTAGGATGTACGTCCGCTTCATCAAGATGTATACCGCCAGGAGAATTTTCTCTGAAAGAGGGCAGCTTCATCCCCATCGATATGGCTTTGGCGAATCGTTTCCTTGTCTTGATCCTGCTTTCATTTGCGGCGGATGTACTTTGATCTGGTGGGAGTGTTTCGACCCTTTGTCCAGTCGCCGGCGTTTGCCCTTTTCAAGTATGGCCATCTCGCGCTCCCGATCGGCTTTACTTTTCAGATGAATTTCACTCAGGAAGGTGTCGATCATTTCGTCTAACGGCCATGGAAGTTCCGGTTCAGGACCTGCCCCCGGATTCTCTGCGTCAGGAGCTTCTTCACTGTCTATCGTCGAGTGAGAGATCATATGGCAGCTTGCCACATAATCCTCAGGTTCATCCGACGAGTCTTCGTCATCATCTCCATCCTCAAGGATGTGGCTGAGGAATTCTCGGAGTGTGACTGGGGTCCGCGCCTTCTGATTATATTCTTCCGGTGTGTCAATATGTTTTCGCAGATCCGTGCGCTTGTCATCAAACTGCGCGAGCTTTTTCTTCTTTTTCTTTGAAGACTTTGACGGCTGTGCCTGGGTGTTTTGCCCACTGCTATCAATTCTCGGTGTTGGGCGTGGTTTCAGCATCCCATCAAGGACCTCGGGCTCCAGCGGACTTTTCCACCTGTCGGCTGGGCATGTATGATGATCCTTCAGCATTCTTTTCGTCTTGGTTGAAAGAGCGACCTCCTATGGAGCTTTTTCTACAAAAGAGCATGATGCCCCCGGCATGTCCACTTTTTTAGGGGCTTGAGGTTGTGGCGGGCTCACCTTCCAGTTTTCGGATAATGCGAACTTGCCTTATTGGTATTGGTCCTCAATCCAGCCTTTGAAAACGAAGCAATCTTCGATTGGATGGCTTACTTCTTGATGGTAAGGGCAGTAATTATGATTGTTGAGATCACCTGGCTGCAACGGACGTTTTGGATCCGGCAAATTTATGAGCCTGTTGCGCACTGCCAGCTCGAACAGTCTTCTCGTTTTGTCTTGAGGGAACAAGTAAGGACGTCCTAGCCTCTCCTCGAGGGATGGGCGTGAACGCATATTGCTTTGGCGAACAGCCGGTTTTGAGTTGCTCAGCTGTTCTTGAGTATTGGCGACGAAAGTTGCTTTTTCTTTCCCCTTTTCATTCTAAGGATCCGTCTTTGAAGGAGATGGTCTATAACCCATCTGATCCATTTGGGCCAACTTGTCAATCAAGGTCTAAAAAGTCGTCGGCTTGAAGAACATCATGATTTGCGAGATGGTCACTTGAGGGTCGAGGGTGCCCACGAACATGCCTACAGCAGGCGCTTCTTCAATGCGTTGTTCGCACTTCGACCATAAGTTCCGCCATCGTATTGCGTATTGAACCCACGTTTCGTCTGGCCATACTTTGGCATTGATCAATGCAGTGATCATGGCGCGCTCACTGGCGCTTGCAAATCTTTGTGTAAACAGCAGCTCCATCTCCGCAAATGTTTTGACAGAGTCGTTAGGCAGCTCCGAATACCATTCGAAGGCCGTTTCCGCTAAGCTGCCGACGAATTGACAAAGTAACAGCTTATCGTCGCCTCCGGTGTTGCCGCATAAGGCCCTGAATTGAGCGACATGCTGATGTGGATTCCCCGTCCCTTTAGACACATAGAACTTAGGGATCGTATATCCCGGCAGGTAACTTATTTGGTCATACCAGCCCGGGTAGGGTCATACAGTATTGACAACTTGGTCAGACGCTTCATTTGCCTGGTGAGCTCGTATTTGCTGAGCTATATAATCATCGAGTGCGGCCTTAGAGAGGGTTTCCACTTGGGCTGCTGAAAGAGCCGGAGGAGGATTAGATGTCTCCCCTCTATCGTCTTCAACAATGATCGGAGGGTCTTCAGCTGGAGGGTCCGGCTGTAGTATCATCCCTACTATGTCTTGAAAGTGTCACGACCCGAGAATTTCGACTCGTGACCGGCACTTAACCACGCAACGTCTACAGGCGTAACGCGGCTAAGTAAGCCGAACCCAGAAATCAAAACCAATAAATATAGAGTGGTTTAAAACATTTCCGTAAAACAGTCATACATGTCCGAAAAACTTTTATTAATTTAGTAGAAATCCCTTTTAGTTCAAGAGTTATAATTTTATAATTTTGTCAACATTTCCTTTTTTAAACATTTGTCCCGCAAGTCGGGTAAAAGCAAGGTGTCGCAGAAATAACAAGTGAAATGAATAAAGCATCACAATATGATATACGACGCCGTAGCGAAGAATACATGATAAAGCAAGGACAAATATCACAAAAGGTAAAACTGCATATAATAAAGTCGGCTCACATGCGAACTCGACACCAGAGTATAAAATCATACACATCGTCCTCACAACTGTCTCTAAGTCAGTACAGAAAGGTAGATGGAGAATACTAGATACATCAATATACAACTGAAGGAAAACAGATACCATACAAAAACCCACCTAACAGCAAAAAGGCTAACTCGCCTCAGCAACGGTATCTGTGCCAAAAGATGTGGTAAACAGCCAGCAGTGACTACTCCCAAGGGCAACCTGCAAATACCGTGGCACAACGGGGGTGAGTTGCCAACTCGTGAATAGAGATAACATATAAAGGTGATCGCGAGCATGCACATACAGCGTGGCTCTACTAATGCCAGCAGATGATATCAATGCATGCCAACAGTGGATGCAATAGAAATGCAAGTGCTCTATCAGGTAAATGCTACAGGATGAGGTATATAGTAATCAATACTGAGCATGGGATAAATAACATCTACATGGATATGTCAACATGGAAAACAATAATCGGTGCCTCAGACTGCACCCAAATCCCAAATACACTCAGGCGCCGGCACACCCATCGGCCCTTAAATCCTGTATATCTCTGAGAAATCACGAGTGCCCAACATCGGCACCCAAAATATCATAAAACACTTGTGTCCAGCATCAACACGCAAATCCTCGTATATCGGGCTCCGTCAGTCCGGATCGGCCCACAGGGTCCGTCTGCGGTGTCGGCCCTCGGCCCCGGCAGTACGGATCATCCCGCATCCATCTCTCGACTCTGGCCAGTATCCTCCGGACAACTGCCAGGTCCAACCAATCACCGGTAGGTACTCGCCCGCCTCCAGGCTCAATCGGCAAACCCATCGATCATCTCGCTGAGGGGAACCATACCGGGCCCACCACGAACCCGCAGACGGATCATCCACTCCTCGAATCGGGTTTCAAGCATACGTCTCAGCACCGAGAAAACGCGTGGTGGACGCACCAAAATATCATATCACGAGGTACCGGGTTTTTCCAAAATAGAGCATCTTTTCTTAAATATTTCCACGGTCCTCAAAACCAGAAATCGCATGAAATCCAACACCAATAAGTAAATCCAAATGCGAGGTACAATGTAAATCAATCCATGGTATAAGCACAAGGGGAAAACCGCTTTTAAAAATAGTTTCCGTTTTTAAAGATATCATGCGGCTCCCAATTTCCAGGAAATCACCACCAATCATATGTAAGATAAATTACAGCAATATAATCATGGCAGCTCTACAGTGAGTGTGGCATGGCAATTACTAACGGTGTGTGTGTAGCATGCAAATAGTTCCCGTGCAACATAAACCGTTAGTAATTGTGCGGTGTTCTATCAGTTCTAAGCATATATATATGTAGCAGGGAATGCAATATGCTATGACAGTCTATGGGGTAAATGCAACATATAATAATAAGGTCCTATCAGCCCTGACGCATAACGCCATGCGGCCGATATCCCCGTAGATGTGAAATCTACTCACCGAGTCTCGCGCTAAGTGTAGCCGACGACTTGCTTGCCCTTCTTCGCAGCGTCCGTCTCACTGGCCTGCGAACCTAGAATCACATAACATATATCACACATAAGCTCAATTTTCACAGAAACGCGACATTACAGTCCAACTAGAAACCCGTGTCGCAAACCAATCGCGCGTGTGCGCGATATGCTAAAACGTGTGATCACGCGCCTGAAACTACCCCGACGCGTCGCGATATGCAAAAGCCCCAAACCTACTCACATATCACGCGTGTCGCGAAGGTTTAGAAAAACGGCAAAATAGGTATTTGGTCCCAGATTTCTATACAGAACTAAACTTACAAAAATATATATATCACAGCACCCTACATACTAGCAGACACCTACAGGACCAAACTCTAACCCAAACCCTACCCATCTGGCCGCAAATTGCGGCCAGAACGAATTAATTGGCGGCCTAAAGAAGGAGTTAGGGGGTCGGGTTAAATCTGGGGTATCAGCACCTATCCACTATACCGCAGTCTTCTCAATTTCATTCAGAACTCATCGGGTCAAAAGCAGTTCCAGAAAACTCAGTTTTGCTTAAAAACGACGGATTTGCATCAATTTGGAAAACTGGTGGTATTTCAGTGCAATTGGGGTTAGGCTAAGTTAACATGGTCTCAATAACCCACTAACAACCTACTGAAACCAAACCACACTACCTTAGCACAAAGTTCCTACTACACACCTCATATCGCACTAAAACGCACTAGAAACCACTAACCGAAGCAAAACTACACTAATCAAGCAAACTAGGGAATAAGTTTAGGAAATATACCTCATACTTAACCCTAGGGAGCTGAAGGAAGAAGAAGAGGTGTAGGGAAGAGGCTGCACTAGGTGTTGTTGCTGTTGCTGTTCACTGGTGCTGCTGCTACTGCTTCTTGCTATTGCTGCTGCTGTGTTTGCTGCTGTGCTGCTTGGTTCTGGAGCTGAGAGGTAAGTGGGTGTGTTTTGTGAGTGTGTGGGTGTGAGACTTGAGAGAAAACAAAGAAATGTGAGGAAACAATTATCACCCAATAGTCAACCCTCCTCTCTCTCCCCTCATTAATGGCAAGCATGGCTTGAGCCATGATGCCCTCTCTCCCTCTCACACAAGTCAACACCTAACACAATTCAAATTAAAACAACTACTAATTAACTAAATAACTTAATTTAAAACCAAAAGACTTAATCCCATGATTAACCCACCATGGTTAATAATCATGGCAATAAATCCTTTTAAAAACCCTAGTTTACATGCACATGTGTGTGCAAGCCTAGGAAAATTTTGGAAAAATATTTATTAAATAAGGAAAAATGTTTAAAACACAATTTGGTAAATTTTTTATTAAAAACCCATTATTTAAAAATAATTAGTCACTAACACATCCTAAGGTGTTACAATCTCTCCCCCTTAAAGAAATTCGTCCCCGAATTTCAAAATCTAAGTAAACGCACCTTCAAAAAGGTGGGGATACGTCTTCATCATCTCGCTTTCGGTCTCCCAAGTGACCTCCTCACGGTTCTGACCACGCCAAAGTACCTCAACTGATGGGATGTCCTTCGATCTCAATTTCTTCACTTGTCGATCCAAGATCATCACCGGCCGTTCTGCATAGGAAAGGTCACGCTCAAGCTGGATCGTCAGGTGCTGAATCGCATGCGAAGGATCATGAAGATATCTGCGGAGCATCGAGACATGAAATACAGGGTGCACATCTGGAAAGCTGGGCGGAAGGGCTAAACGGTAGGCTACTGCACCAACACGCTCGAGGATCTTGAAGTGGCCCACATACCTGGGACTGAGCTTCCCCTTCTTCCCAAACCTCATCACACCTTTCATTGGGGAGACCCTCAAGAAAACATGATCACCAACAGAAAACTCGAGTCTGCGTCGCCGACGGTCCGCATAAGATCTCTGCCTACTCTGGGCTGCTCTCATCCTATCGCGAATCAACTGGATCTTCGCTGTCGTCTCCTCAACTATCTGGGGCCCTAAGATACTGCTCTCACTGAGCTCTGTCCAACAAGTGGGCGACCTGCATCTCCTCCCATAAAGAGCCTCAAATGGTGCCATCTGAATGGTCTCCTGGTAGCTGTTATTGTAGGAGAACTCTACTAAGGGTAAGTGATGATCCCAGCTACCTCCGAAATCCAATACACAAGCTCTGAGCATGTCCTCGAGAGTATGAATGGTCCGCTCTGACTGTCCGTCGGTCTGCGGATGAAATGCTGTGCTGAAACTCAAGCGAGTGCCCAAAGCCTCCTGAAGCCTCTGCCATAGTCTACTGGTAAACTGGGTGCCTCTATCGGACACAATACACGTCGGGACTCTGTGCAGTCGTACTATCTCGTCAATGTAGATCTGGGCATACTGAGTAAATCCGAAAGTCGTCTTCACTGGTAGGAAGTGAGCCGCTTTCGTCAAACGATCCACGATCACCCAGATGGAGTCATACCCTCGACTAGTCCTGGGTAGTCCCACAACGAAATCCATCGAAATCTGTTCCCATTTCCACTCCGGAATGGGTAACGGCTGTAGCTCTCCCGCGGGCCTCTGGTGTTCAGCCTTGACTTGCTGACAAGTCAGGCATCTCGACACAAAATCTGCGATGTCCCTCTTCATTCCGTCCCACCAATAAACATCTCCCATATCATGATACATCTTGGTGGAACCGGGATGGATGCTGTACACCGATCGATGTGCCTCCTCAAGAATCTCGTGCCTCAGTCCCTCAGCATCAGGTACGCACAGTCTGACTCCAAATCGTAGTAACCCCTGATCATCGATCACGAATTCGGAAAATCTGTCCTGTCCAATCTGTGCCATGATCTCTGAAAATCGGTCGTCACTGAGCTGTGCCTCACGTATACGATCGATCAATTGTGGGCGTGCACGGACATGCGCTATTTGTCCTCCACTCGGCGTAAATTCGAACTGTATCCGGCTGTCGCATAATATCTGCCAATCTACTGACGACTGCCCCTGTACTGCGCTCAAACAAGATAGACTACCCCCGGGCCTCCTGCTCAAAGCATCTGCCACCACGTTTGCCTTGCCCGGGTGATATAAGATCTCGCAATCGTAATCCTTCACTAACTCCATCCATCGGCGCTGTCAAAGGTTCAGGTCCCGCTGCTGGAATATATATTTCAGACTCTTGTGATCCGTGAATATCTGGCACGACTCGCCTTATAGGTAATGTCGCCAGATCTTAAGTACAAAGACTACTGCTGCCATCTCCAAATCGTGAGTGGGGTAGCTCTGCTCATGTTTCTTCAATTGTCACGAGGCATACATGATCACCCTGTCATGCTGCATCAGTACGCACCCCAGCCCCACTCGAGAAGCACAAAAGACCACAAACCCGCCTGATCCGGAAGGTAATGATAACACCGGTGCCGTCGTCAGCCGAGTCCGTAACTGCTGAAAACTGTGCTCGCACTCCTCCGTCCAATCGAAAGGAACTCCCTTCCGGGTCAACCCGGTCAACGGTGTAGCAATACGGGAGAAGTCCTGCACAAAACGCCTGTAGTAACCGGCCAGCCCCAAAAAGCTGCGAATCTCCGTCACCGATGTGGGTCTGGGCCAACGCTGAACGGCCTCGATCTTCCTCGGGTCTACACATATACCGTCTCGTGAAATCACATGTCCCAAGAAGTCCACGCTGTCCAGCCAAAAAGCACACTTGGAGAATTTCGCATAAAGCTGGTGCTCCCTCAAGGTCTGTAAGGTAATCCGTAGGTGCTGCTCGTGCTCCTCACTACTCCGGGAATACACCAAGATATCGTCAATGAAGACTATGATGAACAGATCCAAATATGGCCGGAAAATACGGTTCATCAAGTCCATGAACGTTGCTGGTGCATTGGTAAGTCCGAACGACATCACCAAAAACTCGTAATGGCCGTAGCGCGTACGGAAAGCTGTCTTGGGAATGTCCTCCTGTCGAACCCGCAGCTGATGATAGCCCGATCGCAAATCGATCCTCGAAAAGTACCCTGCCCCCTGAAGCTGGTCGAACAAATCGTCGATGCGCGGCAAAGGATACCTGTTCCGCACTGTCACCCTGTTCAGCTGGCGGTAGTCGATACATAGACGTAAACTGCCGTCCTTCTTCTTGACGAACAGGACTGGAGCACCCCAAGGAGAAACACTGGGTCGAATAAGTCTCTTGTCCAGCAAATCTTGCAACTGACCCTTCAATTCTCTAAGTTCCGCCGGGGCCATCCGATAAGGCGGTATGGAAATAGGCCCCGAGCCAGGAACCAAATCAATACAGAAAGAAATGTCGCGCTCGGGCGGCAACCCTGGAAGCTCGGCAGGGAACACATCAGGAAACTCGCTGACAACCGGAACCTGATCCAATGGAACCTCTGTAGCGCGAGCATCGCAAACATAGGCGAGAAATCCCTGACATCCCTTCCTCAAAAGCTGTCCAGCGCGAAAAGAAGAAATCACACTGTGAGGGGCGGCACCACGGTCCCCCAACACAACAAAAACCGACTTGCCGGGAAAGCAGAATCTAATTGTCTTCTCACGGCAGTCCACAGAAGCATAGCACGTGGCTAACCAATCCATGCCCAAAAGAACGTCGAAGTCCAACATCTCCAGAAGGATCAAGTCGACAGGAAACTCTCTCTCGCCAATACAGACGATACAGTATCGGAACACGTGCCTAACAACAAACGACTCTCCCACAGGAGTGGTCACCACAAGCAGCTGATCAAGCAAGCCAAACTCTCTACCTAAACTCGGCACAAAGTGTGTGGATACGTACGAGTGCGTGGATCCGGGATCGAACAATACATGTGCATCAACTGAACATACAGGAAGGATACCTGAAACCACTGCATTGGACGCCTGCGCGTCCTGATGCGTCAAAGAAAAGACCCGTGCCTGTCCACCACATGTAACTGACTGCCCTCTGCCTCGGTCATCTCGCCCTCTCTGAGAAACTCCTCCACGTCCACGACCTCTCTGTGTATGTGTCCGGCGCGGAGCAACGGTAGGTACAACAAGCAACGCCTTCTGGGGTGGTGAAGGTGGTAAGGTAACATGCGGTGCTGCCGCCTCCCTCCGGTGTGTCTCGGGACAATCTCTAACGAGGTGAAGTAGGCTGCCGCATCTAAAGCAACCCCGCGGCGACTGCTGACCTTCCTGGGGATACGAACTAAACATCTGGCCTCGTCCCGAATCTCTGCTACTCCTCGTACCAGAACGATACCTGTCGCGGCGTCTGAATGACTGCCTCCGTGCGGAAATACTGGTACGAACTCTCTTCGGCTCTGGAACTACCGAAGTCTCAGCAAGGTGCTCCTCGACTACTAGGGCTGCGTCTACAGCTGCTGCATAGGTCTCGTAGTGCTGCGCGCTGATCGCGAGGAACAGTGGTGTAAGCAAGCCTCGAACAAATCTCCTGACTCGCAACTCCTCGGTAGCCACTAAATATGGGGCATAGACTGCTAGCTCTGTAAACAGCACGTCATACTCTGCCACTGTCATCCCTGGCGTCTGGCGCAAGGACTCAAATCTGTGTGCTCGGGCATCCCTAACACTCTGGGGAAGGAAACGGGCTAGAAATATGGTCACGAACTCCGTCCAGGTCATAGGAGGAAGACCTGCTGCTCTGCCCTTCTCAACTGAATCACACCACTTCTGCGCAAGACCTTCCAGGAGAAAGCTCGCGAACTCAACCCATCTCGTATCTGCGCATCTGAGGGAATGACATATCCTGGCCATCCTGTCGATGAAGGACTGTGGGTCCTCGGCTGCATCAGTGCCTGTGAAGACCGGAGGCTTCAGCCTCATGAACTCTGATAACGATACTGTGATCACCTCCGTGGCTGCAGGGACAACTGGCTGTGCGGTAGGTACCATCGCGGTCTCTGGAACAGGTGGAGCTACCTCTGGTCGCTGGGCTCGAAGCGTCTCAACTAGCGATCCTATCATCTGGCGCATCTCCTGCATGCTAGATCCCACCGTCTGGCGCATCTCCTGCACACCAGCCCCTAGCGTGGCGATCTGGTCTATCACAGGAGGAACAGTCTTCTCGGGTACAACGGGTGCACTGCCCGGATCAGTCCTCGTCTCGGACGAGTCAACACGAATCTCGGCCCTTGCGGCCGCTCTCTGTGCCCTTGTAGTCTTAGGCGGCATAATGGCTGAAAGAAAATTAGGATTCGATAAGAACACGGAAATCGAATCGCAAGAATGTATGTATTCAGGAAGGAATTTAAATCAACAAGTCCTAAGGTCGCGTAGGCGGAGTACCGTGTCGTGAGTATGCCGCGGAACATACACACGCTACGCTACCCTGCAGCAGCTACCTACTCCATCATACCAGGGTCATCCTACACTCCGAAGGTAAAACCTACGCTCTGATACCAACTTTGTCACGACCCGAGAATTTCGACTCGTGACCGGCACTTAACCACGCAACGTCTACAGGCGTAACGCGGCTAAGTAAGCCGAACCCAGAAATCAAAACCAATAAATATGGAGTGGTTTAAAACATTTCCGTAAAACAGTCATACATGTCCGAAAAACTTTTATTAATTTAGTAGAAATCCCTTTTAGTTCAAGAGTTATAATTTTATAATTTTGTCAACATTTCCTTTTTTAAACATTTGTCCCGCAAGTCGGGTAAAAGCAAGGTGTCGCAGAAATAACAAGTGAAATGAATAAAGCATCACAATATGATATACGACGCCGTAGAGAAGAATACATGATAAAGCAAGGACAAATATCACAAAAGGTAAAACTGCATATAATAAAGTCGGCTCACATGCGAACTCGACACCAGAGTATAAAATCATACACATCGTCCTCACAACTGTCTCTAAGTCAGTACAGAAAGGTAGATGGAGAATACTAGATACATCAATATACAACTGAAGGATAACAGATACCATATAAAAACCCACCTAACAGCAAAAAGGCTAACTCGCCTCAGCAACGGTATCTGTGCCAAAAGATGCGGTAAACAGACAGCCGTGACTACTCCCAAGGGCAACCTGCAAATATTGTGGCACAACGGGGGTGAGTTGCCAACTCGTGAATGGAGATAACATATAAAGGTGATCGTGAGCATGCACATACAGCGTGGCTCTACTAATGCCAGCAGATGATATCAATGCATGCCAACAGTGGATGCAATAGAAATGCAAGTGCTCTATCAGGTAAATGCTACAGGATGAGGTATATAGTAATCAATACTGAGCATGGGATAAATAACATCTACATGGATATGTCAACATGGAAAACAATAATCGGTGCCTCAGACTGCACCCAAATCCCAAATACACTCAGGCGCCGGCACACCCATCGGCCCTCAAATCCTGTATATCTCTGAGAAATCACGAGTGCCCAATATCGGCACCCAAAATATCATAAAATACTCATGTCAAGCATCGACACGCAAATCCTCGTATATCGGGCTCCGTCAGTCCGGATCGGCCCAAGGGGTCCGTCTGCGGTGTCGGCCCTCGGCCCCGGCAGTACGGATCATCCCGCATCCATCTCTCGACTCTGGCCAGTATCCTCCGGACAACTGCCAGGTCCAACCAATCACCGGTAGGTACTCGCCCGCCTCCAGGCTCAATCGGCAAACCCATCGATCATCTTGCCGAGGGGAACCATACCGGGCCCACCACGAACCCGCAGACGGATCATCCACTCCTCGAATCGGGTTTCAAGCACACGTCTCAGCACCGAGAAAACGCGTGGTGGACGCACCAAAATATCATATCACGAGGTACCGGGTTTTTCCAAAATAGAGCATCTTTTCTTAAATATTTCCACGGTCCTCAAAACCAGAAATCGCATGAAATCCAACACCAATAAGTAAATCCAAATGCGAGGTACAATGTAAATCAATCCATGGTATAAGCACAAGGGGAAAACCGCTTTTAAAAATAGTTTCCGTTTTTAAAGATATCATGCGGCTCCCAATTTCCAGGAAATCACCACCAATCATATGTAAGATAAATTACAGCAATATAATCATGGCAGCTCTACAGTGAGTGTGGCATGGCAATTACTAACGGTGTGTGTGTAGCATGCAAATAGTGCCCGTGCAACATAAACCGTTAGTAATTATGCGGTGTTCTATCAGTTCTAAGCATATATATATGTAGCAGGGAATGCAATATGCTATGACAGTCTATGGGGTAAATGCAACATATAATAATAAGGTCCTATCAGCCCTGACGCATAACGCCATGCGGGCGATATCCCCGTAAATGTGAAATCTACTCACCGAGTCTCGCGCTAAGTGTAGCCGACGACTTGCTTGCCCTTCTTCGCAGCGTCCGTCTCACTGGCCTGCGAACCTAGAATCACATAACATATATCACACATAAGCTCAATTTTCACAGAAACGCGACATTACAGTCCAACTAGAAACCCGTGTCGCAAACCAATCGCGCGTGTGCGCGATACGCTAAAACGTGTGATCACGCTCCTGAAATTACCCCGACGCGTCGCGATACGCAAAAGCCCCAAACCTACTCACGTATCACGCGTGTCGCGAAGGTTTAGAAAAACGGCAAAATAGGTATTTGGTCCCAGATTTTTATACAGAACTAAACTTACAAAAATATATATATCACAGCACCCTACACACTAGCAGACACCTACAGGACCAAACCCTAACCCAAACCCTACCCATCTGGCCGCAAATTGCGGCCAGAACGAATTAATTGGCGGCCTAAAGAAGGAGTTAAGGGGTCGGGTTAAATCTGGGGTATCAGCACCTATCCACTATACTGCAGTCTTCTCAATTTCATTCAGAACTCATCGGGTCAAAAGCAGTTCCCGAAAACTCAGTTTTGCTTAAAAACGACGGATTTGCATCAATTTGGAAAACTAGTGGTATTTCAGTGCAATTGGGGTTAGGCTAAGTTAACATGGTCTCAATAACCCACTAACAACCTACTGAAACCAAACCACACCACCTTAGCACAAAGTTCCTACTACACACCTCATATCGCACTAAAACGCACTAGAAACCACTAACCGAAGCAAAACTACACTAATCAAGCAAACTAGGGAATAAGTTTAGGAAATATACCTCATACTTAACCCTAGGGAGTTGAAGGAAGAAGAAGAGGTGCAGGGAAGAGGCTGCACTAGGTGCTGTTGCTGTTGCTGTTCACTGGTGCTGCTGCTACTGCTCTCTGCTGCTGCTGCTACTGCTTCTTGCTGCTGCTGCTGCTGTGTTTGCTGCTGTGCTGCTTGGTTCTGGAGCTAAGAGGTAAGTGGGTGTGTTGTGTGAGTGTGTGGGTGTGAGACTTGAGAGAAAACAAAGAAATGTGAGGAAACAATTATCACCCAATAGTCAACCCTCCTCTCTCTCTCCTCATTAATGGCAAGCATGGCTTGAACCATGATGCCCTCTCTCCCTCTCACACAAGTCAACACCTAACACAATTCAAATTAAAACAACTACTAATTAATTAAATAACTTAATTTAAAACCAAAAGACTTAATCCCATGATTAACCCACCATGGTTAATAATCATGGTAATAAATCCTTTTAAAAACCCTAGTTTACATGCACATGTGTGTGCAAGCCTAGGAAAATTTTGGAAAAATATTTATTAAATTAAGAAAAATGTTTAAAACACAATTTGGTAAACTTTTTATTAAAAACCCATTATTTAAAAATAATTAGTCACTAACACATCCTAAGGTGTTACAGAAAGAGAAGCGCCATTTGTTTTATATTAGCCGCTTGTTCTGCTGCTTCTCCGTCCTTCTTTTCGAGAACTCTGCGTAGGAAATCAGTGTCAGTTTCTTGTTCGTGACGATGTTCTGATGATGCCTCCGGGTTTTCTTTTGGCCCGGTAAGTGCGGCCATTGTAGTCAGCATCTCTTGAAGCTTCTGTTGTTGCTCTTGGGCTTTTGTCACGGATCGGGTGAGCGGTCGGTGACCCGTCGAAGCGCGGCTTTCCTCTTTTCTGGAAGCCATGTAAACAGTATGCACCATTATGCCCCCGGACTTGGGGCGTTTGGGCTCGGTGCTTTTACGGTTCGCCATGTTCACAAGGGCTTTCTGCGGCCTCATTTTCTTTTGAGTGGTTGACGTTGAGGGAGCCGTGGGCACCCAGGCAGTTGTTGTCCTTGGTGGCTTGCCAAGACGATTCTCTTCCTGCTGAACCGTCAGCTTCTTTTGTTGGCGAGGATAGTCTTGATCGACCACCGACTCCCGGACCCGTCGCCAGACTTTGTAAACTTTGGAGGATAGCCATTGAGGGGGCTGCTCCGGCTTTGTTTCTGTAACATTCTCTACAGGTGGAGGAGATATTTTCAGCACAGCAGTCGGAGAATTCTTGCGCACCCTCCTTAGTGGTTCAAAGCTGTTCCCAGTTGGAACAGCGGCATCAACTTCCACCATTGGAGCTGGCCGAGTCAGTCCAGAAGAGGAATTGCCCCCAGCTTTCCTCACTCGGCGCCAGTGGCGACGTCGAGCATGTCGTGTGGCCGGGATTACCTCCACTGTTGGATCAGCTTTTCCATGCCCCCTGTTCTGGTGAGGTGTCACCGGTACCAGCCTCTTGAAGACCGACGTCCGTTGAGCAGCAGTGTCTAACCTATCCAAGACAGACCTCTGGGTGGGGGAAGTAGCTTTGAGAACTTTGATTGGAGCGGGAGCCAGAACAGTCAGTCTTATGAAGACCGACCTTTTGGCAGGAGAAGCCGCCTTGACGACTTCGGCAGCAGGGATGGTTATCCTTCTCGGAATAACTTTTTTTAGAATTGCAGGCTTCATCATGGGTCCACATGAACTTTGGCTCAATCTGGCGAAGACTGAGGTGCTGGAGCTGGACGACCCGTTGAGGGGGGCCGCTGTAGTTGCAAGCCGATCAAAGACCGACTTTTTGGGAGCTTCTTGCGATGGTACAGGGGTGCTGAAGCTCATTGGTGGGAGCATAGTCTCGAAAAACAATCCAATGGTGGCCTGAGTGACCTGTTCCACTGGCATAGCGAAGATGGAGGCCGCTTGGGGCCCGTAAGTCACTCTTCCGGACGGGTTGGAGCGAGAGTTGCGGTTGCAGTTAGAACATTTTGTGCAAGTAGACGCCATTGATCTTTTGTTTTCTGCACGGAGCAAGACACCAAATCTAAGTATCTCGAATCTACAGGAAACCATAACAAACCACGATTCGTTCGCGAACACGATACACGAAGTGTGGAGTGGAAAGAGGAAAAGGTCCCACCGGGCGTGCCAGAATCTATTTACCGCCGGAAACCGAGAAAGACTGGCTGTCTTACCTGAATTCGGGAGCAGATGCTAATTGGTGTTATCCGTCCACCTCTCCGAAGATGCCAAGTTGATTTATGGCACCATGTATCGAAAGTTTAAGCGGATGCGGCCGATGTAGCAGACTTCGTCAGATTCTCCCTCATTTGAGGGGTTTTTGATTGTGGGGACGCTCTTCCCTGCAGGCGCAAGCCCCTGCAGTTAATTACGCTACCGCATCGCGGTAACAACTTTCTCCTTCTCCAGATAGTCACTTCGTGTCGTGGGTGTTTGTTTTGTTTTTGGTTGCCCGTGGATTGTATACAGAGACTAATTTATGTTGTCGCCCGTAGGACGTAGATTAGTCCAAATTCGTATTTTCTTAGATTTGGGTTTTTGGGGGTTGAGTTTAAGGATAAGTTAGCCTCATTTGGGACTAAGATCAACTTAAACGTTTGTTAAGGATACGTTAGTCTAATTTCTAAACTAAGATCAACTTAATAGGATCGTTTAGATCCAACAAAAGAGCATTTGTACTCTAATGTTTAGTTTAGGGATATTGCGGTTGATCACCAGTTTAAAGATATGGTGGTCCAATACCAGTTTAGGGACAAAGTGGTCCAATACCAGTTTATGGACATAGTGGTCCGATACCAGTTTAAGGTCATAGTGGTCCGAGATTAAGGACATTGTAGTCCATGAGTTTAAGGACCCCACAGTCTGTAGCAATGTGTGGTTGTCGGGACCCGTCACCTCTCTGACGACGTTGAAGGATTACAACGACAGATATCAGAGGAGTGAAGAGATGTACCCTCGAACCGGGTGTAAATTGATTGGAAGAGCAGATGTGCTCAGTTCAATTTAAATTGAGGACTTATGGCCAGAATTGGGCTAAGTCCAGTTAAAAAATATTTAACATTTTTATTTATGTTCTGCCTGTTAGGCCTTTATTTGGGATCTGCCCTTTTAAGAATGCCAAGCATTGGGCTCTGTCATTGGATGCAATTAAATGCATAGCATTTATCAGGGGCAAAATAGTGGTCTGATAGTACGCCATGTGGCTTGTCAGGCATTTTGCGCTAATCAAAGAGCGCATTGCGCTAGCGCATGCAAAGGTGACACGTGTCACGCTTAGCGCTAAGCGCAAGTCTGTTAGCGCACTGCGCTTTATAAGTGCGTTGCGCCAATTTATGGGTGCACCAGTAAGTGACACATGGCGCACTCTGGCGCAGTGCGCCAGTCCAAGAGCGCAATGCGCTATTTTTAGAAGCGCAAAGCGCTAACGGTTCTGTGGTTGACACGTGGCGCATTTTGGCGCTGTGCGCCAGTCCAATAAGCGCAAAGGCGCAATTTAAGAGTGCAAGGCACTGTCCAATAGCTCAGAGCGCATTTTTGATCAAATTAAGATCAAAGAACAAGTTTTTTGTTCTCTTAAAAGAGGCTTTGCCTCAAGATTCAAGAACCAAAGTTCTTGTTCTTCTAAAAAGGCTCTGCCTTTTTAGATCAAAAGATCTGTTAATGAAGTAAATTACTTCTTTTATTTTTTTATGATTAGATCGTTTGATCTTTTTCTTTTCTATTGAAGATCTTGATCTTGTTCTTAGATCTCTGATCTTTTTAGAAGATAATTCTTCTTTTTATGAGATGTTTTCATCTCTGTTCTTCAAGAATATAATTCTTTATCTTTAAAGATGAAGAAAATGATTTTCTTTCTTCAAAGGCTTGCCTTTCTTTCTCTTTTAGTTCTTCTCTCAAAGTTTGCAGAGGGTTCTCTCTATGTGAGACTTGAAGTCTTGGGGCCTTTATATAGGGCCAATTGATTTGTTAAGTTAGTTGAAGAGATCTTTCTCTGATTGATTTGGGGATATTTCCCCACCGTTGGATCTTTGATCCTAAGTCTTCTGTTTTACAGAAGATAATATTCTTATTTTAATAAGATTGGAAAGATTTTTCCAGAACAGAATTTTAATTCTGGTTATTTAATAATTTATTAGATTTTTTGATCTAACGGTGGGGAACTGCGCTAGTGCGCCTGCGTTCGACACGTGGCGCTCAGCGCAGAACGCAGCGCAACTGCGCTAGTGCGCCTGCGTTCGACACGTGGCGCGCAGCGCAGAGCGCAAGGTATCTGAAGCGTTGCTTTAATTTTTGAATTTGAATTTTGAAACAGAGCTTTACTCTGATTGGGGGAAACAGTTCATGCTTCCGCTGCTCCCACTATCTATGAAGCCCTATGGCAGTGTCATATACACGCTCTCTTCTAAATCACCATTTAGAAAAGCGGTTTTGACGTGCTGTCTGCCAGATTTCGCAATCATGGTATGCAGCAATGGCAACTAGGATCCTGATGGACTTAAGCATAGCGACAGGAGAAAATGTTTCATCATAGTCGACACCAGGTCGTTGACGAAAACCTTTTGCTACAATTCTAGCTTTGAAAGTCTCAACTTTTCCATCAACACCAAATTATCTTTCTCAAATATCCTCTTTCTCCCGATGGGTTTTACCCCTTCGGGAGAAACTTCCAAAGTCAACACTATGTTGGTGTACATAGATTCCATCTCAGATCGCATAGCATCCAGCCATTTCACAGAGTCCCCACTCATGATGGCTTACTCGAAACTAGTTGGGTCATCATCTCCATGATGCAATCCTCGCTCCCACCGTCAATGAGAAAACCGTAGTATCTCTCAGGTGGATGAGGAACCTAACTAGATCTGTGGAGTTGTAAGTCCACGTTGCGACCCCCGGTTCTTACGGGGAGGCGGAAACGGTATAAAAATCAAATTTTTAGCGCAAGGGGCAACATGGACTAAGCAAAGTCGGGATCTTTGACTAAACTAAAACTAGCATACTTTGCTAAAGAGAGTTAGCTACTCGGATGGAGATGGTTATACCTTGCTTGTCTTGAACTCCTTCGTCTTCAAAGCTCCGATGGTGGTCCAATGGCTTCTTCTCGTCGTCTCCGTACGCCGAAGATAGATCCACCTGAAAGCTCCAACCTTTAGCTCCTTCTTCGTTCTTTGAAGAAACTAGTTCACTTGGTTTGCTAAACCTAGTGAACTAGAATGAGTAGAGAGGAAATAGAATGGGATTTTATCTATGGTTCTTGATTCTCAACTCATGAGACAAGAGAACCATAGATCAAGAGAGGGAGCAAGAGGTTGAGGGTGAGAGCAAGAGGAGAGCTCAAGAACAAGAGAGAGAATGAGCAAGAAAGAATGAGCAAGTATTTTGTCTCTCACCCTCTCATAATCCAAAGCAATGATAACTCATCATATTAACAAAAGTCTTATGTGATGGTTAGAAGCAACCACAACCATATCATTTCATGCACTCATTTTACACAAATGAGCAAGTAAACAAAAGTCTTTGCCATGAAATGATGGCTATGGTTATCATGATGGTCAACTAGTCAAGCCTAGTCAACCGGTCAACAAGTCAACAAAAGTCAACAAGTCAACAAAGTCAACAAGTCAACAAAAGTCAACAACCATATCACCATAATACTTAATTAATATAATAGTTAATCACATATCATATTCTCATTAGGGTTGAGCATAAAGTCAAATAGTCAACGGTCAACTGTCAACAACCCTAATGAGAATCCGCTGCCTCTGCCTCCCTGTCAACTGTGCATACACACCCGCATCCGCGTTCCGAAGAACACGAATGCAAACTGGATAAATCCAATCCCATAAGGTACACTAGGATCTGGCTTAAACCAAAGCCCGCTAGTGTAAACTGTCCGGACACTGTACGTGCACAAGTGCACGGATGTGACCGAACCCTGTCGCAAAACCATGCGACCTGTCGCAATACCATGCGACCTCTACTCTTTTGCCTAAAGGCGAAAAGCTTTCTGTGTGGGACTCTAAAGACTCGACACTACGCTGGCAGTGAGTTTAACCACAGACCGCAAGCGGCACTAGCTGTGCGTAACGGTCCCCAGGTAATGCCGACAAGAAGACCGACGAGGCGAAACCCATCTGAACTCCTACTGAGCCTGAGTGTGACATTCTCCGTACAGTCCGGTCTGTTCGTCTGATACATCGCATGGCGGGCCTAAGGGGCGGTAAACGTCAGTCCCCCAATAGCGGTACAAGTCGTGCCGGAGCGAAGCCCAAAACACCCTGAGATAACACTGGAAACCTACCAGTATATCTCGATTGCCCTGGCCAGGGACTATTCGTGTAATGGCTCTCCTAGACACAGCGCGATGTCAACCCCCAATACCGGGAGAGACGAATCCTGTCTAACCGTCACTGCCTCCAAGTGCTTCGGGACTGCACCCAACCACTACCTGTTTGCACGACTCCTTTGAGCCGTGGTAGGGTAGTGATCAAAGTACAGTGGGAACACACTTGAGGCGAAGTGACAGTGTCAAGTCAGCGGACTAAGCTGTACTCATGTCACCTGGGAACTGATAACTGAAGATAGGTATAATACCAACTAGTCAGTTCCCGACGAGTCCTGTCCAGTGTACCCGTAACCTAACGAGCACCCGCATACTATCTCAAGTACGACGTACTGACGGCTGTGGGACAGACCGTCTCCCACACTGGGATGAAAAGCGCATGCGCTGGTCTACTCCGGAGTATCGATGCCCTGTCTCGATAGTCCTGCGACCAGGGACCTGCATAAGGATGTGCTTATAGATTACCCAGCCCCACTAGTGTGACGGCCATCACATCGCTGGTAATCAAGCAAAGATCCTAAGGGCTCTACTAATGTGTATAGGCGATATACAAAAATAAACACATGTACACATTGAAGTAGAAACAAACCAAGTAGCATACTACTATTTTGAGCAAGATTGTATATACAAGATGAATATCCCAAGCATCCATTAAGTAATATACAAACTAGTATGATACAGTAATGGCTTCTAGGGCATATACACTAACAATCTCCCACTTGCACTAAGGCCATGTACTGGCGTATCGAAGACCTATCATCTCGATCAGCCGCTCGAACTGAGTCTGGGGCAGGGCCTTGGTGAATGGATCAGCAGTGTTATCTTCTGAAGCGACTCTCCGAACCTCGATCTCCTGGCGATCTACGATCTCCCTGATCAGGTGATACCGCCTCAAGATGTGCCTGGATCTCTGATGGGACCTGGGTTCCTTCGCTAAAGCTATAGCTCCGTTGTTGTCGCAATACAGAGGTATTGGATCAACAATGGACGGAACCACCTGAAGTTCTTTCAAGAACTTCCTCATCCAGACAGCTTCTTTTGCGGCATCAGATGCAGCGATGTATTTTGCTTCCATCGTCGAGTCTGCAACGGTTTCCTGTTTGGAACTCTTCCAACACACCGCCCCTCCATTGAGGGTAAAGACAAAACCCGACATGGACTTGGAATCATCCTTGTCACTCTGGAAGCTGGAGTCAGCAAAGGCCTCGATCTGGAGGTCTTTTCCGCCATACACCAAGAACATCTCCTTAGTCCTTCTCAGGTACTTGAGAATGTTCTTTACCGCTATCCAGTGTTTCTCCCCAGGGTTTGACTGATACCGGCTCACCACACTCAGTGCATAAGCTACATCCGGTCTGGTACACAACATCGCATACATTATAGAGCCTACCGCAGAAGCGTAGGGTATAATAGACATGCGATCCCTCTCCAAATCAGTCTTGGGAGACATCTCTTTAGAGAGGGTGATCCCGTGACAAGCCGGTAGGTTACCGCGCTTGGAATCTTCCATACTGAATCTCTTCAGTATGGTGTCGATGTACCTGGACTGTGATAGTCCTAATATCCTCTTGGATCTGTCACGGTAGATCCGGATACCCAGAATGTATGAGGCATCACCCAGGTCTTTCATGGAGAACCTGTGTGACAAGAACCCCTTGACAGATTGTAGCATAGGAATGTCATTTCCTATTAAGAGAATGTCATCCACGTATAAAACGAGGAATACTACAGTTCTCGCTACAAATCTACTATAGATGCATGGTTCATCTGGATTTTTGATAAAGCCAAATTCTTTGACCGTCTCATCAAAGCAGATGTTCCAACTCCGCGATGCCTGCTTTAGTCCATAGATGGACTTAAGCAACTTGCACACCTTTCCGCTGCTCCCACTCTGAATGAAACCCTCTGGCTGGTCCATATAGACACACTCCTCTAAATTTCCATTTAGAAAAGCTGTCTTTACGTCCATTTGCCAGATCTCATAATCGTGGAAGGCAGCAATGGCAAGAAGGATCCGAATGGATTTCAGCATGGCTACTGGAGAAAAGGTTTCGTCGTAGTCCAAGCCAGGTCTTTGACGGAAACCTTTTGCTACCAGCCTAGCTTTATAGGTCTCAACCTGTCCATCTACACCAATCTTCCTTTTGAAGATCCACTTGTATCCTACGGGTTTTACCCCGTCTGGAGCAATGTCCAACGTCCATACCTTGTTGGTGTACATGGACTCCATTTCGGTCCGCATTGCATCCAGCCATTTCACTGAGTCAACGCTCTGAACGGCCTGCTGGAAGCTAGTAGGCTCATCATAATCTATGATGCAATCCTCTCTATCCCCGTCTATGAGAAAACCGTAGTATCTCTCGGGCGGATGAGACTGCCTACTACTCCTGCGGAGTGGCGCAGGAATGTCCTGTTCTGTTGAACCATCTGGTTCCACTAAGCTTTCAGTAACAGTCTGTGGTTCTGGAACTTCTTCCAGTTCTATTGTGTTCCCACTTATCTGGGTTTCTAAAAACTCAGTTTCCAAGAAGCGGGCATGCTGAGAAACAAAGACCTTTTGCTCCTCAGCGGAATAGAAAAGATACCCCCTAGAGTTCCTTGGGTATCCCACAAACTTACACTGTACTGAACGTGCCTCAAGTTTGTCCGCATGCTGCTTTTTTACAAAAGCTGGACATCCCCATACCTTAAGATACTTAAGACAGGGTTTCTTCCCAGTCCACATCTCATATGGGGTGGTAGGCACAGTCTTGGTGGGAGCCTTGTTCAAGAGATACGCAGCTGCTTCTAGTGCATATCCCCAGAATGATCGTGGTAACTCAGCGTTACTCATCATGGACCGAACCATATCCAATAGGGTTCGGTTCCGTCTCTCCGATACACCGTTATGTTGCGGAGTGTATGGAGGAGTAAGCTGAGAGAGAATACCATTCTCTTTTAAGTAATTCAGGAATTCGGCACTTAAGTATTCTCCACCTCGATCCGATCTTAGAATCTTAATACTTTTGCCGGTCTGTTTCTCTACTTCATTCTTATACTCCTGGAATTTTCCAAAGGCCTCGGACTTATGTTTCATTAAGAAGACATAACCGTACCTTGAGAAGTCATCCGTAAAAGTAATGAAGTAAGAATGTCCGCTTCGGGCATGTGTAGACATTGGACCGCACACGTCACTGTGTACGAGTCCCAAGAGCTCGCTCGCTCTTACTCCTTGTCCAGTAAACGGAGTCTTTGTCATCTTTCCTTTGAGACAAGATTGACAAGTGGCATACGATTGATATTCGAACGCATTCAAATATCCTTCTGTATGTAACTTAGTCAACCTTCTCTCATTGATGTGACCCAATCTACAATGCCATAAGAAAGTCTGATTTAATTCTGGAGACTTTCTTTTGTGTGTATTCTGGACGTTGAAAATCTGTGGTTGGTTTAACACGTATATACCATTACTCAATGTACCTGACCCAATCAAAACTTGATTAAGATGAATGTTTACAACATTACTTACAAACGCAAATTCATAACCTTCTTTAGAAACTAAAGATACAGAAATGATATTACAAGTTGCGTTGGGTACAAAAAAGCAATTACGCAAAACCAAAACATGTCCATCTGACATTCCCAGGTGATAGTCCCCCACGGCTTTAGCATCCATGCTAGCTCCGTTCGCAACTCTGAGGGTCATGTCACCAGCTTTCAAAACACTACGGTTTCTCAACGCCTGCAAAGAATTACAGATATGAGATCCTGATCCGGTATCCAATACCCAGGAAGTAGAGTTTATTGAAAGACAGTTTTCAATAACATACACACCTGAAGCTGAAGCTGCAACCTGCTTCAATTCCTGTGTTCTGGCCTTCCAGGCCCTGCAATCATTCTTCCAGTGTCCTTTCTTATGACAATAGAAGCATTCTTCCTTATCCACAAGCTTCCCCGCTATCTTTGTTGCTTTTGCTTTTCCCTTCGTATCCACTTTACTAACACCGCCCCTTGGTTTGGCGGGGGCCTTCTTCTTCTTTCCCTTGGCTTTCGCCTTGGACCTAGAAGAAGATGATCCTCCTACAAACAAAGTGGATGTATCCCTACCTTTCTGTAGGGTGCCCTCTGCGCTCCTCAGCATGTTGAGGAGCTCTGAAAGTTCAACCTCTTTTTCTTGTAAGTTGAAGTTCAGTATAAACTGGGCGTAAGTGGAAGGAAGGGACTGGAGAACTATATCCGTATATAGCTCACTCTCCAATGTGATCCCTAGGTCAGCGAGCTCCTCAATGTAGCCGATCATCTTTAGCACGTGCTCGGCTACTGATGATCCGACGGCCATTCTTATCGAAAATAACTTCTTCGACGCTTCGTATCTTGCGATACGAGATTGCTCTCCATACAGTTCTTTTGTATGAAGCAATATGGATTCCATGTCCATATTCTCATGCCTCCTCTGATGTTCGTTGTCCATCGAGGCAAGCAGGAGGCATTTGGCCTTCGCGCTATCAATCTCCCAAGTCTTGCGGATTTCCTTATCCGCGATACTGGAAGTTGGACCAGGGACAGGGGGAGCTTTGGTGGTAAGAAGATACCCCAGCTTATCATAAGTGATTGCTATCTTGACATTCCTGAGCCAATCTTTGTAGTTTGGCCCTGTCAGTTTGTTTTTATCTAGGAGTAACTTAAGTCCAGTCATGTTGATTGGTCGCTGCAATTAGGAGAGAGAAGAAGAAACACTCAGCATGATGCTCTTGCAAGTTTAGAGTGGTTTTTAGTTTGTCTAAACAGGATGGCTCCCACTGTTTCTCGAATCCCTCCTCAAACCATAAAGGAAGAATTAGTCAGGATCAATCCCACCGTACAATACTTGCTTAACCGTTCAGCCAGGCCGGTGTCGGTACTTCGAGGGAGGTTTTCCAACGCTTTCGCGAAGTTCCTTAATTAGAGAACCTCTTTTCCCTGGGGGCGTAGCCCCGCTAACACCTTTCTAGGCACCTACTAGGTTTATAGCATTGATCGTTAAGTGAGAAATTTCCCGAGGAGTAGCATATACTCACAGTAGGATCGGGATCCAAATATCATCGCGTGACGAAACTGAAGGAATCCTACCAGAATCATCACACTCCAAATGGTATGCAAATCTAGCAAGTTTCAGTACTTATGAAACTCCCGATGTGGATTTTTGCCCCATGCTCTTATGACCTTGACGAAGGTCAACAAATCATAAGTCACATGTCAAGTTCTTCCCGTCATTATCCAGGTTAATTTGAATCCACCCGTATATACCCTTGACGAAGGTCAACAAGGTAATGCGAATGTCCCAAACCAACGCATCTATCTATGCTACATATGAATACCCAATAGCTACCAATCACTATGCCTTGACGAAGGTCAACAAACACAGCTTGAATACTATTGAATATTCATACGAAACGACGGAGGGCTACGAATGGTTTTGGCAAAACCGTGAACGTAGTGAACTTGATTTGGTCGATGGAACGAGATAGCTTTTAAAAGGAGTGGCTCAAGCTCCGCATTTAAAAGTTGGTTTTGAAAAGAACCGAGTGGTTTTTCGAAAGTGTTCCAACGACTTTAACTTGGTTTATTATCTTGCATTAGTTCTTTTAATGCGTGATATTCTTGCATTAGTTCTTTTAATGCGTCCCATCATTTAATCCTACCATTGCAGAAAACAACCAAAATATGACGTACGCTTATGCCATTCGCATTCGCCACGGGGCCCCGTCATTACCCGTTAGGTTACTTAACTAACGACAGAGCGGGGGCTGGGCTAGCGTGTCTGTAAAACATAAGCAACGCCTAAATAATATCATATATAGATATACTGCAATGATAAACATTTCAGATCACAGATAAATACATTGGATATACTAGGAATCTGTAATTTGTACGAGCCTGTAACAAAAACAGATTACACGGTCGCGGTGAATAGCCAATACCCCATCCAAGACCCCTATGGGTGCGGCAAACTACCCGCCAAGTACCCGAAGCGTAGCAACCTCCCTCATCTCCATGAGTAGGCCACTCGACACTTCGGCATACCCGGTAGTTTGTGCACCCCTCCATGGGTCTATCCTAGGAGCAAAAACAGTAAAAAGAAATTATACAATAACGGCTACAACCCCGACCCGGTTGTGCGGCCATACAAATAATTATTACATCAATTTACAAATTTACATGAATTGAAAGAAAAGAAAACTCTCGTCTCACAACCCCCGGCTATTCACCCGCGACAATCCAACATATTCATATACACATTCCAGCACATTACAGATCATGTATAACCCCGACCAATCGACTTATAGCGATTAGCCGACGTTCAATACATGCAAACATCACAGATATAACCATCATAGTCAAAGTGCAGTGAAGTTCGGAAAAAAAAATACGGAATTATAGGACCCCAAAAGGAAATTTCTTTTCTGGAAAATCTGGGCACATATAATATATTCCAAAAATCCCAAAACCAACACAGACACACACTGCACGAAAAACGATGCAGAGAAGACGACAAACCGCGGCGCTTCCGCGGCACATGCCTACCTCGTGCGGCGGAAGCGCGACGGTTTGAACGAAACAGTGGACCGTTTTTCATGGGTGTTCACACAAAACCCTGAGCCGAATTTAGGAGTATAAAGTTTTTCATTTTGACCAGAAAAAATTTCAACAGAAACTCAGGTTTTGTAAAAGTTTGGTTTTTTGATTTTTCCGGTTCCGAACTTCGTTACACTTCACTACCAAGCTAGTTTAAGTTTAGTTAGGCTCTGATACCACTGTAAGTCTACGTTGCGACCCTCGGTTCTTACGGGGAGGCGGAAACGGTATAAAAATCAAATTTTTAGCGCAAGGGGCAACATGGACTAAGCAAAGTCGGGATCTTTGACTAAACTAAAACTAGCATACTTTGCTAAAGAGAGTTAGCTACTCGGATGGAGATGGTTATACCTTGCTTGTCTTGAACTCCTTCATCTTCAAAGCTCCGATGGTGGTCCAATGGCTTCTTCTCGTCGTCTCCGTACGCCGAAGATAGATCCACCTGAAAGCTCCAACCTTTAGCTCCTTCTTCGTTCTTTGAAGAAACTAGTTCACTTGGTTTGCTAAACCTAGTGAACTAGAATGAGTAGAGAGGAAATAGAATGGGATTTTATCTATGGTTCTTGATTCTCAACTCATGAGACAAGAGAACCATAGATCAAGAGAGGGAGCAAGAGGTTGAGGGTGAGAGCAAGAGGAGAGCTCAAGAACAAGAGAGAGAATGAGCAAGAAAGAATGAGCAAGTATTTTGTCTCTCACCCTCTCATAATCCAAAGCAATGATAACTCATCATATTAACAAAAGTCTTATGTGATGGTTAGAAGCAACCACAACCATATCATTTCATGCACTCATTTTACACAAATGAGCAAGTAAACAAAAGTCTTTGCCATGAAATGATGGCTATGGTTATCATGATGGTCAACTAGTCAAGCCTAGTCAACCGGTCAACAAGTCAACAAAAGTCAACAAGTCAACAAAGTCAACAAGTCAACAAAAGTCAACAAGTCAACAACCATATCACCATAATACTTAATTAATATAATAGTTAATCACATATCATATTCTCATTAGGGTTGAGCATAAAGTCAAATAGTCAACGGTCAACTGTCAACAACCCTAATGAGAATCCGCTGCCTCTGCCTCCCTGTCAACTGTGCATACACACCCGCATCCGCGTTCCGAGGAACACGAATGCAAACTGGATAAATCCAATCCCATAAGGTACACTAGGATCTGGCTTAAACCAAAGCCCGCTAGTGTAAACTGTCCGGACACTGTACGTGCACAAGTGCACGGATGTGACCGAACCCTGTCGCAAAACCATGCGACCTGTCGCAATACCATGCGACCTCTACTCTTTTGCCTAAAGGCGAAAAGCTTTCTGTGTGGGACTCTAAAGACTCGACACTACGCTGACAGTGGGTTTAACCACAGACCGCAAGCGGCACTAGCTGTGCGTAACGGTCCCCAGGTAATGCCGACAAGAAGACCGACGAGGCGAAACCCATCTGAACTCCTACTGAGCCTGAGTGTGACATTCTCCGTACAGTCCGGTCTGTTCGTCTGATACATCGCATGGCAGGCCTAAGGGGCGGTAAACGTCAGTCCCCCAATAGCGGTACAAGTCGTGCCGGAGCGAAGCCCAAAACACCCTGAGATAACACTGGAAACCTACCAGTATATCTCGATTGCCCTGGCCAGGGACTACTCGTGTAATGGCTCTCCTAGACACAGCGCGATGTCAACCCCCAATACCGGGAGAGACGAATCCTGTCTAACCGTCACTGCCTCCAAGTGCTTCGGGACTGCACCCAACCACTACCTGTTTGCACGACTCCTTTGAGCCGTGGTAGGGTAGTGATCAAAGTACAGTGGGAACACACTTGAGGCGAAGTGACAGTGTCAAGTCAGCGGACTAAGCTGTACTCATGTCACCTGGGAACTGATAACTGACGATAGGTATAATACCAACTAGTCAGTTCCCGATGAGTCCTGTCCAGTGTACCCGTAACCTAACGAGCACCCGCATACTATCTCAAGTACGACGTACTGACGGCTGTGGGACAGACCGTCTCCCACACTGGGATGAGAAGCGCATGCGCTGGTCTACTCCGGAGTATCGATGCCCTGTCTCGATAGTCCTGCGACCAGGGACCTGCATAAGGATGTGCTTATAGATTACCCAGCCCCACTAGTGTGACGGCCATCACATCGCTGGTAATCAAGCAAAGATCCTAAGGGCTCTACTAATGTGTATAGGCGATATACAAAAATAAACACATGTACACATTGAAGTAGAAACAAACCAAGTAGCATACTACTATTTTGAGCAAGATTGTATATACAAGGTGAATATCCCAAGCATCCATTAAGTAATATACAAACTAGTATGATACAGTAATGGCCTCTAGGGCATATACACTAACAGGAGTGACTGCGGTTCGTCGAGGACTATCGAATCCCCCGGTTCCACCAAATCGTCAGTTATAGTTTTCTTTGCTGGAACTTCTTCCAGTTCTACATCATCGCCACTAATTTCTTCCACAAGAAATTCAATTTCTAAAAAGGTGGCATGTCCAGAAGCAAAACACCTTTTGTTCCTCAGTGTGGTAGAAGATATACTCTCGCGAATGTTTGGGATATCCTACAAAATTGCACAGAACTGACCTTGCCTCAAGCTTATCCAGATTTTGCTTTTCAACATAGGTCGGACAACCCCATATCTTAACTCGTTTAAGAGATGGTCTATTCCCATTCCATATCTCATATGAAGTGGTAGGCAACAGATTTGGTTGGAACTCTATTCAATAGGTATGCATCTTTCTCAAGTGTATGTCTCCAAAAGAAATAGGTAACTCAGCAGTACTCATCATAGAGCATACCATATCTCATAGGGTGCGATTCCTCCACCCCGATATACCGTTGTGCTGTGGTGTATACGGAGGAGTAAGCTGAGAGAGAATCCCATTCTCTTTTAAATAGTCTTGAAATTCCGTGCTCAAGCATTCTTCTCCCCAATCATATTGAAGGATTTGAATACCTTTACCCATCTGGTTCTCAACTTCGTACTTGTATTCCTTGAAATTCTCAAAAGATTCAGTTTTGTGTTTCAACAAAAACACATATCCTATCTTAAGAGAACATCGGTGAATGTAATAAAGTACGCGGAACCATCCCTGGCATATGTAGACATATGACCGCATACATCACTATGTTTCTGTCCAAGAGTTCAGTTGCTCTTTCTCCGTTTCCTGTAAACAGAGATTTGGTAACCTTGGTCTTTGAGACATGACTGGCAAGTTTCATGTCACGTCCCGAAAGTACGGAATATGACCGGCACTTAAACTACGAACGTCTCGAGGCATACGTAATCTAAGTAAGCCGAAAAACCCAGAAATCCAAACCAAGAAAAGTAGTAGAGTGAAGGAAAACCAATTTAAAACAAGTAGTTTTAATAGCATAAGCCGAATTATGCGGGTTTAAAAAAACATCAATATTTCCCGAAAATTTCGGCAGAATCTCCTTTGAAAATACTGGCCCCCAAACGGGATACAACATGAATAGTATACGAAATCAATAAAAAGGCATCCCCAAGCGGGAGCTAGCTCTTCGTCAATCGACGGTCACAACCACACAAGCAATATAATATACAACGCCAACGGCGAGGATCAAAATCTCAAAAGGGAACTCAAAACCACAAGAAAAAGAAACGCGCGACTCTAAGGTCGAATGAATAACATCACTGGTCTCTATATCAAAAATAAATACATGTTTGGTTGATGGAACTTCTAGATACAACAGAATAATGATATACAAGATATATAATGGGGGGTACGATACAAGTAAACCCACCTACTAGCAAATCACCCGAAGGAAACGATGCCTGTAAGCCGTAAAGAACCTGTACGGCAAACCTGCAAGAAACTGGGGCACAACGGGGGTGAGTTGCCAACTCGTGAATAGAAAAACATCTACGCACAGAAATCGCATAAATAATGCAACCTAGGTCAATGATCATAATATATCCTCAAATATAAGAATAACATGCAACCTATAACAAGGCTAGGGTAGATATCTAACCCGAGTGTAATCTCATGTGCCCGTGTCAGTGCTTCAGGTAGCAATATATCATATTAATGAGGTATGAATGCATGAAAACAGAATACATGTAAATGAAGAACTGTTTTCATAATTTAGTGAGATTTCCTTTGTATTTTTAAAATGAGGTATCATAATGAAATCAGCATAAAACAGTGCCTAGCATCGGCACAAAACGTAATCCCAATATCTCGATATCTCTGTATCACAGTCTCTGTACCTCAATATCTCGAAATCTCAATATCATAGTCTCAATATCTAGGGAGCCGTCAGTCCAGACCGGCCCCTACCATCCATCTCAAGACCACGACGGTATCCTCCGGATATCCGACGCGTCGGGTAAAATCACCGGTAGGTAGTGCTCCCCTGCCAGGCTCACATCGTCATCATCACGCGCTTCTTGCCCCGGGGTACCTTACCGGGTCCACCATATACCCGAAACGGTTCATCCGCCTCCTCGAATCGGGTCTCGAAATCCATCAGCAAACTCATGGTGGACGACTCATACAGCATGGGAAAAACCGCACTTTTTATTTAAAAGAGCGAAATCAGTTTATATAAGTTTTGCGGTTTTCTCCCCAAATCCAGAAAATTTCATGGAAATCCGAATCCAAATCATCAATAGCATGTAAAACCATGAATATAGGCATAACAATGAATAACAGTATGCATGAAGTGACAAGTAATAACTACAATGTTAAGCTGGCATATAAGGCAGGTACACTAATATCATGTCAAATTACTAACTAACAAGCTAAGTCAAGCAATAATATTTTCTAAGGTGTACGTGACATGGCAATTACCGATGAAGATGTGTGTGAGCCGGCAAGTAAGTGTACGTGGTACATACGCATCATCGGTAATGGTGCTGGTGTCCTAACAGCATGATATCAATAATGGAGTATGAAACATAATATAAGCATGCGATGCGAAGCGAACCACAATAAAGAGCGGGAGCTGAATACTAGACGCAACTATAACTAATCTGCATTAACCTAATATAAGTCCTACAAATGGTGCCTTTTGAAATAACACGAATCATGGGGTTTTGAAAATAGGGGCTACGGTGTTTTTATGAAAAGATACGTCTTTTGAAATATCCGTAGGATCCCTTGGGCTGTCTTTTAAAATACCCATGATTCGTTAGTTTTGAAATAGGTAAGAATCGAATCTAATCTAACAACTAAACTAAACTAAAGGGCTAAGCTGACCAGCTGGGCTACAGGTAAGGAAACCGCCTAACATCTGAGTCGATACATATACATACCTGTATATATATTAGTCGGTGATCCCGCCTCAATAATATCATATCCGATACCATATCTATAATCAGACATCCCAAGTCAAGAGTGCGGATCAATCATCAAAATATAGCTCGTACGTAAATCCGTCGTACGGCATCCCCAAATCTGGGTACGGGTTAATATCATAGTCATCACACTATTCATCTAGTATCCTCTTTATCCAAGATCATAGTCCAGGGTACTGACCTATGTCTAGTACAATACTAATATCATCAATATAGTCATGATATGACTACTGATCGACAGTCTCGTACAAACCGATATCACAACCACTAAACAAATCTCATCGACTCAGCTCAATCCCTAGTATCGTCCTCATATCCGTATGTGAACACATAGTCCCATACCCATGTGAACACATAACTATAAAGAATCCCATGAGCACATATAAATAGGAATGTATGCAAGTATGTATGTGTGTATGTATGTGTGTATGTGTAGTGCAACACTACCCTAGGGTTCGCAACACTAAAGTAATCCAACACACCAATATCCATCCTAACATCGTTATTAATCCCAAATAACATATAATTGTTGGTGTGTATACGCATCCGTATACACCACCACGGACTACGGGGGTGCTATACGCCATCCACCCGACTTCTCCCCGTAGATATAAATCTACTCACTTGGTCCTCGTTCACCGGTGCCAACGTCGCCACGCGCTTGCTTGTCATCTCGAAGTCCACATGGGGGTATCTACATATCACAACGCATCATATCGCATTAAAATCCGACTCATGACCAAAACGACGCACGAATCCCACATAGGTCAAAACCTATGGTTGCTTCCACAAATCAACTTAAAAACCCTCGACGTCGGCGTACAAACGCCAAACCATCGAGAAAAACCCAAACACACTTATTTTCACGATCACAAGCACTAATTACACTATAAAATAGGTTAAAATTCTCAAAAACCCCAAATTCACCTTAAAAGCCATATTTCCGAAAATCTAGCAAGCACAAATTACCGTTTTTGTACAAAACATGATGTTTTAATAATTCTATTGACCAAGATGATAACTTAATATCTTAATTATGCCATAGAAACCACTACGTAAATTTTAAACCCACAATTTAATTCAATTTCAAAAACCTAGTTTGCAATTTTAACCAATTTCAACCATTTTATAGCAAAAATGCACATACAACAATCTAGCTTGGATTTGCATGATTTAAAGCATTCAACTACATTTTAAAATGTTAATGAAGTCATAAAACCCTAATTACATTTTTAATCTCACACATGCAATTAAATTCCAAAACCTAGTTTGCAAAACAAAAAAACTTATTTTGGACATTTTAAATGTTACAATTTGGAAAATAGCAACTAGATTAATTTTGCATAGTATTAACTTGTTAAATACATCACACAACTATAATCTCATTTCCCAAAACCCTAACTACATTTTCACAAACCCTAATCTCATGAATTTGGACTTGCAAATTTCAAACCTAAAATTAAACCTTTTACTAACTTAATTTGAAGTAATAACAAATAATATAACAAAAGATCAAGATTTTATACCTCACAAACTATGGATCAAACCTTGCAATCTATCCTCTCAAATGCAAATTTTTCTCCAAGAATCGTGTTAGAATGGGCTAAGGAAAAATGGGAAGAGATTGAATTTGGGTTTAGCTTTGAATTTGTGAGAGAAATGGTTGATTTTTGTTGGGTTTTGATGAGGAAATGAGAGGAGAAATTTAGGGGGGCTGCCCAAGAGAGGCTCGGCCAGAAATTGGTGAGGGAGTGAGAGAGAGGTGTGGGTTTCAAGTCAACACAAGACCAAGTCAACAATTACCCATACTTCATTAATAAAACATTACCCCTTTTCCTTTTTTCTTTTTCTTTTGCTTTTCTCTTCAAATTCAAGTGGGGAGAAGGGTGGGGGCTGCTGAATTTAGCCAAGGGGAGAAGTAAATGGGGGTGTGTGAGTGTGGGTATGGGTGTGGGGTGATGAAAAATGATAAATATAACACCCCCAAACATCCATTTACACTAAAAAAAAGCCTTTTTTTCTTCAATAATTTCTAAACCGATTTGGCAACCGATTTCGTTTCAAAAACCACATGATAAAATTTTATTTAATATTTTATGATGCACAAAATTTGTTTCAACTCATTCTAATTTGTAATTTTCCCTAATTAAATGTATTAGTGACGGCTTAAAATAATAATAAAATAATTTTTTTTTTCAGAAAATTTGAAATTTCACCAGTGGCTCAATAAACACCAAATACTAGCAATTACATAGCTAGAATATGTATATTTAATTTTTATAATAAGATATTTGTATTTTGACTTTTTACAGAAAACCCCCTTATTTTACCGTTTTTTTCGAAATTTCACCGAAACGATTTTCAAAACGTTACATTTCATAAGATCTAAATTCGAACGGATTCAAATATGCATCCTTATGGAACTTTATCTAGTCTTGTCTCATCGACATGATCTAGTCTACAATGCCTCAAGAAGACTTCGTTCATTTCTGAACTGTTCCTCTTGTGTGTATTCTGTACGTTTAGAACTGTAGTTTGATTCAGAACATGTACACTGTTATACAACATACCTTACCCAATCAACACTTGATTTAGGAAAATATTCACAATATTATTGGTATGGAATAACGGTCGCTAAGAATCAATATATTACCAGTTGGTAACACTAGGTGATATCTGCCAACTGATTTGGCTGCAACAATTGCATCATCTCTACTACTAGAGACATATCACCTTTTCCCAGTTCTCCACCTTTCTATAGCCCATGTAACAAATTACATGTATGGGATACTGATTCGGTATCCAATACCCAGGATGTAGAGGTATCTGAGAAACAGTTCTTTGTTACGAACACACTTGAAGACAATGCATCAACATACTTATTCTTCGTTTGAGTGGCGTGGAAATCCAGATATTCCCCTATTCCTTACTCAGACTTATGACAATCATAATATATAGGGGAACCTAGCCCAGTATAATAAGTAGGTTCGGTCAATACATCCATATTATTATCTTGATTAAGGCATTTCATTGGTCGTTATCAGGAGAGAGAGAAGGATAATCACTTTGTGTGCACTCTTTGCAAGATTAGATTGGTTATTTTATCTAATCAGGATGGCTCCCACTGTTTTTATCAAATCTTCCTTCAAACCCTAAAAGGTAAGATTAGCCGTGATTAATTACACTCTACAGGATCGCCAATCGTTCGGCCAGGCAGGTATCGGTACTCCGAGGGATGTTCCCCGTGCTTTCGCACGGACCTAATTAAAATAAACCTTGTTTCCCTAGAGGCATAACCCCATTGACACCCTTCTAGACACCTGCTGGATTAGCTAATTGCAAAGTGCAAAACTCTTCCAGGAGTAACTCTTACTCGCAGTGGGTATCGGGATCCAACTATCATTTAGAAGGTATGCAATCTCGTTGCAAATTTCAACACTTGAAATTCCCGATAATGATTTTACCCCTAACGTCCTATGACTTTGACGTATGCCAATAAACCATAGGGCGTTAGTCAAGTTGAACCCGTTCATTTCTTGATTGAATTAAACCCACCCGGACGACCCATGACGCAGGCCAACAAAGTCGCATGACTACCCTAATCCAATCGCATCACAAGCTGCAGATAAGAACTAATTCAGCTACCGCACACTACGCCTTGACACAGGACAACAAACTTAGCACGAATACTAAAATAGCACTCATCTGAAATGACGGAGAGCTACGCAAGTTTTTGAGAAAACCATGAGCGTAATGAACTTGATATCGTTGTAGAATCTAGTGATTTTGAAAAGGAGTGTTTTTGAGGCTTTTGCTAGTTTAGCTAAAGAGGCCACTCCCGGTGAAGGGATCTCGGTTCCTTCCTCATTGAATGAGGTGCAGGATATTCAGGAATACCACTATGCAAAGCAAGAACTAGAGAAGCTGTCAAAAACAAAACCGAGTGAGTTGTAGCATTTGCTAGTTTTGTTAAATAGGTCACTCCCGGTGAAGGGATCTCGGCTCTTTCCTCATCGAATGAGGTGCTGGATATTCATCAAGGAATACCACTATGCAAAGCAAAAACAAGAGCTACCCTTTTTTAAAAATTTGATTCTACAATATCTTTAGGTTTCTTTCTTTTCATTAATCTCATTAATGAAGTCCCATCATTTAATGTTTCCTAAACATTACAGAAAAGTGAAACGAAAATAGAATGTACGTTTATGCCATCCGCATTCGCTACTGGGCCCCATCATGCACCGTTAGGTTACTTAACTACCGGCAGAGCGGGGGATGGACTAGCGCGGGTGCAAAACATAAGCAACGTTTATTATATATCATATATATAATAAAACATTCGTCTCACACAGTTATATGATCACATCACAGAACCAAGCAGCAGAAGCAACATATGAAATATTGGATATACTAGGATTTTCATGTTTTAAATTTAGCCAGTAATGTAAAACACGGATTCCACGGTCGTGATGAATAGCTAAACCCACATCCCATAGACACCTACGAGAGCGGCAAGTAACCCTACCAATTCTAGAATTAGGAGACCCGGTCTCAACCACTTGAGATGGTCTCCCACTGGACTCTAGAACCCGGTTTCTTATGCTCCCCACCTTGGGTCTATCCGAATGCGGAAAAGTAAATAATATACATCAGTGGTGACATCATACCCAACCTAGATGTGCCCCAATAAAAGAATATTACATACAAATTTTACATGAATGAAAATTGAAAAACTCTCATCTCACATAAAACCCCCGGCTATTCAATCACGACTGTTCTCCGCCGAAAGACGCGACTGGGACGTTGGGACGTCGAGGCCTGAATTTCGAGGGCAGATGCTAATTGGTGCTATCCGTCCACCTCTCTGAAGATGCCAAGTTGATTTATGGCATCATGTATCGAAGGCTTAAACGGATGCGGCCGATTTAGCAAACTTCGTCAGATTCCCCCTCATTTGAGGGGGTTTTGGATTGTGGGGATGCTCTTCCCTACAGGCGCAAGCCCCTGCAGTTAATTATGCTACCGCATCGCGGTAACCACTTTCTCCTTCTCCATATGGTCACTTCGTGTCGTGTGTGTTTGTTTTGTTTTAGGTTGCCCGTGGATTGTATACGGAGACTAATTTATGTTGTCGCCCGTAGGACGTGGATTAGTCCAAATCCGTATTTTCTTAGATTTGGGTTTGGGGGTTGGGTTTAAGGATACGTTAGTTTCATTTGAGACTGAGATCAACTTAAACGTTTGTTAAGGATACGTTAGTCTCATTTCAGACTAAGATCAACTTAACGGGACCGTCTAGATCCAACAAAAGAGCATTTGGGCTCTATTGTTTAGTTTAGGGACATTGCGGTCGATACCAGTTTAAGGACATGGTGGTCCAATACTAGTTTAAGGACATAGTGGTCCATTGTTAGTTTAAAGACATCTCGGTCAAGGTTAAGGACATCATAGTCCGTGAGTTTAAAGACCTCACAGTAAAGATTAAGGACGTCATAGTCCATGGGCTTAAGGACCCCACAGTCCAGTTTAAAGACGTCATAGTCTATGGAGTGTATGGTTGTCGGGACCCATCACCTCTTTGAAGACGTTGAAGGATTACAACGACAAATATCAAAGGAGTTCAGAGATGTACCCTTGAACCATAGTTGATTGGGAGATCTGTAGTCCAATTTGGAACTAAGATCAATTAATTAGATTATGAGCACGTGGGCTCAGTTAAATCTGAATTGAGGACTTATGGCCAATTTGGGCTAAGTCCAATTAAGTTTGAAATGTTGGCCCTTTGTTGGCCTATTGAACATTTGTCAGGGTTCAACCCCTCATTATTTAGCACTGCTTAAACAGGGGTTTGGGGTTCTGACCATATTTTATCTCTTGCTGGGCACTGACAATTCATCATGGCTCTGGGATTTTATTTTGAATGTCATATGAAATGATCAAGTTTGGAAGAATGTGGTTGGGGTTCAAATAAAGGAGAGATCTTGTCTCTGGAAAACTTAGCTGATCTGGGCTAAGGCTAGTTTGAAAATAGTGTTAAACACTAAAGCATATTTGGCTATCACGTGCTCCCACGTGATGCATAAAATATAGTGTTAAACACTAAGACTGGAGCGCTCACGTGGGGTCACATGAGGCGACTAAAGATTGGGCCTTGCCTCTGTTTATTTTATTCCCAGAATATAAGTGTTAAACACTTTAAGTCTTCAGGCCATCACGTATGGGCACGTGATGGGTACCCATGCACTGATTTATTAAAGTGTTTATTATGGGTCACGTGGGGTCACGTGAGGGCGCCCAAAATCGATTCTGCTTTGGCTTTATTCTCTTTGTTTTGAAGGTCACGTGGGAGCACGTGAGGCATTGCCTCTGGGCTAATTCCTTCTTATTTTGAGGGGTCTATTAATGGGTCACATGGGGGGACGTGACCTCGTCTTGTTTGCTCTTTTATGATCTTTAAGGATAGGGGTCACGTGTTACCACGTGACCAAGTTCTTTACATGCATGGAGAGCTTTTAGTCTCTTATTTTAAGAATTAAATTCTCTGTAGGGTTAAACCCTAATTCTGTTTTGGAGGAATTAAATTCCTTTTTATGTGGAAGAATTAAATTCTTATCTGGGAGAATTAAATTCTCATGTAGGGTTAAACCCTAGTTTTTATCTTGGAGGAATTAAATTCCTGTGAATTTGGGAGAATTAAATTCTCATATAAGGTTAAACCCTAGTTTTGTTTGGGAGGAATTAAATTCCTGTGAATTTGGGAGAATTAAATTCTCATATAGGAGTTAAACCCTAGTTTTACTTTTTGGGAGTATTAAATTCTCTAAACTCAATTTTCCCTCTAAGTTTTGGATCTGCATAGCAGAATCTCCCCGATAAGAATTAAATTCTCAACCTGTGGGGAGATTTGCTTCTGCAGATCTTCAACCAGAGGAAGAACTAAGTTCTTTTGCAGAAGAGTTAAACTCTTAGATTGAGAATTAAATTCTCTTTTTGTTTTATGAAGCGTTGATCCCTTTCCCCTTTCTCACCTAGGGTTTCTTTTCTTGAGAATTAAATTCTCCTTTCTTTTCTCTCTGTTCTTTTCTTTCAGAAAATTCTAAGATCCAAAATTCTATATCCCCTTCCTCTTCTTGGCTCCTATTTATAGGAGAAAGAAAAGAATCAATTTGTTTAGTAAATCTTTCATTCAAAGATTTTGTTTGTTTTTGTAACTAACAGGATTTCAGTGAATTTTATTCACCATTGGTTTTTAATCCAAAAGATATTCTGTTTGTTATTCTTGGTGAATTTTAGGGAAATCTTTCCTTGTATAAAAAACTTTCCATAAAATAGTGATTTTTAATCACCATTGGATTTTTAATCCAACGGTGCTCCATTTTACAAAGCACAATCCTTCTGTTTAGAAAGATCTAGGAAAATATTAAGGTTTTTGATTTCCCTTAATTAGAATTTAATTTTATTAGTTCAGAAGGCATAAAAGCCTATCATGTGTTGGCACGTGATCCTAATGTTCAATCATTGAAATAGAATTTGATTCTATCAATTAAAGAGCTGAGAGACCTGTCACGTGTTGACACGTGACCCTCTTTTATTCAGAATTTGATTCTGCCTTTTAGCAGTACTAAGGAATCATCACGTGTCAGCACGTGACCCTTGGTCATGTGTGAGCACGTGATGCCCCATTGGTGTTTTTCCTTAGTGTTTCATTATACTTTATTAATCCTTTTCAGTGGGCTTAAAGGTCCATCACGTGTGGGCACGTGACTCCATTAATTGATTGTTTGATTAGAATTTAATTCTATCAATTTAGAGAGCTTAGGATCCCATCACGTGTTGATACGTGACCCCCCCTTGATTAACATTTTAAACAGAATTAAATTCTGCTTCTTTAAAGAGTTAAGTAATCATCACGTGTCAGCACGTGACCCTTGGTCACGTGGAGACACGTGATGCCTCGTCGGGATCTTTCTTTGCCGTTTTATCATGCCTTTTAATTCCTTCAGTGGTTTCTTTAAAGGTCTGTCACGTGTGGGCACGTGACTCCCCTAATTGTTTGCTTGATTAGAATTTTACTTTTATAATAACAGTGTCCCAGGAAACCATCACGTGTCAGCACGTGACCCTTGGTCACGTGTGAGCACGTGATACCCCATTGGGGTGTTTCCTTATATTTTGTTATATTTTTGTTTGACCAGAATTTAATTCTATAAAGCAGATATCGCAGGAACCTATCACGTGTCAACACGTGACCCTTGGTCACGTGTGAGCACGTGATACCCCACTGGGGTATTTCTTGACTGTTTTGTTACATTTTTGTTTGATTTAGAATTTAATTCTATAAAGTGGAGATCATAGGAAACTATCATGTGCCAACATGTGACCCTTGGTCACGTGTAAGCACGTGATACCTCATTGAGGTATTTCCTGATTTTTATCTGGGAACAAATGCCCCCACAGCGTTGTTCTCACGTTTATGCACGTGAGTGCAACGCTGTCACTTTTGTGACCGTTGGATCTGTCTAGGGAATAGGGGAGATGAAACGTTTCCCATCACATCCTATAAATGCCAGCGTCCCTTCAGAAGCGCCTCCACTTTTCTCATCTTCTTCCTTGCTTACTTTTTCTCTTTGAGAATTTAATTCTCTTTTCTCAGAGCTTAGTTCTCTGTTTTGAAAATTTCCAGAGTTTAACTCTGTCAAAAGATTCCCTTTTCTCAGGTAATTATCTTGAACGGCTGACGAACTTTTGCAGAAATCTTCATTGGATTTTAAATCGACATCAAGGGTTTTTCCCTTTAATAAGAACCCATTTTTAAGTTCTTTAAAAAGAAAACCATTCAATCTTTAAACAATAGACCTTTTTATGGTTTCTCTGATCTTCAGGGATAGATGCTTGCCTTTTCTCTGGAATTTAATTCCGTTTCCAAGAGCTTAGCTTTGCCAATTTTGGGAATTTAATTCCTTTGCTCAAAAGGAATTTAATTCCTTCTTAAAGAACTCAGTTCTTCACAGAGATCTTCTTGGGGCTTTCTTGCCCTGAGTTGTTCTTTGCAATAAAAAGATAAGATTTGCAGGGTTTTCTGGGAATTTAATTCCATTGCTCTGCTTGATTTTTGTAGAGTCCAAGATGGATTTCTTTTTGGGGAATGTGTAGGGCCATTTGAAATCCACTGTTCATTTATTGAGAATCTTCTCTTTGTCTCATATTAATTGCTTTGCCTCATCATTAGCAAGCCGCCATCTTGATTTTGTGGGACCTATGTGTTTTGTAACTAATGGTCCCATAAAATAAGACCTTTGTCGCTTTCTTCCACTGTCTTTTTATGTATGCATTTACAAACATATATATATATATATACACACACACACATATGTTGGCTTCGCTTAACAGTTTCCCCTTCTTTTATTTCAGGCACAATGACTTCCGTTCCGTACTTCCCTTTCACCCGCTCGGAGGCTGCCTTTCCTCAGTCACCGTCTGACGAAGAGGTGATGGCGATGATCAGGGCTCATGACCCGAATTGCACTAATCTGATTTTATGGGGGACCTGGTATGGTCACATTATCTATGGTCTCCGCAGTTTCCTTTGCGAGGTACCGACAGAGCTTACCTGTCCATTTCTGCCGATGGATCCTCCACGGATCGCCTTTACTGTGGAGATGCTAAATTGGACCCCTATGGGACGGCTTGAGCCTTCAACAACTGGTATTCTGAACCATCCGGTGCCGGCTATAGACATTTTAGGGTGCCGCATTTGCCAGGGCGAAACCCAGCCATGGGGACAGATTTACAAGATAGGGCTTACCCCTCGACATCCTACGGGCTACCTTCTCTGGGCCCGTTATATCCTGTCCGCCCATCGTGCGCGACTGCAGAGGGTCGGACTCTATCAGGCGATATATGCGTCTCTCTTCCATTATCAGTCTCCCCATATCTGGTAGGTTAAGGCCTTCTTAAACAAATAGAATCTTTCCACCAACACCTTCCTTCTACGGGATCGCAAAGTTTCAATTTCTCTGGAAGAATTTCGCGAGATCTTAGGGTTGCCGGCCAGGGGGACACTTTATGAAGAATTACTGTCTCCCGATGAGTATGTCTTCGAAACCGAGCCTGCCATGCTTGACGGCTTGTCGACCGAGAATGCTGTCCGCCACAAGCGCTCAAGTTTGATCTAGACCCTGAGTATTTTCGAGAAGCTATTCGCAGAGTCAGAGGAGCAAGGCGTCACTTTTAAAAGCTTTATCGCCTGCTTCCTTCGCGAAGATGTCCTGTCAAAGACGGCTCCGAAGTTCGTGAATATCAACGACCTCTTTGGGTTTGGTTTAAATAAGCGGCTGACTAAAGAAGAGGACCTGCCGCAGTTCTACATTCCCATCATGCCGGCTGTGTCTTTCGAGTCGATCGCAGCTCCTGGTATGGATGAGGAGACTTTCTTCATGGGCTTCATCAGTGTTTGGCTCAGTTGGTTCGCCATTCCCATGCACCGTCATATCATGAGAGCCTCAGTTATTTACCCCGCTCATCACATTGCCGAGGGGACGCGACTAGCTGTGGGTATTGCAGGGCCGGTGCATCTATATCATGGGTTAAGTGCTGCAGCTAGTACCTCAACCCCAGGCGTAGATGTGGTAAATTTCTCTCTTCATTACTTTACATCATGGATTGAGATGAATGTACTGGGGGCATTTGCTGCGCATCAGAGACCCAGCTTTTATGACGCTTACACTTTTCCGCGACTCATGCGGCTGGTGGATGCTTCTGCCCCTGACCCAACTCAGTTCGCGGCTATTCGTGTGCTGATCACTATCTATGCCAATACAGGCGGGATGGTATTCAATGATCGAGTCCTCTCTGCTCCTTCAGGACCGATCCGGAAGCTCCTTGATTTGTCAAAATAGGGAACACCCTCCTTGAAGCCAAAGGAAGCCGCACATTTATATTCAATCAGGCCGGGTTACCTGGTGTTTCGCCAAAATGGTGCGGCCCTTTTTATGCGGTACAAGCCACAACACTTTGCTCGGCAACTCGGGTATGACCAGGATGTCCCTTTCGAGGCATTTATGGTGGAGCCTAGCCCATCGCCAGAAGTTGTTCATGACGCCGCTCATCACTTCATGCGGCTGAACACTGGTTCTCGCTTCATAATTCCTGAAGCTGATCATATTCCTCGATGTGTGGGGGCTTTCACGAGTTGGTATCTCCACCGAGTCAGTCCTATTATTACTGAGGAGAAAAGGATACTCCTTGGATATAGGGTTCCCGTTCCGATCCAAACCACGGGAGTTCCGCCGTGACCGCGTGCCGCGGTTCGTCCTCCTTTGAGAGACACTAGCGTCGTGCTTACTCCGGAGATGGCGGAAGTCGATCTAACTCCCACAGCTGGCATGTCGCCGAGCACTAGAGCTCAATCAAGGGGCAATAGGGCACCAATAGCACCGTCATCGGCTGCGGCGTCAGCAATGGCCGTGTCGTCATCGGTAGCACCGCCAAGCGAGGACATTGAAGGCGAAGTGGGTCAACGCCGTACCAAAGCTCCACGGGAAAAGAAGCGAGCGTCTTCTGGCATTAGTTTTGGGCCGAAGAGGAGGAAGAAGACAGTCACCCGTCTGCTCGATCTTTTAGTAGAATCCGAGCCTATCGTTCAAGACGAACCAATATCTATGATAGCGCCGGATGATGGTCTTCTTTTCCCAGGTTCATCTGCCGAGGAAGCTGCACAATTGGCTGAGGCTACAAGACGCTCACAGCTTGAAACTGAGAAGGTAAGGATCCCAAAGAGGCTGTATCCTGCCGTCATCTTCTACGAAGATCCTCCATCGATATGGTGGACATTCATAGGTCCTTTGGAAGAAGGAGGTGAGATAGCCCTCAAGCAACCTATCTCGGCCGATGCCGAAGATGCGCTTTCATTGTGGACTGGTGGTCATGAGTCTACCCTCGAGCCCCGGCGAGCACGACTTCTTGAAAAGGAGCGCCGGCTTGAAAAAGCCATACTAGAGGCTCCTTTGCGCATCGGTATGTTTATATATCTCTTTATAATATTTCATATTACTCGTATGCATATATATATATATATATATATATATATATATATATATCCTTATCCTCGTACAAACTTTACAGGGACTTCGGCGATGGCGGAGGGTCTGAATTCGAGTCACGCTCTGACTGTAGACTCCGCTAATATCCCCGATGAAGCACTAATCGGTGTTGAGGGGGTTGATGCAACTGTTGCTCTTGCAATGGAGCCTCCCTTGGTGACTCCCACTCCCCAAGCGCTTGCTCCCTTGGGAGAGGCATCCTTGGTGGTCGCCGATCCGATGGATCTTTCTGGGGGCGGCCCGGAAATTAGGGGACAGGTGGTCGAGGCTACCTTCCTTCTGCTGAAGCCTGTAGTGGCAGCTACTGCTCCTTGCTCAGAAGTTGTTATACCGGCCCACGTCCCCGATGATGTGCCTGGGGGCATGGAGGAGGCTGCCGATGTTATTTATATGTATGCCCTAGAGGCCATTACTGTACATGAGATGTATATTGTAGTGGATGCTGGGACATATATAGGTAGGACTTTTTTACTCGACATGATAGTACGCTATCTGGTTGCTCATTATCTTTACATGCATACTTGTTGTCTTTCTGTTACATGTTGATAAAGCCCTTAGAATGTGTACTCGACTTGCAGGACTATGATGTAGATCATACTAGTGGGGCCTGGGTAGTCCATGAGTACATCCTTCAATGTTCCTAGTCGTGGGAATATCGAGATGGGGCATCGATATTCCAGAGTAGACTAGTGTATATCTTCTCGACCCATGTGATGGGCAATGGATGATCCTATATCCATTAGTGTTTGACATCAAAGATGGTATGCGGGTGCTCAGTGGTGACTGGGTACACTGAACGGACTCGCCGAGAACTCCCAGATGGTATTATACCTCACGTCAGATGGCAGTTCTCTGGTGACACTGGTACAGCTTAGTCTGTTGACTCGAGATCGTCATAGAGTCTTGTGTGTCTCCTACTGTGCTTTGATTTCTACCCTACCACGGCTCTACTGAGTCGTGCAAATAAGTGGTTTTTGGGTACAGTCCCGATTCACATGGAGGCAATGAGCGATAGGAGGGGATTCGTCTCTCCCGGTATTGGGGGTTGATGTTGCGCTATGCTCGACTGGCCATAACTGGAAATCCCTGGCCAGGGTTGCAGTGATTTACTGGTAAGTGTTATCAGTAGTTTCACGCTTTTTGTGGACCTTACATCGGCATGACTTATCAAGCTACTGGGGTCTGACGTTTACCACCCCTAGACGAGATATGCGACATATCAGACGAACAGACCGGACTGTGCGGTAAGTGTTACTGATTGGATTCACAGGAGTGTGAACAGGCTTGCTCATTGATCTTCTGATCACTCAATACCCGGGTGGCCGTTACGTTTAGCAGACCGCTTGCGGCTTGTGGGTGATTGATATGATCACCACCTACTGCCGGCGTATTGACGAGTCTTTAGAGTCCTACACAGAGGTTTCCTGGCTCAAGCGAAACGAAATAGGTGCGCATATGAGATATGTGCGGGACCGAGAATAATACCAGTATGTGATACTGAATCCTATTCTCGCGATTTGTATCATCGGACGGTTATATGAGATATAGCCGGGTTACCGAATCAAGTGTTGATTCGATATATTGATACACTAGATATTAGTCGGTTATATGCGATGTGACCGGATCATTAAATCAAGTGTTGATTTAATAATTTAATGTATAATTATATATTTGATATATTCCTTTACATTAACTAGTATTTGTTCACTTAAGATTGACTTCTCACATTATGTGCACAAGTTGTAGATATATGTTTGTGCACTAGTTTGTATCATGATTGATAATACATGCAAACTTGGGTGTGTGTATGACTTACACCATATTTAAGATAATGGTTTGGGTTTTTTAATTATTTTGGTAAAACAAAATGGTGGTTTTCTTTGTCTTGGCTTGATGCTTCATGAAGCTTTTAAGCATCTTTGACAAAGTCCACTCATTTTGTTTTGCATAAGATTTTCATTAACCAAACCATTACCTCAAACTATGGTTTAGTCTCTACAAAGGTAAACTCACCCATGGTTGCATTATGATAGACTTCACTTGATTATTCTTTTTACATAATTCATTTTATATTTATTCTTTTCTTTCTTCTTCTTCTTCTTCAAGAAGAAGAAAAGCTTGCTAGAAATTTTCAAGTGAAGAAATAGAGTGAGAAATCCAAATCCAAAGTGAACCCACTTCCTATTTCATCATCCTCTATTACTTGCCATTTAGTTTAGGGTGTTCTCTTCACAAAGTTCTTGACCTAGTGAAGATAGAGCTTGAGTTTGAGTCTCCTCGACGTAGATCATCTTCGGCCTCGAAGTCAACGGCCTAGCCCGCTCATTTCTCCGAGGAAACCATCACTCGAGTCCGGGATCTCGATGATCGCAGCGAAGGGACGTCAACACGGAGCTTTAGAAGTGAAGGACCGGATCTACAAAGGTTGTAATCCCTTTTCACTTAGTGTTAAAGAGTTTAACTTGCTAGTTTTCGCCTAATCTCTAGTTTAAAGATCTTGTTTAGGGTTGTTCGGCACGGCTAAAATTTTAATCGGGCATGGTTGATGCCTTGTAGAACCTTGTTACAGTGCCTAAGAACCCCACAGTGGTATCAGAGACAAGATAGAGCTTTAGGCGAAGTCTAGACGAAGTTAAAAGTCTGATCGAACCCGGATAACCCCGATTAAACCTTTCTCTGGACAATTTTCAAAAATGTGATTTTTTAAGAATTAAAAATTCTCTGAAAATTAAACAGGAAAAACTAAGAATTACTGTGAAGTATGGCCCACTGATGCTCTTATATGACCGCGGAACCGCGGCCAAACCAATTGTTTGGCGGCGGTTCCGCGGCCAAAATTATGACTTAGTCTCTCATACTTCATATATTTATTCTTAGATCCTTTCTTGTCAATTTCTTCTGGGAATTTTTAATTCCACTCAAGTGTTGAGTTTTCTTAGGGTTGTATTGGGGACTCGTTGATTCGATCGGATAATTTAACTTTGTTTAGTTTGTCCGGGTAATTTTTAGATCGTGTTAAAAAGTTCGAATGGATATCAATAACTCATTTTTCCCCTACCGGAAAATTTCCAAGTGTTGGATTTTTCCGTAGTTTAAGAACGTTCTAAGTCGTGCAAGTAACGTGATGGACCCTCTAGAAGACAACAAACCTTAACTCAATTATGTGACCGTCTTGAACTGCCTTTTGAACCTTAGGGTTTGGGGCAGTACGGCGTTGCCACATGTGAGGCGTTGGCTTGACCCTTCTACGGCTGGACCATTGGTGCTGTTGCATATGATGGATGTTTTTAAACTCCCCTCAAGTGTTGAGAATTATTTGGGAAAACTTGGGTGTTTGATTATTCGATCGGAAAGTTTAACATTGTCTATTTTATGTGGAATGTGATACAATATTTGGAATCCACAGGTAGTTATGAGATAACTAATTTTAATGTTATAAATCTAGCAGTTCAGTCTCAGATGATCGGTTGCCACAGAATTTTGATGTGATCAAAAGTCCGTCGCAATCACGTCGCGCACGCGGATACTCGCGGGTAAACTTAATAGACAGCCACGCCCCATAGCCCCGACCAAGTGACTGTAGGAGAACCCCGTAGCCAAATGCATCCGTTCGGGTGCTCGCGGTAGCGGTGTTCCTCCTTAGTGCACTTCGTCGACGGCATCCGGGGGTGCGGCCGTCTATTGAAGTTTGCGACGAGTATTCGATCAGGATGTCGGGAATCATATTGAATTGCCCGACTTGGTATTGAAAAGTGTTTTCGATAATGAGACTAAAATGCTGGGTTTATAATAGTTAGGCATGCGATGTCTAAGGAATTCATTTGGTTAGGCATGTGATGTCTAAGGAGGTTGCGGATTCCAACTGTTATAGTTTTACACTTTCTTTTTTGCGACCGTAAGTGTAATATGTGGTGTATCGCCGGTTTCGTTGCTATACATCAACGACAATTGGGATACGCATATTTACTTACATTGATGATATGTGATGTTATGTGTTGCTGGATATGTTATATTGGATCGTCGTGTTTGAATAGCCAGGTTTTTTTTATGTGAGATGAGAGTTTTTCTTTTTCATTCATGAAAAATTCATTGTATGCAATATTCTTTTATTGGGGCACTTCCGGGCTGAGGATGATGTCACCATTGTATATTATTTACTTTTCCGCATTAGGATAGACCCAAGGCGGGGAGCACAAGTAACCGGGTTCTAGGGTCCAGAGGGAGACCATCTCGAGGAGTCGAGTTCGGGTCTCCTAACTCTAGAATTGGTAGGGTTGCTTGCTGCTCTCGTTGGGGTCTAGGGGTGTGGGATTGGATATTCATCACGACCGTGGAATCTGTGTTTTATACAGCCTCAAAATAAAATACGGACGTCCTAGTATATCCAATATTTCATATGTTGTTTTCTGCTGCGTTATCTGTGATGTGATCATGTGATATGTTTAGATAAATATTGTATATAGTATATATGATATATTATATAGACGTTGCTTATGTTTTACACCCGCGCTAGCCCTGCCCCGCTCTGCCGTTAGTTACCTAACCTAACGGTGCAGACGGGACATCGAGGCGAATGCGAATGGCATAAGTGTATGTTGTATTTATCTGTGATGTTTAGGTGGACTTAAATGATGGGACATTCATTAATGAGATTAATGAAAGAAAATAAACCTAAAAGATGTTGTGGAATCGAATTTCAAAAATTAGGTAGCTCTAGTTGTTGCTTTGCATAGCGGTGTTCCTTGTAGAACATCCAGCACCTTATTCGATAAGGAAAGAGCCGAGATCCCTTCACCGGGAGTGACCTCTTTAGCAATAACTAGCAGATGCTACAACCTTCAGTTTGTCTTTTGATTGCTTTTCTAGTTCTTGCTTTGCATAGTGGTATTGTGAATATCCTGCACCTCATTCGACGAGGAAAGAGCCGAGATCTCTTCACCGGGAGTGACCTCTTTAGCGAAACTAGCAAAAGCCTCAAAAACACTCCATTTAAAACCATTTGATTCCGCAATGAGATCAAGTTCAAAGCGTTAAAGGTTTTCTTAAAAACCATCCGCAACCCTCCGTCATTTTAGGAAGTAGAGTACTTAGTATTCGTGTTGTGTTTGTTGACCATAGTCAAGGCACAGTGTACGGTAGCTAAGTGATGTCTTCCTACACAGCATATGATGCGATTAGTTAGGACAGTCATGTGACTTTGTTGACCTTAGTTAAGGGTCATGTGGGTGGGTCTAATTAATCACGAAATGACGGGTAGAGCTTGACTAGTGCTTATGATTTATTGACCATAGTTAAGGTCATAAGTGCTTAGGGTAAAAACCTTTATCGGGAGTTTCAAGTGTTGAAATTTGCAATGAGATTGCATATCTTCTATGAGATAGTTGAATCCCGATACCCACTGCGAGTAATAGTTACTCTTGGGAGAGTTTTGAACTTTGCAATTAGCCGATCAAGTAGGTGTCTAGAAAGGTGTCAACGGGGTTACGCCCCTGGGAAAATGAGGTTTATTTTAATTAGGTCCGTGCGAAAGCACGGGGAACCTCCCTCAAAGTACCGGCATTGGCCTGGCTGAAAGATTGGCGAACTTGTAGAGTGTAATTAATCCCGGCTGGTCTTTCCTTTTAGGGTTTGAAGGAAGATTTGATAAAAACAGTGGGAGCCATCCTGACTAGATAAAATATATAACCAATCTAATCTTGCAAGAGCGCACGTAGAGTGTTTTCTTCTCTTTCTCTCTCCAGGTAGCGACCATGTCACGCCTTAATCAAGATAATAATATGGATGTATTGACCAAACCCGCTTGTTATACTGAGCTGGGGAACGTTGGTCCCGCTCCAACTTATAATTGTTATAAGACCGAGCAGGAAATATGGGAATACCAGGATTCCCATGCCACCCAAACGAAGAAAGTGCATGACGATGCAGCTTCTTCAGGTGTGTTCATTACATAGAACTGTTTCTCTGTATCCTCTACTTCCTGGGTATTAGATACCGGATCAGGATCCCGTAAATATAATCTGTTACATGGGCTACAGATAGGTAGAGAACTAAGAACGGGTGATAAATTTCATAAGATAGAAACGGTGCAAGTGTTGCAGCCAAGTCTGTTGATAGTTATCATCCTGTATTACTAGAACACATTGATTCTGAACGAATGTTATTAGATACCGAACCTGATATACAACATCATATCAGTCTCTTTTTATTAAAGAAGGATATAATTTTGTATTGTTGGATAATGTTTTGAACATTTCCTATATCAAGTGTTGATCGGTTCAGGCACGTTATCTAAAAGCATAGACGTTCTAAATCAAACCACGGTTCTTAATGTACAGAACACGCACAAGAGGAAGAGTTCAGAAATGAACGATTCCTTCTTGAGGTATTGTAGACTAGGTCATATCAATGTGACCCGACTAGCTGAAGTTACATTTAGATGCATATTTAAATTAGTTTGAATTTACATCTTGTGAAACTTGCCAGTCATGTCACAAAGATAAGATGACCATAGCTCCGTTTACTGGAAACAGAGAAAGAGTTAGTGAACTCTTGGGATTGATACATGCTGATGTATGAAGGTCCCCTGTCTACACATACCAAGACCGGTCCTTTGTACTTCATTACATTCTCTGATGATCTCTCAAGATTCAGACATGTGTTCCTGTTGAAACACAAGTCCGAAGCTTTTGAGATATTCACAGAATATAAAATAGAAGTAGAGAACCAAAAACGGGTATAAGTATTATGTCCTTTGATGAGATCAGGGAGGAGAATACTTGAGCACGGAATTCTTGGACTATTCTAAAGGAGAATGAGATTCTCTCTCAGCATTACTCCTCCGTATACACCACAGTACGTCGGCGTATCGGGGCGGAGCAATCACACCCTATTTGATATGGTGCGCTCTATGATGAGTACTACTGAGTTTCCTATTTCCTTTTGGGAGTTATGCACTTGAGAAGCTGCATACCTATTGAATAGGGTTCAAATCAAAGTCAATTCTGTGGAAGTTTGTTGGATATCCCAAGCATTCACAAGGGAATATCTTCTACCAAACAGAGGAACAAAAGATGTTTTGTTTCTAAGCATGCCACCTTTGAAAGGGAATTTCTTGTGAAGAAATTAATGGTCATGAGGTAGAACCGGAAAGAGTTCCAGCTATACAAAATGCAGCTGATAGATTAGATGGAACCAAAGGATTCAATAGTCACCGATAAACCTCAGCCTCTCCGCCAATCTAGCAGGGTTCCTCATCTGCCTGAGAGATACTTTGGTTTCTCGATGACAGTAGGAGCGAGGATTGCATCATGAGATGATGACCCAACTAGTTTTGAGCAGGCCATCAAGAGTAGGGACTTTGTAAGAATGGCTGGATGCTTAGCGATCTGAGATGGAATCCATGTACACCAACAAAGTATGGACTTTGGCTGCTATATCTGAAGGGTTAAATCCCCATCAGGAGCAAGTATATCTTGAGAAAATTACTTGGTGTAGATGGAAAAGTTGAGACTTTCGAAACTAGACTTGTTAAAGGTTTTCGTCATCGACCAGGCGTGGATAATGATGAAACCTTTTTCCAGTGCCTGTGCTTAAGTCCATCCAGATCCTACTTGACACTGATACATACCTTGATTACGATATCTGGTGGTTAGGTGTCATGACTGCTTTTCTAAATATTGATTTAGAAGAGAATGTCTATAAGAAAATAGCCAGAGGGCTTGGTAAACAGTGGGAGCAGCGGAAACGTGTGCAAGATGCTTTGTGTGATAAAGCAGGCATCGCGGAGTTGGAACATCTGTTTTGATATGGTAGTCAAAGAGTTTGACTTCATCAAAATAGTAGATGAACCTTGTACATACAAAAAGGTAGTAGAGAGTAAGGTGGTCATCCTCGTATTACACCTGGACAACATACTCTTGATAGGAAAAGAGTTTCCTATGCTACGCACGGTCAATCTCCTCTTATCACAAGGATTCTCCAAATAGGAAAAGGTGATACCTCCTAAATCCTGGGTTTTGGATCTATAAGATAGATCTAAATGGATATTAGGATTCTCACTAGGTGTAGTGAGATGGTATCAATCGATCCTGGGGAGAATCACTGGACAGCTTCCAGGGTGGTAAGGTTGACTGAATGTCAGTCACAGGCATTGTCTTTACCCTTAGTGGAGGGACGGTATGTTGGAAGAGTTCCAAGCTAGATACCGTGGCAAACTAGACGATAAAGGCTGGTGACATCGCTATCAGAGATAGGCAGTTTGGGTGTATATTAGTTCATGAGATGAACTAGGTTCCTACCATTGTGTGACAATGGAGGTGTGGCTTTGGCCCAGGAACCCTGGTCCCATCAGTGACCCAGACATATTCCAAGGCAGTATCACCTGACCATGGAGATTTTTGATCCCCAGGGTGATCGAGGTTAGGAGAGTAGACTCAGAGGACAACACGGCGGATCCACTCACAAAAGCCTTTTCTCAAAGAGAGACTTTTATGGGATGGTTGAGTATGGGATACTGCAACCACTGCTACAGATGGCCCTAGTGCAAGTAGGAGATTGTTAGTTATATGTATGCCCTAGAGGCCATTACTGTACATGAGATGTATATTGTAGTGGATGCTGGGACATATATAGGTAGGACTTTCTTACTCGACATGATAGTATGCTATCGGGTTGCTCTTTATCTTAACATGTATACTTGTTGTCTCTCTGTTACATGTTGATAAAGACCTTAGGATGTGTACTCAACTTGCAGGACTATGATGTAGATCATACTAGTGGGGCCTGGGTAGTCTATGAGTACATCCTTCAATGTTCCTAGTCGTGGGAATATCGAGACGGGGCATCGATATTCCAGAGTAGACTAGCGTATATCTTCTCGACCCATGTGATGGGAGATGGATGATCCCATATCCATTGGTGTTTGACATCAGAGATTGTATGCGGGTGCTCAGTGGTGACTGGGTAAACTGAACGGACTCGCCAAGAACTCCCAGATGGTATTATACCTCACGTCAGATGGCAGTTCTCTGGTGACACTAGTACAGCTTAGTCTGTTGACCTGAGATCGTCATAGAGTCTTGTGTGTCTCCCACTGTGCTTTGATTTCCATCCAACCATGGCTCTACTGAGTCGTGCAAACAGGTGGTTTTTCGGCACAGTCCCGATTCACAAGGAGACAATGAGCGATAGGAGGGGATTCGTCTCTCCCGGTATTGGGGGTTGATGTTGCGCTATGCTCGACTGGCCATAACTGGAAATCCCTGGCCAGGGTTGCAGTGATTTACTGGTAAGTGTTATCAGTAGCTTCACACTTGTTGTGGACCTTACATCGGCATGACTTATCAAGCTACTGGGGTCTGACGTTTACCACCCCTAGGCGAGATATATGACATATCAGACGAACAGACTGGACTGTGCGGTAAGTGTTACTGATTGGATTCACAGGAGTGTGAGCAGGCTTGCTCGTTGATCTTCTGATCGCTCAATACCCGGGTGGCCATTACGTTTAGCAGACCGCTTGCAGCTTGTGGGTGATTGATATGATCACCACCTACTGCCGGCGTATTGACGAGTCTTTAGAGTCCTACACAGAGGTTTTCTGGCTCAAGCGAAACGAAATAGAAGAGCATATGAGATATGTGCGGGACCGAGAATAATACCAGTATGTAATACTGAATCCTATTCTCACGATTTGTATCATCGGACGGTTATATGAGATATAGCCGGGTTACCGAATCAAGTGTTGATTCGATATATTGATACACTAGATATTAGTCGGTTATATGCGATATGACCGGATCATTAAATCAAGTGTTGATTTAATGATTTAATGTATAATTATATATTTGATATATTACTTTACATTAACTAGTATTTGTTCACTTAAGATTGACTTTCTCAGTTTATGTGCACAAGTTGTATATGTGATATATGTTTGTGCACTAGTTTGTATCATGATTGATGATACATGCAAACTTGGGTGTATATATGACTTACACCATATTTAAGATAATGGTTTGGGTTTTTAAACTATTTTGGTAAAACAAAATGGTGGTTTTTTTGTCTTGGCTTGAAGCTTCATGAAGTTTTTAAGCATCTTTGACAAAGTCCACTCATTTTGTTTTGCATAAGATTTTCATTAACCAAACCATTACCTCAAACTATGGTTTAGTCTCTATAAAGGTAAACTCACCCATGGTTGCATTATGATAGACTTCACTTGATTATTCTTTTTACATAATTCATTTTATATTTATTCTTTTCTTTCTTCTTCTTCTTCTTCAAGAAGAAGAAAAGCTTTCTAGAAATTTTCAAGTGAAGAAATAGAGTGAGAAATCCAAATCCAAAGTGAACCCACTTCCTATTTCATCATTCTCTACTACTTGCCATTTAGTTTAGGGTGTTCTCTTCACAAAGTTCTTGACCTAGTGAAGATGGAGCTTGAGTTTGAGTCTCCTCGACGTAGATCATCTTCGGCCTCGAAGTCAACGGCCTAGCCCGCTCATTTCTCCGAGGAAACCATCACTCGAGTCCGGGATCTTGATGATCGCAGCGAAGGGACGTCAACACGGAGCTTTAGAAGTGAAGGACCGGATCTACAAAGGTTGTAATCCCTTTTCACTTAGTGTTAAAGAGTTTAACTTGCTAGTTTTCGCCTAATCTCTAGTTTAAAGATCTTGTTTAGGGTTGTTCGGCACGGCTAAAATTTTAATCGGGCATGGTTGATACCTTGTAGAACCTTGTTAGAGGGCCTAGGAACCCCACAGCCAAGGCTGCTATCCCTCCAGCCCAGAACAGGAGAAGCATCGAAGGTAGCCTTCTATATTTTATATTAATAATCTCTCCATTATCTGAACCCTTCTGTCTTTTTCAGAATTGCGTGGATTGGCGGCGTCTATTGCTGATCTGTCTCCCAGGAAGTCCTTTTAGTGCCTGCTGGAGATGGCCGCTCCGCAAGCGATATCTCCTCAACGCATCGTCCTCTCTTCCGGGCAAGGTCAGTGTCTTTCACCCTCACCTCACTGTGTTATTACTATTTCATATAATGACATTGATGTCTTCTACAGTTCTGGAAGCTGATGTCGAGGTTGAAATCCTTGATGGGCCTGGGGAGCCTTCAGACCCCTCTTGCATGACTGTGGGTAAGTAAAGTCTTAACGGCGTTCCATTTGTTTTTTGCTTACAAGTCTCACTGACTGTTTATAAATCTGAACAGCTCTGCAAGTTCTCACCATGCTGGAGTCTCGCATTGCCATGCCACCCGGTCCCTATGCTCTGCGCGCCTCAGAACGGATGGCAAAGCTAAGCATCCACTCCCTGTCAGCCTTAATTGAGGATCTTTGCGCTGGCAATCTGATCACGGCCGAAGCGTTTGCCGCTGAAGCCAACAGTTCTCTTCCCTTTCTTGCTACTTACCATAGTGAGACTTTGGTGCAAGTCTGGGTCGAGTTCTGTCGTCAGGTAGAGGTTTGCTTGCATGTTCTTGAATGTACATGCCTTCCTTCGGAGGTTGTGGCCGCGAAGGAGAGCCTACAGGGGCTTATTGAGCGGTGCACGGCGAATATGATATCATGTGAGAAAAGGCTCAGCCACTAGTTTTCGGAGAGGGAACTGGCTTCCAAAGCACTGAGGGAGCTTCAAGCCAACCTTACGGTCAAGACCACTAAAGCATATGAACTTTGGCAAGTACTTCAAGAGGCTATCAGGGAGGTGGTAGCTATTGATAAGGCCACCGTGTTTACTCGTGAAATGGTCGAAGCTCATAAGGTTACTGAGAAAGAGCTTGAAGGGCGGCTTGCCTCATACCAGGCCCAACAGGCTCAAGCGGAGGCCCGTCTTTTGACGATAATAAATCATGAATCCGAGGCCCAGCGAAAAAGGGGTGAACTGGCAAATCTACTGAATCGTCCGCCGGCTTGAAGAATTGTATATTTTTTTATTCTCTTTTTCTTGTACATACCTCTGAATGAGGGTGTTTTTTAATTCTTTTATAAATTGTACTTTGTATCCATTTTAATTCATGAATAAAAGACATGTTTTGCTCCATGATGGTGTGTCTCTTCCTGTAAGTGTGTTCTGTGGATGATTTATTTTGATTTCCTTGTAGGTCAGCGATGGCTTAGGAGTCAGGGTTAAGATCTGCCTCCTAACACTTTTCAACTTTATGAGCCGTGAGGGTCTCATAGAGAATTTTCTCCCTACAGGTCGAGAGGATCCCGTAGGTGTAATTTCTCCTTAAGAATCGTGAGGATTCCTAAGTGTGTTTTCTCTTGAGAGTCGTAAGGATCTCACAAGAGAATTTGCTCCCTTACGAGTCGTGAGGACCCGTAAGTGATGGGTAAAGTTAACGGTATCCATATTTCACGGAGTCAGGAGTTGTTCTGGCCATTTCCCATGGGGTCAAGATTGACTTTAACCGTATTTTATAGGACCGGGATTTGCTCTGGATGGTTCCCACGGGGTCATAGCCGTGTTCTGTGAGGACCAGGCTCCGCTCTGGATGCTTTCCACGGGTTCATTGCCGTGTTCTACAAGGACCAGGATCCGCTGTGGACGTTTCCCACGGGGTCAGGATTGACATAAGCCGTGTTCCACATGACCAGGAATTTGCTCTGGATGCTTCCCACGGGGTCAGAGCCGTGTTCTGCGAGGACCAGGCTCTGCTCTGGATGATTCCTACGGATTCATTGCCGTGTTCTGCGAGGACCAGGATCCGCTTTGGACGTTTCCCACGGGGTCAGGATTGACATAAGCCGCGTTCCACGTAACCAGGAATTTGCTCTGGATGCTTCCCACGGGGTCATAGCTGGTTCTGCGAAGACCAGGCTCCGCTTTGGATGCTTCCCACGGATTCAATGCCGTGTTCTGTGAGGACCAGGATCCGCTGTGGACGTTTCCCACGAGGTCAGGATTGATATAAGCCGCGTTCCACGTAACCAGGAATTTGCTCTGGATGCTTCCCACGGGGTCATAGTCGTATTCTACGAGGACCAGGCTCCGCTCTGGACGTTACCCACGGGGTCAGGATTGACATAATCCGCGTTACACGTAACCAGGAATTTGCTCTGGATGCTTCCCACGAGGTCATAGCCGTGTTCTGCGAGGACCAGGCTCCGCTCTGGATGCTTCCCACGGGATCATTGCCGTGTTCTGGGAGGACCAGGATCCGCTCTGGACGTTTCCCATGGGGTTAGGATTGACATAAGCCACGTTCCACGTAACCAGGAATTTTCTCTGGATGCTTCCCACGAGGTCATAGCCGTGTTCTGCGAGGACCAGGCTCCGCTCTGGATGCTTCCCACGGATTCATTGCCGTGTTCTGTGAGGACCAGGATTCGCTCTGGACGTTTCCCACGAGGTCAGGATTGACATAAGCCGCGTTCCACGTAACCAGGAATTTGCTCTGGATGCTTCCCACGGGGTCATAGCCGTGTTCCGCGAGGTCTAGGATCCGCTCCGGACGTTTCCCACGGGGTCAGGATTGACATAAGTCGCGTTCCACGTAACAAGGAATTTGCTCTGGATGGTTCCCACGGGGTCATAGCCGTGTTCTACGAGGACCAGGCTCCGCTCTGGATGCTTCCCACGGGTTCATTTCCGTGTTCTGCGAGGACCAGGATCCGCTCTGGACGTTTCGCACGGGTCAGGATTGACATAAGCCGCGTTCCACGTAACCAGGAATTTGCTCTGGATGCTTCCCACGGGGTCAGAGCCGTGTTCTGCGAGGACTAAGCTCCGCTATGGATGCTTCCCACGGGTTCATTGCCGTGTTCTGCGAGGACCAGGATCCGCTCTGGACGTTTCCCACGGGGTCAGGATTGACATATGCCGCGTTCCACGTAACCAGGAATTTGCTCTGGATGCTTCCTACGGGGTCATAGCCGTGTTCTGCGAGGGCCAGGCTCCGCTCTAGATGCTTCCCACGGGTTCATTGCCGTGTTCTGCGAGGACCAGGATCCGCTCTGGATGTTTCCCACGGGGTCAGGATTGACATAAGCCGCGTTCCACGTAACCAGGAATTTGCTCTAGATGCTTCCCACGTGGTCATAGCCGTGTTCTGCGAGGATCAGGCTCCACTTTGGATGCTTCCCACGGGTTCATTGCCGTGTTCTGCGAGGACTAGGATCCCCTCTGGACATTTCCACAAGGTCCGGATTGACATAAGCCATGTTCCACATAACCAGGAATTTGCTCTGGATGCTTCCCACGGGGTCATAACCGTGTTCTGCGAGGACCAGGATCCGTTCTGGACGTTTCCCACGGGGTCAGGATTGATATAAGCCGCGTTCCACGTAACCAAGAATTTGCTCTGAATGGTTCCGACGGGGTCATAGCCGTGTTCTACGAGGACCAGGCTCCGCTCTGGATACTTCCCATAGCTTCATTGCCATGTTCTGCGAGGACCAGGATCCGCTCTGGACGTTTCCCACGGGGTCAGGATTGACATAAGCCGCATTCCACGTAACCAGTAATTTGCTCTGGATGCTTCCCACGGGGTTATAGCCGTGTTCTGCGAGGACCAGGCTCCGCTCTGGATGCTTCCCACGGGTTCATTGCCGTGTTCTGCAAGGACCAGGATCTGCTCTGGACGTTTCCCAGGAGGCCAGGATTGACGAAAGACGCATTCCACGTAACCAGGAATTTGCTCTGGATGCTTCCCACGGGGTCATAGCCGTGTTCTAGGAGGACCAGGCTCCGCTCTGGATGCTCCCTACGGATTCATTGCCGTGTTCTGCGAGGACCAGGATCTGCTCAGGACGTTTCCCACGGGGTCAGGATTGACATAAGCCGCGTTCCACGTAACCAGGAATTTGCTCTGAATGCTTCCCATGGGGTCATAGCCGTGTTCTACGAGAATCAGGCTCCGCTCTAGACAATATCCACGGGGTCAGGATTGACATAATCCGCGTTACACGTAACCAGGAATTTGCTCTGGATGCTTCCCACGGGGTCATAGCCGTGTTCTGCGAGGACCAGGCTCCGCTCTGGATGCTTCCCATGGGTTCATTGCCGTGTTCTGCAAGGACCAGGATCCGCTCTAGACGTTTCCCACGGGGTCAGGATTGACATAAGCCGCGTTCCACGTAACTAGGAATTTGCTCTGGATGCTTCCCACGGGGTCATAGCCATGTTCTGCGAGGACCAGGCTCCGCTCTGGATGCTCCCACAGGTTCATTGCCGTGTTCTGTGAGGACCAGGATCCGCTCTAGACGTTTCTCACGGGGTCAGGATTGACATAAGCCGCATTCCACGTAACCAGGATTTTTCTTTGGATGCTTCCCACAGGGTCATAGCCGTGTTCTGCGAGGACCAGGATCCGCTCTGGACGTTTCCCATGGGGTCAGGATTTACATAAGTTGCGTTCCACGTAACAAGGAATTTGCTCTGGATGGTTCCCACAGGGTCATAGCCGTGTTCTACGGGGACCAGGCTCCGCTCTGGATGCTTCCCACGGGTTCATTTCCGTATTCTGCGAGGACTAGGATCCGCTTTGGACGTTTCCCACGGGGTCAGGATTGACATAAGCCGCGTTCCACGTAACCAGGAATTTGCTCTGGATGCTTCCCACGGGGTCATAGCCGTGTTCTGCGAGGACCAAGCTCCGCTCTGGATGCTTCCCACGGGTTCATTGCCGTGTTCTGCGAGGACCAGGATCCGCTCTGGACGTTTCCCACGGGGTCAGGATTGACATAAGCCGTGTTCCACGTAACCAGGAATTTGTTTTGGATGCTTCCCACGGGGTCATAGCCGTGTTCTGCGAGGACCAGGCTCCGCTCTGGATGCTTCCCATGGGTTCATTGCCGTGTTCTGCGAGGACCAGGATCTGCTCTGGACGTTTCCCACGGGGTAAGGATTGACATAAGCCGCGTTCCATGTAACCAGGAATTTGCTCTGGATGCTTCCCACGGGGTCATAGCCGTGTTCTGCGAGGACCAGGCTCCACTCTGGATGCTTCCCATGGGTTCATTGCCGTTTTCTGCGAGGACCAGGATCTGCTCTGGACGTTTCTACGGGGTCAGGATTGACATAAGCCACGTTCCACATAACCAAGAATTTGCTCTGGATGCTTCCCACGGGGTCATAGCCGTGTTCTGCGAGGACAAAGATCCGTTATGGACGTTTCCCATGAGGTCAGGATTGACATAAGCCGCGTTCCACGTAACCAGGAATTTACTCTGGATGGTTCCTATGGGGTCATAGCCGTGTTCTACGAGGACCAGGCTCCGCTCTGGATACTTTCCATGGGTTCATTGCCGTGTTCTGCGAGGACCAGGATCCGCTCTGGACATTTCCCACGGGGTCAGGATTGACATAAGCCGCATTCCACGTAACCAGGAATTTGCTCTGGATGCTTCCCACGGGGTCATAGCCGTGTTCTGTGAGGACCAGGCTCCGCTATGGATGCTTCCCACGGGTTCATTGCCATGTTCTGCGAGGACCAGGATCCGCTCGGGACATTTCCCAGGGGGCCAGGATTGACATAAGCCGCGTTCCACGTAACCAGGAATTTACTCTGGATGCTTCCCACGGGGTCATAGCCATGTTCTGCGAGGACCAGGCTCCGCTCTGGATGCTTTCCACGGATTCATTGCCGTGTTCTGCGAGGACCAGGATCTGCTCTGGACGTTTCCCACGGGGTCAGGATTGACATAAGCCACGTTCCACGTAACCAGGAATTTGCTCTGGATGCTTCCCACAGGGTCATAGCCGTGTTCTACGAGGACCAGGCTCTGCTCTGGACGTTTCCCACGGGGTTAGGATTGACATAAGCCGCGTTCTACGTAACCAGGAATTTGCTCTGGATGCTTCCCACGGGGTCATAGCCGTGTTCTGTGAGGACCAGGCTCCGCTCTTGATGCTTCCTACGGGTTCATTGCCGCGTTCTGCGAGGACCAGGATCCGCTCTGGACGTTTCCCACGGAGTCAGTATTGACATAAGCCGCGTTACACGTAACCAGGAATTTGCTCTGGATGCTTTCCACGGGGTCATAGCCGTGTTCTGCGAGGACCAGGCTCCGCTCTGGATGCTTTTCACGGGGTCATTGTCGTGTTCTGCGAGGATCAGGATCCGCTCTAGACGTTTCCCACGGGGTCAGGATTGACATAAGCCGCGATCCACGTAACCAGGAATTTGCTCTGAATGCTTCTCATGGGGTCATAGCCGTGTTCTGCGTGGATCAGGCTTCGCTCTGGATGCTTCCTACGGGTTCATTGCCGTATTCTGCGAGGACCAGGATCCGCTCTGGACGTTTCTCATAGGGGCAGGATTGACATAAGCCGCGTTCCACGTAACCAGGAATTTGCTCTCGATGCTTCCCATGGGGTCATAGCCGTGTTCTGCGAGGACCAGGCTCCACTCTGGATGCTTCCCACGGGTTCATTACCGTGTTCTGCGAGGACCAGGATCCGCTCTGGACGTTTCCCACGGGGTCAGGATTGACATAAGCCGCGTTCCACGTAACCAGGAATTTTCTCTGGATGCTTCCCACGGGGTCATAGCCGTGTTCTGCGAGGACCAGGCTCTGCTCTGGATGCTTTCCACGGATTCATTGCCGTGTTCTGCGAGGACCACAATCCGCTCTGGACGTTTCCCACAGGGTCAGGATTGACATAAGCCGCGTTCCACGTAACCATGAATTTGCTCTGGATGCTTCCCACGGGGTCATAGCCGTGTTCTACGAGGACCAGGCTCCGCTCTGGACGTTTCCCACAGGGTCAGGATTGACATAAGCAGCGTTCCACGTAACCAGGAATTTGCTCTGGATGCTTCTCACGGGGTCATAGCCGTGTTCTGCGAGGACCAAGCTCCGCTCTGGATGCTTCCCACGGGTTCATTGCCGTGTTCTGTGAGGACCAGGATCCGCTCTGGACGTTTCCCACGGGGTCAGGATTGACATAAGCCGCGTTCCACGTAACCAGGAATTTGGTCTGGATGCTTCCCACGGGGTCATAGTCATGTTCTGCGAGGACCAGGATCCGCTCTGGATGCTTCCCACGGGTTCATTGTCATGTTCTGTGAGGACCAGGATCTGCTCTGGACGTTTCCCACGGGGTCAGGATTGACATAAGCCGCGTTCCACGTAACCAGGAATTTTGACTTTATCCGCATTTCACGGACTCGGGGTTTGACTTTCGATCATCTGTGCACCGCCGAGTCATGGAACAGGGAGTTGCCGTGGTTCCGCTTTGCTTGATGTTGTGTCGAATGTTGAGATGATCTCTAGGCTATCTGTGAACCGTCGAGATTTGGCTTCTTCTTCTGATGGAGCTGTTCACACCATAATATTGTATTATTATTCTCCCCATTCTTATTCGTTTTATAAATAAACAGGTGTTTTTGATGCATGTCTGCTACATATTACAGGTTACAGGTTCTTGGATCTAAAACAGTGAAAAAGATAAAAGATGATACAAAAGTGTGACTTTGACCAACAAACAGAGAATCTTGATCAAGCCTACACAAAGATCAATACAAAGCAGCGCAAGGTTCCAGACTTCGTCATGAAGCAACGGTAAAAGTCCACTACAATGTTCACTGGAGATCTGGAAGAGAACGAGAAAACATTATGAGAAAAGACATGCAGAAGCAAGAATTACTAGTCAAGAAGAGCCAACAGCAGAAATCACAAGGCCCAAGCCCCCTGTTTGACCGCGGAACCGCGGCCAAACAGAGCCTGGGGCCACGGTTCCGCGGCAGGTTAAAGCTTGTGTGGAGAAATGTTTTTACCAAAATAAATAGCGGCGCTGACTAGTCAACCTAGGGTCATTTTGGTAAATGCAGACATGCGGATCAATTGTAACCTAGGATTTCCTATCCTCTATAAATAGGAACTCTAAATCATTGTATTCTTTTCATGCCTCCCTCATGCCTTCTTTCATTAATAAAATTCAGATTTCTTTTGGAAAGCATCGGTGCCTCTTTTCATATCATCTATTCAGATCTGACAACCCTATGTAAATGTTTGGAGAGAGCCATCTGTAAGTAGTTTTATTTAATTGCTCTAGTTTAGATTTAATTCCTTGCCCTAGATAAATGTTCTTCAATTCCCTAATGAGCGAGTAGTCTCATCGCTTGTTAGGGTTAGCTTTGGGGAAGGCTTTTTGAGAGATGAGATCTCTCATCCCTTTCTTGCCCATCATACTTTTTCATAGGACTCCATGCATACATGCACATACCGCTCCCTATGGCACCCTATCCCACGAGGTAGCGGTGATACCGTAGTATAAAGGTCCGGTTGCGCGTGTTTTCCATGGAGGTTAGGGTAAGGATCGATAAAGGAAGGACAAGAACCTAGAGGAAGAAACATCTTCCCGAATGGATCTAATCCCCTTTATTAATAATTACCATAACTCCTCTTAGATCCTAATTTGGGTATAGAAAGCGTTGAGATTTATTTACATTTCCAAACCTACCCTAAACCTAACCCTAGCAAGACTTAGATCTAGATAATCTTAGTTTCCTAATCTTAGTATAGATAGATTTAGTTTTTAGATTTAATAAATCAATCCGAACACCTATCGGAATTAACTCGTTTGAGCGATTAGGAAATTCACAACATCCCTGTGGACCGACCCGTACTCACCGGCTAGCTACCAAGCGACGCCGTTCTTGATTGCGGTAATAGATAGTTTTTGAGATAAATTAGGAGCCTAGGGAGAGAAGGTGTGATTCCTTCTTTGTTTGCGCCTCTGGATTGTATACAGGGATTGATGTGATCTCACCTGTAGGGCATAAGTTTCATTTTATATTTTTCTTTCCGCGATGCTCTTTCATTTCAGCTTTCATATCGCGAAAGTCGCGATTGCCCAATTATTTCGGCTATTTTTCGCGGTGCCTAATCATTTCGGCTATTTGTTTTTATTTACTCGCTACTTTTTATTGTGAGTTGCCCCATCATTTCGGCTATTTTGTATGCATACGTAACTTGCTGATTTTGTCGCAAGTTGCCCCATCATTTCAGCTATTCTGTATGCATTTGCCTTGTTGCGAGCTCGGGATTTGATACCGATTTAGGCATCAGCATCGCTACAACTGGGATATTGCCAGGAGCAAATCATCTGCCACGACCCGAAAGTACGGAACATGACCGGCACTTAAATTACGAAACGTCTCAAGGCGTACGTAATCTAAGTAAGCCGAAAACCCAGAAATCCAAACCAAGAAAAGTAATAGAGTGAAGGAAAAACCATTTTAAATCAAATAGTTTGCAACATACACCGAAATATGCAATTTAAAATCACAAGTCTTTTCTAAAAATTTCGGCAGAGTTTCCTTTGAAAAAACTGACCCCAAGCGGGTACAAAACCTGATAAAGCATATATAATAAAAAATGCATCCCCAAGCGGGAGCTAGCTCTTCGTCAATCGACGGTCACAACCACGCAAGCAATAAAATATACAACGTCGAAAGGCGAGGATCACAACAGAAAAGGAAACTCAAACAGCAAGAAAACCATAGAAATACACGCGCGACTCTAAGGTCGAATGAATAAACAACACTGGTCTCTATCTGAAATAAATACATGTTTGGTTGATGGAACTTCTAGATACAACTGAATAATAATATACAAGATATAATGATGGTCACGATACAAGTGAACCCACCTACTAGCAAATCACCCGGAAATGGAAGTAGTGCCAGCAAAGCCGTAATGAAACCTGTACGGCAAAACCTGCAAGAAACTGGGGCACAACGGGGGTGAGTTGCCAACTCGTGAATAGAATACATCTCCGAACAGAAATCGCATGTATGACGCAATCCTAGGTCATACGATCACTGTATAAATCCTCAAATATATAACCTGCAACCTAATAACAATGGCTACGGTATACCTGTAAAAAAGGGTAATACCAAGTGCTCGTGTCAGTGCCTCAGGTAGCAATATATCAAATAGATGAAGTATGCGTGCATGAAAAGTATGATGAAGTATTTAAATTGATATCAATACATATATATTAGCGTCCCATTCCACTAATATTGGTGTAAGGGCATATATAACAGCGTCCTCATCCCCTGTTATATATACATATGAAGTATGATCAATGTAATCAGAATCTGTATGTGATCGATGTCTGTATATATGTGGATCCCGTCTACGTGTCACCCAATGACAATAAGCATCATGCATATAAATATGAGGATATAATCAAAATCATGGAAAAACATCGTGAAACCTGTGCCTAGCATCGGCACAAAATATAGTCTCAATCTCAATATCTCAATGTCTCTGTATCAACCTCACTATCTAGGGCACCGTCAATCCAGACCGGCCCTTACCATCAATCTCAAGACTACGATGGTATCCTCCGGATATCCGACACGTCGGGTAATATCACCGGTCGGTAGTGCTCCCCTGCCAGGCTCAACGCCATCATCTACGATCCTCTTGCCCCGGGGTACCGCACCGGGCCCACCATGTACCCGAAACGGTTCCTCCACTCCTCGAACTCGGGTCTCACATGTCGCTTTCAGCACCGAGAAAACACATGGTGGACGCACTGAAATATCATATCAAGGGTGACCGGGTTTTTAAAACAGTTACATATTCTCTTTTGAAATACCCACGGTTCCCAAATCCAGAAATCTCATGGAAGTCCGAATCCAAATCATCAATAGCACGTAAAACCATGAATATAGGGATAAGAATCCATGAATGCGGCATAACAATGAATAACAGTATGCTTGAAGTGACAAGTAATAACTACAATATCTAAGCTGGCATATAAGGCAAGTACACTAATATCATGTCAAAACTACTAGCTAACAAGCTAAATCAAGCAATAATATTCTCTAAGTGTACGTGACATGGCAATTATCGATGAAGATGTGTGTGAACCGGCAAGTAAGTGTCGTGGTACATACGTCATCGGTAATGGTGCCGGTGTCCTAATAGCATGATATCAACAAGCAATATGAAATCAAAATATAAGTATGCGATGCAGAGCGAACAGCAATAATGAGCGGGAGCTGAATACTAGGCACAATGATAACTAATCTGCATTTAATACCCTATGAGTCATACAGCTACACTAAACTATAGGCTGAGCTAACAGACTAACTGAGGGTAAGGAAACCACCTAACATCTGAGTCGATACATATATACATATATATTAGTCGGTGAACCCGGCTCGATAATATCACATCCGATACCATATCTATAATCAGATATTCCCAAGTCGAGAGTGCGGATCAAACATCAATATATAGCTCGTACGTAAATCCGTCGTACGACATCTCCAAATCTGGGTACGGGTCAATATCACATTCATCACTTTATTCATCTGATATCCTCTTTATCAAAGATCACAATCCAGGGTACTGACCTACGTCTAGTACATTACTAATTTCATCAATAAGATCATGACCTAACTGCTGATCTACAGGCTCAACAAACCGATATCATCGTCATATATTACAAAGAGGTATACATCGCCCCAAAGAGACCCATTATAAAAATCTTATCATATCATATCCTATCTCATATCACGATCACATGTCAGCCATTATATATATATATATATATATATATATATATATATATCACTATTTACATGGCATCGTCATCCAAAGATCCGCTATAACATCAGGACGTATCTCAAGTACGAATCCTGCCATATCACCGACCTCACGGTCTCAAATCACATCTCATCGACTCACCTCAAATCCCAAATACTATCCTCAAATCCAGTATGTGAACACATAGTCCCATACCCATGTGAACACATAACCATATAAGCACATATGAAAGAAGAATGAATGCAAGTATGGATGTGTGTGTGCATGTGTGGTGCGACCACAACTCTAACACTAAACTAATCCAATCACACCTAGAATCTATCCTTATCATCAATAATCTCAAACAAAATACAATCAATATATGTGCATACGTATCCGTATACACATCACCACGAAGTGCGGGGGTGCTATACGCCATCCACCCGACTTCTCCCTGTAGATATAAATCTACTCACCTTGCTTCTTGTGTGCCGATGTCGATGTCGCCATCTTTATCTTCAACGCCTCGACGTCACGTGGGGTACCTACAAGGATATCACAAATGCTAAAGCACATGAAAACCACATCGGAAACTAAAACGGTATACGCTACGCCCATAGGTAAAAACCTATAGTCTCGCATGCAAACCCGACCAATAACCTTTTGCCGTTGACGTTCAAACGCCATCCGACTGAAACGAATCACCAAATACCAAAATCCATGCTAAAGCAAGTCATAAACCATGCGCCAACTCATGAAAATGACCCTAGATTTTACCCTAAATGGAATCAGACAAAATTGCACATACCAAAGGTCTAATTTATAGGGTATCAAGCTACAGAACAAATACGGAGCCCAGAACCCATGCTCTGACTACAAATTGCAGCCAGAAGGGATTTATCTGCGGCCATGAAGTGGAGTCAGGGGCTGGGGATTTGGGTGGTGGTTCCAGGGTGCCTGCACATCTCTCTGTCAAGTCAATTTTATTTTCAGGTGCCTTGGGTTAATGCAGATCTCTAAAAACAACGACAGATTTTCAGTTTTTTCCCGATATTGATTACATAAATCCGTATTCTGGGTTTTTGTCTCTGGTTTAGGTCTCCATTCAATCACCACAGGGGTTGTAACCTCTAATTACACCTCAATTCACCTTTTGTTTCAGATCAAACCCTAAACCCTAACTTGAATTTTCAAAAGTCCTCAAAACGACATAATATCGACATGATACTAGTATGGATGCAATAAGAAATGAAATACTACTCTAATAGGTGCAGAAATTACCTCCTTTGGCAACTCAAGAATTTTCTTGAGTTGCTCAAAGTCCTCAAAATCAGCTCTTACTTAGTCCATTGTGTAGTTAGTGAGCTTGGGAACATCTTTTGTGAAATGGGAATGAGGTTTTGGGGTAGTATTCATGGTAGATCTAGGGTTTGAAGAGGGGAGGAAGAAGAGGGAGGGGCTGCAGCAGCAAGGGAAGGAGAGGAGAGAGAATGAGAAGGGGAAAATGATGGGGGAGCATGGGTCAAACAAGTCAAAAGTAACCCTCTCTCTCTCTCATCATCATCATACTTACTTTTTCTTTTCCTTTTCTTTTCCTTTATTCCATCACACTCAATGGTAACCCTAGGCCACTATCTACCCACAACATGTAAGGAAATGTGACAAGTGTGGAAAAATGATATGTGCACATTTTTGCACAAAAAGGCTAAAAACCCGATTAGCGATTTTTAATCGCGATTAGTACTAAATTAGCATATAACTAACCATAAAAACTTTAAAATGGCATAATTCCATAATATACCCTATTTTAGAATTTTCCAAAATTTTTCCAAAATTTTCCCCATTTATCGGTATTTAATTATACCAGAATATTAAAATATTCATTAAAAATTATTATTAAATTATAAAAATTCCCAAAAATAATATTTTATTTTTTTTAAATGTTACATCATCATTTGCCTCTGTCGATGTCGAACAAAGGCGGCTTAGTAAACAAGGTTAAGATCCTGTCGACTAAGGCTTTTGACTTCATGAGCCGTAAGGGTCTCATAAAGGTACTTCTCCCTACAAGTCGTGAGGATCTCGTAAGTGTATTTTCTTCTTGAGAATCGTGAGGATTCCTAAGAGTATTTTCCCTTGAGAGTCGTAAGGATCTCACAAAAGAGTTTTCTCCTTATAAGTCGAGAGGACTTACAAGGGTTGTTCATCATGCCAACATATCCCTAGTCGCGGGTAAGACTTTGTTAGGGAAATGTTTATTCACGCCTGTGGATTGTATACAAGGGTCAGCATTGAGCCGCTTGTAGGGCAGTAAGGAGGTTGTGATGGCTGCTTAAGAACAGGTTCAGATCCCTGTTGCTTAAGGCTTTTGAATCCTATGAGCCGTGAGGGTCTCACAGGAGGGTTCTCCTTACGAGCCGTGAGGATCTCGTAAGTGTAATTTCTCCTTAGGAATCGTGGGGATCCCTAAGTGTGTTGTTCCCTTGTGAGTCGTAAGGATCTCACGCAGGTGGTTTCTCCTCACAAGGTCGAGAGCACCTTGCAAGTGTCTTTTAACGAGGTTGCGCCCTTTCGGGTTTTCACAAAACTCACCGGTAGTCCTGCTGTTTTTACTCACGGAGCCCTTTCGGGTTTTCATCCGTGCCCAATTTGCTTATGGACATACCGTTTTCTTTTCTTTTCTTTTTTTTTTATATTACATTTTTTTTGTCAGCCTTGGGATGCTGCTGTCCATAGTAGTTTATCGACGTCTCGGTCAATTGCAAGTTTTAGGACATTGCGGTCCATCATTAGTTTAATGACGTTTCGGTCCGACGTTAGTTTAAGGACGTTTCGGTCCGAAAGATGGCTACTACTTATAGAGTTTGGGCTTAGCAAGATAGCGAGCAGACATAGTCGTCGTCATCTATCATTGACCTAGGCCGTGACTCGTCAGGCGTAGTACTTTTTCAGGAAGCGACCATTTATTGGCCTGAAGGGCCTTTTGCCATGCATGTCCATGAGTAGATAAGCTCCACCCTAATAAACTTTTTCTATGATGTACGAGACTTCATAGTTCGGCTCAAATTTCTCCCGTTTGGCACAATTGGGGATCATAGGTCTTTTGACCACTAGCACGAGTTCGCCTTGGCGGAATGTTCTCGGCCTAGGCAATCTTTCATATGAGCGCGTCATCTTTGCTTTATAAGCCTCTAAATTTTGTTGCGCCATGAGCCAGGTTTCATCAAGGGCGTCGATTTCCTCAAGACGAAGGTGGGCATTTTCTTTGTTTGTTAGCTCGGAATGAACCACCACTCATAGAGATGGTAGCTCTATCTCGAGGGGGAGTACCGCCTCCGCACCGAATACCAACGCATACGGCGTTGTGTTCGTGGCCGTCTTGAACGTAGTTCGATACGCCCAGAGAGCTTCATGCAGTCTCTCATGCCAGTCCCTCTTATTTCGAGACACCGTCTTTTTCACGATCTTTGTTAAGATCTTGTTGAAAGCCTCAGCCAGACCGTTAGCTCGGGGATTGTAGACCGAAGAGTATCTCCAGTCTATGTTATGTTGTTGTGCGAAGCGACTGATCTTGTGGCTTCTGTAGGCTGGCCCGTTATCGGAGATAATCCGTCGCGGAGTGCCAAACCGGTAAATGACGTGCGTTTTGAAGAAATGGAGGATATTCTCCGTCTTTACTTCCCTTAATGGTACTGCTTCTACCCATTTGGAGAAATAATCATTTGTCGCCAATATGAACCGATGTCCTCTCGACGATGCTGGTTCGATGGGGCCGATTATGTCAGTTCCCCACATTTCGAACGGCCGGCTAGCCACTGTTGGATGTAATGGATTTGGATGTTGATGGATGAAGTCTCGATGAATCTGGCACGAGTGGCACTGCTTAGCGTATTCGAGACAGTCCTGGATCATCGTTGGCCAATAATAACCCATCCGTTTGATCTTTAACTTCATCTTTGGGCCGGCTTAGTGATAATCGCAGAGTCCGTCGTGAGTTTCATGGACGACTCTCTTTGCCTCTTCCAGTCCCAGGCATCTTAGCCATAAAGAGTCAAACGATCTCTTATACAGAGTATCATTGACAAAAGCAAAAGAAAGAGCTCGTTTCATGAGCTGATGCCTTAAGGATGCATCTTCGGGTGTTCGACGGAATTTGAAGTAGTCTATAAAGACTTCTCTCCAATCCTCATCCTTTTCCTGGTCTTTTATTTGCAGGGCCGTTTGCTCGGTCACTCCCTTTTCTTCAGACGACTCCGGAGATATTTCTGCCGGTGCAAGAACCCGACGGCTTTGCACAATGATCCTCACGTTATCGAGGTTTTCGTCGGCCAGCTCTTTAGCGAGCTTGGCTAATGCATCCGCTTTGCTGTTTTCCGCACGCGGTATATTTTCCAGCGTGTAGGAGGGAATTTGAGTCAGCAGTTGCTGCACTCTCTCGCCGTACTTTACCAGCTCTGGCTTGCACGTTTGATAGTCGCCATTTACTTGACTAACGATCAGCTGGGAGTCTCCATATATGAAGAGGTTTTCGATTCCCATGTCGACAGCGATCTCAAGACCTGCTATCAAAGCTTCATACTCAGCTTCATTGTTTGTCCGCGGCTCTATTAAGGAGAAGGCAAAGCGCATAATCCTTCCTTGCGGGGTCACGAAAATGAGGCCTACCCCTGATTTTATTATATGGGTATTTTGCTTGCGTTTCTTCATAGAGGACGCTCCATCGAAGTAGAGTTCCCACTGGGTATCATTCCCTCCTTTCTTCCCATCAATTGTGTCAAACGCGTGCTCGTCTGGCAATTCGCAGTTCAAAGGAGAGTCGGTAGGTATCGGATGTTCGGCAAGGAAGTCGGCGATGGCCTGGCCTTTCACTGCTTTGAGGGAACGATAAGTTATCGAAAACTCCATCAAGAGTAGGGCCCATTTAGCGAGCCGTCCCGTTAATATAGCCTTTGATATCAAATATTTTAAAGGATCCACCTTTGATATGAGATGGACCTCATGTGCCAACGCGTAGTGTCTGAGCTTCGTTATCGCGAAGATCAACGCCAGGCAGTGTTTTTCGATGGGGAGTAATTGATTTCTGCCCCTAGGAGAACTCGACTCAAGTAGTAGAGGGCTCTCTCTTTCCCTTGGTCATTTTCTTGTGCCCACAGCGCACTTAAAGAACCTTCGAGGGCTGTTGTGTACAGGATGAGAGGCTTTCCTTTAACGGGAGCGGCCAGTACTGGCAGATTCTGCAAGTATTGATTGATTTCGTCCAGTGCGCTTTGGCATTTGCGATCCCATACGAAAGGAGTCCCTTTCTTCATTAGGTGACTGTAAGGACGGCACTTGCCTGAGAGATTGGCTATAAATTGCTGGATATACGCGAGCTTTCCTTGGAGAGATCGCAGTTGCTTGAGAGTCCTTGGCGGAGGCATTTCCATGATCGCCTTAATCTTCGACGGGTCTATCTCGATGCCTCGGTGTCGGACGACGAATCCTAGAAACTTTCCTGAAGAAACTCCGAATGCGCATTTGAGAGGGTTCATCTTCAGGTTGTATTTCCGATGGCGCTGAAATACGGTCTTCAGATGCTCTAAATGTCCCTCGTATGATTTTCTTTTAACTATGAGGTCGTCGATATAGCATTCGACGATTTCATGTAAGAGGTCATCGAAGTTCTTCGTCATGGCCCTCTGATAAGTGGCACCGGCATTCTTTAAACCGAAAGGCATCACCTTGTAGCAGAATATGCCCAAAGGGGTCCGGAAAGCGGTATGGTTCTGGTCCTCAGGATGCATCTTTATCTGATTGTATCCTGATGAGCCGTCCATGAAGGAGAAAAATTCGTGAGTGGGCGTATTATCTATCATCAGCTCAGTGACCGGTACTGGAAAGTCGTCCTTCGGGCAAGCTTTGTTGAGATCCCGAAAGTCCACGCAGATGCGCACCGTCCCATTTTTCTTCATCATCGGGACGATGTTGGCGATCCAGTCTGTAAGTCCACGGTAGCGCCCCGGCCGTCTAACAGACGCCAAATGCGGAACAAAAACTTTTTACAACTGGCGCTATCGCGTACTATAACCCGTATCTGCCATTAAAGCTAAACTAAAAACTACAAAGTGGGTAGAAGAGTTATACCGAACGATCCGAGTCCTTCGGTCTTCAACCATCATCCCACGCTTGTTGCGGCTGCTCCGATCTCCTGAATCTCCGGTCTCGTCGTCCTGGTGGCACCACGTCGACGGATCTTTAAACGGGCTCACGCCTCTGAACCGAGGCAACTCGATCATCAAGTTTGCTAAAAGAGATGACCAAGATGAAGTAGAGAATGAGTAGAACACTTTGTCTCGTTACGTCCAAGGCTATGGACAAACGGTTAATGAAGTTGCCTTTTGGAATCGGGTGAAATGAGAAATGAGGCTTATCTAATTTCCATGAGTCCAAACTAATATCAATCTTTTTCCAGCAACCATGTATCATACACCAAAGGGGAGGCCGGCCCCTTATAGGAGAGGGAGGTGAGTGTAGGAGCTAGGAGGTGACCACAAGATTAAATGAGATGATGAATCACCATGACACCTAGTATGAACATAATCAATGCATACAATGAACCTTAAACCCTAGTCATCATGTCATTAAATGCACCGTTAATGACCTAATGACTCACAAGCCTTGTCACCCTCTCTAGAACCTTCTAGAACACTGACTCACCTCATGACTCACCCGTAAGAAGAAAAGATAAATCCGTATATAACCGAATGTTAAATACGGCTGATATAAAACTGGAAACTGGCAACTTCCAAAAGTGGTCCTGAAACGAATTTCAGGATAACCCCGTAATGGTATAAACATACCCGCATTTGTATTACGACCGAATACAAATGCATCTGAGACAAAGATATTATATCTACACAGTATAATACTCGGATCCGGCTTAAACCAAAGCCGACCAGTATTATCTGCCCAAAAAACGACACGTGCGAAAACGCACGTGCATTTTCCGAACCTTGCCATATAACCATACGGCCTCTACAACGTTTCACCCGATCTTGGGAAAGTGTCTGTGGGGGACTCAAATGACTTATCAACACACTGGCACTAGGTATAACCACTAGCACGTCAGAGGTACTGGCTGTACGTAACGGTTTGCCTATGTATTGATTGGAAGGGAACCTGACGAGCGAACTCATCTATAAACCCTACCGAGTCTAACAGTGACAATATACATACAGTCCGGTCCGTTCGTCTATGAGTATCGCATATCGGCCTAGGGGCTGGTAACGTCAGACCCCTAATAGCAGTATAAGTCGAGTCAGAGAGTAGCCCAGAACATCCTGAGATACTACTGGAGTATCTGCCAGTAAATCTCCTGCCTCGGCCGAGGGCTTTGTGTAATGGCTCTCCTAGACGCAGCGCGATCTCAGACCCAATACCGGGAGAGACGAATCCCCTGCCGATCCGCTCACTTGCCTCCAATGTGGCTCGGGACTGTACCCAACTAAAATCTGTTTGCACAACTCCTTTGAGCGTGGTAGGGTAGTAATCTAAGCACAGTGGGAACTCACACGAGACAAATAACGATCTCAGGTCGATGAACTAACCTGTACACATGTCACCAGGGAACTGCTATATGACGATATGTATAATACCAATTAGCAGGTTCCCGGCGAGTCCTGTCCGGTGTACACATAACCCAATGAGCACCTGTATACATCTTAGGTGATCCTACTGACACCAATGGTTTGTGAGACCGGCCATCACCCCTCGTCGGGGTCTCGACTGTATACACTAGTCTACTCTTGAGTATCGATGCCCTGTCTCGAAACTCCCACGACTAGGGACACTTTAAGGATGTGCTTACAGACCCCAGCTCCCACGTATATGATCGCCATCATACTGCTGGTAGTCAAGCAAGAATCATATGGGCTCTATCATCATGCAATAGTGAACTAAAGCATGTATACAATGATAAAGTCAAACTAGATAGCATATTATCATCTCGAGCAAGACTGTCATATCGGTATAGGTCCTGCCTCAATCATTGCAATCACGTACCTGCGATCCAATAATTGACTTTGAGGGCACTATCTCCAACAATCTCCCACTTGCACTTAAGGCTAATTATTGCGATGTCGCATACTCACAGCCCGTGTGATACCGAACATCCAACTCCTCTACTAATCAATTTCACAAAGCTAGTTTATAAACCTCTTGTGTTCGAGAAATAGCCTCAGTGAGTGGATCCGCCCTGATGTTTCTTTCTATATCTCTCTAAATGTCAAGTTCGCGGAGAAAGCCATCTCCCGAATCGCGTAATATCTGTCTTAGAATATGTCTGAATATTTGATGGGTCCTAGTTCATAAATGAACTCCAAATCCAAACTTTTTAGACTGTATCGATAACTGAACTTAATCAGTATGCAGCACCATGCCTCCCACAGTATCCTCTTGGACCACCTGTCCATAATACTGTCCCTCGTCAGAGGAAAAACTATAACTCTGACAATCGCTCTGTTATCCATGTCACCTTGGAAGCCTGGAATGATAATCGTCTCCCGAAGGAGGCTGTCGTCATCAAATCTGTAGAACATTCACTTATGTTCTAAAACTGCTTCCTTATGTTTCTTCAGGATTGGATTAATATAAACTTATCACATCAAGTGCAAAAACTACATCTGGTGTGGTACTTGACATCTCATGATTGAATCAATTGCCTAAGCAAGTGATCTGCCAATCATGCACATCCCTCTCTCCTTTAGTCTCTAAGAAACCTTTAAAGAGGGTGACTCCATCACCTGCAGGTACACCACCATGCCAGGAGTCTTCTATTCTAAAATATTATTAGAATACTGTCAAAGTACCCATATTGGGAAACTACCCAAATCTAGATCTATTACCATAGATCTAGTAACCAGAATGTCTGATATTATATCCATGTCCTTTGTGAAGAAACAACTGTATAACAACCACAGTACAACCGATCGTAGTATAGGAGTTTTACTTCCTACTCTGTGTATGTCATCCAAATACCAGGACATCACACCCTACTACCTTCTTAACAGATCCATCCTCTATTCTGATGAAGTCAAACCTATGACTGTCACATCAAAATTAGATGATCTTATCTCCGCAATATCTGCTTAAGTCTATAAATAGACATAAGCTACTTGCCCACTATACTTCCGCTGCTCCCACTGACTACGACAACCCTCTGGCAGAATAATATCTACGTACACTTCTAAAGCTAGTTTAGAACGACGTTATACTTATCCTCTTGCCGGGTTTCATAGTCTGGAACAACAGTAGTGTCAAGTTTGGGTAAACAAAAACCTCCCTGTCACCGTCCTTGAGGCTACCGGAGCACCTCTCGGGTGCCTGAGGTTACCCACCATATCTGCGGAGTGGCTAATGGAATGTCAAACCTGATTGAATATATTGGTCATATAAATTTTCCGTAATCGTTTGCGGTTCTGGAATCACTTCCAGTTCTACCATACTCCCTCTACTGTTTTCTGAAAAAATCCATTTTAATAAAACTGTGGCGAGTCAAGAACAATATCACTATTGATCTTCCAGATGGTAGAAAGTTAACCCTCGTCAAAGCCAGGGTCAACCCACAAACAGCCATTACAGAAATGTGCCTTGAGTTATCCAGTGTCTGGTTTTAAGCATAAGCTGGACAACTTTCCGTATCTTTACATCGTTAAGATATGAACCATTCTATATACAATATAGAAATAGAGGCACTAATTTAATTGGAACCATATTCAAATTATGCAACTGTCTCCAGTGCATATCAACTTAATGGAGAGAGGCTAATCAGCATTACTCAACTTAGGAATCCATCCAATTATGAGTAACCTGAAAGAGAAACAAGTTTCTCAAAACCATTACTATCATCTGAATACCAATCACAAGAATCTATATCTTCGATCTCTTTAAAGAATCCCGATACTTATGATACCTGGTTCTCTACTTTATTCTTATACCCACAACTTCTTAAAACTTAGACATTGTATTTCTACGAAACACTTATCTAAAAACTAGAGAAGTCATAAGTAAATAGAACATAGAACGAGGACCTACCCCTTTGTCCTGACGGACACTGGACAACATACAATACTCTGTATAACTCCGCTGAGTATGAATAACTCAAAACCTGTGCATCGTACGTTGAAAACTGTACCCAGGCGATTTCCTCAAATATCACCAATTACAACGAATTCCGATATAATGAGGATGATCACCTAATTCCCAATAACTTACCCCCACTCATCATCTGTAAAAACCATACAGATATAAGAATGAAACCTGGTAAATACATACCCTGGAGTAAGTATCTAATCGGGAAAACAGTTTTCTTTTAACAATGCGCAGTGAAACTGAAATATTAAAATGTCTCGTAGGGGTATCCTGATATTCCTAGTAATGCCTCTTCCATAATCCAATTCATGACTTTAACCGTATATTTTATTTCCATCTCTCCAAATCCCTTTATTTGTCTTTAGTCGTTACCTTCTGTACACCATCGTTAGGCTAAATGGTTTTCTTCCTTCCCTACCGTTCGGCACCAGCCTATGGTTTGGAAGAAGACTATCCAGTAAGCATAATAGGTGTACCCTCCTAATCCTAGGAGTACTCGTAACTTGAGAGAAGGTGATGATAAAAGACAACTGAATAATACCTTATTCTTTTAAAGGTGAAATAGGAGTGGCGATGAAGTACGCGGTTTGGTCATGAATGATAACAGTCGCAATTTACTTTGCCCTCTTTTTAATCCCTTTATTTTGTCTTTAGTTATTACCTTCTGTACACCTTACTTAGGCTAATTGGTTTTCTTTATTCCCTACCTTTCGGCACCAACCTATGGTTTGGAAGAAGACTATCCAATAAGCGTAATAGGTGTACTCTCCTACACTAAGGAGCCCTCGCAACCTGAGAGAAGGTGATAACAAAAGACAACTGAATAAACTAATTCTATTTCTCCTGAACCTGGATCCATCCTCGAAGAAGTCCCTTCGAGTTCGTATATAACCATACGATGGATCTATCCAATGGAAGTGGATATCCATAGTAATACGGGGTGTTCTGAGAAATGCAAAGGGTAAAAGAAGGAGCGGCAATGACTTATGCAACTCAGACAATCCAAAAGCTAGTATTTTAAGAAGGTTCGTTCAACTTTGGTCACTGAGTCATAGTCTAGGGTCGGTCAAAGGTCGCTGCCATAGAGAGAGAGAAAAGAAACACTCTGCGTGCACTCTAATCTAGATCAGAATGGTTATCACTTTATCTAATCAGGAAACCTCCCACTGTTATCTCAAATTCTCCTCCAAACCAGAAAGAAGAATTAGTCGGGATCACCCGAAGAGTAAACCAACTCATCAGTGAGAATCGGGATCCAACTATCATCGCATGATAACTTGATGAAAGCCACTCAAGTTATCACACTCCAGAAGGTATGCGCATGCCTGGCAAGTTTCCTCTATGTTTGAAACTCCCGATGTGATTTTTGCCCCATGCTCTATGACCTTGGCATTGGTCAAAATATCATAAGTCACACGCCAAGTTCTACCCGTCATTGTCCAGGTCAATTTGAACCCACCCGCACATGCCCCTGACGTTGGCCAGGTATAACAGAACGACTGTCCCAAACCAACTCATCTATCTATGCAACAGATGAATACTTCAGCAGCTACCAAACACTATGCCCTGGCGTTGGTCAAATGCATAGCTTGAATACTACTGAATACCCATAAGAAATGACGGAGGGCTACGACTGGTTTTTGGCGAAAAACCTTTAACGTAATGAACTTGATCTCGTTGAAGGAAACTGATAGCTTTTTATAAAAATATAGTGGCGAAAAAGTTTTGCTAAAGAGGTCATTCCCGGTGAAGGGATCTCGGCTCTTTCCTCGTGGAATGAAGTGCAGAATATTCCAACTGAATACCGCGATGCAAAGCAACTTGTAATCGACTATATTGAAGTTATTACCCTGACGTAAACTTATGCCCAAGGGGTCACTCCCGGTGAAGGGATCTCGGCCCTTGCCTCGTCGAATGAGGTGCGGGATATTCTAACTGAATATCACTATGCAAAACAAAATGGAAACATCTTTGTAATAACACCGTTTTAAAATATGTTCTAACAACATCAAATATAGGTTTGTTTTATCCTTGCATTGATAAGAATCAATGCAGTCCCATCAATCAATCACACCAGAAAAGAACGAAAATAAAATGTACGTATATGCCATCCGCATTCGCCACTGGGTTCCGTCATCACCCGTTAGGTTACTTAACTAACGACAGAGCGGGGGCTGGACTAGCGCAGGTGTAAAACATATACAACAACTAATAGTATATATACCAATATACAAAAATCGCTCCAGGCGTGATAATATGCAACATTACAGAAAAGTAATAAGCATAACAGAACAATACAGATAATCTGGGATCCCCGGGTTTCACAGAGCCGCTGCTGAAACCCGACGTTCCCCCGGTCGTGTGGATAGCCTGTGCAATGAAACCTAGACCCCTACGGGTGCGCAAAGTTACCCGCCAAAACCAGAAGCGAGGTAGTCCCCACAGCATAGTGAATGGAACACCCGGCACTTCACGGAATCCGGTAAAATGAGCACCCCTCCTTGGGTCAACCTGTACCCCCTACGAGTGCGGTGAATAGTCTGCCAATTCTAGAGTGAGGTCCCTTTGCCTCTCAAAGCCATGAGATACGGACCCGTTGCCCCTCAGAACCCGGCTATCCGTGCACTCCTTCACGGGATAAACCAAGTACAGAAATGAAAAATATGTACAACGGGTACATCGACCTCAACCCGGTCGTGCCCCAAAAGAATATTATACAACAGGCAGTGACGGCAGCCCACTTGTTAGACGCTCGCCCCGCAATATCAAAAGTACAAATAAATCCAAACTGCACTATCATTGCACCCTGCTATCCACCACGACATATCCGCAACAATACAGCACAACATAGAACATCAACGCGAATGTCACGTTCGCAAACCCGTCTAAAAGAACTATAGCAATCAGACGCGGTTTACCGATCAAATGACATTCCCGGTCGGAGATATAATGTAAATACTGTAAACTAACAAGTTTAAAATTTCAATCGACAAAATTTCCCGAAGTGGGCCCCACGTACATCTGCTGTACAGAAACAAAAACTGGGCCAAAAAGAACTATACCAAAAACCACAATTTTCAACAAAGAACCAACAGTAGAAAAATGACCAACTCAAACGCCAAGACGGCCGCGGTTCCGCGGTCAAAGCTAGGCTTTGACCACGGTTCCGCCGTCGTACGGACGATTCAGTGGACCGTACCTCTCTGTTATTCTTTGAAAAGCCTGCTTATTTTTCTGAGATGGTAAAAATAATTTTTAGACACTGTTTAAAATCGACAGAAACTTAAGCACTTGAAAATTGTGATTTCGGAAATTCCGTTCGATCGATCTTTTAAACGCGTTAGCACAAGTTAGTATAGCTTAATGGTGAGGCTCTGATACCACTATAAGTCCACGGTAGCGCCCCGGCCGTCTAACAGATGCCAAATGCGGAACAAAAACTTTTTACAACTGGCGCTATCGCGTACTATAACTCGGATTTTCCATTAAAGCTAAACTAACAAACTACAAAGTGGGTAGAAGAGTTATACCGAACGATCCGAGTCCTTCGGTCTTCAACCATCATCCTACGCTTATTGCGGCTGCTCCGATCTCCTGAATCTCCGGTCTCGTCGTCCAGGTGGCACCACGTCGACGGATCTTTAAACGGGCTCCCGCCTCTGAACCGAGGAAACTCGATTGTCAAGTTTGCTAAAAGAGACGACCAAGATGAAGTAGAGAATGAGTAGAACACTTTGTCTCGTTACGTCCAAGGTTATGGACGAACGGTTAATGAAGTTGCCTTTTGGAATCGGGTGAAATGAGAAATGAGGCTTATCTAATTTCCATGAGTCCAAAACAATATCAATCTTTTTCCAGCAACCATGTATCATACACCAAGGGGGAGGCCGGCCACTTATAGGAGAGGAGGGAGGTGAGTGTAGGAGCTAGGAGGTGACCACAAGATTAAATGAGATGATGAATCACCATGACACCTAGTATGAACATAATTAATGCATACAATGAACCTTAAACCCTAGTCATCATGTCATTAAATGCACCATTAATGACCTAATGACTCACAAGCCTTGTCACCCTCTCTAGAACCTTCTAGAACACTGACTCACCTCATGACTCACCCTCAAGAAGAAAAGATAAATCCGTATTTAACCGAATGTTAAATACGGCTGATAGAAAACTGGAAACTGGCAACTTCCAAAAGTGATTCTGAAACGAATTTCAGGATAACCCCGTAATGGTATAAACATACCCGCATTTGTATTACGACCGAATACAAATGCATCTGAGACAAAGATATTATATCTACACAGTATAATACTCGGATCCGGCTTAAACCAAAGCCGACCAGTATTATCTGCCCGAAAAACGACACGTGCGAAAACGCACGTGCATTTTCCGAACCTTGCCATATAACCATACGGCCTCTACAACGTTTCGCCCGAACTTGGGAAAGTGTCTATGGGGGACTCTAATGACTCATCAACACACTGGCACTAGGTATAACCACTAGCACGTCAGAGATACTGGCTGTACGTAACGGTTTGCCTATGTATTGATTGGAAGGGAACCTGACGAGCGAACTCATCTATAAACCCTACTGAGTCTAACAGTGACAATATACATATAGTCCGGTCCGTTCGTCTATGAGTATCGCATATCAGCCTAGGGGCTGGTAACGTCAGACCCCTAATAGCAGTATAAGTCGTGTCAGAGAGTAGCCCAGAACACCCTGAGATACTACTGGAGTATCTGCCAGTAAATCTCCTGCCTCGGCCGAGGGCTTTGTGTAATGGCTCTCCTAGACACAGCGCGATCTCACCCCCAATACCGAGAGAGATGAATCCCCTGCCTATCCGCTCACTTGCCTCCAATGTGGCTCGGGACTGTACCCAACTAAAACCTGTTTGCACAACTCCTTCGAGCATGGTAAGGTAGTAATCTAAGCACAGTGGGAACTCACACGAGACAAATGACGATCTCAGGTCGATGAACTAAGCTGTACACATGTCACCAGGGAACTGCTATCTGACGATATGTATAATACCAATTAGCAGGTTCCCGGCGAGTCCTGTCCGGTGTAATCATAACCCAATGAGGACCTGTATACATCTTAGGTGATCCTACTGACACCAATGGCTTATGAGACCGGCCATCGCCCCTCGTCAGGGTCTCGACTGTATACACTAGTCTACTTTGGAGTATCGATGCCCTGTCTCGAAACTCCCACGACTAGGGACACTTTAAGGATGTGCTTACAGACCCCAGCTCCCATGTATATGATCGCCATCATACTGCTGGTAGTCAAGCAAGAATCCTATGGGCTCTATCATCATGCAATAATGAACTAAAGAATGTATACAATGATAAAGTCAAACCAGATAGCATATTATCATCTCGAGCAAAACTGTCATATCGGTATAGGTCCTGCCTCAATCATTGCAATCACGTACCTGCGATCCAATAATTGACTTTGAGGGCACTATCTCCAACACAGTCAGGATACTGAACCTCTTGGATGAAACCGGAGTCGATTAGCTTCTTGACTTCGGCATGGATACTCATCTCAAACTTGAGCCGCATTTTTCTCGGTGCTTGTTTAATCGGCTTGATATCCAGAGATATTGCCAATTTGTGGAAAGCTATCTCTGGATCCAATCCGTGCATCTCGGAATAGTTCCATTCAAAGCAGTATTTATACTGCACGAGCACATCCTTAAGCATAGCCACCTTTTCTTCAGACAGCGGTTCGCTGACGAGCGTCGGCCGAGGGTCGTTTGCCGTTCCCAAGTCGATTTTTCTGAGGTCATCTACAGTAGTATGTATCCCATCTTCCAGCTCCTTTGGCTCCGCTGGAAATTCTGAGATTAGCTCATCTTAATCGTTTTCAAAACACCAGGGGAGGTCATCCATATTCTCGGGCTCTTCTTCCGACAGTGTTATCACGTGGCAGGTACGAGATCGCTTCCAGGACCGATGTTGATCCGGTTCTACTCACGCTGCATATGTGGTTTTGGGTTCATGCTTCTGTGGCGGGGTTACGCTCCAGCTGCTGGACAGAGCGAATTTGCCGAGTTGATATTGGTCTTCGACCCAATTCTTGAAGGTAAAGCAGTCTTCGAGAGGATGTCCTACCGCTCGGTAGTAGGAGCAATAGTTTGGGTGAGAGATCTCGTTCGCTTGCTCGGGGTGCTTGGACTCCGGGAGTGTCATCATTTGATGCTTTACGACGAGATCAAATATCTTTCTTGTCTTGTCTCAAGGAAAAGAATACGCTCGACCCATCTTCTTTACAAGGGCGTATCCCGACTGCGCGACTCTTGCTCGCGTGGCTTCTCAGACCTGCTTGGCTGCCGTCGAACGTTTTTTTCCGTTCTTTGGTTTATTTTTGCCTCTGCGCCGGGTCTTTTGTGTGACGGGCTGGGGAAGAGGAGCATTGTCATTCTCCATGGCCTGTCGAAGGAGGCGTTGTGTCCTGGTTTTCTCGTAGATGGCCATTTCGCGATTATGATCGTCTCGAACCTTTTGACCTGCTTCCCTTATCAGCTTGTCCTTCTGTTCTTCAAACGACGGACTTAGCATTTTCATGGTGGGACTTTGTTTTGGTTCAGGGTCAGCATCTTTCAACATAACGTCTTCTTCATCGAAGTCATGTATGATGTAACTGCCATGGACTCGTTGGATCGAATATACCCAAGCCCGATCGTTTCCATTTTTCCGTTGGGCAATTTTCGCTGAGTTCCGGGAACGTTCCAGATCCTGCTGTAAAATTGAGCCTGTCGAGAAGTCTGTTTGAAAGGTACGCATTGGCGCCTCAACAGTCTTTTCAATCCACCTGTGTAGTATCTGGGCAAACGGATGGGCTGGAGCCTATCAAGTGCAGCATCAACGCCGTGCCACATTTCTTTTTCCACTTTGGTTTTCGTGGATCGATAAAAGAGGATCTCCTTTTCATCTCTTCGCCTGGTGAGGACGTAAAATGTTTGTAGTTCCTGCACATTATAGTTATCAAGTGCGTCGAGCTCTTTGTAATGCTTTTGTGGAACCATGGCGATCTGCAAACTCTGATCATTGTCAGCAAAAGCTCGTATCGACGGCCGAGCAGAGAACACGGTATTGACTTCATCTTCCGAGTCCCTGCCGAAGATCAACATAGGGGTGGACGGTCCCGGTTTGTTGTATTGAGGCGGTCCTGAATAAACTAGTTCTTCTTCCTCCTCGGTATCACTCCCGAAGACCAGAATAGTGATGATAGCTTTGTATTTTGGTTTGTGACATCTTTCCTTATCTTCAAAATCGGGTAAGAAGTATTTTGCATCTTCGTACTTTCGGACTTCATTCACGGAGAATGGATTTAATTCCCCTGTCACAGTATACTCGAGACCATCTTTAAAGTACTTCATACACTGATGTTGCGTAGAAGGGATGATGTTGTACTCGTGCAACCAAGGCCGGCCGAGTAAAGTATTATAGCAGGTCTTAGCGTCAATGACGTGAAACTTGATGTCAGTGACTAGCAGCCCAAAGCGCAGCGTCAGTATCACAGACCCGAGCGTCCTAGATGATTGAGAATCAAACCCGGAGATAGTGATTTTATCATGAGCGGGGTACTGAACGCTCATGCAGATTTCCTTCAATACTTTTACATTGAGGAGATTGAATGAGGACCAATTGTCAACCAGGATCTTACCGATCTTAATATCATGGCAGTATCCGAAGACATAAAGGGGACGGTTATGTTCGCACATCCCGAGGAGGAGGTCTTCATCGCCAAAGGTGATATCGGCTGTGTGCACTTCTTCCAGCTCGTCTTTCATCTTTTCTTCGGCAAGGAAAGCTTGGAATTGTTCGGGCTCTTGTAACGCCTTGATCAGAGAATCTCTCGCCTTCTTGGATAGCAAAAGGGCGTCGAGAATGCTGAGCTGTAAGGGTATCTTCCTCTAGTGTGCCACGACGTTGTAATCCACTTTATTTTTCTTGGGTGGGTCCTTGGCTGCAAGCTCTTTGACGACTTGATCATCAAGGGCGATATTTTCAGGGACTTTTTCTTTCCCCTTATCTTTTCTACTCGGTCCACTATTAGCAGGTCCAAGATTCTTTTCAGGAAGCGTACGATTGCGCAACTGAATGTTCTCGCAGTTTTTTGGTTCTTCCTCCCTTCCTGAGGTGGATTCTTTGAAGAGAGGGCCAAGAGTCATTTCTTCGTCAGAATCGCTCCCGAATGTGAGAACTTGAGATCCCCCAGCGTCGACCATGTGACAGCTGCTGGTCGTTCTTTTGCGCTCTTTGGTCGTATTCCTTCGCTCCCGACGAGTTTTGCGTTTCATTCTCTTGAACTGTTGTCGGTGAGCAAAATATCCTTGCCACCAGCTTTTAAAAGCGTTGCACTCTTCAGTGGGATGCGCGCTCTTTCGATGATATAAGCAGTAGCTAGGACGCATATCCGCTTCATCAGGAGTGTTTCCATTGGAGGGTGGCAGCTTCATTCCCATTGATATGGCTTTGGCGAACCTTTTTCTCGTCTTGAACCTGTTTTTATTTGCGGCAGCTGTACTCTGACCTGATGGGAGTGTTTCAACCTTTTCGTCCAGTCGCCGGCATTTAGCCTTCTCAAATATGGCTATCTCCCGCTCTCGATCAGCTTTTCTTTTCAAAAGAGCTTCGTTTAAGAATGCATCAATTGCTTCGTCCGATGGTCCTAGAAGTTCAGGCTCAGGATTTGCCCCCAGTCCTTCTGCATCCAGGTCTTCTTCATTGTTTATTAATGAGTGAGAGATCACATGGCAACTTGCCACATAATCTTCAGATTCATCCGACGAGTCTTCTCCATTGTCATCATCTCCGTCCTCGAGGACGTGGCTGAGAAATTCTTGGAGTGTGACTAGAGTCCGCGCCTTCTGGTTTTATTCTTCCAGCGCGTCAATCTATTTTTGTAGGTCCGTGCGCTTGTCGCCATGCTTCACGGACTTTTTGGTCTTCTTCTTTTTCTTCGAATATTTTGACGGCTGGACATGAGCGCTTTGGCTATCACCGCCAATCTTTGGAGTTGGGCGCGGCTTCAGCATTCCCTCGGTGATCTTGGGTTCCAGTGGATTTTTCCACTTAATCGCCGGACATGTTTGAAGCTCCTTCAACATTCTTTTAGTCTTGGCTGAAAGAACGACCTCCCATAGGGCTTCTTCAACAAAAGAGCACGATGCCCCCGGTGTGTCCGTCTTCTTAGGAGTGTGCAGTTGTGGTGGGCTTACTTTCCACTTCTCAGATAGCGCAAACTTGCCTTGTTAGTATTGGTTCTCGATCCATCCCTTAAATACGAAGCAATCTTCAATTGGATGGCTTACCGTTTGATGGTAAGGGCAATAATTAGGACTATTAGCTTCGCCGGGTTGCAACGGTTGTTTTGGATTCGGCAGATTGATAAGCCTGTTGTGCACCGCTAGCTCGAACAATCTCTTCATTTTGTCCCGAGGGAATGAATAAGGACGCTTCATTTTGTCATTATAGTATCGCCGTCTCTCTTCTAGTTGATCCGTTAGTTTCGAGGCGCTGGGCTACTGTTGAGTATTCGCAATGAAGGTTGCCTTCACTTTACCCTTTTTGTTCCGCGGCTCCGGCTTTGGAGGAGACGGTCTATGACCCATCTGGTCCATTTGGGCTAGTTTGTCAATCAAGGCTTGGAACATGGTCGGCTTGAAGAACATCATGAATTGAGAGATGGTTGCCTGAGAATCCAGAGTGCCCACGAACATGCCCACTGCCGGCGCTTCCTCGATGCGCTGCTCACATTTTGAACATAAATTTCGCCACCGTATTGCGTATTGTACCCATGTCTCGCCTGGCTTCACCCTGGCGTTAATCAATGCGGTGATCGGGGTGCGTTCACCAGCGCTTGCGAAACGTTGGGTAAACAACAGCTCCATCTCTGCAAATGTCTTGACCGAGTCGTTCGAGAGTTCAGAGTACCATTCGAACGCCGTCTCTGACAAGCTGCCGATGAATTGGCGAAGTAGCAATTTATCATCACCTCCGGTGTTGCCACATAGAGCCCTGAACTGGGCGACATGCTGGTGGGGATTACCCGTCCCTTTGTATACATAAAATTTAGGAATCGTATATCCCCGCGGGTACTTTATTTGGTCATACCAGCCTGGATATGGTCTCCCAGTTTTAACAACTTGGTCGGCCACTTCATTCGCTTGGTGAGCTCGTATTTGTTGAGCAATGTAGTCATCCAGAGTGGCCTTAGAAATGGTTTCCTCTTTGGCTGTTGAAAGAGTCGGAGGAGGGTTCGATGTCTCCCCTCTGTCGTCTTTCGATGATTATCGGGGGGTCTTCAGCTGGAGGTTCCGGCTGTAACATCATCCCAGCCATTCGTTTTATATTGGCTTCCTGCTTTGTAGCCTTTTTTTCTTTCCTCTCAAGCATTCGTTGAAGGAACTCGGCATCAGTTTCTTGTTCCCGATGCTGCTCAGAGGTTTTTGGATTTTCTTTTGGCGCGGTGAGTGCGGCAATTGCAGTCAGCATCTCCTGAAGTTTCTGCTGCTGTTGTTCCTGAGCCTTTGTTATCGATCGGGTAAGCGGTCGATGACCTGTAAAGGCACGGCTTTTCTCTTTTCCGGAAGCCATATAAACAGTATGCACTATCATGCCCCCAGACTTGGGGCGTTTAGATTCAGTGCTTTTACGGTTTGCCACGGTCACAGGGGCTTTCTCTTGCCTCCTTCTCTTTTGAGCAGTTGAAGTCGAGGGGGCCATTGCAGCGGGCACCCAAGTAGCTATAGTCTTTCGTGGCTTGACATGACGGTTCTCTTCCTGCTGAACCTTCGCCTTTTTCTGTCGGCGAGAGTAAGCTTGATCAATTACTGAGTCCTGAACCTGTCGCCAGACTTTGTAAATTTTGGAGGTCAGCCGCTGAGGGGACTGCTCCGGCTTCGTTTCTATAACATTCTCCATGGGTGGAGGAGATCTTTTCAGTACGGCGGTGGGTGAATTCCTGCGCACCCTATTAAGCAGCTCGAAGCTGTTCCCAGTTGGAACAGCGGCATTGACTTCCACCGTTGGGGCTGGTGGAGTTAGCCCAGAGGGGGAGTTTCCCCCAGCCTTCCTTACTCGGCTCTAGTGGCGACGTCGAGCTTGTCGAGCCGTTGGAATTGTTTCAGCTTTAGGGGTGACTTCGTCATGCCCCATGTTCTGATCAGGCGCTGCCGGTATCAGCCTCTTGAAGACCGACGTCCGTTGAGCGGGGACGGCCAACCTATCGAAGGCAGACTTCCGAGTAGGGGAAGCAACCTTGGTGATTTCACCTGAAGCAGGAGCAGAAATAGTCAGTCTTGTGAAGATCGACCCTTTGGTAGGAGAAGCCGCCTTGACGACTTCAGGAGCAGGGATAGCTATCCTCTTCGGAATAACCCTTTCTGGTATCACGGGATTCTTCATGGACTCGTTGGAGCTCTGGCCTAGTCTGCTAAAAACTGAGGCAGTGGAGTTGGGCGACCCGTTGAGAGGGGCCGCAGAAGTAGCAAGCCGATCGAAGACTGACTTCTTGGGAGCTTCTTGTGATGGTACTGCGGCGTTGAAGCTCATCGGCGGGAGCATGGTCCCGAAGAATAGACCAGTGGTGTCCTGAGTCACTTGGTCCACCAGCATTGTGAACAGGGAGGCCGCTTGAGGCCCATAGGTTACACTTCCAGATGAGGCGGAACGTGAGTTGCAGTTGCGGCCGGAACACTTCGTGCAAGTAGACGCCATTGATCTTTTGTTTTCTGCACGGAGCCAGACACCAAATCTTAGTACCTCGAACCCAAGGGCAACCATATCAAACCGCGATTCGTTCACGAACACGACACACGAAGTGTGGAGTGGAAAGATGAAAAGGTCCCACCGGGCGTGCCAGAATCTGTTCTCTGCCGAAAGACACAATCGGGACGTTGGGACGTCGAGGCCTGAATTTCGAGGGCAGATGCTAATTGGTGCTATCCGTCTACCTCTCCGAAGATGCCAAGTTGATTGTGGCAGACTTTGTCAGATTCCTCCTCATTTAAGGGGTTTTTTGATTGTGGGGACGCTCTTCCCTGCAGGCGCAAGCCCCTGCAGTTAATTACGCTACCACAACGCGGTAATCACTTTCTCCTTCTCCAGATGGTCACTTCGTGTCATGTGTGTTTGTTTTGTTTTTGGTTGCCCGTGGATTGTATATGGAGTCTAATTTATGTTGTCGCCCGTAGGACGTGGATTAGTCCAAATCCTTATTTTCTTAGATTTGGGTTTGGGGGTTGGATTTAAGGATACGTTAGTCTCATTTGAGACTGAGATCAACTTAAACGTTTGTTAAGGATGCGTTAGTCTCATGTCAGACTAAGATCAACTTAACGGGACCGTTTAGATCCAACAAAAGAGCATTTGGGCTCTATTGTTTAGTTTAAGGATATTACGGTCGATTACCAGTTTAAGGACATGGTGGTCTAATACCAGTTTAAGGACATAGTGGTCCATTGTTAGTTTAAAGACATCTCGGTCAAGGTTAAGGACATCATAGTCCGTGAGTTTAAAGACCTCACAGTCAAGGTTAAGGACGTCATAGTCCATGGGCTTAAGGACCCCACAGTCCAGTTTAAAGACGTCATAGTCTATGGAGTGTATGGTTGTCAGGATCCGTCACCTCTCTGAAGACATTGAAGGATTACAACGACAAATATCAAAGGAGTTCAGAGATGTACCCTTGAACCAAAGTTGATTAGGAGATCTGTAGTTTAATTTGGAACTAAGATCAATTAATTAGATAATAAGCATGTGGGCTCAATTAAATCTGACTTGAGGACTAATGGCCAATTCGGGCTAAGTCCAATTAAGTTTGAAATGTTGGCCCTTTGTTGGCCTATTGAACATTTGTCTGGGTTCATCCCCTCAATATTTAGCAATGCTTAAACAGGGGTTTGGGGTTCTGACCATATTTTATCTCTTGCTGGGCACTGACAATTCATCATGGCTCTGGGAATTTATTTTGAATGTCATATGAAATGATTAAGTTTGGAAGAATGTGGTTGGGGTTCAATTAAAGGAGAGATCATGTCTCTGGAAAACTTAGCTGATCTGGGCTAAGGCTGGTTTGAAAATAGTATTAAACACTAAAGCATATTTGGCTATCACGTGCTCCTACGTGATGCATAAAATATAGTGTTAAACACTAAGACTGGAGCGCTCACGTGGGGTCACGTGAGGCGCCTAAAGATTGTGCCCTGCCTCTGTTTATTTTATTCCCAGAATATAAGTGTTAAACACTTTAAGTCTTCAGGCCATCATGTGTGGGCACGTGATGGATACCCATGCACTGATTTATTAAAGTGTTTATTAGGGGTCACGTGGGGTCACGTGAGGGTGCCCAAAATCGATTCTGCCTTTGGCTTTATTCTCTTTGTTTTGAAGGTCACGTGGGAGCATGTGAGGCATTGCCTCTGGGCTAATTCCTTCTTATTTTGAGGGGTCCATTAACGGGTCATGTGGGGGCACGTGACCTCGTCTTGTTTTCTCTTTTCTGATCTTTGAGGATAGGGGTCACGTGTTACCACGTGACCAAGTTCTTTACTTGCATGGAGAGCTTTTAGTATCTTATTTTAAGAATTAAATTCTCTGTAGGGTTAAACCTTAATTCTGTTTTGGAGGAATTAAATTCCTTTGTATGTGGAAGAGTTAAATTCTTATCTGGGAGAATTAAATTCTCATGTAGGGTTAAACCCTAGTTTTATCTTGGAGGAATTAAATTCCTGTGAATTTGGGAGAATTAAATTCTCATATAGGGTTAAACCCTAGTTCTGTTTGGGAGGAATTAAATTCCTGTGAATTTGGGAGAATTAAATTCTCATATAGGGGTTAAATCCTAGTTTTACTTTTTGGGAGAATTAAATTCTCTAAACTCAATTTTCCCTCTAAGTTTTGGATCTGCATGGCAGAATCTCCCCAATGAGAATTAAATTCTCAACGTGTGGGGAGATTTACTTCTGCAGATCTTCAACCAGAGGAAGAACTAAGTTCTTGTGCAGAAGAGTTAAACTCTTAGATTGAGAATTAAATTCTCTTTTTGTTTTATGAAGCTTTGATCCATTTTTCCTTTCTCACCTAGGATTTCTTTTCTTGAGAATTAAATTCTCCTTTCTTTTCTCTCTGTTCTTTTCTTTCAGAAAATTCCAAGATCCAAAATTCTATATCCCCTTCCTCTTATTGGCTCCTATTTATAGGAGAAAGAAAAGAATCAATTTGTTTAGTAAATCTTTCATTCAAAGATTTTGTTTGTTTTTATAACTAACATGATCTCAGTGAATTTTATTCACCATTAGATTTTTAATCCAAAAGATATTCTGTTTGTTATTCTTGGTGAATTTTAGGGAAATCTTTTCTTGTATAAAAAACTTTCCATAAATTGGTGATTTTTAATCACCATTGGATTTTTATCCAATGGTGCTCCATTTTACAGAGCACAATCCTTCTGTTTGGAAAGATCTAGGAAAATATTAAGGTTTTTGATTTCCTTTAATTAGAATTTAATTTTATTAGTTCAGAAGGCATAAAAGCCTATCACGTGTTGGCACGTGATCCTATTGTTCAATCATTGAAATAGAATTTGATTCTATCAATTAAAGAGCTGAGGGACCTGTCACGTGTTGACACGTGACCCTCTTTTATTCAGAATTTGATTCTGCCTTTTAGCAGTACTAAGGAATCATCACATGTCAGCACGTGACCCTTGGTCATGTGTGAGCACGTGATGCCCCATTGGGGTTTTTCCTTAGTGTTTCATTATACTTTATTAATCCTTTTCAGTGGGCTTAAAGGTCCATCACGTATGGGCACATGACTCCATTAATTGATTGTTTGATTAGAATTTAATTCAATCAATTTAGAGAGCTTAGAATCCTATCACGTGTTGACACGTGACCCCCTCTTGATTAACATTTTAAACAGAATTAAATTCTGCATCTTTAAAGAGTTAAGGAATCATCACATGTCAGCACGTGACCTTTGGTCACGTGCAGACACGTGATGCCTCGTCGGGATCTTTCTTTGCTGTTTTATCATGCTTTTTAATTCCTTCAGTGGTTTCTTTAAAGGTTCGTCACGTGTGGGCACGTGACTCCCCTAATTGTTTGCTTGATTAGAATTTTACTTTTATAATAACAGAGTCCCAGGAAACCATCACGTGTCAGCACGTGACCCTTGGTCACGTGTGAGCACGTGATACCCTATTGGGGTATTTCCTTATATTTTGTTATATTTTTGTTTGACCAGAATTTAATTCTATAAAGCAGAGATCCCAGGAACTTATCACGTGTCAACACGTGACCGTTGGTCACGTGTGAGCCCGTGATACCCCACTGAGGTATTTCCTGACTGTTTGGTTACATTTTTGTTTGATTTAGAATTTAATTCTATAAAGTGGAGATCATAGGAAACTATCACGTGCCAACACGTGACCCTTGGTCACGTGTAAGCACGTGATACCTCATTGAGGTATTTCCTGATTTTTATCAGGGAACAACGATGATCCAATAAAACATATCAGCGACACATAATATCACATATCATCAACGTAAGTGAATACACGTATTCCAAATTCCGTTGACATATAACAACGATATTTGAGATACCCCACGTATTACATTTACGGTCGCAGAAAAGAAATGTAAAACTGCAATAATTAGAATCCGCATATCCTTAGACATCATAAACCCGGAATATCTCATATTCCGAATTTCATGCCTAACCTATAAACCTTGTATTTTAGTCTCATATTAAAAACTCTTTTCAATAATTTAGTCGGGTAATTCAACAAGATTCCCGACTACCCGATCGAATACGCGTCGGAAACCATAATAGATGGCCGCACCCCCGATGCCGTCGATCAAGTGCACTTAGGCGGAACACCGTGACCGCGAGCACCCGAGTGGGTGCTATGAGCAACGAGGTTCTCCTACAGTCACTTGGTTGGGGCAATGGGGCGAGACTATCTTGTAAAGTTATTCGGCGAGTATTCGCGTATGATACGCGATTGCGACGGAGTTTCGATCCGAATCGAAACTTCGTGGCAATCTATCTACCGAGACTAAAACGCTAGATTTATAAATACTAACTAGTTTTCACAAAACTATTTAAATGTGGATTCCAACTACTGCATCCATATCAAACTAAACCCAAAACGACGTTAAATTACAAATACGAAACACTCCGTATTAGCCCCTAAACAAAATTAACATCACATGTAATTTTGGATTAATCAAACAATACCTGAAACCCCAAAATCAAGTCCACAGAACACTAAAAAATTTCTAGCCAAAAAGGAGAACAAAAAACCGGTGAGGCCGGGATTTGGAGGATTTTCGCCGGGTGAACTTTGATGTTTTGGCCTCGAATTTCTCCAGTGTTCTAGTTCTATCACATACAACATTCTACAGTTGTTTAAATAATTTTTACAGATCATTTAAAAATTGGCAGAAACTTGATTTTTGGGTTTCGTTGTTTCGGAGTTTTTCGGTTTCGTGATTCTAATTATATCGTCTAATCTTATAGCTTTGGCTCTGATACTATGAAAGTCTACCCTAGCACCACCATGATGTCCAAGTGACATCAAGCATGCCAAACTCAAATTTTTATAGGTGCTATGCTAGACTTTAAAAGATTGTTAACTAGATGATTAGGGTTTTACGTTTGATATCAACTAAAGTATAAAGAAGTGAAGATGGCTATACCCTCGTAGATCGAGTCCTTCACTTCACATGCTCCGTGTATTAGTCCCATGACTCCACTAGGCTCCACTTGAGGGTTTGGACGAGCTTCCTCTAATGACCTTCGTGCCGAAGATAATCTACGCGAAGTCCCTGCAACTTAAGCTACCTCTACACTAAACTCTTTAGCGTAGGAAACACGCTACACTTGATCGTTAGTCAAGAGTAGGATGGTGAAGTAGGGGATTTGAGGCTCACTAATATGTGTTCAAGCTTCATGATTCACATCACATGTGAGGGTTGAAGCTTGAACCATGGTGGCATGAAGAAGAGGAAGAAGATGAGAGCAAGCCATCCAAAATGGCTAAGTGTTGGAATGAAAAAAAAGAATGGCCCATCTAAGACCTCACTCATTGGAGCATCCAAATATCCACAAATAAAATATGGTGCCATGCTTCAATAGTATGTCAAGATGAATAAAATAACATAAAAGCCATACTTGAAACCATGTTATCATTTTCCACCTCATTTCTATTTTTCTCAAAAATAGAAATTCAAGCCATGCTTCATTATATATATATATATATATATATATATATATATTATGAAGAATAATTAGTGAGCTAACGATATTAGTTAAGATATAATTATATCATATATAATATATATCACATTATTAAATCAACACTTGATTTAATAATCCGGTTATATCACATATAACTGTCTAATATCATTTATCTGTGTATCACATTATCAAATCAACACTTGATTCGATAATATGATTATATCATATATAACCTAACTCAATAACAGATAACCGCCAGATTACAATACAGTATCACATACATGTATTTAATCAGGCCCACACACATATCATATATGTGTCCTACTTCGTTTCGCTTGAACCAGGGAACTTCTGTGTCAATACGCCAGCAGTAGGTGATGATCACATCAGTCACCTACAAGCCGTCAGCGATACAAACGTAACGGCTACCCGGGTATTGAGCGATATGAAGATCAACAAGCAAGCCTGTCCATACTCTCTATGAAACCTATCAGTAACTCTACCGTACAGTCCGGTCTCTTTGTCTGATATGTCGCATATCATGTCTAGGGGTGGTAAACGTCATACCCCAGTAACGTGATAAGTCATACCGATGTCTGGGCTATAACGGTTCGAGAAACTACTGATAACTCTTATCAGTAAATCTCAGCTGCAACCCTGGCTAGGGACTTCTAGTTATAGCCAATCGAGTATTGCGCAACATCAACCCCCAATACCGGGAGAGACGAAACCCCTCCTATCGCTCATTGCCTCCATGTGACTCGGGACTGTACCCAAAATCCACCTGTTTGCACAACTCCTATTGAGCGTGGTAGGGAGGAAATCAAAGCACAGTGGGAGCCATACAAGACTCTATGATGATCTCGGGTCTACAGACTAACATGTACCAGTGTCACCAGAAGACTGCTATCTGACGATAGGTATACTACCAACTAAGAGTCCTCTGCGAGTCTGTTCGGTGTACCCATTCTCCAATGAGCACCTGTGTACAATCTTTGGTGTCACACACCAATGGTTGTGGGATCAACCATCGCCCTCTAAGGGACAAGAAACGTACACACTAGTCTACTCTAGAATATCGATGCCCTAGTCTCGATATTCCCTCGACTAAGAACTGATTAAAGGATGTACTTTTGGACCACCCTGGCCCTACTAGTATGATCTCATCATAATCCTGGTAGTCAAGTACATATCCTAAGGGCTTTATCAACATGTAAGAGACAGACAGTATAAATTCCAGTCTACATGTTAAGATAAAGGTAACCTGATAGCATACTATCATGTCGAGCAAGAAAGTCCTCTATATATTTGTCCAAGCATCCACTATATCAACAATAACGGCCTCTAGGGCATACATATTCCTAACAGTCCCTAGCCAGGGCTGATGATGAGATTTACTGGTAAGTGTTATCAGTAGTTTTTTGACCCGTTATGAACCTCACATCGGCATGACTTATCAAGTTATTGGGGTCTGACATTTACCATCCCTAGACTCGATATGCGACATATCAGACGAAGAGACCGGACTGTACGGTAGTGTTACTTACTGGATTCACGGGAGTTTGACAAGCTTGCTTGTTGATCTTCTGATCGCTCAATACCTGGGTAGCCGTTACGTCCAGCAAGTACCGCTGATGGCTTGTGGATAACTGATATAATCATTAACTACTGCTGGCGTATTGACGGGTTTTTAGAGTCCCACTCAGAGGTTTTCTAGCTCAAGCGAAACGATGTAGGGCATATATGTGATATGTGCGGGACCAAGATTGATACATGTATGTGATACAGTATTCTAATATTGCGATATAGGTTATATGTGATATAACCGGATTATTGAATAAAATGTTGATTCAATAATTTGTTGTATGTATATTTGATATACATATAAATGATATTAGTCGGTTGTATGCGATATAACCGGATTATTAAATCAAGTGTTTATTTAATAATTTAATATATAATTATATATTTGATATATTAACTAATATTAGTTCACTTAAGAATTTCTTTTCTACTAATACATTTAAATATATATGTGATATACATTAATGTATTTGTTTTTATGTCATGCTATATGATACATTGGATTTGTGTGTATGAGACTCATACCTAACTAAATATAATTTGGGTGATTAATTATTAAGGGAAAAATAAAAAAAATAGGTGGAAATTAGCATGGCTAAGATGCTTGTGGAAGTATGTAGAAGCCTTGATTTAAGTCCACTAATTTTGTTTTACTCTAGATATTTATTAACCCAACCATTATCTTTAGCCATGATTAAGTCTCTACAAGTGATATATGTGATATTTTTCACACCATGGTTCATAACTTGAGCTTCTTCTTCATCTCATTTTTCTTCTCTTTATTTCTAGTGAGGTGAAAAAGAAAAGGAGAAAAATAATTCTAAAGTGAACAAAATTTCTACTTCATCAATCTATACCAAACTAGCCATTTAGGATAGGTTGTTTGCTTCACCTATCCATCAATTAGTGAAGAGATAGCTTGAGTTAGAGATTCTTCGACGCAGATCATCTTCGGCCTCGAAGATCCTTAAGAAAGCTCGTTCCTTTCGCCTATTGGAGCCTAAAGAGAGTCTGGGACACCACTACTTAAAGCTAAGGGACTACTACACGGAGCTTTAGAAGTGAAGGACCGATCTACAAAGGTTATATTCCTATTTCACTTAGTGTAAAGTTTGTTTACACGCATATAAAACCCTAATTCTCTAGTTAGATCCTTGGTTTGGCTTGCTTAGCACTCTAGATTTTTGAAATTGCATACTTGATGCTTACCGAAACCTAGCGAGGGTGCTAAGCGAACCCGGCAACTGGAGGTGATTACACTGGACGGACTCGCCGAGAACCTCTAGATGGTATTATATCTACCGTCAGATAGAAGTTCTCAGGTGGTATGAGTAAAGATTAGTCCTTTGACCTGAAATCGTCATTTGTCTCGTGTGAGTTCCCACTGTACTTTGATTACTGCCCTACCACGGCACAAAGGAGTCATGCAAACAAATTTTAGTTGGGTACTGTAACAACCGAGTCCAGTTCTACAAATTGCTGTTACCGTATGTGCGATGTGTGGTATTTATTTCACTGATCATGCTTTGGCTGTTACTAGTTATAGTTTACACTGACATGTCATATTCTGCATATAACAATTTAAGTCTTTTAAAATAAATTAAAAGTAATTGACATGGCCTGCTTGACATCCCTAACCCTGTGGTAGCGTCCTTGCATCGTGTTCTCGTTCCGTTCAGTGAAACGGACGTGTTTGGATGGCTACGCGCACGTACATGCATCCGTTCTTGGGGGTATGCTTTTAATTATAAAATCCTTCATTTCAATTTTTTTGAACCTGCCTATAAATTTCATATTTCAATTCAAACTTTTGGACCCGACCCGGGCACAATTCCGAAATATTTTGTATTCCCGCCAATTCTAATTATTTAATATTTAATTTTTATGTAACTTTTATTTTTTTATCAGTATAGAAATTAGTTAATAGGGTGGCAATCTTTCAACTTAAGAATCCGGTTAAAAGTTATTTAAATATCTTTTTATATTTTTCTCGCAACCAAAACATTTCTTCCAGCCAATCAAACCCTATAATCTTTCACAAATTTTTTTCCCTGAGCCAATCACGCTTCACCACTTTCCCCCGGGCCCACAGCTTTACCCTTCTCTCTCTTTTCTCCTTCTCTTTCTCTCTTTCTCTCCTACGCTAACTGCCAACTTTCTTTCTCCTCTTCCTTTTCTCTCTCCTCTCGATCTCTCTCTTCCTCTCTATCTCTCTCCTCTTCTCTCTCCTCTCGCGAATCTCTCTCTCTCCCTGCGTCTCTCTCTCTCTCTCTTCTTCTCTTTATAATTTCTTTCTTCTTCTTCGTTAAAACAATAGAAACCCATCCCTGAAAAACCCTAGCCGCCTTTCCTCCTCTCGCCGTTGCCCTAGCGCCGACGCCATCGTCGCCGTTCATCGCCGCTGCTCACCCTCGTCACCTCCACCTTCTCTCCTTCCACCTTTCCTTCTCTCCCGAGCCCCCTGCATCCCTGCACCTTGCGCATCGCCGGAACTGTTGCCATCGGCGACTCGTTCCCGTGTCCCTGGCATCATGCACAACTCCGGTAAGCAACCTTCCTCCCCCTCATCCTTCTCTTCTTTTTCTTTCTCTTCTTCTTCATATTAAAACCTCTTTGCTGTGAAATGTTTGGGTCTTCTGTAGATCGTCGGAGCCCGTCGTTCTCGCCGCGGTTGATCTCGCCGCCACCACAGCACCTCCTCGGCAAACCCTGTATGCTTTAGTACCTCATTCCTCCTCTGTTCTTTCCTTGCTTTCTTTTCTTTTCATGTTAAAATTTATCGTTTCTTGTTGTCGCTGATTTCTGGTTCGCCGGAATCCGACCGTGCCGGCGACGTTTCCCAACACCCCAGCGAGGACCCCTGACCCGTGTGATTCCACTGTTCGTCGTTTGGGTTCATTCCGTGTACCGTGCGCGCGTCGTGACTTTTCCCCGCTGACGCGTAACGTTCCGTTTTCCGTATCGCGACCCGTCAAGGCAAGTGAAACTTGCTACATGCTATTTAAACTATTCTTATGTTAATTTAATTATTTCCTAGTAAATCTCTAAATAGAATCTAAAGTATTGGATTTCAAGTTAACCGTATAAAGTTCCGTTACATATTTTATGATCTCGAACTTGAAACATAATTGTGGCATCTAATTATTTATACCTAGTAATTACATGTAAAAGTTAGACCACATGATCACAATCATTTTATAGCCATGATACCTTTTACTCTAGTATTAACCTATCGGACATTCGTGTGCATCTTAAACCGGTTTAATTACAATTGCATCCATTGAACCGATTATACATGTTGTCGCATCCCTAGATTACTCAATACTTATTAACCTGGTTTTTAGCATTCACATCTGTCATACGGTATTCATATAATGCTGACACCATCTCTTAAACACACACTGATAACCGTACGGCTAATTAGTTAAGTCTGCATTCATTGCTTAACCTATTGCTTGTATTGAGTTGTTGATAACCATGCTTGATTATTTATAACCATGATTATGCTAGCTGTTTATGAGCACCCACATGCTATCTTTTACACCCTGACATGACTTGCTACACACATATTACTTGACCCAACATGGTACCGTACACTACTTGACCTGACCTGATGTACCATGGCTTGACCTGTTACCTGATCTTGTGTCTAATGCCAACAAACCTGACATGTAGTCCTCACGGACCGTTTTTGTTGTCTATCTAGACAAACCTGCTCTTACCTGATCCTGTGTTGGCATTAGTTCTTGAGTACTGAATACCTGACTTGACATACATAACTTGGGGTTATGGGGAAATCAATGATGAAATCCTGACTTGTAACTCGACAGTTGCTCGCTTTTACTGATCAGTTTAGAGGCTAAGCCCGCCTCGTGACGATGCTGCTGACATCGTTGGTTTGTACCCTTTTCCTGTTAGTGCCTAGCGGTACGTCTCGGTTTCAGCCCGAGAGTCTTAGACCGTGGTCCCGGGCATGCATGGGATACTATTGAGTTACATCAATGATTCATCAAATTGATTTCAAAGACTTGAGAGTAGAAAACCCAATAGAACAGTTTAGTTTACTCACTGCACACTACACTTCACTGCCCTGATTTATATTACTGTTACACCTGCTTTATCATTCATGATTATATTTGCATTGCCTGTTACCCTGTTTATATTTTATTACTTGATGACATGACGCGCTGACGTCTGGGTTTTGCATGGCCCAGATTCCGTACCTTTGCTGCAGTCCGAGCAGGAGTACTTCAGCCAGCAGGCTGAGCTGTGTGGTGTCAGTAGTAGTTAGTTCTTTTATTTTCTGCATTTTATTCCTGATGTGAGCCCGCATTATGGGACATACATTCCAGTTATTTTGTATTGGATCTTTTGCTTCCGCACTTTTATTATTCTTGACTCATGTTATCTTGGCTTATGGACATGTATTAGATAGTTATATTTTGATTCTTGATATCTCTACAGCCGTAATGTGACTGTGGATGGATGCTTCCTACCCACAGGTAGCATGGTTGGCTATGTCACGTGCCCAATTTAGCGTACTCTGGGAAGCGGGGCGTGACATGGTTTTTCTAGTATCAGAGACATAGGTTAGTCGGGTTGATTCTTTTGTAGTTGGGTATTGTACCCAATACACGAAGCGGAATACCCGTGTTTAGGAAACATGTCCTGCCACCTTGGCGTCTTACCGTTCTTGAATCTAAGTTCTTCCTGATTATATCTTTTACGGTGTGCACACTTCCTTTGGATATCGACCCGAAACCTGATTCCTTGTTATCTCTAGAACTTAGGCGACTTGGGTGGAGTAATGTAATTGTAGCTATGATACCGCGGCATAGTTACAATGCGGTACTCTATTTAAGTAACTTGGAGTTCTAGCCTTGATCTATATTGTGAATCTGTTATCATGCTAATCTTTGGGTGTTTTGATTTCAGGAGTATGACAAACAAGAATCTGAAGACGTACCAAAGGCGTGTTGACGAAGCCGCCATGCTTGGAGTGATACGGGGAATGCTGGAGAATCAAAAGAGACAGACCGAGCCGATCCAGCAGCAAGCGAAATCATTTCAGGAAGGTTTGCGGACCGTTCAGCAGTCCGTGAACAATGTTGGAGCTAAGCCAGTTGATCGTGTGGGGACTGTAGCAGATTTCAGGCGTTTGGGTCCGTCTGTCTTTACTGGTTTGGAGGAGCCGTTGCCAGCGGAGCAGTGGCTAGTTGACATAGAGAACTTACTTATTACAGCGCAGATCCCAGATGATAAAAGAGTGGATATGGTGCGCATTCAGTTAGTGGACTACACCCGTGAATGGTGGCTTGTGGAGGAGACCCGCTTGCCCAAGCCGATCAAGTGGGCGGATTTTTCGAAGAGTTTCCTGGAGAAGTTCTTCCCACGGACTGCACGGGAGGAAATGGAAGAGAAGTTCATCAGTCTGAAGCAGAATGGTGCGCCCGTAGATATATATGCAGCTGAGTGGACACGGCTCAGTAGATTCGCTGGACCTTTAGTTGCCAACGATGCAGACAGGGCAAGGAGGTTCATGCGCAGCTTGGATGTGGACATCCAGAGGCAGATTGTCTCCTTGGGCTTGACCACTTTCTCACAGGTTCTTACGGAGCCCGAGAACAGCAGAGCTTATCTGGGAAGACTGGGAGTTCACAGCAGACAACAATTACGGTAAGGAAGCCGGCATTTGTACCAAACCGAGCTCATGGACGCAGAGGTATTCCAGTGGACCGTCGTGGTGTAACACCGATGAAGAAGCCTGCTGTCGTTGATCAGAGGAAGCACGTGATTTGCAGCTATTGCCACTTACCCGGACATTTGCAAAGGGAATGTTGCAGGATGCGAGGACTTTGTCTGGTTTGTGGATCGGCGGATCATACTGTTAATTCTTGTCCGTCGAAGCTTCGCACAAGGGATGATATTCAGAAGCCTTCACAGAAACCATTTCAGGGACAGAAGCAGCTGACTCAAGGACCTAATCAGGCTCGAGCTTTTACCTTGATGGCTGAGGATGCTAAGGCTTCGGGAGAAGTTGTTTCAGGTATTCTACTCGTTCATGGTTTTCCCGCATTAGCGTTATTTGATTCTGGTGCATCCCATTGTTTTATGTCGTCCAAGTTTATAACTACACACTCGATTACCTGCACGACCCTGTCTAGTTTCTGGGACATACACACTGGGAATGGGAAAATCATATCTAGTAGAGAATGTAAAGATTGTACAATTGTTGTTTGTAGACGGGAGCTTTTTGCAGATTTCTTGGTGATTGATACGGGCAGCTACGAAGTCGTCTTGGGAATGGATTTTCTTTGCACTTTCCACGCTCACATTGATTGTAGGGCAAAGAAAGTAATTTTCCAGATTCCCGGACATCCCGATTTTACCTTCACTGGAGGAAGCAGTTCTGTCGGGCCAGTCGAGTTTAGGGCTAGGTCGATAACTAATATTCTTGCATCAATGGAGGTTGATAAAAGTGAAGGGCCAGCTGTTGTTCGCGATTTTATGGACGTGTTTGAAGATATATCAGGATTACCGCCGAAGCGAGACGTGGAGTTCGCAATTGATCTTATTCCTGGTACAGCGAGAATGTTGCAGATATAAGAAGTTTTCTTGGACTCGCCGGGTATTACAGAAGATTTGTGGAGAACTTTGCTCGTCTGGCGAAGCCGTTGACCAAGCTTACCCGCAAGGAGGTACCTTTTGTGTGGAAGGATAGATGTGCGTCAGCTTTTGAGACGTTGAAGCAGAGATTGATAACCGCTCCTATTCTGACCGTGCCAGATAGTTTCGGAGGATTGGTGATTCACAGCGACGCATCTGGAAAAGGATTGGGATGTGTTTTGATGCAGCATGGGAAGATTGTAGCATACGCATCGAGACAGTTGAAGACACATGAGAAGAATTACCCAACTCATGACTTGGAGCTTGCGGCTGTGATCTTCGCTTTGAAGATTTGGAGACACTAACTTTTGGGCGAAAGGGTCGAGGTGTTCACTGATCATAAGAGTTTGAAGTATGTGTTCACGCAGAAGGAGCTTAATATGAGGCAAGGTAGATGGTTGGAGCGGATGGCTGACTACGATCTTGATCTTAAGTACCATCCAGGGAAGGTTAATGTCATACCGGATGCGCTCAGTCGGTTACCAGCTATTCAGATGTTGACTACGCAGAAGGAACTCGTTGAAGATTTTTGAAGATTTGATTTGGAGGTTGTGCTACCGCATTCTTCGGGACAGTTGATGCAGCTGCAAGTACATTCTTCGTTGATCGAGAATATTAAAGCAGCGTAACCGCAGGATCCTAGATTGCAAAAGTTTCGAGAACAGGTTGAAGCCGGATTACGAACAGATTTATTGATCCACGAAGATGGTTCGTTGAGGTATGGTAGCCGTTTGTGTGTGCCAAATGGGGATATTCGTGAAGAACTTATGAAGGAGGCGCACAGCTCAGCTTATTCCATACATCCAGGAGGCACGAAGATGTACCGAGCTATACGACAGCATTTTTGGTGGGAAGGTATGAAGCGAGAGATTGCTCGCTTTGTGGCAAAGTACTTGGTGTGTCAGCAAGTTAAGGCTGAACATCAAAGGGTTGCTGGTTTATTGCAACCACTTCCGATTCCTCAGTGGAAGTGGAAACATATAACCATGGATTTCATGACAGCTTTACCGCGGAGTCCAAAGGGCAATAATGCAGTATGGGTGATTGTTGATCGATTGACCAAGGTAGCTCATTTCATTCCTTTCCGGGTCGGTCAATCAACAGAGACTTTGGCGGAGCGGTACATGCAGGAGATTGTAAGATTGCATGAAGTACCGGTGAGCATCGTGTCCGATCGTGACACTCAGTTCTTATCACACTTTTGGCGGAGCTTACAGGAATGTTTGGGGACTCGATTGAAGTTTAGCACAGCTTTTCATCCTCAAACTAATGGCCAGTCGGAGAGGACGATCCAAACTCTTGAAGATATGTTGAGAGCGTGCATGTTGGACTTCAAGGGTTCTTGGGAGGATCATCTACATTTGGTGGAGTTTTCTTACAACAACAGTTTCTAGGCAACTATTCAGATGGCTCCATTCGAAGCTTTATATGGTCGCAAGTGTCGTTCACCTGTTTGTTAGGACGATGTCGGTGAACGAAGATTGTTGGGACCAGATTTGGTTGTGCAGACAGTTGAGAAAGTTAACGCTATTCGGAATCATATGAAAGCAGCTCAAGACAGACAGAAGAGTTGGGCAGATACGTCGAGAAGACCTCTAGAGTTCGCCGTGGGTGATTTGGTATTCTTGAAGATATCGCCGACTAGAGGGGTGATTCGTTTTGGAAGTAGAGGAAAGCTCAGTCCTCGATTCGTTGGACCCTTTGAGATCTTGGGACGTGTTGGTGAGGTAGCGTATCGATTGGTGTTACCGCAATCCTTGGCGAATGTTCATGATGTGTTTCACGTATCACAACTCCGTAAGTATGTTCGGGATGAAACACATGTGTTGGATCATTCGGAGCTGACTGTACGAGAAAACTTGACTTTTGAGGAGCGACCGGTTGAAATTGTGGATCGAAGGGAAAAGATTCTTAAGAACAAGGTTATCCCTCTTGTACTTGTTTCTTGGGGTAATCGCTCGCATGGAGAGTCCACTTGGGAACGAGAAGATAAAATCCGGCAGAAGTTTCCTCATCTTTTCTTGTATTTGTTTGTCGTCTATCTTTTGTATTCTTGAAATTTCGAGGACGAAATTCTTTTTGTAGTTGGGTATAATGTAACAACCGAGTCCAGTTCTACAAATTTCTGTTGCCGTATGTGTGGTGTGTGGTATTTATTTCACTGACCATGCTTTGGCTGTTACTAGTTATAGTTTACACTGACATGTCATATTCTGCATATAACAATTTAAGTCTTTTAAAATAAATTAAAAGTAATTGACATGGCCTGCTTGACACCCCTAACCCTGTGGTAGCGTCCTTGCATCGATTTCTCGTCCCGTTCAGTGAAACAGACGTGTTTGGATGGCTATGCGCACGTACGTGCGTCCGTTATTGGGGGTATGCTTTTAATTATAAAATCCTTCATTTCAATTTTTTGGAACCTGATTATAAATTTCATATTTCAATTCAAACTTTTGGACCCGACCCGGGCACAATTCCGAAATATTTTGTATTCCTGCCAATTCTAATTATTTAATATTTAATTTTTACGTAAATTATATTTTTTCATCGGCATAGAAATTGGTTAAGAGGGTGGCAATCTTTCAACTTAAGAATCCTGTTAAAAGTTATTTAAATATCTTTTTGTATTTTTCTCGCAACCAAAACATTTCTTCCAGCCAATCAAACCCCTTAATCTTTCACAAATTTTTTTTCCCTGAGCCAATCACGCTTCACCACTTTCCCCCGGACCTACAGCTTTACCCTTCTCTCTCTTTTCTCCTTCTCTTTCTCTCTCTCTGTAGGGTTCCGAGGCACCCTAGTGAGGTCTCACAAGGCATCGAACATGCCAATATAAATATTTATGGGTGCCGAGAGACCCGACTACGGATCGTTTGCTAGAAAACTAGGCGAAAAAGCTAACTAGTTAACACTTAACTATAAGAATAGGAAATACAACCTTTGTAGATCCGGTGCTCCACCTCCATAGCTCCGCAATGAAGTCTCCTCGCTGTCCATTACAAGTCCCAGGCTCTAGCGTCGGCTTCATCGGAGAATGTACGGGCTAGGTCATCGACGACGTACTGAAGATGATCTACGTCGAGGCATCGCTAAATCAAGCTCCGACTTCACCAAGTCAAGAAACTTGTGAAGTAAACACACTCTACTACTTGGCAAGAGGTAGAGGATGAAGAAATAGGAAGTGGGTTCAATTTAGAATTGGATTTCTCACTCATTTCCATCAATCACCATTGATGGACCTTGCTTTCTTCTTGAAGAAGAAGATGAAGAAGAAGATAAATATTATGATAAGAATAAATTAAAATGAAAAGAATAATCCATTCTTATCATAATTGAACCATGGTTAGTTGTAGAGAGTGAACTAGGGCTAGTGGAGTAGTTAGGGTTAAGCATGAGACAAAATGGTGACAAAGTCAAAGTTTTCATGAAGCTTCAACAAGCTTCCAAATAAAGCCACCATTTTGCATTTGCTTATTCTTTTTCCAAAAAGAAAAAGATTAATATATAAATAAGGAAATCAAAAACCCTAATCATCCACTTAACTATAGTTTGATACTTTACACTTAACCAAAAGGCATGTATCATCAAACATGATACAATCATGTGCACAAAACTATATCGAATATACAATGTGCACATCCGAGCGAGAAAATCCAATTAAAGTGAACCGACACTAGTTAATGCAAAGTAATATATCAAATATATAATTATGCATTAAATCATTAAATCAACACTTGATTTAACGATCCGGTCATATCGTATATTAACCGACTAGTATCCAATGTATCGGTTTATCGAATCAATCCTTGATTCGATAACTAGGGTATATCGCATATAACCTAATCGATACATTCATCGCAAGAATGAAATACGGTATCACATACACGCATTATTCTCGGTCCCGCACATATCTCATATGCGCTCCTATTTCGTTTCGCTTGAACCAGGAAACCTCTGTGTAGGACTCTAAAGACTCGTCAATACGCCGGCAGCAGGTGATGATCATATCAAGCACCCACAAGCCGCAAGCGGTCTGCTAAACGTAACGGCCACCCGGGTTTTGAGCGATCTGAAGATCGACGAGCAAGCCCGCTCACACTCCAGTGAATCCGACCAGTAACACTACCGTACAGTCCGGTCTGATCGTCTGATATGTCGCATATCTTGCCTAGGGGTGGTAAACGTCAGACCCCAATAGCTTGATAAGTCGTGTCGATATGAGGTCTATAACTTTTCGAGAAACTACTGGTAACACTTACCAGTAAATCTCAGCAACCCTGGCCAGGGATTTCCTGTTATAGCCAATCGAACACAGCGCAACATCAACTCCCTATACCGGGAGAGACGAATCCCCTCCTATCGCTCATTGCCTCCATGTGACTCGGGACTGTACCCAAAAACCACCATTTTGCACGCCCTCTTGGACGTGGTAAGATGGAAATCAAAGCACAGTGGGAACCACATAAGACTCTATGACGATCTCGGGTCAACAGACTACTCTGTACCAGTGTCACCAGAGAACTGCCATCTGACGTGAGGTATAATACCATCTGGGAGTTCTCGGCGAGTCCGTCCAGTGTACCCAGTCTCTACTGAGCACCCGTGTATCATCTCTGATGTCAAACAACAATGGATATGGGATCATCCATCGCCCATCTGTATGGGTCGAGAAGGTATACGCTAGTCTACTCTGGTATATCGATGCCCCGTCTCGATACACCCTCGACTAGGGACTTTGAAGGATGTACTTATGGACTACCATGTCCCTACTAGTATGATCCGCATCATAGTCCAGGTAGTCAAGCACACATCCTAAGGGCTTTACCAACATGTAACAGAGAGACAATCAGTATACACGTTAAGGTAAAGTTCAACCAGATAGCATACTATCATGTTGAGCAAGAAAGTCATCCCTATATATGTCCCAGCATCCACTACAATATACATCCTATGTACAGTAATGGCCTCTAGGGCATACATATAACTAAAAATCTCCCACTTGCACTAGGGCCATCTGATAGCTGTGGTTGTAGTATCTCATACTCAACCATCCCATAAAAGTCTCTCTCTGGGAACAGGCCATTGTGAGTGGATCCGCTGTGTTGTCTTCTGAGTCTACTCTCCAAACCTCGATCACCCTGGAGATCAACCATCTCCATGATCAAGTGATACTGCCTTAGAATATGTCTGGATCACTGATGGGACGGGCGTTCCTTGGCATAAGCCACAACTCCATTGTCACACAATGGTAGGAACGTAGTTCATCTCATGAACCAATATACACCCAAACAGCCTCTTTGGTAGCATCTTAAGTAGCGATGTATCGTGCCTTTATCGTCTAGTATGTCACGGTATCTAGCTTGGAACTCTTCCAACATACCGTCCCTTTTTTGAGGGTAAATACAATGCCTGCGACTGACATTCAGTCGTCATTATCACCCTGGAACACTTCCAGTGATTCTCCCCAGGATCGATTGATACCATCTCACTACAACTAGTGAGAATCCTAACATCCAATTAGATCTATCTCATAGATCCAAAATCCAGGATTTAGTAGGTATCATTTTGATCCTATATGGAGAATTATGGTGATAAGCGGAGATTGACCGAGCGTAGCATAAGAAACTCTTTTCTTATCAAGAGTATGTCATCCACGTACTCTGCGAGGATCGTCACCATACTCCCTACTACCCTTTTTGTTTATACAAGGTTCATCTACCATTTTGATGATGTCAACTTCTTTGACTAACACATCAAAATAGACGTTCCAACTCCGCGATGCCTGCTTTATCCTATAAAGCATCTTGCACACGTTTCCGCTGCTCCCACTGTCTACGAGGCCCTCTGGCTGTGTACTTATAGACGCACTCTTCTAAATCAATATTTAGAAAAGCAGTCATGGCACTCAACCGCCAGATATCGTAGTCATGGTATGTAGCCGTGACAAGTAGGATCTGGATGGACTTAAGCATAGGTATTGGAAAAAGGTTTCATCATTATCCACGCCTGGTCGATGAC